>JAVIAB010000024.1:22064305-22694018 GCA_032433765.1 Megaustenia siamemsis | reverse complement strand
AAGCAACTACACAGTTTCAAAGCAACTACACAGTTTCAAAGCAACTACACAGTTTCAAGCAACTACACAGTTTCAAAGCAACTACACAGTTTCAAAGCACTACAACAGTTCAAAGCAACTACACAGTTTCAAAGCAACTACACAGTTTCAAAGCAACTACACAGTTTCAAAGCAACTACACAGTTTCAAAGCAACTACACAGTTTCAAAGCAACTACAAGTTGTTTCAAAGCAACTACACAGTTTCAAAGCAACTACAACAGTTTCAAAGCAACTACACAGTTTCAAAGCAACTACACAGTTTCACAACTACACAGTTTCAAAGCAACTACACAGTTTCAAAGCAACTACACAGTTTCAAAGCAACTACACAGTTTCAAAGCAACTACACAGTTTCAAGCACTACACAGTTTCAAAGCAACTACACAGTTTCAAAGCAACTACACAGTTTCAAAGCAACTACACAGTTTTTCAAAGCAACTACACAGTTTCAAAGCAACTACACAGTTTCAAAGCAACTACACAGTTTCAAAGCAACTACACAGTTTCAAAGCAACTACACAGTTTCAAAGCAACTACACAGTTTCAAAGCAACTACACAGTTTCAAAGCAACTACACAGTTTCAAAGCAACTACACAGTTTCAAAGCAACTACACAGTTTCAAAGCAACTACACAGTTTCAAAGCAACTACACAGTTTCAAAGCAACTACACAGTTTCAAAGCAACTACACAGTTTCAAAGCAACTACACACAGTTTCAAAGCAACTACACAGTTTCAAAGCAACTACACAGTTTCAAAGCAACTACACAGTTTCAAAGCAACTACACAGTTTCAAAGCAACACACAGTTTCAAAGCAACTACACAGTTTCAAAGCAACTACACAGTTTCAAAGCAACTACACAGTTTCAAAGCACTACACAGTTTCAAAGCAACTACACAGTTTCAAAGCAACTACACAGTTTCAAAGCAAGTCACACACAGTTTCAAAGCAACTACACAGTTTCAAAGCAACTACACAGTTTCAAAGCAACTACACAGTTTCAAAGCAACTACACAGTTTCAAAGCAACTACACAGTTTCAAAGCAACTACAACAGTTTCAAAGCAACTACACAGTTTCAAAGCAACTACACAGTTTCAAAGCAACTACACAGTTTCAAGCAACTACACAGTTTCAAAGCAACTACACAGTTTCAAAGCAACTACACAGTTTCAAAGCAACTACACAGTTTCAAAGCAACTACACAGTTTCAAAGAACACTACAACAGTTTCAAAGCAACTACACAGTTTCAAAGCAACTACAACAGTTCAAAGCAACTACAAACAGTTTCAAAGCAACTACACAGTTTCAAAAGCAACTACACAGGTTTCAAAGCAACTACACAGTTTCAAAGCAACTACACAGTTTCAAAGCAACTACACAGTTTCAAAGCAACTACACAGTTTCAAAGCAACTACACAGTTTCAAAGCAACTACACAGTTTCAAAGCAACTACACAGTTTCAAAGCAACTACACAGTTTCAAAGCAACTACACAGTTTCAAAGCAACTACACAGTTTCAAAGCAACTACACAGTTTCAAAGCAACTACACAGTTTCAAAGCAACTACACAGTTTCAAAGCAACTACACAGTTTCAAAGCAACTACACAGTTTCAAAGCAACTACACAGTTTCAAAGCAACTACACAGTTTCAAAGCAACTACACAGTTTCAAAGCAACTACACAGTTTCAAAGCAACTACACAGTTTCAAAGCAACTACACAGTTTTCAAAGCAACTACACAGTTTCAAAGCAACTACACAGTTTCAAAGCAACTACACAGTTTCAAAGCAACTACACAGTTTCAAAGCAACTACACAGTTTCAAAGCAACTACACAGTTTCAAAGCAACTACACAGTTTCAAAGCAACTACACAGTTTCAAAGCAACTACACAGTTTCAAAGCAACTACACAGTTTCAAAGCAACTACACAGTTTCAAAGCAACTACACAGTTTCAAAGCAACTACACAGTTTCAAAGCAACTACACAGTTTCAAAGCAACTACACAGTTTCAAAGCAACTACACAGTTTCAAAGCAACTACACAGTTTCAAAGCAACTACACAGTTTCAAAGCAACTACACAGTTTCAAAGCAACTACACAGTTTCAAAGCAACTACACAGTTTCAAAGCAACTACACAGTTTCAAAGCAACTACACAGTTTCAAAGCAACTACACAGTTTCAAAGCAACTACACAGTTTCAAAGCAACTACACAGTTTCAAAGCAACTACACAGTTTCAAAGCAACTACACAGTTTCAAAGCAACTACACAGTTTCAAAGCAACTACACAGTTTCAAAGCAACTACACAGTTTCAAAGCAACTACACAGTTTCAAAGCAACTACACAGTTTCAAAGCAACTACACAGTTTCAAAGCAACTACACAGTTTCAAAGCAACTACACAGTTTCAAAGCAACTACACAGTTTCAAAGCAACTACACAGTTTCAAAGCAACTACACGTTTCAAAGCAACTACACAGTTTCAAAGCAACTACAGTTTCAAAGCAACTACACAGTTTCAAAGCAACTACACAGTTTCAAAGCAACTACACAGGTTTCAAAGCAACTACACAGTTTCAAAGCAACTACACAGTTTCAAAGCAACTACACAGTTTCAAAGCAACTACACAGTTTCAAAGCAACTACACAGTTTCAAAGCAACTACACAGTTTCAAAGCAACTACACAGTTTCAAAGCAACTACACAGTTTCAAAGCAACTACACAGTTTCAAAGCAACTACACAGTTTCAAAGCAACTACACAGTTTCAAAGCAACTACACAGTTTCAAAGCAACTACACAGTTTCAAAGCAACTACACAGTTTCAAAGCAACTACACAGTTTCAAAGCAACTACACAGTTTCAAAGCAACTACACAGTTTCAAAGCAACTACACAGTTTCAAAGCAACTACACAGTTTCAAAGCAACTACACAGTTTCAAAGCAACTACACAGTTTCAAAGCAACTACACAGTTTCAAAGCAACTACACAGTTTCAAAGCAACTACACAGTTTCAAAGCAACTACACAGTTTCAAAGCAACTACACAGTTTCAAAGCAACTACACAGTTTCAAAGCAACTACACAGTTTCAAAGCAACTACACAGTTTCAAAGCAACTACACAGTTTCAAAGCAACTACACAGTTTCAAAGCAACTACACAGTTTCAAAGCAACTACACAGTTTCAAAGCAACTACACAGTTTCAAAGCAACTACACAGTTTCAAAGCAACTACACAGTTTCAAAGCAACTACACAGTTTCAAAGCAACTACACAGTTTCAAAGCAACTACACAGTTTCAAAGCAACTACACAGTTTCAAAGCAACTACACAGTTTCAAAGCAACTACACAGTTTCAAAGCAACTACACGTTTCAAAGCAACTACACAGTTTCAAAGCAACTACACAGTTTCAAAGCAACTACACAGTTTCAAAGCAACTACACAGTTTCAAAGCAACTACACAGTTTCAAAGCAACTACACAGTTTTCAAAGCAACTACACAGTTTCAAAGCAACTACACAGTTTCAAAGCAACTACACAGTTTCAAAGCAACTACACAGTTTCAAAGCAACTACACAGTTTCAAAGCAACTACACAGTTTCAAAGCAACTACACAGTTTCAAAGCAACTACACAGTTTCAAAGCAACTACACAGTTTCAAAGCAACTACACAGTTTCAAAGCAACTACACAGTTTCAAAGCAACTACACAGTTTCAAAGCAACTACACAGTTTCAAAGCAACTACACAGTTTCAAAGCAACTACACAGTTTCAAAGCAACTACACAGTTTCAAAGCAACTACACAGTTTCAAAGCAACTACACAGTTTCAAAGCAACTACACAGTTTCAAAGCAACTACACAGTTTCAAAGCAACTACACAGTTTCAAAGCAACTACACAGTTTCAAAGCAACTACACAGTTTCAAAGCAACTACACAGTTTCAAAGCAACTACACAGTTTCAAAGCAACTACACAGTTTCAAAGCAACTACACAGTTTCAAAGCAACTACACAGTTTCAAAGCAACTACACAGTTTCAAAGCAACTACACAGTTTCAAAGCAACTACACAGTTTCAAAGCAACTACACAGTTTCAAAGCAACTACACAGTTTCAAAGCAACTACACAGTTTCAAAGCAACTACACAGTTTCAAAGCAACTACACAGTTTCAAAGCAACTACACAGTTTCAAAGCAACTACACAGTTTCAAAGCAACTACACAGTTTCAAAGCAACTACACAGTTTCAAAGCAACTACACAGTTTCAAAGCAACTACACAGTTTCAAAGCAACTACACAGTTTCAAAGCAACTACACAGTTTCAAAGCAACTACACAGTTTCAAAGCAACTACACAGTTTCAAAGCAACTACACAGTTTCAAAGCAACTACACAGTTTCAAAGCAACTACACAGTTTCAAAGCAACTACACAGTTTTCAAAGCAACTACACAGTTTCAAAGCAACTACACAGTTTCAAAGCAACTACACAGTTTCAAAGCAACTACACAGTTTCAAAGCAACTACACAGTTTCAAAGCAACTACACAGTTTCAAAGCAACTACACAGTTTCAAAGCAACTACACAGTTTCAAAGCAACTACACAGTTTCAAAGCAACTACACAGTTTCAAAGCAACTACACAGTTTCAAAGCAACTACACAGTTTCAAAGCAACTACACAGTTTCAAAGCAACTACACAGTTTCAAAGCAACTACACAGTTTCAAAGCAACTACACAGTTTCAAAGCAACTACACAGTTTCAAAGCAACTACACAGTTTCAAAGCAACTACACAGTTTCAAAGCAACTACACAGTTTTCAAAGCAACTACACAGTTTCAAAGCAACTACACAGTTTCAAAGCAACTACACAGTTTCAAAGCAGTACACAGTTTCAAAGCAACTACACAGTTTCAAAGCAACTACACAGTTTCAAAGCAACTACACAGTTTCAAAGCAACTACACAGTTTCAAAGCAACTACACAGTTTCAAAGCAACTACACAGTTTCAAAGCAACTACACAGTTTCAAAGCAACTACACAGTTTCAAAGCAACTACACAGTTTCAAAGCAACTACACAGTTTCAAAGCAACTACACAGTTTCAAAGCAACTACACAGTTTCAAAGCAACTACACAGTTTCAAAGCAACTACACAGTTTCAAAGCAACTACACAGTTTCAAAGCAACTACACAGTTTCAAAGCAACTACACAGTTTCAAAGCAACTACACAGTTTCAAAGCAACTACACAGTTTCAAAGCAACTACACAGTTTCAAAGCAACTACACAGTTTCAAAGCAACTACACAGTTTCAAAGCAACTACACAGTTTCAAAGCAACTACACAGTTTCAAAGCAACTACACAGTTTCAAAGCAACTACACAGTTTCAAAGCAACTACACAGTTTCAAAGCAACTACACAGTTTCAAAGCAAGTACACAGTTTCAAAGCAACTACACAGTTTCAAAGCAACTACACAGTTTCAAAGCAACTACACAGTTTCAAAGCAACTACACAGTTTCAAAGCAAGTACACAGTTTCAAAGCAACTACACAGTTTCAAAGCAACTACACAGTTTCAAAGCAACTACACAGTTTCAAAGCAACTACACAGTTTCAAAGCAACTACACAGTTTCAAAGCAACTACACAGTTTCAAAGCAACTACACAGTTTCAAAGCAACTACACAGTTTCAAAGCAACTACACAGTTTCAAAGCAAGTACACAGTTTCAAAGCAACTACACAGTTTCAAAGCAACTACACAGTTTCAAAGCAACTACACAGTTTCAAAGCAACTACACAGTTTCAAAGCAAGTACACAGTTTCAAAGCAACTACACAGTTTCAAAGCAAGTACACAGTTTCAAAGCAACTACACAGTTTCAAAGCAACTACACAGTTTCAAAGCAACTACACAGTTTCAAAGCAATACACAGTTTCAAAGCAACTACACAGTTTCAAAGCAACTACACAGTTTCAAAGCAACTACACAGTTTCAAAGCAACTACACAGTTTCAAAGCAACTACACAGTTTCAAAGCAACTACACAGTTTCAAAGCAACTACACAGTTTCAAAGCAACTACACAGTTTCAAAGCAACTACACAGTTTCAAAGCAACTACACAGTTTCAAAGCAACTACACAGTTTCAAAGCAACTACACAGTTTCAAAGCAACTACACAGTTTCAAAGCAACTACACAGTTTCAAAGCAACTACACAGTTTCAAAGCAACTACACAGTTTCAAAGCAACTACACAGTTTCAAAGCAACTACACAGTTTCAAAGCAACTACACAGTTTCAAAGCAACTACACAGTTTCAAAGCAAGTACACAGTTTCAAAGCAACTACACAGTTTCAAAGCAAGTACACAGTTTCAAAGCAACTACACAGTTTCAAAGCAACTACACAGTTTCAAAGCAACTACACAGTTTCAAAGCAAGTACACAGTTTCAAAGCAACTACACAGTTTCAAAGCAAGTACACAGTTTCAAAGCAACTACACAGTTTCAAAGCAACTACACAGTTTCAAAGCAACTACACGGTTTCAAAGCAACTACACGGTTTCAAAGCAACTACACGGTTTCAAAGCAACTACACGGTTTCAAAGCAACTACACAGTTTCAAAGCAACTACACAGTTTCAAAGCAACTACACAGTTTCAAAGCAACTACACAGTTTCAAAGCAACTACACAGTTTCAAAGCAACTACACAGTTTCAAAGCAACTACACAGTTTCAAAGCAACTACACAGTTTCAAAGCAACTACACAGTTTCAAAGCAACTACACAGTTTCAAAGCAACTACACAGTTTCAAAGCAACTACACAGTTTCAAAGCAACTACACAGTTTCAAAGCAACTACACAGTTTCAAAGCAACTACACAGTTTCAAAGCAAGTACACAGTTTCAAAGCAACTACACAGTTTCAAAGCAACTACACAGTTTCAAAGCAACTACACAGTTTCAAAGCAACTACACAGTTTCAAAGCAACTACACAGTTTCAAAGCAACTACACAGTTTCAAAGCAACTACACAGTTTCAAAGCAACTACACAGTTTCAAAGCAACTACACAGTTTCAAAGCAACTACACAGTTTCAAAGCAACTACACAGTTTCAAAGCAACTACACAGTTTCAAAGCAACTACACAGTTTCAAAGCAACTACACAGTTTCAAAGCAACTACACAGTTTCAAAGCAACTACACAGTTTCAAAGCAACTACACAGTTTCAAAGCAACTACACAGTTTCAAAGCAACTACACAGTTTCAAAGCAACTACACAGTTTCAAAGCAACTACACAGTTTCAAAGCAACTACACACACAGTTTCAAAGCAACTACACAGTTTCAAAGCAACTACACAGTTTCAAAGCAACTACACAGTTTCAAAGCAACTACACAGTTTCAAAGCAACTACACAGTTTCAAAGCAACTACACAGTTTCAAAGCAACTACACAGTTTCAAAGCAACTACACAGTTTCAAAGCAACTACACAGTTTCAAAGCAACTACACAGTTTCAAAGCAACTACACAGTTTCAAAGCAACTACAACAGTTTCAAAGCAACTACACAGTTTCAAAGCAACTACACAGTTTCAAAGCAACTACACAGTTTCAAAGCAACTACACAGTTTCAAAGCAACTACACAGTTTCAAAGCAACTACACAGTTTCAAAGCAACTACACAGTTTCAAAGCAAGTACACAGTTTCAAAGCAACTACACAGTTTCAAAGCAACTACACAGTTTCAAAGCAACTACACAGTTTCAAAGCAACTACACAGTTTCAAAGCAACTACACAGTTTCAAAGCAACTACACAGTTTCAAAGCAACTACACAGTTTCAAAGCAACTACACAGTTTCAAAGCAACTACACAGTTTCAAAGCAACTACACAGTTTCAAAGCAAGTACACAGTTTCAAAGCAACTACACAGTTTCAAAGCAACTACACAGTTTCAAAGCAACTACACAGTTTCAAAGCAAGTACACAGTTTCAAAGCAACTACACAGTTTCAAAGCAACTACACAGTTTTCAAAGCAACTACACAGTTTCAAAGCAAGTACACAGTTTCAAAGCAACTACACAGTTTCAAAGCAGTACACAGTTTCAAAGCAACTACACAGTTTCAAAGCAACTACACAGTTTCAAAGCAACTACACGGTTTCAAAGCAACTACACGGTTTCAAAGCAACTACACGGTTTCAAAGCAACTACACGTTTCAAAGCAACAACACAGTTTCAAAGCAACTACACAGTTTCAAAGCAACTACACAGTTTCAAAGCAACTACACAGTTTCAAAGCAACTACACAGTTTCAAAGCAACTACACAGTTTCAAAGCAACTACACAGTTTCAAAGCAACTACACAGTTTCAAAGCAACTACACAGTTTCAAAGCAACTACACAGTTTCAAAGCAACTACACAGTTTCAAAGCAACTACACAGTTTCAAAGCAACTACACAGTTTCAAAGCAACTACACAGTTTCAAAGCAACTACACAGTTTCAAAGCAACTACACAGTTTCAAAGCAACTACACAGTTTCAAAGCAACTACACAGTTTCAAAGCAACTACACAGTTTCAAAGCAAGTACACAGTTTCAAAGCAACTACACAGTTTCAAAGCACTACACAGTTTCAAAGCAACTACACAGTTTCAAAGCAACTACACAGTTTCAAAGCAACTACACAGTTTCAAAGCAACTACAACAGTTTCAAAGCAACTACACAGTTTCAAAGCAACTACACAGTTTCAAAGCAACTACACAGTTTCAAAGCAACTACACAGTTTCAAAGCAACTACACAGTTTCAAAGCAACTACACAGTTTCAAAGCAACTACACAGTTTCAAAGCAACTACACAGTTTCAAAGCAAGTACACAGTTTCAAAGCAACTACACAGTTTCAAAGCAACTACACAGTTTCAAAGCAACTACACAGTTTCAAAGCAACTACACAGTTTCAAAGCAACTACACAGTTTCAAAGCAACTACACAGTTTCAAAGCAACTACACAGTTTCAAAGCAACTACACAGTTTCAAAGCAACTACACAGTTTCAAAGCAACTACACAGTTTCAAAGCAACTACACAGTTTCAAAGCAACTACACAGTTTCAAAGCAACTACACAGTTTCAAAGCAACTACACAGTTTCAAAGCAACTACACAGTTTCAAAGCAACTACACAGTTTCAAAGCAACTACACAGTTTCAAAGCAACTACACAGTTTCAAAGCAACTACACAGTTTCAAAGCAAGTACACAGTTTCAAAGCAACTACACAGTTTCAAAGCAACTACACAGTTTCAAAGCAACTACACAGTTTCAAAGCAACTACACAGTTTCAAAGCAACTACACAGTTTCAAAGCAAGTACACAGTTTCAAAGCAACTACACAGTTTCAAAGCAACTACACAGTTTCAAAGCAACTACACAGTTTCAAAGCAACTACACAGTTTCAAAGCAACTACACAGTTTCAAAGCAGTACACAGTTTCAAAGCAACTACACAGTTTCAAAGCAACTACACAGTTTCAAAGCAACTACACAGTTTCAAAGCAACTACACAGTTTCAAAGCAACTACACAGTTTCAAAGCAACTACACAGTTTCAAAGCAACTACACAGTTTCAAAGCAACTACACAGTTTCAAAGCAACTACACAGTTTCAAAGCAACTACACAGTTTCAAAGCAACTACACAGTTTCAAAGCAACTACACAGTTTCAAAGCAACTACACAGTTTCAAAGCAACTACACAGTTTCAAAGCAAGTACACAGTTTCAAAGCAACTACACAGTTTCAAAGCAACTACACAGTTTCAAAGCAACTACACAGTTTCAAAGCAACTACACAGTTTCAAAGCAACTACACAGTTTCAAAGCAACTACACAGTTTCAAAGCAACTACACAGTTTCAAAGCAACTACACAGTTTCAAAGCAACTACACAGTTTCAAAGCAACTACACAGTTTCAAAGCAACTACACAGTTTCAAAGCAACTACACAGGTTTCAAAGCAACTACACAGTTTCAAAGCAACTACACAGTTTCAAAGCAACTACACAGTTTCAAAGCAACTACACAGTTTCAAAGCAACTACACAGTTTCAAAGCAACTACACAGTTTCAAAGCAACTACACAGTTTCAAAGCAACTACACAGTTTCAAAGCAACTACACAGTTTCAAAGCAACTACACAGTTTCAAAGCAACTACACAGTTTCAAAGCAACTACACAGTTTCAAAGCATACACAGTTTCAAAGCAACTACACAGTTTCAAAGCAACTACACAGTTTCAAAGCAACTACACAGTTTCAAAGCAACTACACAGTTTCAAAGCAACTACACAGTTTCAAAGCAACTACACAGTTTCAAAGCAACTACACAGTTTCAAAGCAACTACACAGTTTCAAAGCAACTACACAGTTTCAAAGCAACTACACAGTTTCAAAGCAACTACACAGTTTCAAAGCAACTACACAGTTTCAAAGCAAGTACACAGTTTCAAAGCAACTACACAGTTTCAAAGCAACTACACAGTTTCAAAGCAACTACACAGTTTCAAAGCAACTACACAGTTTCAAAGCAACTACACAGTTTCAAAGCAACTACACAGTTTCAAAGCAAGTACACAGTTTCAAAGCAACTACACAGTTTCAAAGCAACTACACAGTTTCAAAGCAACTACACAGTTTCAAAGCAACTACACAGTTTCAAAGCAACTACACAGTTTCAAAGCAACTACACAGTTTCAAAGCAACTACACAGTTTCAAAGCAACTACACAGTTTCAAAGCAACTACACAGTTTCAAAGCAACTACACAGTTTCAAAGCAACTACACAGTTTCAAAGCAACTACACAGTTTCAAAGCAACTACACAGTTTCAAAGCAACTACACAGTTTCAAAGCAACTACACAGTTTCAAAGCAACTACACAGTTTCAAAGCAACTACACAGTTTCAAAGCAACTACACAGTTTCAAAGCAACTACACAGTTTCAAAGCAACTACACAGTTTCAAAGCAACTACACAGTTTCAAAGCAAGTACACAGTTTCAAAGCAACTACACAGTTTCAAAGCAACTACACAGTTTCAAAGCAACTACACAGTTTCAAAGCAACTACACAGTTTCAAAGCAAGTACACAGTTTCAAAGCAACTACACAGTTTCAAAGCAACTACACAGTTTCAAAGCAACTACACAGTTTCAAAGCAACTACACAGTTTCAAAGCAACTACACAGTTTCAAAGCAAGTACACAGTTTCAAAGCAACTACACAGTTTCAAAGCAACTACACAGTTTCAAAGCAACTACACAGTTTCAAAGCAAGTACACAGTTTCAAAGCAACTACACAGTTTCAAAGCAACTACACAGTTTCAAAGCAACTACACAGTTTCAAAGCAACTACACAGTTTCAAAGCAACTACACAGTTTCAAAGCAACTACACAGTTTCAAAGCAACTACACAGTTTCAAAGCAACTACACAGTTTCAAAGCAACTACACAGTTTCAAAGCAAACTACACAGTTTCAAAGCAACTACACAGTTTCAAAGCAACTACACAGTTTCAAAGCAACTACACAGTTTCAAAGCAACTACACAGTTTCAAAGCAACTACACAGTTTCAAAGCAACTACACAGTTTCAAAGCAAGTACACAGTTTCAAAGCAACTACACAGTTTCAAAGCAACTACACAGTTTCAAAGCAACTACACAGTTTCAAAGCAACTACACAGTTTCAAAGCAACTACACAGTTTCAAAGCAACTACACAGTTTCAAAGCAACTACACAGTTTCAAAGCAACTACACAGTTTCAAAGCAACTACACAGTTTCAAAGCAACTACACAGTTTCAAAGCAACTACACAGTTTCAAAGCAACTACACAGTTTCAAAGCAACTACACAGTTTCAAAGCAACTACACAGTTTCAAAGCAACTACACAGTTTCAAAGCAACTACACAGTTTCAAAGCAAGTACACAGTTTCAAAGCAACTACACAGTTTCAAAGCAACTACACAGTTTCAAAGCAACTACACAGTTTCAAAGCAACTACACAGTTTCAAAGCAACTACACAGTTTCAAAGCAAGTACACAGTTTCAAAGCAACTACACAGTTTCAAAGCAACTACACAGTTTCAAAGCAACTACACGGTTTCAAAGCAACTACACGGTTTCAAAGCAACTACACGGTTTCAAAGCAACTACACGTTTCAAAGCAACAACACAGTTTCAAAGCAAGTACACAGTTTCAAAGCAACTACACAGTTTCAAAGCAACTACACAGTTTCAAAGCAACTACACAGTTGCAAAGCAACTACACAGTTTCAAAGCAACTACACAGTTGCAAAGCAACTACACAGTTTCAAAGCAACTACACAGTTTCAAAGCAACTACACAGTTTCAAAGCAAGTACACAGTTTCAAAGCAACTACACAGTTTCAAAGCAACTACACAGTTGCAAAGCAACTACACAGTTTCAAAGCAACTACACAGTTTCAAAGCAACTACACAGTTTCAAAGCAACTACACAGTTTCAAAGCAACTACACAGTTTCAAAGCAACTACACAGTTTCAAAGCAAGTACACAGTTTCAAAGCAACTACACAGTTTCAAAGCAACTACACAGTTTCAAAGCAACAACACAGTTTCAAAGCAACTACACAGTTTCAAAGCAACTACACAGTTTCAAAGCAACTACACAGTTTCAAAGCAACTACACAGTTTCAAAGCAACTACACAGTTTCAAAGCAACTACACAGTTTCAAAGCAACTACACAGTTTCAAAGCAACTACACAGTTTCAAAGCAACTACACAGTTTCAAAGCAACTACACAGTTTCAAAGCAACTACACAGTTTCAAAGCAACTACACAGTTTCAAAGCAAGTACACAGTTTCAAAGCAACTACACAGTTTCAAAGCAACTACACAGTTTCAAAAGCAACTACACAGTTTCAAAGCAACTACACAGTTTCAAAGCAAACACACAGTTTCAAAGCAACTACACAGTTTCAAAGCAACTACACAGTTTCAAAGCAACTACACAGTTTCAAAGCAACTACACAGTTTCAAAGCAACTACACAGTTTCAAAGCAACTACACAGTTTCAAAGCAAGTACACAGTTTCAAAGCAACTACACAGTTTCAAAGCAACTACACAGTTTCAAAGCAACTACACAGTTTCAAAGCAACTACACAGTTTCAAAGCAACTACACAGTTTCAAAGCAACTACACAGTTTCAAAGCAACTACACAGTTTTCAAAGCAACTACACAGTTTCAAAGCAACTACACAGTTTCAAAGCAAGTACACAGTTTCAAAGCAACTACACAGTTTCAAAGCAACTACACAGTTTCAAAGCAACTACACAGTTTCAAAGCAAGTACACAGTTTCAAAGCAACTACACAGTTTCAAAGCAACTACACAGTTTCAAAGCAACTACACAGTTTCAAAGCAACTACACAGTTTCAAAGCAACTACACAGTTTCAAAGCAAGTACACAGTTTCAAAGCAACTACACAGTTTCAAAGCAACTACACAGTTTCAAAGCAACTACACAGTTTCAAAGCAACTACACAGTTTCAAAGCAACTACACAGTTTCAAAGCAACTACACAGTTTCAAAGCAACTACACAGTTTCAAAGCAACTACACAGTTTCAAAGCAACTACACAGTTTCAAAGCAACTACACAGTTTCAAAGCATACACAGTTTCAAAGCAACTACACAGTTTCAAAGCAACTACACAGTTTCAAAGCAACTACACAGTTTCAAAGCAACTACACAGTTTCAAAGCAACTACACAGTTTCAAAGCAACTACACAGTTTCAAAGCAACTACACAGTTTCAAAGCAACTACACAGTTTCAAAGCAAGTACACAGTTTCAAAGCAACTACACAGTTTCAAAGCAAGTACACAGTTTCAAAGCAACTACACAGTTTCAAAGCAACTACACAGTTTCAAAGCAACTACACAGTTTCAAAGCAACTACACAGTTTCAAAGCAACTACACAGTTTCAAAGCAACTACACAGTTTCAAAGCAACTACACACACAGTTTCAAAGCAACTACACAGTTTCAAAGCAACTACACAGTTTCAAAGCAACTACACAGTTTCAAAGCAACTACACAGTTTCAAAGCAACTACACAGTTTCAAAGCAACTACACAGTTTCAAAGCAACTACACAGTTTCAAAGCAACTACACAGTTTCAAAGCAACTACACAGTTTCAAAGCAACTACACAGTTTCAAAGCAACTACACAGTTTCAAAGCAACTACACAGTTTCAAAGCAACTACACAGTTTCAAAGCAACTACACAGTTTCAAAGCAAGTACACAGTTTCAAAGCAACTACACAGTTTCAAAGCAACTACACAGTTTCAAAGCAACTACACAGTTTCAAAGCAACTACACAGTTTCAAAGCAAGTACACAGTTTCAAAGCAACTACACAGTTTCAAAGCAACTACACAGTTTCAAAGCAACTACACAGTTTCAAAGCAACTACACAGTTTCAAAGCAACTACACAGTTTCAAAGCAAGTACACAGTTTCAAAGCAACTACACAGTTTCAAAGCAACTACACAGTTTCAAAGCAACTACACGTTTCAAAGCAACTACACAGGTTTCAAAGCAACTACACGGTTTCAAAGCAACTACACGGTTTCAAAGCACAACACAGTTTCAAAGCAACTACAGTTTCAAAGCAACTACACAGTTTCAAAGCAACTACACAGTTTCAAAGCAACTACACAGTTTCAAAGCAACTACACAGTTTCAAAGCAACTACACAGTTTCAAAGCAACTACACAGTTTCAAAGCAACTACACAGTTTCAAAGCAACTACACAGTTTCAAAGCAACTACACAGTTTCAAAGCAACTACACAGTTTCAAAGCAACTACACAGTTGCAAAGCAACTACACAGTTTCAAAGCAACTACACAGTTTCAAAGCAACTACACAGTTTCAAAGCAACTACACAGTTTCAAAGCAACTACACAGTTTCAAAGCAAGTACACAGTTTCAAAGCAACTACACAGTTTCAAAAGCAACTACACAGTTTCAAAGCAACTACACAGTTTCAAAGCAACTACACAGTTTCAAAGCAACTACACAGTTTCAAAGCAACTACACAGTTTCAAAGCAACTACACAGTTTCAAAGCAACTACACAGTTTCAAAGCAACTACACAGTTTCAAAGCAACTACACAGTTTCAAAGCAACTACACAGTTTCAAAGCAACTACACAGTTTCAAAGCAACTACACAGTTTCAAAGCAACTACACAGTTTCAAAGCAAGTACACAGTTTCAAAGCAACTACACAGTTTCAAAGCAACTACACAGTTTCAAAGCAACTACACAGTTTCAAAGCAACTACACAGTTTCAAAGCAACTACACAGTTTCAAAGCAACTACACAGTTTCAAAGCAACTACACAGTTTCAAAGCAACTACACAGTTTCAAAGCAACTACACAGTTTCAAAGCAACTACACAGTTTCAAAGCAACTACACAGTTTCAAAGGAAGTACACAGTTTCAAAGCAACTACACAGTTTCAAAGCAACTACACAGTTTCAAAGCAAGTACACAGTTTCAAAGCAACTACACAGTTTCAAAGCAACTACACAGTTTCAAAGCAACTACACAGTTTCAAAGCAACTACACAGTTTCAAAGCAAGTACACAGTTTCAAAGCAACTACACAGTTTCAAAGCAAGTACACAGTTTCAAAGCAACTACACAGTTTCAAAGCAACTACACAGTTTCAAAGCAACTACACAGTTTCAAAGCAAGTACACAGTTTCAAAGCAACTACACAGTTTCAAAGCAACTACACAGTTTCAAAGCAACTACACAGTTTCAAAGCAACTACACAGTTTCAAAGCAACTACACAGTTTCAAAGCAACTACAGTTTCAAAGCAACTACACAGTTTCAAAGCAACTACACAGTTTCAAAGCAACTACACAGTTTCAAAGCAACTACACAGTTTCAAAGCAACTACACAGTTTCAAAGCAACTACACAGTTTCAAAGCAACTACACAGTTTCAAAGCAACTACACAGTTTCAAAGCAACTACACAGTTTCAAAGCAACTACACAGTTTCAAAGCAAGTACACAGTTTCAAAGCAACTACACAGTTTCAAAGCAACTACACAGTTTCAAAGCAAGTACACAGTTTCAAAGCAACTACACAGTTTCAAAGCAAGTACACAGTTTCAAAGCAACTACACAGTTTCAAAGCAACTACACAGTTTCAAAGCAACTACACAGTTTCAAAGCAAGTACACAGTTTGCAAAGCAACTACACAGTTTCAAAGCAACTACACAGTTTCAAAGCAACTACACAGTTTCAAAGCAACTACACAGTTTCAAAGCAACTACACAGTTTCAAAGCAACTACACAGTTTCAAAGCAACTACACGTTTCAAAGCAACTACACGGTTTCAAAGCAACAACACAGTTTCAAAGCAACTACACAGTTTCAAAGCAACTACACAGTTTCAAAGCAACTACACAGTTTCAAAGCAAGTACACAGTTTCAAAGCAACTACACAGTTTCAAAGCAACTACACAGTTTCAAAGCAAGTACACAGTTTCAAAGCAACTACACAGTTTCAAAGCAACTACACAGTTTCAAAGCAAGTACACAGTTTCAAAGCAACTACACAGTTTCAAAGCAACTACACAGTTTCAAAGCAACTACACAGTTTCAAAGCAACTACACAGTTTCAAAGCAACTACACAGTTTCAAAGCAACTACACAGTTTCAAAGCAACTACACAGTTTCAAAGCAACTACACAGTTTCAAAGCAACTACACAGTTTCAAAGCAACTACACAGTTTCAAAGCAACTACACAGTTTCAAAGCAACTACATACAACAGTTTCAAAGCAACTACACAGTTTCAAAGCAACTACACAGTTTCAAAGCAACTACACAGTTTCAAAGCAACTACACAGTTTCAAAGCAACTACACAGTTTCAAAGCAACTACACAGTTTCAAAGCAACTACACAGTTTCAAAGCAACTACACAGTTTCAAAGCAACTACACAGTTTCAAAGCAACTACACAGTTTCAAAGCAACTACACAGTTTCAAAGCAACTACACAGTTTCAAAGCAACTACACAGTTTCAAAGCAACTACACAGTTTCAAAGCAACTACACAGTTTCAAAGCAACTACACAGTTTCAAAGCAACTACACAGTTTCAAAGCAACTACACAGTTTCAAAGCAACTACACAGTTTCAAAGCAACTACACAGTTTCAAAGCAACTACACAGTTTCAAAGCAACTACACAGTTTCAAAGCAACTACACAGTTTCAAAGCAACTACACAGTTTCAAAGCAACTACACAGTTTCAAAGCAACTACACAGTTTCAAAGCAACTACACAGTTTCAAAGCAACTACACAGTTTCAAAGCAACTACACAGTTTCAAAGCAACTACACAGTTTCAAAGCAACTACACAGTTTCAAAGCAACTACACAGTTTCAAAGCAACTACACAGTTTCAAAGCAACTACACAGTTTCAAAGCAACTACACAGTTTCAAAGCAACTACACAGTTTCAAAGCAACTACACAGTTTCAAAGCAACTACACAGTTTCAAAGCAACTACACAGTTTCAAAGCAACTACACAGTTTCAAAGCAACTACACAGTTTCAAAGCAACTACACAGTTTCAAAGCAACTACACAGTTTCAAAGCAACTACACAGTTTCAAAGCAACTACACAGTTTCAAAGCAACTACACAGTTTCAAAGCAACTACACAGTTTCAAAGCAACTACACAGTTTCAAAGCAACTACACAGTTTCAAAGCAACTACACAGTTTCAAAGCAACTACACAGTTTCATTTTCAAAGCAACTACACAGTTTCAAAGCAACTACACAGTTTCAAAGCAACTACACAGTTTCAAAGCAACTACACAGTTTCAAAGCAACTACACAGTTTCAAAGCAACTACACAGTTTCAAAGCAACTACACAGTTTCAAAGCAACTACACAGTTTCAAAGCAACTACACAGTTTCAAAGCAACTACACAGTTTCAAAGCAACTACACAGTTTCAAAGCAACTACACAGTTTCAAAGCAACTACACAGTTTCAAAGCAACTACACAGTTTCAAAGCAACTACACAGTTTCAAAGCAACTACACAGTTTCAAAGCAACTACACAGTTTCAAAGCAACTACACAGTTTCAAAGCAACTACACAGTTTCAAAGCACTACACACAGTTTCAAAGCAACTACACAGTTTCAAAGCAACTACACAGTTTCAAAGCAACTACACAGTTTCAAAGCAACTACACAGTTTCAAAGCAACTACACAGTTTCAAAGCAACTACACAGTTTCAAAGCAACTACACAGTTTCAAAGCAACTACACAGTTTCAAAGCAACTACACAGTTTCAAAGCAACTACACAGTTTCAAAGCAACTACACAGTTTCAAAGCAACTACACAGTTTCAAAGCAACTACACAGTTTCAAAGCAACTACACAGTTTCAAAGCAACTACACAGTTTCAAAGCAACTACACACAGTTTCAAAGCAACTACACAGTTTCAAAGCAAGTACACAGTTTCAAAGCAACTACACAGTTTCAAAGCAACTACACAGTTTCAAAGCAACTACACAGTTTCAAAGCAACTACACAGTTTCAAAGCAACTACACAGTTTCAAAGCAACTACACAGTTTCAAAGCAACTACACAGTTTCAAAGCAACTACACAGTTTCAAAGCAACTACACAGTTTCAAAGCAACTACACTACACAGTTTCAAAGCAACTACACAGTTTCAAAGCAACTACACAGTTTCAAAGCAACTACACAGTTTCAAAGAAGTA
The DNA here is from genome assembly GCA_032433765.1 of Megaustenia siamemsis. NCBI lineage: Eukaryota > Metazoa > Mollusca > Gastropoda > Stylommatophora > Ariophantidae > Megaustenia > Megaustenia siamemsis. The sequence goes on along the minus strand of JAVIAB010000024.1, from coordinate 22,675,116 downwards.
CACAGTTTCAAAGCAACTACACAGTTTCAAAGCAACTACACAGTTTCAAAGCAACTACACAGTTTCAAAGGAAGTACACAGTTTCAAAGCAACTACACAGTTTCAAAGCAACTACACAGTTTCAAAGCAAGTACACAGTTTCAAAGCAACTACACAGTTTCAAAGCAACTACACAGTTTCAAAGCAACTACACAGTTTCAAAGCAAGTACACAGTTTCAAAGCAACTACACAGTTTTTCAAAGCAAGTACACAGTTTCAAAGCAAGTACACAGTTTCAAAGCAACTACACAGTTTCAAAGCAACTACACAGTTTCAAAGCAACTACACAGTTTCAAAGCAACTACACAGTTTCAAAGCAAGTACACAGTTTCAAAGCAACTACACAGTTTCAAAGCAACTACACAGTTTCAAAGCAAGTACACAGTTTCAAAGCAACTACACAGTTTCAAAGCAACTACACAGTTTCAAAGCAACTACACAGTTTCAAAGCAACTACACAGTTTCAAAGCAATACACAGTTTCAAAGCAACTACACAGTTTCAAAGCAACTACACAGTTTCAAAGCAACTACACAGTTTCAAAGCAACTACACAGTTTCAAAGCAACTACACAGTTTCAAAGCAAGTACACAGTTTCAAAGCAACTACACAGTTTCAAAGCAACTACACAGTTTCAAAGCACTACACAGTTTCAAAGCAACTACACAGTTTCAAAGCAACTACACAGTTTCAAAGCAAGTACACAGTTTCAAAGCAACTACACAGTTTCAAAGCAACTACACAGTTTCAAAGCAACTACACAGTTTCAAAGCAACTACACAGTTTCAAAGCAACTACACAGTTTCAAAGCAAGTACACAGTTTCAAAGCAACTACACAGTTTCAAAGCAACTACACAGTTTCAAAGCAAGTACACAGTTTCAAAGCAACTACACAGTTTCAAAGCAACTACACAGTTGCAAAGCAACTACACAGTTTCAAAGCAACTACACAGTTTCAAAGCAACTACACAGTTTCAAAGCAGTACACAGTTTGCAAAGCAACTACACAGTTTCAAAGCAAGTACACAGTTTGCAAAGCAACTACACAGTTTCAAAGCAACTACACAGTTCAAAGGCAACTACACGGTTTCAAAGCAACTACACGTTTGTTTCAAAGCAACTACACAGTTTCAAAGCAACTACACAGTTTCAAGGCAACTACACAGTTTCAAAGCAACTACACGGTTTCAAAGCAACTACACGGTTTCAAAGCAACTACACGGTTTCAAAGCAACTACACAGTTTCAAAGCAACTACACAGTTTCAAAGCAACTACACAGTTTCAAAGCAAGTACACAGTTTCAAAGCAACTACACAGTTTCAAAGCAACTACACAGTTTCAAAGCAACTACACAGTTTCAAAGCAACTACACAGTTTCAAAGCAACTACACAGTTTCAAAGCAACTACACAGTTTCAAAGCAACTACACAGTTTCAAAGCAACTACACAGTTTCAAAGCAACTACACAGTTTCAAAGCAACTACACAGTTTCAAAGCAACTACACAGTTTCAAAGCAACTACACAGTTTCAAAGCAACTACACAGTTTCAAAGCAACTACACAGTTTCAAAGCAACTACACAGTTTCAAAGCAACTACACAGTTTCAAAGCAACTACACAGTTTCAAAGCAACTACACAGTTTCAAAAGCAACTACACAGTTTCAAAGCAACTACACAGTTTCAAAGCAACTACACAGTTTCAAAGCAACTACACAGTTTCAAAGCAACTACACAGTTTCAAAGCAACTACACAGTTTCAAAGCAACTACACAGTTTCAAAGCAACTACACAGTTTCAAAGCAACTACACAGTTTCAAAGCAACTACACAGTTTCAAAGCAACTACACAGTTTCAAAGCAACTACACAGTTTCAAAGCAACTACACAGTTTCAAAGCAAGTACACAGTTTCAAAGCAACTACACAGTTTCAAAGCAAGTACACAGTTTCAAAGCAACTACACAGTTTCAAAGCAACTACACAGTTTCAAAGCAACTACACAGTTTCAAAGCAACTACACAGTTTCAAAGCAACTACACAGTTTCAAAGCAACTACACAGTTTCAAAGCAACTACACAGTTTCAAAGCAACTACACAGTTTCAAAGCAACTACACAGTTTCAAAGCAACTACACAGTTTCAAAGCAACTACACAGTTTCAAAGCAACTACACAGCTTCAAAGCAACTACACAGTTTCAAAGCAACTACACAGTTTTTCAAGCAACTACACAGTTTCAAAGCAAGTACACAGTTTCAAAGCAACTACACAGTTTCAAAGCAAGTACACAGTTTCAAAGCAACTACACAGTTTCAAAGCAAGTACACAGTTTCAAAGCAACTACACAGTTTCAAAGCAACTACACAGTTTCAAAGCAACTACACAGTTTCAAAGCAACTACACAGTTTCAAAGCAACTACACAGTTTCAAAGCAACTACACAGTTTCAAAGCAAGTACACAGTTTCAAAGCAACTACACAGTTTCAAAGCAACTACACAGTTTCAAAGCAACTACACAGTTTCAAAGCAAGTACACAGTTTCAAAGCAACTACACAGTTTCAAAGCAAGTACACAGTTTCAAAGCAACTACACAGTTTCAAAGCAACTACACAGTTTCAAAGCAACTACACAGTTTCAAAGCAACTACACAGTTTCAAAGCAAGTACACAGTTTCAAAGCAACTACACAGTTTCAAAGCAACTACACAGTTTCAAAGCAACTACACAGTTTCAAAGCAAACTACACAGTTTCAAAGCAACTACACAGTTTCAAAGCAACTACACAGTTTCAAAGCAACTACACAGTTTCAAAGCAACTACACAGTTTCAAAGCAAGTACACAGTTTCAAAGCAACTACACAGTTTCAAAGCAACTACACAGTTTCAAAGCAACTACACAGTTTCAAAGCAACTACACAGTTTCAAAGCAACTACACAGTTTCAAAGCAACTACACAGTTTCAAAGCAACTACACAGTTTCAAAGCAACTACACAGTTTCAAAGCAACTACACAGTTTCAAAGCAACTACACAGTTTCAAAGCAACTACACAGTTTCAAAGCAACTACACTACACAGTTTCAAAGCAACTACACAGTTTCAAAGCAACTACACAGTTTCAAAGCAACTACACAGTTTCAAAGCAAGTACACAGTTTCAAAGCAACTACACAGTTTCAAAGCAACTACACAGTTTCAAAGCAACTACACAGTTTCAAAGCAACTACACAGTTTCAAAGCAAGTACACAGTTGCAAAGCAACTACACAGTTTCAAAGCAACTACACAGTTTCAAAGCAACTACACAGTTTCAAAGCAACTACACAGTTTCAAAGCAACTACACAGTTTCAAAGCAACTACACAGTTTCAAAGCAACTACACAGTTTCAAAGCAACTACACAGTTTCAAAGCAACTACACAGTTTCAAAGCAACTACACAGTTCAAAGCAACTACACAGTTTCAAAGCAACTACACAGTTTCAAAGCAACTACACAGTTTCAAAGCAACTACACAGTTTCAAAGCAACTACACAGTTTCAAAGCAACTACACAGTTTCAAAGCAACTACACAGTTTCAAAGCAAGTACACAGTTTCAAAGCAACTACACAGTTTCAAAGCAACTACACAGTTTCAAAGCAACTACACAGTTTCAAAGCAACTACACAGTTTCAAAGCAACTACACAGTTTCAAAGCAACTACACAGTTTCAAAGCAACTACACAGTTTCAAAGCAACTACACAGTTTCAAAGCAACTACACAGTTTCAAAGCAACTACACGGTTTCAAAGCAAGTACACGTTTCAAAGCAACTACACAGTTTCAAAGCAACTACACAGTTTCAAAGCAACTACACAGTTTCAAAGCAACTACACAGTTTCAAAGCAACTACACAGTTTCAAAGCAACTACACAGTTTCAAAGCAACTACACAGTTTCAAAGCAACTACACAGTTTCAAAGCAACTACACAGTTTCAAAGCAAGTACACAGTTTCAAAGCAACTACACAGTTTCAAAGCAACTACACAGTTTCAAAGCAACTACACAGTTTCAAAGCAACTACACAGTTTCAAAGCAACTACACAGTTTCAAAGCAACTACACGTTTTCAAAGCAACTACACGTTTCAAAGCAACTACACGTTTTCAAAGCAGTACACACGGTTTAAAAGCAACTACACAGTTTCAAAGCAACTACACAGTTTCAAAGCAACTACACAGTTTCAAAGCAACTACACAGTTTCAAAGCAACTACACAGTTTCAAAGCAACTACACAGTTTCAAAGCAACTACACAGTTTCAAAGCAACTACACAGTTTCAAAGCAACTACACAGTTTCAAAGCAACTACACAGTTTCAAAGGAAGTACACAGTTTCAAAGCAACTACACAGTTTCAAAGCAAGTACACAGTTTCAAAGCAACTAGACAGTTTCAAAGCAAGTACACAGTTTCAAAGCAACTACACAGTTTCAAAGCAACTACACAGTTTCAAAGCAACTACACAGTTTCAAAGCAACTACACAGTTTCAAAGCAAGTACACAGTTTCAAAGCAACTACACAGTTTCAAAGCAAGTACACAGTTTCAAAGCAAGTACACAGTTTCAAAGCAAGTACACAGTTTCAAAGCAACTACACAGTTTCAAAGCAACTACACAGTTTCAAAGCAACTACACAGTTTCAAAGCAAGTACACAGTTTCAAAGCAACTACACAGTTTCAAAGCAAGTACACAGTTTCAAAGCAACTACACAGTTTCAAAGCAACTACACAGTTTCAAAGCAACTACACAGTTTCAAAGCAACTACACAGTTTCAAAGCAAGTACACAGTTTCAAAGCAACTACACAGTTTCAAAGCAACTACACAGTTTCAAAGCAACTACATAGTTTCAAAGCAACTACACAGTTTCAAAGCAACTACACAGTTTCAAAGCAACTACACAGTTTCAAAGCAACTACACAGTTTCAAAGCAACTACACAGTTTCAAAGCAACTACACAGTTTCAAAGGAAGTACACAGTTTCAAAGCAACTAGACAGTTTCAAAGCAACTACACAGTTTCAAAGCAAGTACACAGTTTCAAAGCAACTACACAGTTTCAAAGCAACTACACAGTTTCAAAGCAAGTACACAGTTTCAAAGCAACTACACAGTTTCAAAGCAAGTACACAGTTTCAAAGCAACTACACAGTTTCAAAGCAAGTACACAGTTTCAAAGCAACTACACAGTTTCAAAGCAACTACACAGTTTCAAAGCAACTACACAGTTTCAAAGCAACTACACGGTTTCAAAGCAACTACACGGTTTCAAAGCAACTACACGGTTTCAAAGCAACTACACGGTTTCAAAGCAACTACACGGTTTCAAAGCAACTACACGGTTTCAAAGCAACTACACGGTTTCAAAGCAACTACACGGTTTCAAAGCAACTACACGGTTTCAAAGCAACTACACGGTTTCAAAGCAAGTACACGGTTTCAAAGCAACTACACGTTTTCAAAGCAACTACACGGTTTCAAAGCAACTACACAGTTTCAAAGCAACTACACAGTTTCAAAGCAACTACACAGTTTCAAAGCAACTACACAGGTTTCAAAGCAACTACACGGTTTCAAAGCAACTACACGGTTTCAAAGCAACTACACGGTTTCAAAGCACTACACAGTTTCAAAGCAACTACACAGTTTCAAAGCAACTACACAGCGTAGCAGATAAAAGCGCCGAGAGTAGTGCAAGTTTTGTGCTGCAGATTGTGATATATAGACCATGAAGTGTTACGTAACACTTTGTCGGATATTGTAATTGAGTATCTGGTTAATCTGCTCTGTAAAGTGATCGGCGTTTCGAAATCTATTGATTTGAATCAATTTGAGTGAGATACAGCTAGCAATGGACTCAATAGATTTATAGTGTGCACTAGTCCGGGCAAGGTTTATATGAGAAATGTCAATGTGAGTGACGTACATGCTAGCAATGGACTCAATAGATTTATAGTGTGCACTAGTCCTGGGCAAAGTTTATATGAGAAATGTCAATGTGAGTGACGTACATGCTAGCAATGGGCTCAATAGATTTAGAGTGTACACTAGCCCTGAACAAAGCTTATGAGAACGCCAATGGTAGTGAGATACAAGCTAACAATGGGCTCAATAGATTTAGAGTGTACACTAGCCCTGGAAAGCTTGTACTTGAAAACGCCATCATCCCTGGTACATACGTGAACACTAACTGTGAGACAAGACACAATTCTGCTCAAACTATTCACTGAGGCTCAGGCCATAGAGCAAATGCCTGGATGAGGTGCGCCTTCTTGTGATCTGCACCTAGAGTACACAGGTCAAAGTAGGATGAGAACGTCAGTAGAAATACAATATCACGTGATACAGAGGGAAGTCACCCAGTCCAACACAAAGAGGCAGAATCATTGGACTAGGAGGACAGGTCATAACAACTGAATAAGCACACTTGGCTTGCCATATACACCACCTCATGTACTTGTGGGCAAGGACAAGTTGCCAGTATGGCGGCCCACTTTGAAACAGTGCTATAGATGTGGATAGATAGGACGGTAAATCGAGGATTGAAAAATAGCTAAAGTGTAGCATTGCGACACGTGACCTCATTCAAAGCGTTCTGGGATGAGAAGGTTCCAGTCGATGCTCATCCTGTGCTATATTTCTTTTTCTTTCTTTCCTCATTTGCCTTTCAGTTTCGAAGGGAGATGTAATGTGTGGTCTTAGATACGACTTCCTTTTATACGCCCACTAAGATTCTCGTTTCTGGATGATCCACTTTACACCCATCTCTATCAGCCGAAAGAGAGGCGTGAATTCTTGGTTTGAAAGTCCCTGTGTCCTTCCCACATCTCGGAAGACATTGTTGACGCACGCCCGATCCTTTGGTTGACCGTCTTCGACGACAGCACAGCTAGCCAACCTGTCCGCTCTTTCATTTCCCCGTACTCCCGAGATTGATGCCTTCTGCTCTGGGGCTGGTCTGATCAAAGCAAGTGGCGGATTTGAAAGGGTGATAGTTGCAAATATCTGCTCCATCTACATTGGCGGGGGTCGGAAAGTGGCTCTCAAACAGATCACAAACCAGACCGACAAATTTGATGATTGTTATACAGGAGACGGATGTGGACCAGAGCCCGCAGTTAATAGCAAAACAAAGACCAATCTCTATGACAATGACTGCACACACACAATGGAGAAGTGGAACAATTCTGTTTACTGGTATCTGAACTTTATAACGCCCCAGAAGACTCACACCATTCGATTCTATCATCGAGCTAGCACTATGATTCGGGTAAGAATGCCACTCTAAAGGCTTTCTCTGACAGGGCGGCGAATGTTCCAGTCAAATGAATATATCATACAACCTTTCATATGAACACTATTGTAGTCACCATACAAGCCAATGGCACAATTAAGACTGAGTTCTCACCAACCATTTCGAAGGCCGGCAGTGAACTGACGGTGCATGTGAGGCGCAAACTATTGAAACACCTGATTGTCTGGACGGGTATTCTGAGGTCGTTTTGTGCAGTGACATGTAGTGGTGTAGCAAAAGCTGCGACCTCCAGTCATCGGTACGTGTCATCGCAAATGCTCACATGGGATCATATGGACACGATTGTTTCCAGTCTTGCTCACTCTCTTGTCAACTCAGATTGTAAGGTTGGAAAAGGTTCGGAATGGGGCCTACGCAGTTCTCGGATGCATCAGAGATATACCTATCCGTTCAATGAGGTACTTACCGAACATTAGATGTGACACAGTTGTTGCCCGGGCTTATTTGAACGTGGTAAGAAACATAAACATCCCTGCATTCGGAAATGGGTGTGACCAAGGGTATGTGCCTCCCGCTTGGAAAAATCCTTGGTCAACGAGGCGGAAAAGTCCATAAGAATAGTATGTGATCTGATTGACATTAGGGCCGGTAATGTATGGGTAGAGTAATACGGAAAAAAAGAGGCTAACCGAAGTAATTAAAGCTCTAGTGAGTGTCGGAAATGGGCATATGGAGCTCCGAGGTCGTAATAAGGAAATCCATCGAAAAATTGAGGTTACCTCGGGATCCCATTATCTACACTGACTTTTCTGTGTGTGACAGGTTAGAGTTTTGTGGTAAATCAACATGGTAAGAAATGGCTAGAAAATCTGGCAAGTGTAGCATTACGGTGTCCGGCATGAGAAGGAAGAAGGAAACAGCATCGGCGGCGATAACATGGTTGGTTACACAGAATGTGGATCACGCAGTCTTGGTGACTGACTTGCAAAGTATGCTACAGAAGATTGACAGATGGTGTGTACTCCAGGAGTGGATGCAGCTCTTGGATGGCTCTACAGTGAGCACATCTCATATCTTAGAGTTGGAAAAGGGGTCTGGAATGGGTAAATGGAAATTGGGGGTGGGGGGGGGGAGAGATGTATATACAGTCAACACCTTACAAGAACAGTTACAATCAGCATACGCTTCAAGAAATACTGGGATGAACGCAGGTATAGATATGGGATGGCCCTGGATTAAATGAAATCGATTCCTAGAATAGAACAGAATAAATAAATGTATTATACAGTACGCTATTTGAGTAATCAGCAGGAATTATCTGTTAACAGAAAGCAAACACCATTGGATTGCCTGAGTGCTATAAGACAGGTTGTGCTAACTAGTCGACATTCTAACATTACATTACATTTTACCATGTTATTGTCCTCCTCGTGACATGGTACTTTTTCAGAATAAACAGTCTATGTGGACTACTAAGACCAATTAGTTATGGTTATGGAAGGCCCGGTATCACTTGCAAACGAATTAAAATCCATACTTGCTCAACCGCCCGTGCCAGTGGAATCATCCAAATTATTATCTCATCTCCCAAACAAAGAAAGGTAGCTATAGTCCCCATCATAGCAGCACACGCCAAAAGACAGAAGGCGAGACCGCACAGAAAGTGAACACAGCCGTTTGTTCCCTGTCATACGATATCATTATTCATCGTAAACAAAAGGGATACTGAAACACGATTAAAACGGATGAAACTCACAGTGTGCACAGATCACTTAACTCAGTAGCTCCTGCAACAAGCCGGACTTGGAATATGAGGAAACTGCAACAAGGAACACTTTTCAGACACAGCTTTTAATGGTTCATGCCGCCTATCCATCATATCGACCGGAAGTTCACGTACTCCTGAAAATAATGACCATCATATTTTTTTTTAGTGTAAGCGTTTGATGATGTTAGGGCATCGTTTTTGACTCCAAATCCGAACATATGAAACGACCAATTTGTTACTTCACGCCAATTACATCGCCCAAAAATGTGCTGTTGGTCAAGGAAAAATCTGGTTACTATCACCATATTTCCCATACGCCTGGTAAGGTGTTGATGGAACCTTTACTTTTCCATTGCTATAGCACAGTAAGGGATGTCCAACTGTCTGTAACGATCTCACGCTGGAGATAACGCTAGAAAGCATCAAGACCGTCATCCTTTAGTAGAAACATTCCTCTGATAACGTATCTGAATTTTTTGATCAAATTTATTGAACTGCATGCAACATTTATTGTCGCTAATATTATTTGTCGCATATTTTATGTATGCGTGCGCGTGTGTGTGTTTATTTTGGCGTTCACCAGCTTTCACCTCTGGCAAGGTCCCTAAAGACTAGGAACTGAGTTTTACGTGTTAATCCATTTTTTTCTTGGCAGCTGTGTATACATGGGTCTCTCGCCGAACTGGCAGATAGCTCCGTCTTCGGTGGTACTCATATTTTTCCGTCGACGAATAATTGATATTATAAGCCGGGCCTCGCTGCTGAGGCCAGGGGTGGTTGCAGCAGTGAGAAATCACAAATAAAAATCCCAGCTGGTGCAGCCAGGATTTGAACTCAGAACCTCGCTGTCGCGAGACCGGGGTCTTGCATCGAGACCAACGAGTCCCCCTGCCGCTAATATGAATTCCTTACTTTCGCGAACAACACTTTTAACACCACCAACAGAAAGGCCTTAAATTATATGATGGAGTCAGTGGTGGGGTGTAACGTATAGTACTACAAGGTATGGTGACAACTTTACAATAAAAGGAACACAACAAAATACTGATGTTTCGGCCTTCTTCAGAAAATGGGAACAACAAACGATGAAACAGATACATTCAAATACATTTAGGATGATCGAGACAGCTAGGTCAATGGTAAACAGAGATGAAAAGAGATGAAATGATGAGACGAGAGATATAGAGAGATATGTGCTACAAGTTGGAGGATAGATAATATGTGGAAATATGAAAGTTAAAATATATATAAAAATTGAGACTTAACTTATTAGCAAGATCCGACCGCTCACAGCGAAAATAACTGTCAAATACAAGTGGAAGGGCCTGCTGGGCAATTAGTTACGTGCCAGGACCGAAGGTCAGACGAGATATCAGGAAGTGGAAATGTTGTGAAGCATTCAAGCGTGACACTAGGTAGTGACAAGAGATATATGAGGAGTGTGAGAGCCAGTTAACCAACCAGACATTCATAAGACGCCCTAGCGTTAGGTTAGGCGTAATATAATAGGGGACAGGTAATAGCTAGAGATATATGAGGATTGTGAAAATTAACAAACCAACCAGACATTCATAAGACACCCTAGCGATAAGAGAGGCGTAATAGGGGACAGGTAATAGTTAGAGATATATGAGGAGTGTGAAAGCCAACAAACCAACCAGACATTCCTTAGACACCCTAGCGATATGTGAGGCGTGATAGGGGATTGTCAAGATATGTAGTACATACCCAGAAACTCCTTAAATTATATAAACACTGAAGAAGATGATTGACTTTTAGCGTAATAATCATGCAAAGATAAGCGACATTCCTGCCTTCAATTGAAGACAGTAAGGATACTAAATGCCGGCTGGAAGAGAGGACAAATGCTCGCAACCTGGAAAGAAGCCCTTATGGTGCCCATCCTCAAACATGGAAAAGACCCAGTGGACCCAAGCAGCTACAGACCAATTAGTTTACTGATCTGTCTGAGCAAACTCATGGAAAGTCGGGTCAACAGAAGACTCATGTGGTATCTGGAGACAAAACACCAAATCGTACCACAACAAAGTGGTCCGTCATCACAGATCAACTGAAGTCCTGATTACCTACATCGCACAGGAAATCGAGGATGCTCTGCATGAAAAAAAATACACACTGACAGTATGGGTCGACATGGAGAAGGCTTTTCATAGGGTATGGAGAGAAGGATTAAAGAACAAACTTCTCAGTACTGGCATCCGAGGCTGTTTATTAAATCGGATATCTCAATACCTGCAAGACAGAACGGCCAGAGTCAAAGTACATGGACAACTAAGTAAGAAAGCCAGAATCGAATAAGGTGGACCCCCTACGCTCTTTTTAATTTTCATAAATGACATCGTAATGGACATTCCACACAGAATACACTCAGCAATGTACGCAGACGATCTGGCGATATGGGCACGTCAAGAATCTATGTCAGTGGCTAGCTCCAGAATGTCAGATGCCCTAGGAAAACTTGAAAAAAATGGACGAACGCCTGGCTACTGCCGATTATCATCATTATCATCATCGAGTGCCTTCTCCGCAACGAAGGTTGGCTGCCATGGATCGCCATTCTACTCTGTTTCTTGCTTTGATGGTGCAGGCTGTCATAGATTGACTTGTCCATCTTTTGATGTTACTCGTCCATGTTAGTCTTGGTCTGCCTCTGCCTCTTTTACCTTGTATTTTTCCTTCCAATATTACTTTTAGTAGGCTGTTTTGTCTTTTAACATGCCCCAAAAATTTCATTTGTCTTGTATAATTATATTTAGTAGTTCTCTTTTTATTTTCAGTTGTTTTAAAACTTCATCGTTTGTAATCTTTTGTTTCCATCCAATTCTACATATTTTTCTATAAATCCACATTTAAAAGGCTTCAATTTTCTGTTCTGTTTTCTTGTCTAATGTCCATGTTTCTGCACCATACAGGAATATTGAGAAGATGTAACATGTTGCCATTCTTAGTTTCAGTCCTGTTGATATTTGTTTTGTTGTTAGCATATTTTTCATGGCATTAAAATTACTTTTTGCCATACCTATTCTTTTGTTTATTTCAATTTTACATTTTCCATCATTGGTTATAGTATGTCCCAGGTAGTTGTAGCTCTGGACTGTCTCCAGATGTATTCCCTCAACTGTGATATTTAATTGTAGGTCTTGAGAATTTTCTTTGTTTATGATCATAGTTTTAGTCTTTTTGATATTCATTTCTAGTCCATATTTTTTGCTTGTTATGTTTATCACGTTAAGCAGTTGTTGTAGGTCTTTAGGATTTTCTGCTAGTAGAACAGTATCATCAGCATAAAAGAAAAGTAAAGTAAAGTACCCCCGTCACGCCAAGTGGCGTATAGGGAAATATGGTGTTAGTGACCCTATATTTTACAGACCTTCAGCACATGATTTTTGGGGTAATGTGGTCGGTATTACGCCCGTGCTGCTTTACTTTCCCAGAAAAAATCCGGTACCCATTTAAGGCTGGGTGAACCCGGAGCCGTCGGTTGGGATCGAACCCTACCCCTTGTCCGTAGTAGTCCAGTTCACTAACCACTGAGCTATCGCGGCTCCCACTAATTTTTAGGGAATTAGTAAAACCCAGGTGTCCTCGCCAGGGAACGAACCCCGGCTGTTGCCGTGGTAAGCCAACCGCCTATCGATTGCGCTAACCGGACACCCCTATCATCAGCATATCTTAGGTTATTGATTATCTTTCCATTAATGTTTAGGCCTGGTATCTCTGAGATGATTTTAAAGATTTGCTCAGTGTATAGATTGAATAAGCTTGGTGATATGATGCATCCTTCTCTTACTCCTCTTTTTATGTCCATGGGTGTAGAGTTCTCCCTGTTATATCTTATTATTGCTGTTTGCTCTGCCGATTAAGGAAACAAACAAACTACATACACAATTTTCAGCCTATCAAGAAACACACTCTCTGCAAACTTGAAGATAAAAGACCATACATTCCCTATTGACCAAAACCCAACATATCTTGGAGTCACCATGAATCGCAGAATTGCATTGATAAATCAGATAGACAAAGCGAACAAAAGAGCCAGAAAACGAACAGATATTATGAAGAAATTAGCAGGAACGGACTGGGGAGCAGACAGCAATATCTTGAATCAAATATACATAGAAGAGTAAGACCCGTCCTAGAGTATGGAGTCATAGTCTGGGCTACAGCTTCCAAATCACAGCTTAGCAAAATTAACAGTACAAAAAACCAGGCAGCCCGTATCATCACTGGTGCTATGACATCTACACCTATCGAGACTCTAGAAACAGTAACAGGTTTACAACCCTTAGAAGACAGACAGAAAACTAAAGTAATGCAACAAGCGGAGAAATACAAAAGACTCACTAACCAACCTATGCACCAAAGAATAACCTGTTTCGTAAAAGGAAGACTAAAGAGGAGCAACTTCGCTGCAATCTCCAAAGAACTGACAACTAGTGATCCAGTACTGTCCCCAACAATGCCGAAACCCATTAGCCCATCCGATATGATGCCCCATGGGAAACATAAAATACCAGAACTTGAGGAAGACATAATATGAATCATGAAAAAAAGGCACCCAAAAACAGACACACAGAGAAAGCACATGGCAGAAAAACACATAAATGAAAACTACACATGACTCCTGGTCACATATATACACGTATGCTCAGCTACAAACGCCACCAGAAATGGAGGAGGAGGTGTGTTCTTGAGGCTGAATAGCCAGGCAGAAATCACTAAGTCAATAGCTACTGGGAAATTCTCGAACAATTATAAAGCAGAAAATGAAGCCCTCAAAGATGCTGCAAAACTGGCTATCCAACACAAAAATAACATGCACAAGAAATTGGTGATACAAATTAATGCATTTCCGTCCTGACAGCTCTAAAAAACCACAAGGACAGTGAGCTAGATGACTTGGTAACAACCCTAGACCAACTGTGCAATAACTTCCAGAGAGTGGTCATCCAGTGGATACCATCACTCTCACATGACACTTAGAGACGAACACTCTCAGCGAACACTCTCACTGGACACTTAGAGACGAACACTCTCAGTGGGCATTCTCACATGACACTTAGAGACGAACACTCTCAGCGGGCATTCTCACCGGACACTTAGAGACGAACACTCTCAGCGGGCATTCTCACCGGACAATTAGAGACGGACACTCTCAGCGGGCATTCTCACCGGACACTTAGAGACGGACACTCTCAGCGGGCATTCTCACCGGACACTTAGAGACGGAAGCTCTCAGCGGGCATTCTCACCGGACACTTAGAGACGGACACTCTCAGCGGGCATTCTCACCGGACACTTAGAGACGGACACTCTCAGCGGGCATTCTCACAGGACATTTAGAGACGGACACTCTCAGCGGGCATTTTCACCGGACACTTAGAGACGAACACTCTCAGCGAACACTCTCACTGGACACTTAGAGACGGACACTCTCAGCGGGCATTCTCACCGGACACTTAGAGACGGACACTCTCAGCGAACACTCTCACTGGACACTTAGAGACGGACACTCTCAGCGAACACTCTCACTGGACACTTAGAGACGGACACTCTCAGCGGGCAGTCTCACTGGACACTTAGAGACGGACGTTCTCAGCGGGCACTCTCACTGGACACTTTGAGACGGACACTCTCAGCGGACACTCTCACTGGACACTTTGAGACGGACACTCTCAGCGAACACTCTCACTGGACACTTACAGACGGACACTCTCAGCGGGCAGTCTCACTGGACACTTAGAGACGGACGTTCTCAGCGGGCACTCTCACTGGACACTTTGAGACGGACACTCTCAGCGGACACTCTCACTGGACACTTTGAGACGGACACTCTCAGCGGACACTCTCACTGGACACTTTGAGACTGACACTATCATCGGACACTCTTACTGGACACTTTGAGACGGACACTCTCAGCGGACACTCTCACTGGACACTTAGAGACGGACACTCTCACTGGACACTTAGAGACGGACACTCTCACTGGACACTTAGAGATCGACACTCTCACTGGACACTTAGAGAGGGACACTCTCACTGGACACTTAGAGACAGACACTCTCACTGGACACTTAGAGACGGACACTCACTGGACACTTAGAGACGGACACTCTCACTGGACACTTAGAGACGGACACTCTCACTGGACACTTAGAGACAGACACTCTCACTGGACACTTAGAGACGGACACTCTCACTGGACACTTAGAGACGGACACTCTCACTGGACACTCAGAGAGGGACACTCTCACTGGACACTTAGAGACAGACACTCTCACTGGACACTTAGAGACAGACACTCTCACTGGACACTTAGAGAGGGACACTCTCACTGGACACTTAGAGAGGGACACTCTCACTGGACACTTAGAGAGGGACACTCTCACTGGACACTTAGAGATCGACACTCTCACTGGACACTTAGAGAGGGACACTCTCACTGGACACTTAGAGAGGGACACTCTCACTGGACACTTAGAGAGGGACACTCTCACTGGACACTTAGAGACAGACACTCTCACTGGACACTTAGAGAGGGACACTCTCACTGGACACTTAGAGACGGAGACTCTCACTGGACACTTAGAGACGGACACTCTCACTGGACACTTAGAGAGGGAATCTCTCACTGGACACTTAGAGATCGACACTCTCACTGGACACTTAGAGAGGGAATCTCTCACTGGACACTTAGAGATCGACACTCTCACTGGACACTTAGAGAGGGAATCTCTCACTGGACACTTAGAGAGGGAATCTCTCACTGGACACTTAGAGAGGGAATCTCTCACTGGACACTTAGAGAGGGAATCTCTCACTGGACACTTAGAGATCGACACTCTCACTGGACACTTAGAGAGGGAATCTCTCACTGGACACTTAGAGAGGGACACTCTCACTGGACACTTAGAGACAGACACTCTCACTGGACACTCAGAGAGGGACACTCTCACTGGACACTTAGAGACGGACACTCTCACTGGACACTTAGAGACGGACACTCTCACATGACACTAAAAGACGGACACTCTCACTGGACACTTAGAGACGGACACTCTCACATGACACTAAAAGACGGACACTCTCACATGACACTAAAAGACGGACACTCTCACATGACACTAAAAGACGGACACTCTCACATGACACTAAAAGACGGACACTCTCACATGACACTAAAAGACGGACACTCTCACATGACACTAAAAGACGGACACTCTCACATGACACTTAGAGACGGACACTCTCACTTGACACATAGAGACGGACGCTCTCAGCGGGCACTCTCACATGACACTTAGAGACTAACACACTCACTGGACACTTAGAGACGGACACTCTCACATGACACTTAGAGACGGACACTCTCACTGGACACTTAGAGAGGGACACTCTCACTGGACACTTAGAGACGGACACTCTCACTGGACACTTAGAGATCGACACTCTCACTGGACACTTAGAGACGGACACTCTCACTGGACACTTAGAGACGGACACTCTCACTGGACACTTAGAGACGGACACTCTCACTGGACACTTAGAGAGGGACACTCTCACTGGACACTTAGAGACGGACACTCTCACTGGACACTTAGAGAGGACACTCTCACTGGACACTTAGAGACGGACACTCTCACTGGACACTTAGAGACGGACACTCTCACTGGACACTTAGAGACGGACACTCTCACTGGACACTTAGAGACGGACACTCTCACTGGACACTTAGAGATCGACACTCTCACTGGACACTTAGAGACGGACACTCTCACATGACACTTAGAGAGGGACACTCTCACTGGACACTTAGAGAGGGACACTCTCACTGGACACTTAGAGAGGGACACTCTCACTGGACACTTAGAGACGGACACTCTCACTGGACACTTAGAGACGGAGACTCTCACTGGACACTTAGAGAGGGACACTCTCACTGGACACTTAGAGAGGGACACTCTCACTGGACACTTAGAGAGGGACACTCTCACTGGACACTTAGAGAGGGACACTCTCACTGGACACTTAGAGAGGGACACTCTCACTGGACACTTAGAGACGGAGACTCTCACTGGACACTTAGAGAGGGACACTCTCACTGGACACTTAGAGACGGAGACTCTCACTGGATACTTAGAGCCGTACGCTCTCAGCGGGCATTCTCACTGAAAACTTAGAGACGGACACTCTCACTGGACACTTAGAGACGGACACTCTCACTGGACACTTAGAGACGGACACTCTCACTGGACACTTAGAGACGGACACTCTCACTGGACACTTAGAGACGGACACTCTCACCGGACACTTAGAGACAGACACTCTCACCGGACACTTAGAGACGGACACTCTCACCGGACACTTAGAGAGGGACACTTTCACTGGACACTTAGAGACGGACACTCTCACCGGACACTTAGAGAGGGACACTCTCACTGGACACTTAGAGACGGACACTCTCACTGGATACTTAGAGACGAATACTCTCACTGGATATTTAGAGACGGACACTCTCACTGGACACTTAGAGACGGACACTCTCACTGGACACTTAGAGAGGGACACTCTCACTGGACACTTAGAGACGGACACTCTCACTGGACACTTAGAGCCGTACGCTCTCAGCGGGCATTCTCACTGGACACTTAGAAACTGAGACTCTCAGCGGGCATTCTCACTGGACACTTAGAGACGGACACTCTCACTGGACACTTAGAGACGGACACTCTCACTGGACACTTAGAGACGGACACTCTCACTGGACACTTAGAGACGGACACTCTCACTGGATACTTAGAGCCGTACGCTCTCAGCGGGCATTCTCACTGGACACTTAAAAACGGAGACTCTCAGCGGGCATTCTCACTGGACACTTAGAAACGGAGACTCTCAGCGGGCATTCTCAATGGACACTTAGAGACGGAGACTCACAAGCGGGCATTCTCACTGGACACTTAGAGACGGAGACTCTCAGCGGGCATTCTCACTGGACACTTAGAAACGGAGACTCTCAGCGGGCATTCTCAATGGACACTTAGAGACGGAGACTCACAAGCGGGCATTCTCACTGGACACTTAGAGACGGAGACTCTCAGCGGGCATTCTCAATGGACACTTAGAGTCGGACACTCTCAGCGGGCACTCTCACAGGACACTTAGAGACGGACACTTTCAGCATGCACTCTCACTGGACACTTAGAGACGGACACTCTCATCGGGCACTCTCACTGGACACTTAGAGACGGACACTCTCATCGGGCTCTCTCACTGGACACTTAGAGACGGACACTCTCATCGGGCTCTCTCTCTGAACACTTAGAGACGGACACTCTCAGTGGGCACTTAGAGACGGACACTCTCAGCGGGCATTCTCTCTGGACACTTGGAGACGGACACTCTCACTGGACACTTAGAGACGGACACTCTCATCGGGCTCTCTCTCTGAACACTTAGAGACGGACACTCTCAGTGGGCACTTAGAGACGGACACTCTCAGCGGGCATTCTCACTGGACACTTGGAGACGTACACTCTCAGTGGGCACTTAGAGACGGACACTCTCAGTGGGCACTTAGAGACGGACACTCTCAGTGGGCACTTAGAGACGGACACTCTCAGTGGGCACTTAGAGACGGACACTCTCAGTGGGCACTTAGAGACGGACACTCTCAGCGGGCATTCTCACTGGACACTTGGAGACGGACACTCTCAGTGGGCACTTAGAGACGGACACTCTCAGTGGGCACTTAGAGACGGACACTCTCAGTGGGCACTTAGAGACGGACACTCTCAGTGGGCACTTAGAGACGGACACTCTCAGTGGGCACTTAGAGACGGACACTCTCAGCGGGCATTCTCACTGGACACTTGGAGACGGACACTCTCAGCGGGCACTCTCTCTGGACACTTAGAAACGGACACTCTCAGCGGGCACTCTCTGGACACTTAGAGACGGACACTCTCAGTAGGCACTCTCACAGGACACTTAGAGACGGACACTCTCAGTAGGCACTCTCACAGGACACTTAGAGACGGACACTCTCAGTGGGCACTCTCACATGACACTTACAGATGGACATTCAGATGAAGTGAGACACTCAGAGACAGACACACCTAGAGAAGTAACTAGATTAGCTAGACAAAGCGTTCGAACGAGATCAATAATAGTGAATCGATTATCTGACACTCTCGCTGGGTACTTAGAGATCGACACTCTCACTGGACACTTAGAGACGGAGACTCTCACTGGTTACTTAGAGAGGGACACTCTCACTGGATACTTAGAGAGGGACACTCTCACTGGACACTTAGAGACAGACATTCTCACTGGACACTTAGAGATCGACACTCTCACTGGACACTTAGAGACGGACACTCTCACTGGACACTTAGAGAGGGACACTCTCACTGGACACTTAGAGACGGACACTCTCACTGGACACTTAGAGAGGGACACTCTCACTGGTTACTTAGAGAGGGACACTCTCACTGGTTACTTAGAGAGGGACACTCTCACTGGACACTAGAGACAGACATTCTCACTGGACACTTAGAGATCGACACTCTCACTGGACAGTTAGAGACGGACACTCTCACTGGACACTTAGAGAGGGACACTCTCACTGGACACTTAGAGACGGACACTCTCACTGGACACTTAGAGAGGGACACTCTCACTGGACACTTAGAGACGGACACTCTCACTGGACACTTAGAGAGGGACACTCTCACTGGACACTTAGAGAGGGACACTCTCACTGGACACTTAGAGAGGGACACTCTCACTGGACACTTAGAGAGGGACACTCTCACTGGACACTTAGTGAGGGACACTCTCACTGGACACTTAGAGATCGACACTCTCACTGGACACTTAGAGACAGACACTCTCACTGGACACTTAGAGAGGGACACTCTCACTGGACACTTAGAGACGGAGACTCTCACTGGACACTTAGAGACGGACACTCTCACTGGACACTTAGAGAGGGAATCTCTCACTGGACACTTAGAGACGGAGACTCTCACTGGACACTTAGAGACAGACACTCTCACTGGACACTCAGAGAGGGACACTCTCACTGGACACTTAGAGAGGGACACTCTCACTGGGCACTTAGAGACGGACACTCTCACTGGACACTTAGAGACGGACACTCTCACTGGACACTTAGAGACGGACACTCTCACTGGACACTCAGAGAGGGACACTCTCACTGGACACTTAGAGACAGACACTCTCACTGGACACTTAGAGACAGACACTCTCACTGGACACTTAGAGAGGGACACTCTCACTGGACACTTAGAGAGGGACACTCTCACTGGACACTTAGAGAGGGACACTCTCACTGGACACTTAGAGATCGACACTCTCACTGGACACTTAGAGAGGGACACTCTCACTGGACACTTAGAGAGGGACACTCTCACTGGACACTTAGAGAGGGACACTCTCACTGGACACTTAGAGACAGACACTCTCACTGGACACTTAGAGAGGGACACTCTCACTGGACACTTAGAGACGGAGACTCTCACTGGACACTTAGAGACGGACACTCTCACTGGACACTTAGAGAGGGAATCTCTCACTGGACACTTAGAGATCGACACTCTCACTGGACACTTAGAGAGGGAATCTCTCACTGGACACTTAGAGATCGACACTCTCACTGGACACTTAGAGAGGGAATCTCTCACTGGACACTTAGAGAGGGAATCTCTCACTGGACACTTAGAGAGGGAATCTCTCACTGGACACTTAGAGAGGGAATCTCTCACTGGACACTTAGAGATCGACACTCTCACTGGACACTTAGAGAGGGAATCTCTCA
Organism: Megaustenia siamemsis; assembly: GCA_032433765.1. Taxonomy (NCBI): domain Eukaryota; kingdom Metazoa; phylum Mollusca; class Gastropoda; order Stylommatophora; family Ariophantidae; genus Megaustenia; species Megaustenia siamemsis. The sequence continues at coordinate 22,654,164 of JAVIAB010000024.1, read as the reverse complement.
CTGGACACTTAGAGAGGGACACTCTCACTGGACACTTAGAGACAGACACTCTCACTGGACACTCAGAGAGGGACACTCTCACTGGACACTTAGAGACGGACACTCTCACTGGACACTTAGAGACGGACACTCTCACATGACACTAAAAGACGGACACTCTCACTGGACACTTAGAGACGGACACTCTCACATGACACTAAAAGACGGACACTCTCACATGACACTAAAAGACGGACACTCTCACATGACACTAAAAGACGGACACTCTCACATGACACTAAAAGACGGACACTCTCACATGACACTAAAAGACGGACACTCTCACATGACACTAAAAGACGGACACTCTCACATGACACTTAGAGACGGACACTCTCACTTGACACATAGAGACGGACGCTCTCAGCGGGCACTCTCACATGACACTTAGAGACTAACACACTCACTGGACACTTAGAGACGGACACTCTCACATGACACTTAGAGACGGACACTCTCACTGGACACTTAGAGAGGGACACTCTCACTGGACACTTAGAGACGGACACTCTCACTGGACACTTAGAGATCGACACTCTCACTGGACACTTAGAGACGGACACTCTCACTGGACACTTAGAGACGGACACTCTCACTGGACACTTAGAGACGGACACTCTCACTGGACACTTAGAGAGGGACACTCTCACTGGACACTTAGAGACGGACACTCTCACTGGACACTTAGAGAGGGACACTCTCACTGGACACTTAGAGACGGACACTCTCACTGGACACTTAGAGACGGACACTCTCACTGGACACTTAGAGACGGACACTCTCACTGGACACTTAGAGACGGACACTCTCACTGGACACTTAGAGATCGACACTCTCACTGGACACTTAGAGACGGACACTCTCACATGACACTTAGAGAGGGACACTCTCACTGGACACTTAGAGAGGGACACTCTCACTGGACACTTAGAGAGGGACACTCTCACTGGACACTTAGAGACGGACACTCTCACTGGACACTTAGAGACGGAGACTCTCACTGGACACTTAGAGAGGGACACTCTCACTGGACACTTAGAGAGGGACACTCTCACTGGACACTTAGAGAGGGACACTCTCACTGGACACTTAGAGAGGGACACTCTCACTGGACACTTAGAGAGGGACACTCTCACTGGACACTTAGAGACGGAGACTCTCACTGGACACTTAGAGAGGGACACTCTCACTGGACACTTAGAGACGGAGACTCTCACTGGATACTTAGAGCCGTACGCTCTCAGCGGGCATTCTCACTGAAAACTTAGAGACGGACACTCTCACTGGACACTTAGAGACGGACACTCTCACTGGACACTTAGAGACGGACACTCTCACTGGACACTTAGAGACGGACACTCTCACTGGACACTTAGAGACGGACACTCTCACCGGACACTTAGAGACAGACACTCTCACCGGACACTTAGAGACGGACACTCTCACCGGACACTTAGAGAGGGACACTTTCACTGGACACTTAGAGACGGACACTCTCACCGGACACTTAGAGAGGGACACTCTCACTGGACACTTAGAGACGGACACTCTCACTGGATACTTAGAGACGAATACTCTCACTGGATATTTAGAGACGGACACTCTCACTGGACACTTAGAGACGGACACTCTCACTGGACACTTAGAGAGGGACACTCTCACTGGACACTTAGAGACGGACACTCTCACTGGACACTTAGAGCCGTACGCTCTCAGCGGGCATTCTCACTGGACACTTAGAAACTGAGACTCTCAGCGGGCATTCTCACTGGACACTTAGAGACGGACACTCTCACTGGACACTTAGAGACGGACACTCTCACTGGACACTTAGAGACGGACACTCTCACTGGACACTTAGAGACGGACACTCTCACTGGATACTTAGAGCCGTACGCTCTCAGCGGGCATTCTCACTGGACACTTAAAACGGAGACTCTCAGCGGGCATTCTCACTGGACACTTAGAAACGGAGACTCTCAGCGGGCATTCTCAATGGACACTTAGAGACGGAGACTCACAAGCGGGCATTCTCACTGGACACTTAGAGACGGAGACTCTCAGCGGGCATTCTCACTGGACACTTAGAAACGGAGACTCTCAGCGGGCATTCTCAATGGACACTTAGAGACGGAGACTCACAAGCGGGCATTCTCACTGGACACTTAGAGACGGAGACTCTCAGCGGGCATTCTCAATGGACACTTAGAGTCGGACACTCTCAGCGGGCACTCTCACAGGACACTTAGAGACGGACACTTTCAGCATGCACTCTCACTGGACACTTAGAGACGGACACTCTCATCGGGCACTCTCACTGGACACTTAGAGACGGACACTCTCATCGGGCTCTCTCACTGGACACTTAGAGACGGACACTCTCATCGGGCTCTCTCTCTGAACACTTAGAGACGGACACTCTCAGTGGGCACTTAGAGACGGACACTCTCAGCGGGCATTCTCTCTGGACACTTGGAGACGGACACTCTCACTGGACACTTAGAGACGGACACTCTCATCGGGCTCTCTCTCTGAACACTTAGAGACGGACACTCTCAGTGGGCACTTAGAGACGGACACTCTCAGCGGGCATTCTCACTGGACACTTGGAGACGTACACTCTCAGTGGGCACTTAGAGACGGACACTCTCAGTGGGCACTTAGAGACGGACACTCTCAGTGGGCACTTAGAGACGGACACTCTCAGTGGGCACTTAGAGACGGACACTCTCAGTGGGCACTTAGAGACGGACACTCTCAGCGGGCATTCTCACTGGACACTTGGAGACGGACACTCTCAGCGGGCACTCTCTCTGGACACTTAGAAACGGACACTCTCAGCGGGCACTCTCTGGACACTTAGAGACGGACACTCTCAGTAGGCACTCTCACAGGACACTTAGAGACGGACACTCTCAGTAGGCACTCTCACAGGACACTTAGAGACGGACACTCTCAGTGGGCACTCTCACATGACACTTACAGATGGACATTCAGATGAAGTGAGACACTCAGAGACAGACACACCTAGAGAAGTAACTAGATTAGCTAGACAAAGCGTTCGAACGAGATCAATAATAGTGAATCGATTATCTGACACTCTCGCTGGGTACTTAGAGATCGACACTCTCACTGGACACTTAAAGACGGACACTCTCACTGGACACTTAGAGACGGACACTCTCACATGACACTAAAGACGGACACTCTCACTGGACACTTAGAGACGGACACTCTCACATGACACTAAAAGACGGACACTCTCACTGGACACTTAGAGACGGACACTCTCACTGGACACTTAGAGCCGTACGTTCTCAGAGGGCATTCTCAATGATGATCTTACTTAGAGAGGGACACTCTCACTGGTTACTTAGAGAGGGACACTCTCACTGGTTACTTAGAGAGGGACACTCTCACTGGACACTTAGAGACAGACACTCTCACTGGACACTTAGAGACGGACACTCTCACTGGACACTTAGAGAGGGACACTCTCACTGGACACTTAGAGAGGGACACTCTCACTGGACACTTAGAGACGGACACTCTCACTGGACACTTAGAGATCGACACTCTCACTGGACACTTAGAGAGGGACACTCTCACTGGACACTTAGAGAGGGACACTCTCACTGGACACTCAGAGAGGGACACTCTCACTGGACACTTAGAGACGGACACTCTCACATGACACTAAAAGACGGACACTCTCACTGGACACTTAAAGACGGACACTCTCACTGGTACACCGGTAGTACGAATGGGAGCTGATGAGGTGACCAGGGACAAGTTGATGACATACCTCGGAGTTAAGTTTGATCGCAGCCTGTGTTTTCGGGACCACGTCGACCATGTGATAACAAAATCCCGCAAAGGATTAGCCGCCTTGAAGGTCATGGCAGCTGCCAACATCGAGCAGAGGCTACTTACTCTTCTGTTCCAGGGATTAGTCCTCGCACCAATCGAGTATGCCCTGGCCATTCTTACTGTTAGTACGACTCAAATTGATAGGCTGGAGAAAATACAAAATGAAGCCATGCGCATTATCCTGGGATGTACGAGGGACACTCCCTGTGTGGCAATGAGGTATCTTCTTGACTTTCCAACCATGGATGACAGAATCAAGATCTGGAGAGCACGAGCATACCTGAAGATTAGTACAGATACAGAGCATCCATTGCACCACGTGCTCAACACAGTGAAAGGCACCAGGCTAAAAAGAGGCAAATCATGGGTGGGCCGAGCAGAAGATGTCATCAAACAGGTCTGTGGGCTTACCAATCTCAGCGTTGGTGAGGAGTGGATACCGGTGCCTACGACATTCAAGGGGACTTTCTCATGTATTGTCACACTCGACAGGAAAAGTAGGGAACAGAACCCGGTCGTGGTTAATGCTGAGGTCAACGGTCTCATCTGCGATAACACCGATGAGAAAGATGCAGTCATCTATACAGACGGATCTGTAAGACGACACGAAAGAAGTGCATGGGCCTTTACAGCACGTTCGGCAGGCAGAATGGCCAAGGAAGACAGTGGTGCATACGCCATGACCACGAGTAGCATGACAATGGAGGTGATGGCAGTGACCAAGGCATTCAAATGGTTAGAGTCACAAGACTACATCCACGCATGTATACTGAGTGATTCGATGAGCATGATAAAAAAAGTGGAGGCGGGCTTTGTACGCATGCAATGGGTAGAGTCGTTGCAGAAATCCAAAATACGTAAGGTCACCTTTGTCTATGTCCCTGGACATGCGGGAGTGCGGGGAAATGAGAGAGCGGACAGGTTGGCTAGCTGCGCTGTCGTTGAGGACGGGCAACCGATGGATCGGGCGGACATCATCAATGCACTCCGAGATGTGGGAAGAGCACGGGACTTCGACAAACACAGATCAACGTCGCTTCTTCGGATGATGGAAATGGGAGTTAAGATGGGCACAGCCAGAAATGAGAAACTTGGTGGCCGTGTAAGAAGACTTATCAACCAACATAGAACTGGAGTCGTCAGTCGCTGGACACTGAGGGAATTGCTGAGGAGGGGATCTGAGCACCTATGGACATGTTCGGAGTGCAATGATGATGACCCGCATATAACTCAATAACTCAATAACTCTCACTGGACACTTAGAGACGGACACTCTCACATGACACTAAAAGACGGACACTCTCACTGGACACTTAAAGACGGACACTCTCACATGACACTAAAAGACGGACACTCTCACTGGACACTTAAAGACGGACACTCTCACTGGACACTTAGAGACGGACACTCTCACATGACACTAAAAGACGGACACTCTCACTGGACACTTAGAGACGGACACTCTCACATGACACTAAAAGACGGACACTCTCACTGGACACTTAGAGACGGACACTCTCACTGGACACTTAGAGCCGTACGTTCTCAGAGGGCATTCTCAATGATGATCTTACTTAGAGAGGGACACTCTCACTGGTTACTTAGAGAGGGACACTCTCACTGGTTACTTAGAGAGGGACACTCTCACTGGACACTTAGAGACAGACACTCTCACTGGACACTTAGAGACGGACACTCTCACTGGACACTTAGAGAGGGACACTCTCACTGGACACTTAGAGAGGGACACTCTCACTGGACACTTAGAGACGGACACTCTCACTGGACACTTAGAGATCGACACTCTCACTGGACACTTAGAGAGGGACACTCTCACTGGACACTTAGAGACGGACACTCTCACTGGACACTTAGAGATCGACACTCTCACTGGACACTTAGAGACGGACACTCTCACTGGACACTTAGAGAGGGACACTCTCACTGGACACTTAGAGATCGACACTCTCACTGGACACTTAGAGATCGACACTCTCACTGGACACTTAGAGACAGACACTCTCACTGGACACTTAGAGAGGGACACTCTCACTGGACACTTAGAGACGGAGACTCTCACTGGACACTTAGAGACGGACACTCTCACTGGACACTTAGAGAGGGAATCTCTCACTGGACACTTAGAGACAGACACTCTCACTGGATACTTAGAGACGGACACTCTCACTGGACACTTAGAGAGGAATCTCTCACTGGACACTCAGAGAGGGACACTCTCACTGGATACTTAGAGACGGACACTCTCACATGACACTAAAAGACGGACACTCTCACTGGACACTTAAAGACGGACACTCTCACATGACACTAAAAGACGGACACTCTCACTGGACACTTAAAGACGGACACTCTCACTGGACACTTAGAGACGGACACTCTCACATGACACTAAAAGACGGACACTCTCACATGACACTTAGAGACGGACACTCTCACTTGACACATAGAGACGGACGCTCTCAGCGGGCACTCTCACATGACACTTAGAGACGGACACTCTCACTGGACACTTAGAGACGGACACTCTCACTGGACACTTAGAGAGGGACACTCTCACTGGACACTTAGAGACGGACACTCTCACTGGACACTTAGAGACGGACACTCTCACTGGACACTTAGAGAGGGACACTCTCACTGGACACTTAGAGAGGGACACTCTCACTGGACACTTAGAGAGGGACACTCTCACTGGACACTTAGAGAGGGACACTCTCACTGGACACTTAGAGAGGGACACTCTCACTGGACACTTAGAGACGGAGACTCTCACTGGACACTTAGAGAGGGACACTCTCACTGGACACTTAGAGACGGAGACTCTCACTGGATACTTAGAGCCGTACGCTCTCAGCGGGCATTCTCACTGAAAACTTAGAGACGGACACTCTCACTGGACACTTAGAGACGGACACTCTCACCGGACACTTAGAGACGGACACTCTCACTGGATACTTAGAGACGGACACTCTCACCGGACACTTAGAGACGGACACTCTCACCGACACTTAGAGACGGACACTCTCACTGGACACTTAGAGACGGACACTCTCACTGGACACTTAGAGACGGACACTCTCACCGGACACTTAGAGACAGACACTCTCACCGGACACTTAGAGACGGACACTCTCACCGGACACTTAGAGAGGGACACTCTCACTGGACACTTAGAGACGGACACTCTCACCGGACACTTAGAGAGGGACACTCTCACTGGACACTTAGAGACGGACACTCTCACTGGATACTTAGAGACGAATACTCTCACTGGATATTTAGAGACGGACACTCTCACTGGACACTTAGAGACGGACACTCTCACTGGACACTTAGAGACGGACACTCTCACTGGACACTTAGAGCCGTACGCTCTCAGCGGGCATTCTCACTGGACACTTAGAAACTGAGACTCTCAGCGGGCATTCTCACTGGACACTAAGAGACGGACACTCTCACTGGACACTTAGAGACGGACACTCTCACTGGACACTTAGAGACGGACACTCTCACTGGACACTTAGAGACAGACACTCTCACTGGACACTTAGAGACGGACACTCTCACTGGACACTTAGAGACAGACACTCTCACTGGACACTTAGAGACGGACACTCTCACTGGACACTTAGAGACGGACACTCTCACTGGACACTTAGAGACGGACACTCTCACTGGATACTTAGAGCCGTACGCTCTCAGCGGGCATTCTCACTGGACACTTAGAAACGGAGACTCTCAGCGGGCATTCTCACTGGACACTTAGAAACGGAGACTCTCAGCGGGCATTCTCAATGGACACTTAGAGACGGAGACTCACAAGCGGGCATTCTCACTGGACACTTAGAGACGGAGACTCTCAGCGGGCATTCTCAATGGACACTTAGAGTCGGACACTCTCAGCGGGCACTCTCACAGGACACTTAGAGACGGACACTTTCAGCATGCACTCTCACTGGACACTTAGAGACGGACACTCTCATCGGGCACTCTCACTGGACACTTAGAGACGGACACTCTCATCGGGCACTCTCACTGGACACTTAGAGACGGACACTCTCATCGGGCTCTCTCTCTGAACACTTAGAGACGGACACTCTCACTGGACACTTAGAGACGGACACTCTCATCGGGCTCTCTCTCTGAACACTTAGAGACGGACACTCTCACTGGACACTTAGAGACGGACACTCTCACTGGACACTTAGAGACGGACACTCTCACTGGACACTTAGAGACGGACACTCTCACTGGACACTTAGAGACGGACACTCTCACTGGACACTTAGAGACGGACACTCTCATCGGGCTCTCTCTCTGGACACTTGGAGACGGACACTCTCACTGGACACTTAGAGACGGACACTCTCATCGGGCTCTCTCTCTGGACACTTAGAGACGGACACTCTCAGTGGGCACTTAGAGACGGACACTCTCAGCGGGCATTCTCACTGGACACTTGGAGACGGACACTCTCAGCGGGCACTCTCTCTGGACACTTAGAAACGGACACTCTCAGCGGGCACTCTCTGGACACTTAGAGACGGACACTCTCAGTAGGCACTCTCACAGGACACTTAGAGACAGACACTCTCAGTAGGCACTCTCACAGGACACTTAGAGACGGACACTCTCAGTAGGCACTCTCACAGGACACTTAGAGACGGACACTCTCAGTGGGCACTCTCACATGACACTTAGAGACGGACACTCTCAGTGGGCACTCTCACATGACACTTAGAGACGGACACTCTCAGTGGGCACTCTCACATGACACTTAGAGACGGACACTCTCAGTGGGCACTCTCACATGACACTTAGAGACAGACACTCTCAGTGGGCACTCTCACATGACACTTAGAGACGGACACTCTCAGTGGGCACTCTCACATGACACTTAGAGACGGACACTCTCAGTGGGCACTCTCACATGACACTTAGAGACGGACACTCTCAGTGGGCACTCTCACATGACACTTAGAGACGGACACTCTCAGTGGGCACTCTCACATGACACTTAGAGACAGACACTCTCAGTAGGCACTCTCACAGGACACTTAGAGACGGACACTCTCAGTAGGCACTCTCACAGGACACTTAGAGACGGACACTCTCAGTAGGCACTCTCACATGACACTTAGAGACGGACACTCTCAGTAGGCACTCTCACAGGACACTTAGAGACGGACACTCTCAGTAGGCACTCTCACAGGACACTTAGAGACGGACACTCTCAGTGGGCACTCTCACTGGACACTTAGAGACGGATACTCTCAGTGGGCACTCTCACAGGACACTTACAGATGGACACTCAGATGAAGTGAGACACTCAGAGACAGACACACCTAGAGAAGTAACTAGATTAGCTAGACAAAGCGTTCGAACGAGATCAATAATAGTGAATCGATTATCTGACACTCTCGCTGGGTACTTAGAGATCGACACTCTCACTGGACACTTAGAGACGGAGACTCTCACTGGTTACTTAGAGAGGGACACTCTCACTGGTTACTTAGAGAGGGACACTCTCACTGGTTACTTAGAGAGGGACACTCTCACTGGACACTTAGAGACAGACACTCTCACTGGACACTTAGAGATCGACACTCTCACTGGACACTTAGAGACGGACACTCTCACTGGACACTTAGAGACGGACACTCTCACTGGACACTTAGAGAGGGACACTCTCACTGGACACTTAGAGACGGAGACTCTCACTGGACACTTAGAGACGGACACTCTCACTGGACACTTAGAGAGGGAATCTCTCACTGGACACTTAGAGACAGACACTCTCACTGGACACTTAGAGAGGGACACTCTCACTGGACACTTAGAGACGGAGACTCTCACTGGACACTTAGAGACGGACACTCTCACTGGACACTTAGAGAGGGAATCTCTCACTGGACACTTAGAGACAGACACTCTCACTGGACACTTAGAGATCGACACTCTCACATGACACTTAGAGACGGACACTCTCACATGACACTAAAAGACGGACACTCTCACTGGACACTTAGAGACGGACACTCTCACTGGACACTTAGAGACAGACACTCTCACTGGACACTTAGAGACGGACACTCTCACTGGACACTTAGAGACGGACACTCTCACTGGACACTTAGAGACGGACACTCTCACTGGACACTTAGAGACGGACACTCTCACTGGACACTTAGAGACGGACACTCTCACTGGACACTTAGAGACGGACACTCTCACTGGACACTTAGAGACGGACACTCTCACTGGACACTTAGAGACGGACACTCTCACTGGACACTTAGAGACAGACACTCTCACTGGACACTTAGAGACGGACACTCTCACTGGACACTTAGAGACAGACACTCTCACTGGACACTTAGAGACGGACACTCTCACATGACACTAAAAGACGGACACTCTCACTGGACACTTAGAGACAGACACTCTCACTGGACACTCAGAGAGGGACACTCTCACCGGACACTTAGAGACGGACACTCTCACTGGACACTTAGAGACGGACACTCTCACTGGACACTTAGAGACGGACACTCTCACTGGACACTTAGAGACGGACACTCTCACTGGACACTTAGAGACAGACACTCTCACTGGACACTCAGAGAGGGACACTCTCACTGGACACTTAGAGACGGACACTCTCACATGACACTAAAAGACGGACACTCTCACTGGACACTTAAAGACGGACACTCTCACTGGACACTTAGAGACGGACACTCTCACATGACACTAAAAGACGGACACTCTCACATGACACTTAGAGACGGACACTCTCACTGGACACATAGAGACGGACGCTCTCAGCGGGCACTCTCACATGACACTTAGAGACGGACACTCTCACTGGACACTTAGAGAGGGACACTCTCACTGGACACTTAGAGACGGACACTCTCACTGGACACTTAGAGACGGAAACTCTCACTGGACACTTAGAGAGGGACACTCTCACTGGACACTTAGAGAGGGACACTCTCACTGGACACTTAGAGAGGGACACTCTCACTGGACACTTAGAGAGGGACACTCTCACTGGACACTTAGAGAGGGACACTCTCACTGGACACTTAGAGACGGAGACTCTCACTGGACACTTAGAGAGGGACACTCTCACTGGACACTTAGAGACGGAGACTCTCACTGGATACTTAGAGCCGTACGCTCTCAGCGGGCATTCTCACTGAAAACTTAGAGACGGACACTCTCACTGGACACTTAGAGACGGACACTCTCACTGGATACTTAGAGACGGACACTCTCACCGGACACTTAGAGACAGACACTCTCACCGGACACTTAGAGACGGACACTCTCACCGGACACTTAGAGACAGACACTCTCACCGGACACTTAGAGACGGACACTCTCACGGACACTTAGAGAGGGACACTCTCACTGGACACTTAGAGACGGACACTCTCACCGGACACTTAGAGAGGGACACTCTCACTGGACACTTAGAGACGGACACTCTCACTGGATACTTAGAGACGAATACTCTCACTGGATATTTAGAGACGGACACTCTCACTGGACACTTAGAGCCGTACGCTCTCAGCGGGCATTCTCACTGGACACTTAGAAACTGAGACTCTCAGCGGGCATTCTCACTGGACACTTAGAGACGGACACTCTCACTGGACACTTAGAGACGGACACTCTCACTGGACACTTAGAGACGGACACTCTCACTGGACACTTAGAGACGGACACTCTCACTGGATACTTAGAGCCGTACGCTCTCAGCGGGCATTCTCACTGGACACTTAGAAACGGAGACTCTCAGCGGGCATTCTCACTGGACACTTAGAAACGGAGACTCTCAGCGGGCATTCTCAATGGACACTTAGAGACGGAGACTCACAAGCGGGCATTCTCACTGGACACTTAGAGACGGAGACTCTCAGCGGGCATTCTCAATGGACACTTAGAGTCGGACACTCTCAGCGGGCACTCTCACAGGACACTTAGAGACGGACACTTTCAGCATGCACTCTCACTGGACACTTAGAGACGGACACTCTCATCGGGCACTCTCACTGGACACTTAGAGACGGACACTCTCATCGGGCACTCTCACTGGACACTTAGAGACGGACACTCTCATCGGGCACTCTCACTGGACACTTAGAGACGGACACTCTCATCGGGCTCTCTCTCTGAACACTTAGAGACGGAGACTCTCACTGGACACTTAGAGAGGGACACTCTCACTGGACACTTAGAGATCGACACTCTCACTGGACACTTAGAGAGGGAATCTCTCACTGGACACTTAGAGATCGACACTCTCACTGGACACTTAGAGACGGACACTCTCACTGGACACTTAGAGATCGACACTCTCACTGGACACTTAGAGAGGGAATCTCTCACTGGACACTTAGAGATCGACACTCTCACTGGACACTTAGAGAGGGACACTCTCACTGGACACTTAGAGATCGACACTCTCACTGGACACTTAGAGATCGACACTCTCACTGGACACTTAGAGAGGGAATCTCTCACTGGACACTTACAGACAGACACTTTCACTGGACACTTAGAGAGGGACACTCTCACTGGACACTTAGAGACGGAGACTCTCACTGGACACTTAGAGACGGACACTCTCACTGGACACTTAGAGAGGGAATCTCTCACTGGACACTTAGAGACAGACACTCTCACTGGACACTTAGAGAGGGAATCTCTCACTGGACACTTAGAGATCGACACTCTCACTGGACACTTAGAGACGGACACTCTCACTGGACACTTAGAGATCGACACTCTCACTGGACACTTAGAGAGGGAATCTCTCACTGGACACTTAGAGATCGACACTCTCACTGGACACTTAGAGAGGGACACTCTCACTGGACACTTAGAGATCGACACTCTCACTGGACACTTAGAGATCGACACTCTCACTGGACACTTAGAGAGGGAATCTCTCACTGGACACTTACAGACAGACACTTTCACTGGACACTTAGAGAGGGACACTCTCACTGGACACTTAGAGACGGAGACTCTCACTGGACACTTAGAGACGGACACTCTCACTGGACACTTAGAGAGGGAATCTCTCACTGGACACTTAGAGACAGACACTCTCACTGGACACTTAGAGAGGGACACTCTCACTGGACACTTAGAGATCGACACTCTCACTGGACACTTAGAGAGGGACACTCTCACTGGACACTTAGAGATCGACACTCTCACTGGACACTTAGAGAGGGACACTCTCACTGGACACTTAGAGATCGACACTCTCACTGGACACTTAGAGATCGACACTCTCACTGGACACTTAGAGATCGACACTCTCACTGACACTTAGAGATCGACACTCTCACTGGACACTTAGAGATCGACACTCTCACTGGACACTTAGAGAGGACACTCTCACTGGACACTTAGAGACAGACACTCTCATGGACACTTAGAGATCGACACTCTCACTGGACACTTAGAGAGGGACACTCTCACTGGACACTTAGAGATCGACACTCTCACTGGACACTTAGAGAGGGACACTCTCACTGGACACTTAGAGATCGACACTCTCACTGGACACTTAGAGATCGACACTCTCACTGGACACTTAGAGATCGACACTCTCACTGGACACTTAGAGATCGACACTCTCACTGGACACTTAGAGATCGACACTCTCACTGGACACTTAGAGATCGACACTCTCACTGGACACTTAGAGATCGACACTCTCACTGGACACTTAGAGATCGACACTCTCACTGGACAATTAGAGATCGACACTCTCACTGGACACTTAGAGATCGACACTCTCACTGGACACTTAGAGATCGACACTCTCACTGGACACTTAGAGAGGGACACTCTCACTGGACACTTAGAGAGGGACACTCTCACTGGACACTTAGAGATCGACACTCTCACTGGACACTTAGAGAGGGAATCTCTCACTGGACACTTAGAGATCGACACTCTCACTGGACACTTAGAGATCGACACTCTCACTGGACACTTAGAGATCGACACTCTCACTGGACACTTAGAGATCGACACTCTCACTGGACACTTAGAGATCGACACTCTCACTGGACACTTAGAGAGGGACACTCTCACTGGACACTTAGAGATCGACACTCTCACTGGACACTTAGAGATCGACACTCTCACTGGACACTTAGAGAGGGACACTCTCACTGGACACTTAGAGATCGACACTCTCACTGGACACTTAGAGAGGGAATCTCTCACTGGACACTTACAGACAGACACTTTCACTGGACACTTAGAGAGGGACACTCTCACTGGACACTTAGAGACGGAGACTCTCACTGGACACTTAGAGACGGACACTCTCACTGGACACTTAGAGAGGGAATCTCTCACTGGACACTTAGAGACAGACACTCTCACTGGACACTTAGAGAGGGACACTCTCACTGGACACTTAGAGAGGGAATCTCTCACTGGACACTTAGAGCCGGACACTCTCACTGGACACTTAGAGAGGGAATCTCTCACTGGACACTTAGAGCCGGACACTCTCACTGGACACTTAGAGAGGGAATCTCTCACTGGACACTTAGAGAGGGACACTCTCACTGGACACTTAGAGACGGAGACTCTCACTGGACACTTAGAGACGGACACTCTCACTGGACACTTAGAGAGGGAATCTCTCACTGGACACTTAGAGACAGACACTCTCACTGGACACTTAGAGACAGACACTCTCACTGGACACTTAGAGACAGACACTCTCACTTGACACATAGAGACGGACGCTCTCACATGACACTAAAAGACGGACACTCTCACATGACACTTAGAGACGGACACTCTCAGCGGGCACTCTCACATGACACTTAGAGACTAACACACTCACTGGACACTTAGAGACGGACACTCTCACATGACACTTAGAGACGGACACTCTCACATGACACTTAGAGACGGACACTCTCACTGGACACTTAGAGACGGACTCTCTCACTGGACACTTAGAGACGGACACTCTCAGTGAAAAGCATAACCTGTGATGTGTTAAATAATTTTCATCATCATCATCATGTGCCATACTGGTTGGCGTAGGCGATCATGTCCTTCCACAATCTTCTAACTACATTACATCGTATCTATTCTATTGTTGATTGTTTTCCATGCCATGCCACTCAGCTATCCAGAATTTCTCTCTTTGTCGCTCACAATATTTCTTTCCTTGTATTTTGCCAGTTGTAACCAAGTATTCCAACGTTCCTCTTCTCATGATAGGCCCGAAAAAATGTTGATTGTTTCTTTCTTGTGTTTTTTTAGGAGCTCCCTTTTAGTGTTGGTCTCTTTGAGAATTTCCTCATTGGTCTATTTAGCTGTTCAGAGAACTTTCAACATTCTTCTCAGAAATCCCATCTCTGTGGCCTTTAATCGTTTTTTTCATTTTTTTTTGGTCTACTGTCCATGATTCGCTTCCATAAGTCAGAATTGGTTCTATATTGCTTTCTTTTACTATTATGTCTACCATTTCTTGTAGTTCTCTATCTCTGCTATTAAGACTGTGTCATCCGCATATCGCAAATTATTTATGATGTGACCGTTGACTTAAATTCCTTTTTTTTTTTTGTCTACTATTGATCTCATAATATTTTCGCTGCAAAGTGAAACAAAATGCGGCGACAGAACACAGCCTTGTCTGACTCCTTGTGTTATATATTGGAACTGTCTTGTTTGGTTGCTAATTCGTGTAGCTGCTGTTTGTTGCCAATATATGTTTTTTTTATGATTCGCAGATCCTTGCCATCAATGTTTAATTTCTCCAGTATATTGATTACTTTCAGATGCTTTACTTTGTCAAATGCTTTTGTGTAGTCTATAAAGCATATATATATAGATCTTTCTTTACCTCTGTAGGTCTTTCTAAAAATGTTCTCAAGAATTATGTTGCATAATTGCGTATGAGACAGTCTTAATAGCAGAGATAGAGAATGAGCTACAAGAAATAATAGACATAATAGTAAAAGAAAGCAACAAGAAAGGTCTCATTCTGAATAGTAAGAAAAACGAAGTAATGATCATATCGAAGGAGCAATCAGCACCAGCATGCAGCATAAAAATAAGCAGGACAAATGTGAAACAAGTACAACGTGTCAAATACTTGGGCACAATAATAACATCAGATGGGAGATGCACCAAATAAGTAAAAAGCAGAATAGCTCAGGCCAAAATAGCATTTCAGAAAATGAAAAACGTCTTATGCAACAAATCTATGTCAATAGAAGTGAAAAATAGAGTTCATCGGTGCTATATAGAGCTAATTTTGACCTTTGGTAGCGAATCATGGACAGTAAACACACAAATGAAAAGGCGATCAGAGGCCACAGAGATGGGATTTCTCAAGAGGCATGCTGAATGTTCACTGGACAGCTAAAAAGACCAATGAGAAAATTATCAAAGAGGCCAACACAAAAAGGGAACTCCTGAAAAACATCAGAAAGAAAAAATCAATTTTTTTTTCGAACAAATCATGAGAAGAGTAAAGTTGGGATATTTGATTACAAGTGAGAAAATACAGGGAAAGAGAGATCGCGGGCGATAAAGAGAAAAAAATACTAGATCGGTGTGATAGCATGAAAAACTGTCAACAACATAATTGATACGATGCACGATGGATAGAAGATAGTGGAATGACATGATCGCCTACGCCAATCGGTATGGCACATGATAATGATGATGTATCCTAATTTCACATGCAGGTTAATCTATCAATCCTTTCTGGCAAAGTGCAAAGTACGTCAAAGGTGTGAATTATTCCACTTTAGTATAGAATGGTAGAGGTTCACAACTGAATGGTAGAGGTTCACAACTGAATGGTAGGGTTTCACAAATGAATGGTAGAGGTTCACAACTGAATGGTAGAGGTTCACAACTGAATGGTAGGGGTTCACAAATGAATGGTAGAGGTTCACAACTGAATGGTAGAGGTTCACAACTGAATGGTAGGGATTCACAAATGAATGGTAGAGGTTCACAACTGAATGGTAGGGATTCACAAATGAATGGTAGAGGTTCACAACTGAATGGTAGAGGTTCACAACTGAATGGTAGGGGTTCACAAATGAATGGTAGGGGTTCACAAATGAATGGTAGGGGTTCACAAATGAATGGTAGAGGTTCACAACTGAATGGTAGGGGTTCACAAATGAATGGTAGAGGTTCACAACTGAATGGTAGGGGTTCACAAATGAATGGTAGAGGTTCACAACTGAATGGTAGGGGTTCACAACTGAATGGTAGAGGTTCACAACTGAATGGTAAGGGTTCACAACTGAATGGTAGAGGTTCACAACTAAATGATAGAGGTTCACAACTGAATGGTAGGGTTCACAACTGAATGGTAGGGGTTCACAACTAAATGATAGAGGTTCACAACTGAATGGTAGAGGTTCACAACTGAATGGTAGAGGTTCACAACTGAATGGTAGAGGTTCACAACTGAATGGTACGGGTTCACAACTGAATGTTAGGGGTTCACAACTGAATGGTAGGGGTTCACAACTGAATGGTAGAGGTTCACAACTGAATGGTAGTGGTTCACAACTGAATGGTAGGGGTTCACAACTGAATGGTAGAGGTTCACAACAGAATGGTAGAGGTTCACAACTGAATGGTAGAGGTTCACAACTGAATGATAGAGGTTCACAACTGAATGGTAGAGGTTCACAACTGAATGGTAGAGGTTCACAACTGAATGGTAGGGGATCACAACTGAATGGTAGAGGTTCACAACTGAATGGTAGAGGTTCACAACTGAATGGTAGGGGTTCACAACTGAATAGTAGAGGTTCACAACATAATTGTAGGGGATCACGATCAAATGGCGGAGGCTTACAGTCAAATGACAAAAGTTCGCAAATATAATGGCGAGGGTTCACAACATAATTGTAGGGGTTCACGATAAAATGGCGGAGGCTTACAATCAAATGACAAGAGTTCGCAAATATAATGGCGAGGGTTCACAACATAATTGTAGGGGTTCACGATCAAATGGCGGTGGCTTACAGTCAAATCTCTCTCTCTCTCTCTCTCTCTCTCTCTCTCTCTGCGATCAGGACTCAGTCAGAGTAGGATTCCTGACTCCCACATGAAGTCAGCTGTCAGGCTAAGTGTGTTGATCGCCCCCACAGACAAAACGTCACATTTAGAGTCCGCCAGATCCACTCTGACTGAACACCCGTTAATGCGTTGCACTGTGTTCTGCGCCAGTGGCCCAGTGCATCCGATTTCAGCCATCATTTTTTCAGGTTTGCATTCCTTAGCCTTTGATTGTCCCCAATCTTCCTGCAAGGCAGCAGATTGTCTGTTCTGTAGGGGATTCTGCCCTTAGATGGTCTACCCTCCCAGGTTTACGAGCACCATCTGCCCGAGTCACTAGAGGTGACTAACACAGACATGCACACACAAAGATATGAGATGTGAATAACAAGACATATACACAGCGATACGAGCCATGACTAACACCGACACACATCAAGATATATAACACATGACTAACATAGACATGCACATAAAGATATGAGATATGACTGACTTAGACATGCACACACAAAGATATGACACATACCTAACATAGACATACACACAAAGATATAAGATATGACTAACATAGGCATGCACACACAAAGATATGAGATGTGACTTACATAGCCATGCACACACAAGAATATGAGATGTGACAAACACAGACATGTACGCAAAAAGATATGAGATATGACTAACATAAACATGCAAACAAAGATATGAGATATCCCTAACCCAGTCATGCACACACAAAGATATGACACATGACTAACACAGATACACACTAAGTTATGATATATTACCAAACTCAGACGCACATAAAGATAAGAGACATGATTAACACGGACACACCAAGATATGAGATATGACTAACATGACACACATCTAGATATGAGCCATGGCTAGCACACACACACACACACAACACACACACACACAAGCTAAGATTTGAGCCATGACTAGCACAGAAAAACATTAAGATATGAGTCATGTCTTCACGGAAAAACACAAAGAAATGAGCCAAGTCTAGCACATAAACACATTGAGGTATCCATATGCTTGGGTTAGTCTGCAGACTCTTCTTAACGTGTGAATCATCGACATACGAGACGCAGGCTTCGATTAACTGTCCACAGGTTTCGTTCAAACAGTTGTCCGGAGATTTGAGAATGCAGTCTGACACGTAGAACTTTCCCTTGCATGCACTGTTCCCGGTTGACTGTTCACATGTGTCATTGAAACAGTTGTCTGGACATTTGAGAGTGCTGTCTGACCCGTAGTACGTTTCCTTGCACGTGCAGTCTGCACTTTCCGCGTCACATATGATGTCACAGCCATCAGAACACGTCTGTTCGCACTGTGGCCCAAAATTACCATCGGGACAAGTGTCATTACAGGTATAGCCAGGATGTTTACATTGTAGGCATTTTCCGGATTTTTCCACATAAAGGACAGACACTGAGACAAGACCTGGAGCAATCGTGTCCATAGATCCCATGTGAACAGTAGCCGTGACACGTACCAATGATGAAGTCGCAGTTTTTGCTACACCCACTACACACTGCACAAAACGACCAAGAATACCCGTCCAGACAATAGGTGTCTGCAAATGTTTGCGCCTCACACACCGTCAGTTCACTGCCGGCCTTCGAAATGGTTGGTGAGAGCTCAGTCTTAATGTGTGCCATTGGCGTTTGTGTGGTGACTACAATAGTGTTCATAGAAACATTTGGGTATGATATATCATTAGACTGGAACACTTCGCCGCCACTGTCAGAGAAAGCCTATAGAGTGGCATTCTTTACCCGAATCATAGTGCTAGCTCGATGATAGAATCGAATGGTGTGAATCTTCTGGGGCGTGGCAAAGTTCAGATACCAGTAAACAGGACTGTTTCCACGTCTCAGTTTTGTGTGTGTGCAGTCATTGTCATGGAGTTTGGTCCATGTTTTGCCATTTACTGCGGCCTCTGGTCCACATCCGTCTCCTGTATAACAAGAATTAAAAGTGTCGGCCTGGTTTGTGTTCTGTTTGAGAGCCACATTCTGATCCCCGCCTATGTGGATGGAGCAGATATTTGCAACTATCGCCCCTGCAATCCATAACTTGTTGATCAGACCAGCCCCAGAGCAAAAGACATCAATCTCGTGCTGACTAACTACAAACCTTGAATCATTGCTACATGAGGCAGAACCATTTAGTATTGCCGTGAAACTGTCCGGAACTATTAAGTCATTTACATAAATCCTAAACCAGGAGAACAGCAAAGATTGGTTGAGAGTTGCCTCAACTGATGTAGAATTTGTGTCCGAGTTACATGTGGTGTCGTTGTAATTAAACAGGAAAGTAGGTTCAGAATTTTGGGCGTATTCAAATGTCAAATGACAAGAGTTCGCAAATATAATGGCGGGGGTTCACAACATAATTGTAGGGGTTCACGATAAAATGGGGGAGGCTTACAGTCAAATGACAAGAGTTCGCAAATAAAATGTTAGAGGTTCACAACTGAATGGTAGGGGTTCACGATAAAATGGCGGAGGTTTACAGTCAAATGACAAGAGTTCGCAAATAGAATGGCGGGGGTTCAAAATAGAATGACAGGGGTTCACAAATAGAATGACAGGGGTTCACAAATAGAATGACAGGGGTTCGCAAATAGAATGACAGAGGTTCACAAAACTATCGGGGATTCACAGGCTGGCATCAAGGTCATAATCTCGAACTGATCAAAACCCTACTCACTTTTATCCTCTTTGGATAAAGAATAAATAGTTTGGCCACAAGAGTGGGTTTGGCCAACAGAGATGGCAACTCTTATACCCAAAAAATGTCACACCGAAGTCGAATGTGTTGTGTTGAAAGGCACAAATGTCGTTGCATTGTGTGCACCATGATAATACGCTATGTACACACATTTACTGCCCTTTTAAGGGTAAATTTATTAGTAAATTAAGATGATTGAATCTGTAGCTGGCAGTTGCTAGACATAGGATCTGTCTTTCCAGAGACCTGGGAGTGTTAAGCCGTGAAGGAACAAACGGTGTTGTTTAAAAAATGTCCACCGCCTATAATGACCTTCATGTCCACACCGGCGTCTTTCCTCTAGACCACCATCAAGGCTATGAAAAGATGAAGAACATTGAAGTTTCTTGCCATGGTAGCCTCAATGCAGGACTAGCCTAACTAATTAACGAGCGAACCAACCAACTAACTAGCCAGCTATCTAACCAACTATCTAACTAATCAATCAACTAACTAGCTAACTAATTAACCAACTAACCAACTATTAACTAACCAACTAATTACCAACTACAAAACAACTAATTAACCAATCAACCAACTAACTAACTAATTAACGAACTAACCAATCAACTAGCCAACTATCTAACTAATCAATCAACTAACTAGCTAACTAATTAACCAACTAATTAACTAACCGACTAACTAGCTAGCTAACTAACCAACTAATTAACTAACCAACAAACGAGCTGAGTAACTTACCAACTAATTAACTAACCAACCAACTACCTAGCTGACTAACTAGCTAGTTAACTAACCAACTAACAAACCAACTAACAAAACAACTAATTAACCAATCAACCAACTAACTAACTAATTAACGAACTAACCAAACAACTAGCCAGGTATCTAACTAACCAACCAACTAGCTAACTAACCACCTAATTAACTAAGCAACTAACTAACTAGTTGACTAACTAGCTAACTAACTAGATAACGAACTATACATCAGTGGGTATGGAAGGCAAGCTACACGGGTTTCTTGTATAAAATAGTTTATCTGATTCTGAACATCAGTACGACTCCCGGCATACACTAGTGCAGTAGAAGAGAGACATTGGCTGTAATGTAACCAAGCTGTTTAATAATGTAGAGATTTTGTTAGACTTTATTTTCGTTGAATTTTGTTTCTGACAAGCGTCTCAGAATGTCACATAGGCTACAAGACAGCCAATGTCCACAAACAATCTCTCTCTCTCTCTCTTTTAATAACGCAAAATCGCAACACAAACTCCCTTGCACCGGCCAGGACATCTGGTGTACTTCCAGGAAGTTAGTTTTCATCACTTCATTGGCGGTAGGATGGTACTTTTACAAACTTAGACCGAACAGAGACCGTCTGGATATTTTCATCCTCAATCAATTACGTTCTCAATGCATACGAACTGCAGAGCTGATGAATTAAGGAGAGCGCCCCAACCAGACTTCCTGAAACAGTAGACCACGCACAGAAAAAGATGTTTCAATTAATTTCAACTTATCTACGTGTTCTTAAATTAATAATGTCTCGCGAAGTTGTTTATAAAAAAAAAAACAGGCCATGATCAGATAATGACGTTGACAGGGCCACAGCAAGAGTATCTGAAGTTCCTCCTAGACAAAGAAAATGTAAGCGCCCCCTACACGCACACATTACCCTGCTCACACAAACGTATACCCACATGTGAAATACTTGTACACATTTATTACCACAGGTCAAATTTGTAGACATTCGATAGCAAAAATGTCTCATTGAAGTGCTGCAAGCATTCAAAATTCGATGTATTAAGTTGATTGTAGTTAATCAATTTGATTTTCGACATTTATATTCCCATTGGCGTGCTTTGACAACAGAATTCTAACTACAAAAGAAGGCGAAGGCGCGCCTCACAGCAGCAGAGCTGGAAGTTGTCAGCAACCCACAGCTGATGGCTTGCGCCAGGATCGGTGAACCAGAACCGTCCACACCCTGCTCCACCTTTCCGTGGTGCCTCCAATAAAAGACTAACATGTCTAGTCTGCCCTAGCGAGTAGAGATCGAAGAGGGAAGACAACCCGGTACTCAAAAATATCGTACTGATGTTGGATGTGTTGGACCGAAAGTTGCAAATATCACAGTTATACTGCAAACTACAACATCGGTAGTCATCGGGCGAACGCAAGCAAGCATAACTAAAAAAAGCAAACAAAATATTGTACATACAAATAAGGAATAATAAAAAACAAATTATTCATAGATGGGTACAGCTCATTAGCATTTTTTGGGGGTAATTTTCAAAGACTTTTAATGTATCACGAGCCGTTAACTTTATAAAATCTTGACATTTAAGTTCCTTACCCTATTTTTTTCTAAAATTACGTAAATTAAATAAAAAATACATGTGTTTTTTTTACCATATACATATAAGGTTTTTATTTAATATTATATTAAACAGTATTTTACAAGAATTTAGAGATCGAAAACGTTTAACAATCTATCTTTTATTTCTAGTAAGAAAGGCGCCCCTAGGTTCACGCAATAGTAAAGACGGTCCTGGATGTAGAATCAAGGAGGCGGTGGTCGTACAGTTAGGGAACCGCTATTTCAGATCGATAGTAATAATTGGTGTCTTCCTTGAATTTGAGGCTGTAAAATGGAGCGCATAATATATTTGTGAATGAGGTCAGATTGTCAAAGAAATTAGCTTTGCTCAGTTAATATAAATAAATATGATGGACAGAATCAAGAAAATTACAGCACCGAGGAGATCTTAATGAAGCAGTCAACTCATATTGCTATTACAACTATTTCTATATTTTGTTGAATGAATTTGCACGCTGGTATTGTGGAAGTAAATCAATACCTAACATTGTTCTGTGCAACCTTATTGATGGTTAGAGCATTTTGCGTAGATTTGATTAAGCATCGACCTACCCTAGTACTGTTTGTGTATTTCATAATATGAGAAAAAGATGCTAGTCGCTAAAATCGCATACATATGTATAGTATTATATTATGTAATCTTTTGACTCTAATTACATGTTGGTGTACAATTGCACACAACCCGGCACATTGCAAAGCCAATGGCAGTTCCGTACTGTGGTACTATTGCTGCCAGTCTACATTTATTTTCGTATATAACATACAAACTAAATAAACTTCATTGTTGTAATTTTTTTTGGTCATAACGATCGAAGTTCTTTGTTTCCAGCAAAAAGATAATTAATAAGATTTTACTGTCATCATTTATTCTAGTGAGCGAGAAGAACTAGTTGACGAGTTTGTCTTGGTGGGTGTTTCTTTGCCTCGTTCCTGATGAACATTTTAATGGCGGCCATTTGTAGATAATTTTGCTGTCGGTCATCGAATTTCCTGAATATCTCTGGAAGTGCTGAAATTAATTGGATGCTGTTTTGCTTTTACAAAGGGTATGTTTGCCAGCTTGATTTCTGAATACCATAGAGATAATGAATACAGTGTATAGATTAACATTTTCGTACAGTTCGTATCTTCGGCAATTTGGTGGGTCAGTGGGTGGTATCGCCTGCATGAGGAAAAAGTAAAAAATAAATTTTAAGAGTGAAAGTAAAAAGACAACGAAGATATTTAAATATTTATGTTAGATTACGACCCTTTCTTTAACCTTTTATTTTTACATTTATGAAACATATATTTTATAATGTTTTATGTTTAGCGCTATTATAATTAAAAGTCATTAAGTCATTAAGTATTAAGTCAATTAAGTGCGTTTTGCATATTGTATAGTTTTAACAAATAATAAAACAAACTTAACTGAACTATGACTATGATTAAATAAATAATTAAAACTAAAATCCATAAAATAAATTATTAAACAATTTTTACTTTTAGTTTTATCCAATAATATTTATTATATTTTATTTCATTTTGTCAACTTGTGTGGTGACGGTGTGACAAAATGAAACAGAAAATTATGATTATATTAAATTATATTTATTATTATGTTTATTTTTATTCAGTCAGTATTATTTTTACTATTTTTCTTGAAATGATAAATGAAATTGAAATGAGTCAGTCCAGTCAGTAACTAGGGGGACTCAGGACTGCTGAGAATAAAAACATGATTGAACATCTTACTGAACACATCTTCACAAATTATCATCTTGCAACATAAACTTTAAAACTATGGTACATAACTAAGTTGTATACAATGATTATTATATATCTCATATGTCATGTCATCTGATCATATTCAGTTTCAGTATGATTCAGTGTCACAATCACAGTCTGTCGAGTCATAGGTGTTTAACATTTCTTGCCAAAGATAATTATTGAATTAATTAATTATTAAAGATTGTGAATTACAATAATATAAGTAAACAAAAACTAAAATTAAAATAGATACGTTCGTATTAAAAAAAAAAATAAATATAAAACATATGATAAAAGCTATCTCGTAGATAGCCCTTTGACTGTAGGAGTTCAAAAATACACCATACAATTATTCCTGTTTGTTAATTATTAAAAAAAGTAATACATTTAATAGCTTAAAGTAATTATTATTTTTTGTTGTGATTATCCATTATGAGTAGCTGAAAAAACAGGATATTATGTGACATCCAGGTCACATCCCCTTCCATACGGTCATAACCCGTATGATGTAAGATAACTGATGTAATAGCGTAATAGTCAAATATTGAAGATGGTGAAGACATTTAATTGCCTATAGCTGCTAATTTGTTGTCTGTATCACCTTGAAATTTGCCACATTTATGTAAAAATGAATGCAGAATCTAAATATCCATACCATTTACTCTATCTCACCTTTAATTATAGCAAATGAAGAAATTGCTCCACGTAATCAGAATAATTCATAAGAAAAATATTGCATGAAATTGACAGTTTTCTATTCATCAAGGAAAAGCCTCTCCTTGATCAAAATACACATTTTATACCCTATAGTTATGTGAAATCTCATTGGAACCCATAGAAACACAAAACTGACAGAAATACCCAGGTGTTGAGTTTTCCATGAATACTTTATCATATTATCAACTAAAAATGAATAAGATTTGAGCTGTAAGACAAGACTAAACAACATTTTTTTTTCATTCATTCTTTGAGTGCCATCTCCACATTGAAGGTTGGCTACCTTGGAGTGCCAATCTGCTCTGTCTCTTACTTTGATAGTGCAGGTTGTCATTGGCTGACTTGTCCATCTTCTGGTGTTACTTGTCCATGTTAGTCTCGGTCTTCCTCTGCCTCTTTTACCTTGTATTTCCCTTCCAAGATTACTTTTAATAGGCTGTTCTGTCTTTGAACAATCTTCAAAAATCTTGTTTATCTTGATTGAATTGTGTTTAGTAGTTCTCTTTTCATTTTTAGTTGTTTTAAGACTTCATTGTTTGTTTTCTTTTCTTTCTACCCAAAAAACAAAATACCATTTTATTATATATTTTTTTTAATATCGTGAATTTAAAGTAAAATAAATGTTCCCTCTGTGTTGTGCTAGGCATATGGGTATTATGGTGTTAGTGACCATATTTTTCCATGATCATGGCACATTTTTGGATGATGTGGTCAGTATCATGCCAAGCCATCTTTAATTTCCAGAAAAACATCTGGTACCTATTTTTACAGACTAGATAAGTATCATTACTTCCTTGAAGTTATGAGTTGGATTGGGCTGTTGAAAGCTTTCTCCTGCCTTTGCAAGTTCATCTGCCTATACCTTTTCAGGAATGCAGAAGTAGGCATATATATGAATCTGAATGCAGGAACTAACTTCATAATTTTTTCATGATACGACCTAATTATATGCCATATCAGTTAGTGTAGGTGATCATGTTCTTCCACAATTTTCTGTCCTCAGTGTATCATATTAATTCTGTTGATTGTTTACAGTGCTACTATACCAAGCTATCCAGTATCTTTTATCTTTGTCATCAGAGATCTCTCTTTCTCTGTATTTTGCCAGTTGTAACCAAGTATTCTAACTTATTTGTTCTCATGATGTGCAAAAAAAAATGTAGATTGTTTCCTTATGTTATGTAGAAGCTCTCATTTTGTGTTAATCTCATTGAGAGTTTTCACTTTGGTCTTTTTAGCTGTTCAGGGAAGCCTAAACATTCTTCTAATATCACCTACCTCAGGAAAATTTTCAGAATATCTTGCCTAAATAAGATCATAAACTAAGGACTGCAACAGGTGCAGTGAAGAGGAAATATACATCATAACAGCTCGGTAGCCTAGTTGGGAAAACCACCCGACTCGACTACCGACATTCTGACAACTGTGTTCGATTCCTGCTGGGAGCAGTGTGAATTGTACTCATGGTTGGAAAAAAAAATAATACCCCCATGGTCGACCCAGGCGTTGGCAGAAATAGGTACCAGGGTATTACCCTGGGAAGGTGAGGCATGTCGTCTCGCATCTGAGTTTCGATGTTTGAGGCGACACTATACAGAAATCTCCTAACATTTCTGGATAGGCGGCCGAGCACATATTGGTGGAAACTTGTGTTCTAAGATGGCGGTTCAAGTCTCATACTTTACCTTTACCATAACAGACAAATTGTGGAGCTAGATAGACCATATATTCAAAAGAGATCTCTCTCTCTGCGATCAAGACTCAATCAGAGTAGGATTCCAGACTCTCTCATGAAGGCAGCTGTCTGTTTAAGTGAATCGATTGCCCCATATAGTTTCTCTTCCAGGGAGGTGGGCGTGGACCACATTGCTCTTCTCAGGTCTGTGTACTAGGGGCATTCCTGTAGAACATGTTTTGTAGTCCAGTGTACAGTGGCGTAGGCTGGATGTACCTATTTTGAATTTGGTGAACATGTGATTTCTCATTCTAGTGTGGCCAGTGCGTAGGCGAAGTATGATGACTTGATCCCTCCTTGATAGTTGGTGGTATCCATCACTCTCATTATGCTTTTGGTGTTCTCGTTTCCATTTTTCATGGAACTGACCCTTGAGGATGGATTTGGTTTCATCTTAACTGAGTGGATGGTTCTCTTGTGGTAATTTCCCTCCCTCTTTAGCTAATTTGTCTGCGTGTTCGTTCCCGTGTATATTACAGTGTGATGGTATCCACTGAATGACTACTCTCTGGAAGTTATTGCATAGTTGGTCCAGGGCTGTTCTCAAGTCATCTAGTTCATTGTTCTTGGGGCTTTTTAGAGCTGATAATACTGACAGTGCATCAGTCAGAATTACCATTTATTGTGCATGTTATTTTTGTGTTGAGTAGCCAGTGTTGCAGCATCTCTGATGGCCTCAGTTTCTGCTTTAAAGTTGTTTGAGAATTTCCAGTAGCTATTGACTTGGGGTCTCGTCCTGATTATTCAGCGTCAAGAACACACCTCCCCTCTATTTCTGGTGGCATTTGTAGCAGAGCCATCTGTAACAAGTAGAGATCTAGAAACCATTACAAGAAATGCTTTTGCATTAGTTTTTGGAAGAAATGTGAAAGACTGGTAAGCCAAAAAATAATCTGGTTAAGCTCAATGCTGGCAGAGATTCACCATAAGAATTAAACTGACACATTTTTATAAGTGTGACCACAGAAAGAGCAGGGCTGATTAGAGAGATTTCTTTTGGCCTATGAAAATGGCACGTCAACAATTGATTTCTTTGTCATTTCTCACTGTCAAGGATGGGAAGAAGTATGAGAGCTTGTTGTAGGCATGTTGTAGTTTGCAAATAAGTTCTACTTGATCAAGAATGATGCAAAAAGTCAACATTTGCAGCATAAAACAACTCCCAGTTTCTTGGATGAAAGATACCCACAAGACCTATGGGTTCGTGTATACACAGATGGATCAGCACAGAATACAGCCAAGAATGGGGGAGCAGGTGCATACTTAGAGTACCCAAATACACCGGGATATGAATAAAATAGCAACAGGGAAATATTGTCACAATTATGATGCAGAAATACAAGCAATAAAGTTGATAATAGGAAAACTGCTGAACAGTAATCTTGGCCCACAGCCTGTAGTGTTTCTGACGAATGCAAGATCAGTACTCCAGGCACTACAATCCAGAAAATTGCTACATCTGTCGACTTTATTGACTGAACTCTGCAAGGTTGCCCTGCAGTGGATGCCATCTCACTGCGGAATACCAGGAAACGAAAAGCAGATCATCTGGCAAAGGAAGGCACAACAGGCACACAACCAGATGCATCAGTTACATACCATCAGAAGTAACAGATAATCATATCAATCAGAAGACAACCAGTCCCAAATCAAGATGCCTTTCATAATATGAATAGGTGGGAACAAATTATCATTATATGTCTCAGAACAGGACACAATCAACTCCACATTCACATGTATACAAAATTCAAAATTGGTACCTCAGCCACATGTATATGCGGACAGACACCCCAGACAGCTGAACACATACTTCAAGACTGTACTGAATATAGCAGACTGAGGAAAATCCATTGGCCCATAGATACAACACTATAGACAAAACTATAAGAAGTACAAAGGACAGTAAAATTTATACAGGAAACAACATTGCAGATATAGACAATACTTCAGGCAAACGAAGATAGATCATCATCATGTGCCGTACCGGTTGGCGATCATGTCCTTCCACAATCTTCTATCCACAGTGCATCGTATGAGTTCTGTTGTTGACTGTTTTCCATGCCATGACATCAAGCTATCCTGTATTTTCTCTCTTTGTCGTCCACAATCTCTCTTTCCTTTTATTTTGCCAGTTGTAACCAAGTATTCCAACTTTCCTCTTCTCATGATGTGCCCAAAAAATGTTGATTGCGCTTCATTCTGATGTTTTTTAAGAGCTCCCTTTTTGTGTGACCTCTTTGAGAAATTTCTCATTGGTCTTTTTAGCTGTCCAGGGAACTTTCAACATTCTTCTCAGAAATCCCATCTCTGTGGCCTCTAATCGTGAAGATAGATAGCAACATTTAATTTTCTGTGTACTTTAGTTTGAGATTTTGTGCTCTCTGAAATGTTTGTAAAGAGAATATAAATGATTTAGTCAGAAACCTATACTTGCTGAAACTATCATCTAGTTTTATAACCAATTTATGTATGGAAGTGTCTTGATATGAACAGTATCAGTCAGTGTGCTCTGAGTGGAATGCATCAAATAAGTAAAGATATAATATAATTCAGTTCATTCAAACAAGTCATAGAGGCATAATTAAATACAGGTATATATATGTATATATGGCCTTTGGCGTCTTGACAGACGGTTGGTAGCAAGCAATCATGATAAGTCAGTAGTTTGGTAAAGCATTAGTGTCTCATACTGGGTGCTGCTGTACTGTACATATTTTCTTGTGGCTGAATTTGCCAATCCTGGACAGGCAGATCCATCCACAGAATGGGCAAGCTGTACCCGTGGTACCCAGCCTTGTCTCCTTTCTCTTGCGCCTTTTGTCTTCTGAATTTGACATCAGCACTGTCTTGAAAGTTGCTGTGCCATGTTTGCTCTCCATTTTGCTACAATCCACAGCCACATTTTACCAGTTCCTTTCACTTATAGAAAATTCCCTCAAGGAATCCCTGCAAACCACCTTATATCTCAGTACTGGTCTGCCCTATGGTCTCTTCCCATCCTTAAGTTCGCCATACAATATTTGTTCGGGAATATGATTGTTTGCCATTCTTCTTACATGGCTCAGTCACCTTAGTCTACGAATGCTAAGTGTTGCCATGATTGATGGGAGTTTGGCTCATTGTAAGACATTCGAGTTAGTTACTTTGTCTTGCCATTTGATGTTCATAATCTTGCAAAGGCAATGTACATGAAAGCTGTTTAACCTTTTCTCCTGCCCTGCATAGGTAGTCCAAGTTTCTGATCCGTATAGAACTGTACTAAGCACACAACTTTGGTAAATTTTAATCTTAGTCCTGAGTGTTAATAAATACAAGTACCATAGAGATTAAATGTTAGACATAGTGAAAGAAAGCAAAAGTAAAGGACTCAGCCTTAATAGCAAAAACACAGAAGTAATGGTAACAACAAAGAAAAAGAAAACACTTCAGTGCAAAATAAAGACAAGTGGAACAATATTAAAACAGATAAATGAATTTAAATATTTGGGAACTTTGTTAACCTCAAACAGAAGATGCACAACAGAGGTGAAATGCAGAATGACTCAGGCAACAGCAGCTTTCCAAAAAATGAGGAAGATACTATGCAATCCATTTTTGACAATAGAAACAAGAAAAAGAGTTCTTAAATGTTATGTAGAGCCAGTCTAAACATATGGATGTGAATTCATAAACAATAGGACAACAGACAAGGAAATCACTGGAGTCTGTAGAAATGTGGTTTTACAGAAGAATGTTGAGAATACCATGGACAGCTAAGAAGAGTAATAAAAACGTTCTGAAAGAGGCCAAAGCAAAAAGCGCTAATTTCCAATATTAGGAAGAAACAATCATCATTTTTTAGCCACGTAATGAGAAGAGAACAGCTGGAATATATTGTAATAACTGAGAAAATAGAGGGACAAAGAGATAGAGGAAAGCAAAGAGAAAATATACTAGGAAGCTTAAGAGAATGGCTTGGCAGAAAGTTAACAACAGAAATGATAAATAACTATCAAGATCGAAAGTTGTGGAGAGACATGATCACCTATGCCAGCAGGCCCGGTACTTGATGATGATGATGATGGTGACCATATAGAGTTGTTAGTGACATTACTGAACACAGTTTTTACACTGCATAATACACAAGTTTTCAGTTAATTACTGTAGTTTTCACTTAAATTTTCTGTCTGTTTATATATATTATATTTTCCTTGTCTCCAACGATTTATCTCATTCTATTAGAGAATTTCTCGCTATCTGTTATCACAGCGAGTTGGCAGATTTTTATAAATGTAAATGGGGGGTTGATAATAAATGTTTGTACACAGTTCGTTAACCATCGCTGTAGATCAAGTCTTTATTCGCTGGCTCCGCTCACGACCTTGGAAGCTAATGACCTTACTTGTGCAGATGGTTGGTTTGGGGCAAATTGTACATTACAATGTCAATCACACTGCTATAATGACTTAGTTTGTGACAAAACTACAGGGACATGCCCAAACAATGACAGTTGTCAGCACGAATATTTCGGACCCCACTGTCAGTACTTGGATTTTGTTTACAAATATGCCCAAAAATATGAACCTACTTTCCTGTTTCGGACACAGTTTCTCGTTCAGTTGAGGCAACTCTCAAACAATCTTTGCCGCACTCCTGGTTTAGGATTTATGTGAATGACTTAACAGATACGGACAGTTTCACGGTAAATCTGAATGGTTCTGCCTCATGTAACAGTGTATCAAGGTTTGTAGTTAGTCCGCACGAGATTGATGTCTTTTGCTCTGGGGCTGGTCTGATCAACAAGTCACGGATTGAAGGGGCGATAGTTGCAAATATCTGCTCCATCTACATTGGCGGGGGTCGGAATGTGGCTCTCAAACAGATCACAAACCAGATAGACACATTTGATGCTTGTTATACAGGAGACGGATGTGGACCAGAGGCCGCAGTTAATGACAAAACAAGGACCATTCTCTATGACAATGACTGCACACACACACAATTGAGAAGTGGAACCAATTCTGTTTACTGGTATCTGAACTTTGCCACGCCCCAGAAGACTCACACCATTCGAATCTATCATCGAGCAAGGGCTTTCTCTGACAGTGGCGGCGTAGTGTTCCAGTATAATGATAAATCATACCCTAATATTTATGTGAACACTATTGTAGTCAACACACAAACGCCAATGGCACACACTAGGATTGAGTTCTCACCGACCATTTCGCAGGCCGACAGTGCACTGACGGTATGTGAGGTGCAAACATATACAGACACCTATTGTCTGGACGAGCATTCTTGTCATTTTGTGCAATGTCTAGTGGGTGTAGTAAAGGCTGCAACGCCATCATCGGTATGTGTCACGGCAACTGTTCACATGGGATCTATGGACACGACTGTTCCGGGTCTTGTCTCAGAGTCTGTCCTTTATTTGAGGAAAAATCCGGAAAATGCATACTATGTAAACATCCTGGCTATACCTGTAATGAAACTTGTCCCGATGGTAATTTTGGGATACAGTGTGAATCTGATGGCTGTGACATCATATGTGACCCGGAAAGTGCAGACTGTACGTGCAAGGAAACGTACTACGAGTCAGATTGCAATTTAAATGTCCGGACAACTGTTTCAACGACACTTGTGAATAGTCAATCGGGAACTGTACATGCAAGAGAACGTTCTATGGGCCAGACTGCACTCTCAAATCTCCGGACAACTTTTTGAACGAAACCTGTGATTCCCACGTTCAGAAGAGTCTGTCGACTACAACAAGCCCAAGCATATGGACACTTTAATGTGTTTCTGTGCTAGATATGGTTCATTTCTTGGTGTTTTTCCGTGAAGCCATAGCTCATATCTTGATGTGTTTCTGTGCTAGCCATGGCTCATATCTTGGCTTGTGTGTGCTGGCCATGGCTCATATCTTGGTGTGTGTCATGTTAGTCATATCTCATATCTTGGTGCGTCCGTGTTAATCATGTCTCATATCTTTATGTGTGTCTGTGTTTAGTCATATCTCATATCTTAGTGTGCACCAGTGTTAGTCATATGTGTGTGCATGTCTGGGTTAGTGATATCTCATATCTTTGTGTGCATGTTTATGTTAGTCATATCTCATATCTTTGTGTGTGCATGTCTGTGTTTGTCACATCTCATATCCTTGTGTGTGCATGGCTATGTTAGTCCCATCTCATGTCTTTATGTGTGCATATCTATGTTAGTCATATCTCTTATCTTTGTGTGCATGTCTAAGGCATGTGTCATATCTTTGTGTGTGCACGTCTATGTCAGTTATATCTCATATCTTTATGTGCATGTTTATGTTAGTCATGTGTCATATATCTTGATGTGTGTCAGTGTTAGTCATGCCTCGTATCGCTGTGTGCATGTCTGTGTTAGTCACATCTCACATCTTTGTGCGTGCGTGTCTGTGTTAGTCACATCTCACATCTTTGTGTGTGCATGTCTGTGTTAGTCACCTCTAGTGACTCGGGCAGATGGTGCTCATAAACCTGGGAGGGCCGACCATCTAAGGGCAGAATCCCCCTACAGAAAAGACAACCTGCTGCCTTGCAGGAAGATTGGGGACAATCAAAGGCTAGGGAAAGCAAACCCGAATAAAATGCTGGCTGAAATCGGATGCACTGGGCCACTGATGCAGAACACAGTGCAACGTATTAACGGGTGTTCAATCAGAGTGGATCTGGCGAACTATACTTGTGATGTTCTGTCTGTGGGGGCGATCAACACACTTAGCCTGACAGCTGACTTCATGTAGGAGTCTGGAATCCTACTCTGATTGAGTCCTGATCGCAGAGAGAGAGAGAGAGAGAGACTTATATTTTGAATGGATGATGCAGCTCTCCCGTGTGTTACCTGGGCCTCATTATGTGGGAAGTAAAGAATAGTGACACTGTGACCTTCCAAGCGTGTCGTAAGAGGCAACTAAGGAGGTTGATCGATGGCTTGACAAGCTGTCATTGTAAAAAGCATTGTTATGGAAACAGAACCATAGATTTTAGAAGCAGTGATCTCTGCAATATGTGCCATTTTGGCACGCAAGGTTTCTGTTTTTGAGATTGTAGTTCTGCCCTATGTGCTGTCTTCGGCTCAAAAGGACAATAGATAGATAGATAGATGCAGCTGGTAGACTACTGACCTCATGTTGTAAAAATTACAATCGCAAAATTAAAAATGTTTAAAACCTCCAGTTTGCCGCACACGATTCCCTTTTTCTACCATGTACCTTCCTAAATGTTGGTGGCATTTATTTAGGGAGCGTCATTGAGACCACACGTTTTAGTTTTTTAAATAATGTTGGTTCGTTGCAAAAAATACAATTGTTTTATGAGATTGGGCTTTTCAGTTTTGATAAGTAAAATATATCGACATTCTTAAAATTGAACCAAAAGCTGACAGTTCAACCTCAGGCTGGTCCTTCACGTACAAAATGTAACCTGTTCCCCTCAAAAACCTGAAAAATGACAACAAACTTTTGTGTTTGTAATAAGGCTATTTGTAATAGACATAGTGTCCACCTTGTACTGACTGTGCTCCATAATTGTTTGGATTATTTTTAAGTTGTATTTATTCCTAAATGTCATTTTGTAATATATTTGTAACAGAATGTAAAGAAAATATATTTTTCTCAAAGTTAATAGGTTTTATGTAAGTTGTAAATTTTACAATAGCTTCATAAAATAGTTAGGTACAAATAAGTATCATATTCTAGGATTAATACATATTACTAGAACACCTGACTCAAAGGACATTCAAGAAAAATATGGATTGATGGTATATTAGAAACACTAGGAAACATAAAAGAAGCAAAGACTCACAGAAGAGCAAAAACCACAAATTATAGCTCTCTTCAATTCTGAAAGACAAATGAGGATGGTTATTGGTTATGGAAGGCCTCCAATAACCAATAACCATCCTCATTTGTCTTTCAGCATTGAAGAGAGCTATAATTTGTGAGGATGGTAAGAATAACAAGAATATTTTTTTGACATAATGCAAATACTCTTTGCTATCTGTATTAAGAATTCAGTGCAGAATCATTCTGTGGCACACACGGTCAGGAAATTATAGCTTAATAAGAGATTTATGACGAAGACTGTCATTGACTGTCTGACATCTTAATTGATGAGGATGCAAACCTCAGACTTTAGGTGTCAAGTTTAGTGCAAGATAGATTGAAATGTACAGTTCAGAAGTGTGAAGATGATGACTAGTAAGTATCATTAGCTTGCAAACACTTTGTCATCTGTTACAAATCTTTGAGAGTTACAAAGAACATCTGCTACACAAATTACAACCTATATCAAGGGCGTATGAGTCCAGCATGTTATGTCATGGATGATGCAGATGAAAAATAAATCTCTCAGGTGATATGTTGAAATGATGCTCACAGGGAACGAATGGGTCTTCCCAGAAGAAATATAAAACTACAAAAATCATCATTGCATTCAGTCTGATCATTTATGGAAGTTGGTGCAGGGGCATGCAAACATTGAATGTACAAGTTAATAGCTGATAATTGTGAAGAAGGTAATATTACATAAGCTGTCTGGTCAGTTCTACTTGGTAAAAAGTCACAATTTTACTTCTTAGTTAGTCAGCGGCAGGATCATTGAAAAGAGCAGGATGGAGCTTATTTCTAGTGACTTTCAAAGAGGCAATTGAATGGGGCAATTGTTGTGTCCATGTCTCAGTCAAAAGGTCCAGAACTGATGTCAAATGTATCTGGAGGCTCAATAAGTCACATGGATGTAATGTCCAGGTCACGTGAGAGTTTGTGACAATGAAAAGATGGTCCTGGGTGTGCTTGTGAGATGGTGAAAATGGACGGGGGCGATGTCTAGAAATCCCTCATTGATTTGTGTGTTAGATATTGACATTTTTATTGATGGGGATGCAATTTTGACTTTTTGAGACTTCTACAGTTTGAAATGCAGGGTTGTATAAGCAGAAATGAGAAACTACAGCTAAATGTTTATTGTTGTTGGATCATCATCACTGTAGACCTGATGAATCCATGGGTGCTCCGATATCTTCCTTGAGAATCTCAAGAAAACCAGAAGAGAATCCAGACCCACTTGCATGAACTCCGTAGCATAGCCTGGGATCCTCGTTGAGGGTACGTTTTTGCTGACAATTTTGCCAGGGCAGAGGCCATATTTATGGTCTGCTCTTTTTAGATTTTAACTGCGAAAGGATCTTTAATGAGCGTGAGTGCGCACAGGACGGACCTTCTGTTTATTGCTGTTACCAGTAAACTTATGGAGCCGTTGGTGTGCACACACTTTGTCAATTGAAAATGAACATATCACCTGTGTATTTGCCGAGATTATATTATAGTGTTATCTCTAATTATATTAAAGAACAATTTGCCATCTGTTGAGACTGAACACCTGACTGTTTGCCAGGAGTGCAATTAAGTATATTTTTTAACCTCACTAGTCAGTATTCATCTGATAAAAGCAAATATTTTTTACTGGAGCCTAGATATAGATTGATAAGATAACTGTTATGTTATGAAAGATTAATATCTGTTTGTGTCCTGTCCTGAAAAATATGTTTACAGAATATACATTTTGTATCAAAGCACATTTGCTGAAATGCTATAGTTCATTTCTGTTGAAATAAACTTTTAAAAAATAATTTTGCTGTTACCAGACGTATTACCATTTGCATACAGTACAAGGTATGGGGATACTATGGATGAGTTTATGTAAATAAGGATGGAGTAGCGATGAAGTTTGTTAGCCATTTATGTTAATAATTTGCCAAAACTGTCAGTCAGTGGATATAAGTGTTTGTGATAAGTTGATACTGTTATTGATGGGAAGTGAAACATAGACATAATTAGTGTGATGATGTTGAAGAAAGTAATAACAACTGAACCTTTGCTTAAAGTTAGAACCATCACCACTCAGAAAGACAACTTTTTAGAATAAAGTATTGACACATATTATATTTACACATGATTAAAATACCCAGGGGCTCTGAGAACAACAACTGAGTGATTGAACACCACAATTAAAAATAAAATGAGCCAGGTCTGAATACTGCATTTCTTAAAAGGAACATGATTACTTTTTTATTTTTTATATATTTATTTATTTTTTTCCTGGACAGCTTTAGCATACTGTCTGCCACACGTTTAGTTTTACAACCGCTGAAGGTTATTTCAGTTGCTGAACTTGAATGTGAGCAGCCTACATTATTTTTAATTAGTTTGCATGTGACTAGACAGACATGATCACATTTATCATAATCAGAAATCACTTGAAAAGCTGTGGTTGCACCACACAGAGTTCAAATTGGATTTTTAATATCAGGAAGCAAGAGATGTTGCTTTGCCACAGTGGGCCCTACATATGCAATTAAAAGAATAAATGAGACTCAGTACACAGAGACATACCCAAGGGAAGTTCTATGTAGGTCATGTTGTGATAGCAAGGACAAAGAGAAAATATATAGCATAGCTTAACATCATTCCATGGAAGAAAGTAAACAGCAGAACTGATGGTCTACTCTGTATAGACACTGTGAAGTTCATTGGCTACATTTGTTGGTTATTACTCAGCACCCACTTGGTTTCATGATGAAAATTAAGTATTGCATCATATATATCTTCTCTCAGTAGAACAATAGAGCTGAGAAATGAAATGCTGTCAAAGTAACATCCTGAAGACCACATTTAACAACAGTAGACATACACAATAATGGCCCTTGCTAGTATTGTGTTGAGGCAAGAGTACTGGTGAACAATGAATGGCTTAGTACAGTGATGATGTCTCATAATCAAGGATGCACAATTACTGAT
This sequence comes from Megaustenia siamemsis, assembly GCA_032433765.1. NCBI lineage: Eukaryota > Metazoa > Mollusca > Gastropoda > Stylommatophora > Ariophantidae > Megaustenia > Megaustenia siamemsis. The sequence goes on along the minus strand of JAVIAB010000024.1, from coordinate 22,616,004 downwards.
AGAAATTAATTAAAAATGTATAACATTTAAGTTAATAGGGACATTGAGGGGAACACAGGGAAGATTTGTGCTGGTATAAGGAGATGGTTGGGAAAATTAAGCCATTTTCTTTTGATTTGTATGAAATCATACCAACATGGGCTAGTTGTTTCCTTTTCTTTGTTTACATTATCCAAACCCTGACAGAGGCACTGTTCATGCAAAAAAAGAAAAAAGAAAGTTAACAGCACACAATTCTTGAACATGAACTTGCACCAACAGATATTCATCAAGTATACTACTTGGACCTACAGATATTCATCAAGTATACTACTTGGAACAAGAGATATTCATCAAGTATACTACTTGGAGCAACAGATATTCATCAAGTATACTACTTGGACCTACAGATATTCATCAAGTATACTACTTGGACCTACAGATATTCATAAAGTATACTACTTGGATCTACAGATATTCATCAAGTATACTACTTGGACCTACAGATATTCATCAAGTATACTACTTGGAACAACAGATATTCATCAAGTATACTACTTGGACCTACAGATATTCATCAAGTATACTACTTGGAACAACAGATATTCATCAAGTATACTACTTGGACCTACAGATATTCATCAAGTATACTACTTGGAACAACAGATATTCATCAAGTATACTAATTGGAAACAGTAAAGGGCTTAGTATAAAGAACAAGAAAACAGAAATAATGAAGGATCCATCCAAATTTAAAATCAAAATAAATGCAGCGTGCTGAAACAGGTCAACACCTTTAAATACTTGTCACAATAACTTAAGATGGGAGATGCAGCCCTGAAATAAAATGTACAATAGTTCAGCAAAGACACCATTCCACAAAATGATAATTTGGCATACACAAACAAACAAATAAGATGTCTTAAATGATGCCAGTGCACAATGAAAACTTTCAACACACAGTAGTAAAATGCAGTCTACCTTCTTTGGCCATGTCACGAGAAGTGGGAAATTTGAAGACATTATAACAGCAGAAAGAGAGAGAAAAATAAGAACAGAAATACTGAATAGCATAGCAGTTTGTTATGGAAAGAGATCACTAATAGAACAGGCGCGGAGACAAGAGTAGGTGGTTAGGCATGATTTCCCAAGCTTGTCAAGGCAGTTCATGATGAACACTTGAATAAAAATAACTGGTTTTGTTTTTTTTGTTATGCAAATTAACATTAAATTAGTGTTTCTCTATGTTTCTTTCATGTGTCTAGGTGAAACAGTAATAAATTCACACCATGCCTACAGTCAAGGGAGATGGTATGCGAGGTTTTGGCAGTCTTTATATCTGACATACGAAATTGTAAGTACAAAGTTTATTAATTTATAGTAAAGTATATGTAATGGTTTCTATAATTGTGCATTTTATTGTGTACTATCAAAATCTTTTTGTGCTTACATGGGAATCTCTCTCTCTCTCTCTCTCTCTGCGATCAAGACTCAATCAGAATAGGATTCCAGACTCTCTCATGAAGTCAGCTGTCTGTTTAAGCGAATCGATTGCCCCATATAGTTTCTCTTCCAGGGAGGTGGGTGTGGACCACATTGCTCTTCTCAAGACTGTGAACTGGGGCAATCCTGTAGAACATGTTTTGTAGTCATATTGTCCAGTGTACAGTGGCATAGGCTGGTTTTCTATTTTGAATTTGGTGAACATGTGATTTCTCATTCTATTGTGGCCAGTGCGTAGGCGAAGTATGGTGACTTGATCCCTCCTTGATAGCTGGTGGTATCCGTCACTCTCGTTATGCTTTGGGTGTTCTCGTTTCCATTTTTCATGATACTGACCTTTGAGGATGGATTTGACTTCATCATAATTGAGTGGATGGTTCTCTTGTGGTAATCTCCCTCCCTCTTTAGCTAATTTGTCTGCTTGTTCGTTCCCGTGTATATTACAGTGTGATGGTATCCACTGAATGACTACTCTCTGGAAGTTATTGCATAGTTGATCCAGGGTTGTTCTCAAGTCATCTAGTTCATTGTTCTTGGGGCTTTTTAGAGCTGATAGTACTGACAGTGCATCAGTCAGAATCACCAATTTATTGTGCATGTTATTTTTGTGTTGAGTAGCCAGTGTTGCAGCATCTCTGAGGGCCTCAGTTTCTGCTTTAAAGTTGTTTGAGAATTTCCCAGTAACTTGGTGATCTCGTCCTGGTTATTCAGTGTCAAGAACACACCTCCCCCTTGATTTCTGGTGGCATTTGTAGCAGAGCCATCTGTGTATATGTGGGACCAAGAGTCCTGTGGGTAGGTATCATGTATGTGTTTTTCTGCTACGTGTTTTCTTTCTGTGTCTGATTGGGTGCCTTTTTTCATGATTCCTGTTATATTTTCCTTAAGTTCTGGTATTTTATGTTTCCCATAAGGAGACATATCAGATGGGTCCAAGGGTTTCGGTATTGTTTGGGAAATTACTGGGTCTCCAGTGGTTAGTTCATTGGCGATTGCAGTGAAGTCGCTCCTCTTTAGTCGTACAATTCCGAAATCAGTTATTCTTTGGTGCATGGGGTAGCTAAGGAGCCTTCTTCTATATTTCTCCACTTGTTGCAATACTTAAGTGACCCGTCTGTCCTCTAAGGGTTGTAAACCTTTTACTGTTTCTAGAGTCTTGATAGGTGTAGATTTCATAGCACCAGTGATGGTTCGTACAGCTTGGTTCTGTGTTGTGTTAATTTTGCTAAGGTGTGATTTGGAAGCCATAGCCCAGGCTGTGACTCCATACTCTAGGACTGGTCTGACTCTTCCTGCGTATAGTCGTTTCAAGATATTGCTGTCTGCTCCCCAGTCCATTCCTGCCAATTTCTTCATAATATTAGATCGTTTTCTGGCTTTATTTTTTTGCTCTGTCTATCTGATTTTTCCAAGTAATTCTGCGATTCATGATGACACCAAGATATGTTGGGTTTTGGTCAATAGGAAGTGTATGGTCTTTTATCTTCAAGTTTGCAGAGAGTGTGTTTCTTGATATGCTGAAAATTGTATATGTAGTTTTTTTGTTTTTTAATTGGTTAATTCGTCCATTTTTCAAGTTCACCTAGGGCATCTTGCATCCTGGATCCAGCCACTGACATACTTTCCTCGCGAGCCCCTAATGCCAGATCATCTGTGTATATTGCTGACATGGAAATAAAAAATGACACTTTTTTTTTATATGTTATGTTTTTGTTTTAAATGTTAATGCTCATGTATACTGTTGTTATATGCCATTTATCTCATGATGACTTTGGTTTTGAATATAATCTTTTTTAGTTTATCACATCATTCTGCTTTACTCTTCATGCACTCTATTTTTAATGTCAAATTGTATTTGTTTGTTAAATTTTTTCCCCCTCTTTAGCTTTAGCTCATATCCATTGGTATTATCAACTGTTGTAACTGGGTTGCTACAATTAATTTACTTCATCCATTGTTGTTTGAGTTGACATCACAGCACTCCAGACAAACACAAATATCCTAGGTCACTTTCAGCAGTTACACAATTTTATGTGCACTAATGGTTTCAGTAGCTCGCTGGTTGTTCATACACTTAACTAGCTTCTTCTTCAGTGTTCAAGTTATGTGATCATACGAATTTGGCTTTTTGCCCTGTTTGATGATGGAGAGGTAAAGATTTCATCATGACACACGATAAGCTGGTCGCATGGTCAGTACACTCATATATGCATGTATCATGATTTTCCAATAAACCTGTGCAGTGGCTGACACATTCTGTCTTCAGTAGACTGGATCTTGGTTTGACATAGGAGTCTTCCTTCTCATAGGGTGGATGCCATCAGAGCTACTGGGTCCATCTTAACCATGGTTTCAGTCTGGGTGTTCTCCCATAGCCTTTCCTTCTTGCCGATGATAACTGCTAGACAGCAGTGTTTTCCAGAGTGCTTTCCTCTGTGGATAGAGCCTTGAATGTGGCTCTTACTAGTGTGGCTTGTCCCTTCTTTGGACATATGGGCCATTTTTTTAGTTCATGCAACAGTTCCATCTGTTGCACCAACACCGTCCTGATAGGAGAAGCCTTCCATTTGGTCTTTGGTTCATAAGGTCAGATCTGCAGTCCTGTTTCCATGCTGAAACTGACAGTTCTTTTCAAGTTGTGACAGCCGCCCAATAGTTTCTGCCATAGTTCAACACCCTCTGGCCAGATTTGATGCCTTTGGTTCCTTGTGGGCTGGATGGAGATGGAGGACATGTTCTGAGTTCTGTATACCGGTTCCACATGGGTACTCATATGTGTGGGACACTTTGAGACAGTATAGATGACTTAAGAGTCTGCAGTGTCCAGTTCTCATGATAGTCCGCTGGAATCTCTGTAAAAACTATCTTTACGACACATAGTACCATTGCTGGTGTATGTAGGGAGGCAACAATAGAACCCGAGGGATAAAGGCCACTTGATCAAGCAGTCGCCACGACGTGTGAGACTCAGGATTTTTATTTCACCCCCGATAGAAAAAATCCTTTCTGTCTACCGCGGGCTTGGAACACCGTACGCCGGCTTTTCAGCTAGCGGAACAGTGATTTTAGCCGTACGGCCACGCGCAGTGCCATGGAGTATGGGTTCGATCCTGCTTCGGATCGTATATTGTTCTTAGTTTTTTCTGTTGTTGTTTATTTGTCATTTTTTCTGAGTGCTGTAATACATACCTCTTCCTTCTATATTAGAAAAATTACTTGGAAGATCTAGATTTTGCAGATGTTATAGTGCTCCTAAGTGACAATATCAGCAAGATGCAAAATATTACAGATACCTTATCATCTATGGCAGAAAAAATAGGATTTGAAATCAACATGGATATAACAAAAATAATGAAAAATAACAATACTCCAGAGGGCAAGATATATCTCAAGCGTCTGGCATTGGAAAGAGTAGATCACTTTATATATATATCTTGGTAGTAATATAGATCAAGGAGGTGAAACAAAGAAAGAGATCAGAAGCAGGATAGCAAAAGCAGCAATGAATTTTAAAAACCTGGACAAAATTTGGAAATCAAAAATACTATGTAAGAAAACCAAATCTAGAATATTCAACTCAAATGTATTATCAACACTTACCTATGCATGTGAAAGCTGGAAAACATCAAAAGAGATTGAGAAAAAAACTAAATACTTTTGAAGACAAATGGCTAAGAAAAATACTCTGTGTACAATGGAATGAATTCAAGACTAATATTGAAATAAGAGAAATGGTCATGCATCCTAAGATATCATCTACAATTAAGGAAAGAATATGGACATATGTCAGACATGTGCTGAGAAGAGATAACAAGAGAATTTCAAAACAGGCTTTTCTATGGGAAACATCAGGATACAGAAAAAGAGGAAGAAAGACACTAAAAAGAACATTTATAAGAGAAGCAAAGTTGACAGGCATAGACTTATTAGATAAAATCAAACACCTTGACCAGAATAGAGATCTATCTATCTATTGACCTTTCGAGCCATTGCCGACCCATAGGGCGTAGACCAAGATACATCTTCTCATATCTGAATTTTTGTTCTAGCAGTTTTCTTTTAAAGATATTTTATCAAATCTCGCCATTTGTCTCTGTTCTGTGCAAGCAGCTCTATCTCATTGAGGGAGCCGAATCCTGTTTCTCTTGCCTCTCTCATCAATGTTCTTCTCAGTGTCTCCCTGGGTCTTCCTCTTTTTCTCTTACCTGTTGTTTCCCACATGAGGGCCTGCTTTGCTGTTCGGTTATTATCTCTTCTCATCACGTCCAACATATGACCATCGTCTTTTCTTTATTACTGAAGATATTAATGGTTGATTGGCGATTTCTCTAATTTCCTCGTTTGTTTTGAATTCGTTCCATGCTATACCAAGTATTTTCCTTAGACATTTATTTTCGAATGCATTCAATTTTGTTTCTTTATCTCTTGTTGTTTTCCAGCTTTCACACGCATACGTAAGGGTTGATAGTACATTTGATTTGAATAGCCTAAGTTTTGTGTTTGTGCTGATTAGTTTTGATTTCCACAACTTTTCAAGGCTTCTGAAAGACATTGCTGCTTTAGCTATTCTGATTCTAATTTCTTTACTTGTATCCCCTTCTCGATCAATGTGACTTCCAAGATAGATAAAGTGATCGATCTCTTCTACTGGTTTGTTTTCCATGTTTATTTTGTCATCTGTTGGAATTAAACTTTTCATGACTTTAGTCTTTTCATGATTGATCTCAAGCCCAATTTTTCTGGCTATTGATGATAGTTCATTTGTGCTTTCCTGCATCATTTTTATCTGACTGCTGATGAGGACTATGTCATCAGCAAAGTCGAGGTCCTCCAAATGGCCTCCTTGTATCCATTCGATGCCTTTATTACCAGTGCAGCATTTCTTCATTATGAAGTCCACAACAATTCCAAATAACAAGGACGATAAAATACATCCTTGTTTAACCCCAGTTTCTATTGGGAAACATTCGCTCAGTTCTTCCTCTGTTCGAACTGCACATGTGTAACCATCATATATGTCTTTGATAATTAATGATGATTTTTGATGGTAAGCCATATTGCTTCAGAATTTTCCACAAAGAATCTCTATGAATACTATCAAATGCTTTTTTGAAATCGATGAAGTTAAGTACAAAAGGTTCTTGCTTTTCAATGTGTTCCTCCAATATAAGTCGTAGAGTGAAAATGTGGTCAAGGCAGCTTCTCCCTTTTCTAAGCCCAGCCTGTTCTTCCCGCATTACTGTATCTATTGAATCCTTTATTCTATTTATGATGATTTTGCAGAATAACTGAGGCAACTAACAAAAGTGTCACGCCTCTCCAGTTGTTACAATCTCTAAGATTGCCCTTTTTTGGAATCTTAACAATGATTCCTTTTTTCCATTTATGAGGCGTCTTCTCTGTTTTCCAAATGATGTTGAACATTTTTTGGAGATGTATTAGATTATGGCTATCAATTGCCTTGAGGATCTCAGCTGTTAACTTATCCTCTCCAGCAGCCTTGTTATTGGTCATAAGCTTTAAGGTGGTTTCTGTTTCGCTCAAGGTGAAGTCATCTAAATTTACATCTAATTCTGCTGCTGGTGTTTCAGCTTCAAAATCTATTAAACTTTGGATAGAATAGAGATGGGTGGTGAAAAACACTAAATGCCCAATTCTAACAGTGTGGAAAGTATAACAAATCAAGTGTGCTCTTAACTACTAGGCTCTCTTCACACCCATGAAACACAAGTGATAAAGGTATACATTTCAGCAACACTCTGGGGAAAAAAACATCCACAAATAACAACAGAAAATATTAAGCAGCCAGGTTAAATTTCTCCTAACTGGATTCCTTCCTATAGGCAGGTATTCATGATAGCGCTGATGGCCCATTACTTTAAAAAAAAAAAAAACACATCTTTCATACACACATGGACTACAAGATGAGGGAATAGAATGAAAACCAATCAAGGAATTAATTTATAGACACAATTATTGCTGTCACTTTTCTCCTGTCAAGGATACAACACGAGTACAATGTAGTGTTTACATTCAATTACTCCGATAATGAGACCATCAACACAGCGTCTTAATCTAAACATGGCATCATATTACAGTATATTGATCAGTGCCCATATATATTAGGAGCTTTTTATTTTATCTAAAATAAAAAAGTCAGAGGTAAAACATCAGAGTGATCTACATATTTAAACATGATTTTGAGAAAACTATGTGTTGCAGAGAGATTTTAAAATAACATCTGTAATAACTATGTAGGTCACAATTTACTTACACTTGAATGGTGTCTCTAAGATGCATAGTTATTTTTTTAAAAGATTCTTTTTTTTTCAGTAACACAGTAGGAATACTTGATATCTAGGTTGGGTTAATTGTGTGTATGGGCCTAAATTTCAGATCATCTGCTCTCTAAAAATACCATTATAATTATTAATTTATTTTATATGCTATAAAAGAGAATATTCAACTATGTATGCAGAGAGATATTAAAATAACATCTGTAATAACTATGTAGGTCACAATTTATTTACATTTCAATGGTGTCTCTACGATGCATAGTTATTTTTTTAACAGATTCTTTTTTTTTCAGTAACAGTAGGAAAACTTGATATCTAGTTTGGGTTAATTGTGTGTACGGGCCTAAATTTCAGATCATCTGTTCTCTAAAAATACCATTATAATCATTAATTTATTTTATTTGCTATAAAAGAGAATAGCATACAATTGTCAAATTAATATAATTAAATACTGTTTTTTTAAGTGCTTGCAGATGTATTTTAAAAAACATTTAGGAACTATATATTCTATCTATTGTCCTTTCGAGCCGTAACCGGCCCATAGGGCGTAGACCAAGATACACCTTCTCCTATATGAATTTTTGTTCTAGCAGTTTTCTTTTAAAGATATTTTATCAAATCTCGCCATCTGTCTCTGTTCTGTGCAAGCAGTTCTATCTCATTGATGGAGCCGATTCCTGCTGCTCTTGCCTCTCTCATCAATGTTCTTCTCAGTGTCTCCCTGGGTCTTCCTCTTTTTCTTTTACCTGTTGTTTCCCATATGAGGGCTTGCTTTGCTATTCGATTATTATCTCTTCTCATCACATGTCCAACGTATGACCATCGTCTTTTCTTTATTACTGAAGATATTAGTGGTTGATTGGCGATTTCTCTAATTTCCTCGTTTGTTTTGAATTCGTTCCATTCTATACCAAGTATTTTCCTTAGACATTTATTTTCGAATGCGTTCAACTTTGTTTCTATATCTCTTGTTGTTTTCCAGCTTTCACACGCATACGTAAGGGTTGATAGTACATTTGATTTGAATAGCCTAAGTTTTGTGTTTGTGCTAATGAGTTTTGATTTCCACAACTTTTCAAGGCTTCTGAAAGACATTGCTGCTTTAGCCAGTCTGATTCTAATTTCTTTGCTCGTATCCCCTTCTCGATCAATGTGACTTCCAAGATAGATAAAGTGATCGATCTCTTCTACTGGTTTGTTTTCCATGTATATTTTGTCACTTGTTGGAATTAAACTTTTCATGACTTTAGTCTTTTCATGATTGACCTCAAGCCCAATTTTGCTGGCTATTGATGATAGTTCATTTGTGTTTTCCTGCATCGTTTTTATCTGACTGCTGATGAGAACTATGTCATCAGCAAAGTCGAGGTCCTCCAAATGGTCTCCTTGTATCCATTCGATGCCTTTATTACCAGTGCAGCGTATACTATATATAAACATATATACAATATGCGTAAACTATATATTACTGAGGTATAATGGTTTTTGATTATCTGTGCACTGCTCTTAAACGAGGGACATGACTAAAAGTTCAGTAACAAGGCCCAATGTGCTACCCTATTAGTCTCATAAAGATCTTGGCATACTTGTCATATAATGACATTTGTTATTATTTATTTATGTCAAGTAATAACATATATTGTGGTATAGAAGATCTATGACAATCATTTACCCATGATGGAGTGGCAGTTTGCAGGAAACAAGCCAGATATTGAGATGATAATTATGGTTTTAATTATAGTATCTCCTTTCTATGTCATTCAGACTTTTGTCTAAGACAGTTTATTATTGATTTTATATTTCCAGTTCTGATCCTCCATGTCATAATCACCTCTCTCCATTTAGCTGATCGTCTCCTGGAATTTTTCAAATGCAAATTTTCTTGTTTAGTCTTATTTTTGTCTTTCCACATCATTAAAATATCTCAGTCTGTATCATGTGTTTTTATTAGTTAATTAGTAGAGCTGCTCATTTTCTGTAGAATCAATATTAATGGCAATGATGGATGGAAAATTGGGACTGCTCTAATCAAGACAGATGATGTATAATAGAAATGAAGCACAAAGACAAATAATCATGAAGCTTTTCCCCCATGGATTTAGATAAAAAGGACTTTGTTGATGGGGGTAAACAAAACAAAGAAATCAATTTCTGGTATAGATATGTGATTGCTGAAGAGAGTGGTGTAATAAGAAAGCAGTTGGAGAAGCATAAACATTTATTTGTTTGTTTAAAATAAACGGCTGTGTGAACAATCACATTGGTCGGTACTTTAGTTCATCTCTTTTCTTAAGCTTTGTTTCCATTTACCTATCCAGTTGGTCCAGTTTGCAATAGTAGCTATCAGTCTCAAGTAAGGGTGACAGTAGCTTGAGTTATATCTACCTATTCTCATTGCTTAACCCTAGATTATGACACCTATCCTGCGCATCAGATCTCTACAGCACTTTTATAAAAATTATTCATCTTTTTCCTTTCAATTCTCTGTGGAGTTTAAGTCTTCAACAAACACATAGAGAGATGTCTGCTGGACAAATGCCTACAATAACTAAACACAAAGAGATATTCACTGGACAAATGGCTAAACTAACTAAACACAGAGATGTTTGCTGGACCTGTGGCTAAACTAACTAAACACAAAGAGATGTTTGCCGGACCTGTGGCTAAACTAACTAAACACAAAGAGATGTTTGCTGGACCTGTGGCTAAACTAACTAAGCACAAAGAGATGTTTGCTGGACCTGTGGCTAAACTAACTAAACACAAAGAGATGTTTGCTGGACCTGTGGCTAAACTAACTAAACACACAGAGATGTTTGCTGGACCTGTGGCTAAACTAACTAATCACAAAGAGATGTTTGCTGGACCTGTGGCTAAACTAACTAAACACAAAGAGATGTTTGCTGGACCTGTGGCTAAACTAACTAAACACAAAGAGATGTTTGCTGGACCTATGGCTAAACTAACTAAACACAAAGAGATGTTTGCTGGACCTGTCGCTAAACTAACTAAACACAAAGAGGTGTTTGCTGGACCTGTGGCTAAACTAACTAAACACAAAGAGATGTTTGCTGGACCTGTGGCTAAACTAACTAAACACAAAGAGATGTTTGCTGGACCTGTGGCTAAACTAACTAAACACAAAGAGATGTTTGCTGAACCTGTGGCTAAACTAACTAAACACAAAGAGATGTTTGCTGGACCAGTGGCTAAACTAACTAAACACACAGAGATGTTTGCTGGACCTGTGGCTAAACTAACTAAACACAAAGAGATGTTTGCTGGACCAGTGGCTAAACTAACTAAACACAAAGAGGTGTTTGCTGAAAGGTGGCTAAAATAACTAAACACAAAGAGATGTTTGCTGGACCTGTGGCTAAACTAACTAAACACAAAGAGATGTTTGCTGGACCTGTGGCTAAACTAACTAAACACAAAGAGATGTTTGCTGGACCTGTGGCTAAACTAACTAAACACAAAGAGATGTTTGCTGGACCAGTGGCTAAACTAACTAAACACAAAGAGGTGTTTGCTGAAAGGTGGCTAAACTAACTAAACACAAAGAGATGTTTGCTGAACCTGTGGCTAAACTAACAAAACACAGAGAGATGTTTGCTGGACCTGTGGCTAAACTAACTAAACACAGAGATGTTTGCTGGACCTGTGGCTAAACTAACTAAACACAAAGAGATGTTTGCTGGACCTGTGGCTAAACTAACTAAACACAAAGAGATGTTTGCTGGACCTGTGACTAAACTAACAACACAAAGAGATGTTTGCTGGACCTGTGGCTAAACTAACTAAACACAGAGATGTTTGCTGGACCTGTGGCTAAACTAACTAAACACACAGAGATGTTTGCTGGACCTGTGGCTAAACTAACTAAACACAAAGAGATATTTGCTGGACCTGTGGCTAAACTAACTAAGCACAAAGAGATGTTTGCTGGACCTGTGGCTAAACTAACTAAACACAAAGAGATGTTTGCTGGACCAGTGGCTAAACTAACTAAACACAAAGAGGTGTTTGCTGACCTGTGGCTAAACTAACTAAACACAAAGAGATGTTTGCTGGACCTGTGACTAAACTAACAACACAAAGAGATGTTTGCTGGACCTGTGGCTAAACTAACTAAACACAGAGATGTTTGCTGGACCTGTGGCTAAACTAACTAAACACACAGAGATGTTTGCTGGACCTGTGGCTAAACTAACTAAACACAAAGAGATATTTGCTGGACCTGTGGCTAAACTAACTAAGCACAAAGAGATGTTTGCTGGACTGTGGCTAAACTAACTAAACACAAAGAGATGTTTGCTGGACCAGTGGCTAAACTAACTAAACACAAAGAGGTGTTTGCTGAAAGGTGGCTAAACTAACTAAACACAAAGAGATGTTTGCTGAACCTGTGGCTAAACTAACAAAACACAGAGAGATGTTTGCTGGACCTGTGGCTAAACTAACTAAACACAGAGATGTTTGCTGGACCTGTGGCTAAACTAACTAAACACAAAGAGATGTTTGCTGGACCTGTGGCTAAACTAACTAAACACAAAGAGATGTTTGCTGGACCTGTGACTAAACTAACAACACAAAGAGATGTTTGCTGGACCTGTCGCTAAACTAACTAAACACAAAGAGATGTTTGCTGGACCTGTGGCTAAACTAACTAAACACAGAGATGTTTGCTGGACCTGTGGCTAAACTAACTAAACACAGAGATGTTTGCTGGACCTGTGGCTAAACTAACTAAACACAAAGAGATATTTGCTGGACCTGTGGCTAAACTAACTAAGCACAAAGAGATGTTTGCTGGACCTGTGGCTAAACTAACTAAACACAGAGATGTTTGCTGGACCTGTGGCTAAACTAACTAAACACAGAGATGTTTGCTGGACCTGTGGCTAAACTAACTAAGCACAAAGAGATGTTTGCCGAACAAATGACTACGCTAAATTAAACACAGAGAGATATTTGCCGAACAAATGATTACACTAACTAAAACACAAGGAGATGTCTGCTGGACAAATAGCTACACTAGCGTTTAGTTAATATAGACCTTGATGAACAAAAGATGAAGAGAAGTATTCTGAAACAGCATTAACCGAAACACTCCATGACCTTCCTCCAACAACAAAAACATTATTACTAGGACACATTTGTCAGTACATGGAAAGGTTGTGCAATTATAAGGCCTAGACTTATGACAACAACCTTGATGTGACCAGAAAGTGTTTTTTCAGATTAGTAAGGTTGTATGTCCTGAACTTTGACCTCTGTGGCTATTATGGCTACATTTAATCCATATATCTGGCTTTATTACATGCTTTCTTGTCACCTTGAGAATAATTTTATGCCTGGAGAAAAATATTTTTTAATGTTATGAATTGTGCTTCTAAATGTCAGCATTTTATATTTTTCAAAGTTAGGATTAATTTATTGACCCAGTATCAATAACAACTGCCGTAAGGAAAATATTCTAAACTTGTCCAGATGACTGGATACATGTATATACTGATGGTGCAGTCACAAACGCACCTATCAAAGCTGGATATGGGATTTTGATATATTATCCAGTTGGAACAGCAGAAGAATTATATGGCCCATATGATGAAGTCTGCAACAATTATAAAGCAGAAATAACAGCCTTGGAAAGTAGCATGGTGTACAATCTGAATACTGTTTTTGATACCACACCAGCAAGGACAAGAAATATGGTCATATTTCTATCAATCTATCTATTGACCTTTCGAGCCATAGCCGGCACATAGGGCGTAGACCAAGATACTCCTCTTATCTAAATTTTTATTCTAGTGGTTTTCAATCCTTGTAAAGATCTTTTATCAAATCTCGCCATTTGTCTCTGTTCTGTGCAAGCAGCTCTATCTCATTGAGGGAGCCGATTCCTGCTGCTCTTGCCTCTCTCATCAATGTTCTTCTCAGTGTCTCTCTGGGTCTTCTTTTCCTCTTACCTGTTGTTCCCCATATGAGGGCTTGCTTTGCTATTCGGTTATTATCTCTTCTCATCACATGTCCAACATATGACCATTGTCTTTTCTTGATTATTGAAGATATTAGTGGTTGATTGGCGATTTCTCTAATTTCCTCGTTTGTTTTGAATTCGTTCCACGCTATACTAAATATTTTTCTTAGGCATTTATTTTCAAATGCGTTCAAGTTTGTTTTTATGTCTCTTGTTGTTTTCCAGCTCTGTAATGAATGGATGTGTAACCATCATACATGTCTTTAATAATATTTATGATTTTTTATGGTAAGTCATATTGCTTCAGAATTTTCCACAAATAATCTCTATGAATGCTGTCGAATGCTTTTTTGAAGTTGATGAAGTTAAGTACAAAATGTTTTTGCTTTTCAATGTGTTCCTCCAATATAAGTCGTAGAGTAAAAATGTGGTCAAGGCAGCTTCTCCCTTTTCTAAACCCAGCCTGTTCTTCATGCATTACTGTATCTATTGAATCCTTTATTCTATTTATGATGATTTTGCAGAATAACTTTGAGGCAACTGACAAAAGTGTCACACCTATCCAGTTGTTACAATCTCTGAGATCGCCCTTTTTGATTCCTTTTTTTCCACTTATGAGGCACTTTCTCTGCTTTCGATATGATGTTGAACATTTTTTGGAGGTGTATTAAATTATGGTTATCAATTGCCTTGAGGATCTCAGCTGTTAACTTATCCTCTCCAGCAGCCTTGTTGTTGGCCATTCACTTTAAGAAGGTCACTATTTCGCTCAAGGTGAAGTCATCTGAATATATATATAATTCTGATGCTGGTGTTTCAGCTTCAAAATCTATTAAATTGCGGGGCAGTGGACGGTTAAGAATTTTGAAGTGTTCCGCCCAACGGGCTTTTATATCTGCGCTGGTTGTTAGCATTGAACCAGATTTGTCTAGAATTGGTGCTCCACTGGATGTATGGGTGTTTGTCAGCATCTTTTGTACAGTATAGAGAGTTCTGCTGTCTCATAGTCATATTTACTGACTTTCATTAATGGATGCTTACGCAGAATAAAAGGATGGAAATGGCAGGACAAATTCACTAACATAGAATTATGGAAATGTACCAGTCCAATACAAGATACAGCGAAGACGATGGCACAGGATAGGACACATACTGTGGAAGCCAACTGAGAGTATTACACAACAGGCCCTTTTTTGGAATCCCCAGGGGAAAAGACAAAGAGGAAGACCAAGGAATTCTTAGAGAAGACAAATAGAAGCAGAGATGAAGATGATGGGGAAGACATGGAATGATCTTAAAAGAATGGCAAGAAACAGAACGACTTGGAAAGTGTTTGATGAAGACCTATGCTCCGCAGGGAGCTGAAAGGTAGAAGAAGAGAGTTTTGCTGTCTCATAGTCCTATTTACGGATTCCAAATCAGCCCTGAGGGTGCTAGGAAGTAACATAAACAAGCCAGAACTCACACAGCTCACCATAGACATGGATAATCTCATTAACACAAATGGTAAAAGGCTAGTGCTGCAATGTATTCCAGGACACTCCAATACACCAGAACATGATAAGGCAGATACATTAGCTAAGAGACGATCCAGGCAGATACAATTTAACACTGAAATTTCATTAAATCTATCTATCTATTGTCCTTTTGAGCCGAAGACAGCACATAGGGCAGAACCACAATCTCAAAAACAGAAACCTTGCGTGCCAAAATAGCGCATATTGCAGAGATCACTGCTTCTAAAATCTATGGCTCTGTTTCCATAACAACACTTTTTACAATGACAGCTTGTCAAGCCATCGATCAATCTCCTTAGTCGTCTCTTACGACATGCCTGGAAGGTCACAGTGTCACTATTCTTTACTTCCCTCATAATGAAGCCCCGGTAACACACGGGAACACATTTAGTTAAACACAGCCAAACAAATCACAAACTCTAATAGTAGTAAAGATTGGCTGAGTGGATGGGCCATGGAGAGAGATCTTTTTTAAATACATGTTAAGGCCAAACCCCCATGACAACATTAACAACCTAAAAAGAAGAGACCAAACCATCATCTTCAGATTGAGAACTAGTCATGTAACACTGAACAACCACATCAATAGAATACAACAAAATCAAACTCCAGCATGTCCACTCTGTGAACACCGACATGAAACAGTAGAACATCACCTTTTAGACTTTTCAAAGCTTACTGACATCAGAGCAACTCAACTTCCACAAATATCTGATAAACGAAGCTATAAGGGAACTCAGAAATACCTCTAGGTATCATTACATGACATTGGACCAAAGAGCATCAGCTCAAAGGCTTCTGGATCCATAAAAACATGTCATATGCAACCATCCACTTTCCAATATTTCATTTTAAATATGTCCTGTCAGTTCACACAATGTCCAGGACAACTTAAAAATGCCTTGTCCATAATTCACCAAAGTCAGCATTAACTGGTGGTATTATGGGAGAATAGTCTCTACTCCAGCTGTACAGTAGTCATAATTTCTGTTACTTGTTAGACAGTGTGTGCACAGTAATAAGAGTTAATCAATATGATACACATAAGATAGAATGCGGTAAAAAGTAGTAACCAAAGTATTTCAACCTGTTACACTTTTTAATGGTTTCTCCATTAAATTTGATATTGGAGTTGTCAGTCTTCATTTTTAACTTGCACAAAGAGTAAGATAACCGACAAGCCTTGTCTAGACTAGCTTGTGAGTTATGTTAGGATCGTTATCACTGCACCCAAGATACATTCATTGCTGCTCCGATCTCCTCCTCAAAATGTTCATCAGGATGAAGTGACAAACTGCATTTCAGTGTTGTCTGACCATTTTTTTTTTCATTCAATATCATTCTGTTTTGGCACTGCCACTCTTCACCCCCAGTTCACACAGTCTAGATAACAGTGTTGTTTTACTTGTTTCAAATTACTTCATTCTACCCATGTCTCAGAGATTGTTAATGGTATCTGCCCTATTCATTGGCTGTCAATCTGCTAATCTTACCCAACCGGTCCATCTATCTGCTCTTTCATTGTCTTCAACATCAGCATGACCTGGAATGAACAAGAAGGTAGTACTGCAAATCATTGACCTCTGACCTCTGTACTGACTCCAGCTGTGTTCCATGAATGCAGACTCTCTGAACTTTGTGGATCAAGCTTGAGTCACTCACTACACAGACATGAGTATAATGTTGTGTTAACCAGGTAAAGTAGACTACTAGAATAGTCTCCCTTGTCATGGAAATTATTCCATCACATGGTTGTCATTGTGTAGGTGCCACTATCTTTGTGAATTGGAATTGAAATGTACAATAAATGCCCAGGCACTGTTAATGGGTTGGTTATGGAAGGCCCCGGTATCACTGCAAACGAATCAAAATCCATAATTGCTCAACCACCCGTGCCAGCGTAATCATCCGAATCTCATCTCCCAAACAAAGAAAGGCAACTGTAGCCCCCATCATAGCAGTCTCAGCACACGCCAAAAGACATAAGGCGAAACCGCGCAGATAGTGAACACAGCCAACTGTTCCCTGTCATACGATATCATTCATCGAAAGCAATTGGAATATCGAAACATGATCAAAACAGATGAGACACACAGCTCACACAAAACAGATGAGACACACAGCTCACGGTGTGCACAGAGCACTCAACTCAGTAGCTCCTGCAACAAGCCGGACTTGGAATATGAGGAAACTGCAACAAGGTACCGGGAGTTCACGTCCTCTTGAAAATGATGATCGTCATATTTTTAAAAAATGTAGAGCGCTTGATGATGTTAAGCCATCGTTGTTGACTCCAATTCCGAACATTTAGACACACAGTTAGTCGTCAGATTATCCCCGCCGCACATCAAACAACCGACTGTAAGATTAGCGTACGGCCGGTCTAGGGATGTACGATGAACCATTACGATGACGTAGCACACAAAAAATGTTGTACACACAATTTCGCTCCCTTTCTATTTCTGATTACTCTAGTAAAAGCAGCCTAAGACGAACAAAACACTGTGCAAATTCCGTAAAGAGATAAAACTGCGGCTGACGAAGTAGTTTACATTGATAAGTAACATGGAAATAACTTACATCAAGGAATTCCAACCACGGCCATGAACAGCACCAATGTGACATAAAGCGCAGATCAAGTCTAGACGTTGGAAGGTCGCATTCACAACACTTGATTTGTCAAAAAGGGACTGTTGCCGGCGTACAACATCACTTTAGCGGCGCAGATGTAATAAGATCATCACTTTTACTTTAACGCAGAAAAGTACAACGGAGAACCGAAATCAACCAGATCCCGAATGCACTTGCTGCAGCGAAAAAGAGAACGTGACCTAGATCCCACCATCTTACAGGAAGTCTCTGTTAATGGGTGCTCTACAGACCATCCGTGTAGATCAGAGCATCAGTGTTGTTGGAATTTTTAGAGATTAACCGCTGCATTGACCACAATCAAGTTTTGTTTTCTACAACCTCTATTGTGCCAACGATAGAAAAAGAATTAGTAAATACTGAAGACACAGATACCCATTCTGTCCCAGTATTAATGTTAAATAGTCCACAAAACCAATGTAATAGTATCCTCAACTCAATCTATCCATAATTTACTTTTTAATCTGTTCCATTTATCTTCAACCAACCTTTCATATAGTAAATGTTCTATTGCTTCAGTTTTTTTACTGGCCTGTTACACCACTGAGATGTTGTGGAATTATGTTCAGTCTTTGAACATTTCATTTCACTCAGCTCCAGTCCTCTATGTCAAGATGCCACTTATAACAGTTAGTTTTGTGGATTCAATGTTTGCTATGAGATAATACACATTGAACTGAATTAATAAAGGTGAGAAGCCATGTGATAGACTTGGATATAAACACACAGGTACTGGACATCTATGACTATAAATACAGTGTTAGTCCTATTCTTATCCATACAAAACACATTAAATCGCACAAACAGCTAAGAAGAACAATAGACTTTTGAAATACTCTATATATTTTTCTATACTCAAGACCCAATATCGAAGTCTTCATTCCAAAAGATGCATTCATATAAATGTACATTGATAGTCTTACCGTAAGCTTTCATATTATGTGCAAATACACACCAAACAGTTATTAATTAATACTGCTCTTGGACATACCTCATGCTGGCTCTATTTAGCAACATATATTCTTTCAATTCTATTTAGTTTTTGTTCTATTTCTCTACACATGCCATTTGTTTTGTTTGATGTTATTCATTATGCACTTCCCCTCCAAACTTCACATGAATCAGGAATTAGTAAAAAGGAAGGGTGGTGGCGGAACTGGTCTTCTTTCATTTTATTTCTTTATCCTCTGTCATTTATTATTCATTATATTTTCACTCTTGGAGAGTTGGTGGCTGAATCGATAACTTGTTGGGCTCTTACTTTGGTTTTTTTATTTTTTTTTCTGTGCCTTTTTTCTTCTTACTTTAATGCCCCCCCCCCCCCCCCCCAAATCATTTACATATTTCTTATTGAAAGAAACATTGGGGGATCTGATCAATAAGTATACCATTACATTTATGCTAGTGGTTGTATAACGTGTTGCTGGGGTGACCTTTCTTCATAAAATGTACATCATTTCTATGCACTTCAGTTTTCCGCGTAATTGTTAAGGATATATATGAATATATTTATTAACTGTCAAATAAAACAAAAACTTAAACATAATTATGAATAAAAACTGAAAACCTCATGTCTTTGTTTCCCAGCTGTGTTTCTTTTGGTCTATATTATGAAACCAACTTTTAAATTTTGTATAGATCTAATGAAATGTGTATACTTTCTCTTAATCTTTTCCTTCCATCATCATCAAGTACCGGACCTGCTGGCGTAGATTATCATGTCTACACAACTTTCGATCTCGGCAGCTATTTATCACTTCCTGCCAAGCCATTCTCTTAAGCTATCTGTTATTTTTTTCTCTTTGCTTCCTTCTATCTCTTCGTCCCTCAATTTTTCCAGTTGTTACAATATATTCCAGTTGTTCTCTTCTCATTACATGGCCAAAAAATGATGATTGTTTCTTCCTAATATTGGAAATTAGCTCTTTTTTTGCTTTGACCTCTCTCAGAACATTTTCATTACTCTTCTTAGCTGTCCATGGTACTCTCAACATTCTTCTGTAAAACCACATTTCTACAGACTCCAGTGATTTTCTTGTCTGTTGTCCTGTTGTCCATGATTCACATCCATATGTTAAGACTGGCTCTACGTAACATTTAAGTACTCTCTTTCATGTTTCTATTGTCCAAAATTGATTGCATAGTATCTTTCTCATTTTTTGGAAAGCTGCTTTTACCTGAGCCATTCTGCATCTCACCTCTTTTGTACATCTTCCATCTAAGGTTAACAAAGTTCTCAAATATTTAAATTCATTTATCTGTTTTAATATTGTTCCACTTGTCTTTATTTTGCACTGAGGTGATGTCTTTTTCTTTGTTGTTACCATTACCTCTGTCTTTTTGCTATTAAGATTGAGTCCTTTATTTTTGCTTTCTTTCACTATAATGTCCAACACTTCTTGTAACCCATTTTCACTCTTAGCGATTAAGACTATATCATCAGCATACCTTAGATTATTTATATTATGACCTCCAATTGTTATTCCAGGTATGCCCCTTATGGATCTTAAAATAATCTCACTATAAATATTAAACAAATCTGGTGACAGCACACAACCTTGTCTAACACCCTGTTTTATTTGTTGAAACATTCCCAATTGGTTTCCAGTTCTTATGGCTGTTTGTTGCCAGTACATGTTCTTTATTATTCTTAGATCTTTGCTGTCTACATTTATGCTTTCTAAAATTGTTATTATTTCTTGGTGCTTTACTTTATCAAATGCCTTGGTGTAATCTATGAAACATAGGTATAGATCTGTTTTCACCTCTATGGCTCTTTCTACTAAAGATCTTATAATATAAATGGCATTGCTTGTTCCTTTATCTCTAACAAAACCACACTGTTCATCACTAATTTCTGGACTGATCTTGTTTTGCACTCTTCGCATGATGATTCTTAGTAATATCTTAGTCATATGACTCATAAGGCTTATTGTGCGATGATCATCACATTCAATCACACCAGATTTCTTTGGTAGGGCTATGAATATTGATTTGAGCATGTCGTCTGGTATATATCCGCTGTTGTAGATATCATTCAATATTTTTGTTATTATTTCTATTCCAAAATCACCCATGGCTTCAATCTCTTCTTTAGTTATATTATCTGGTGTAGGAGCTTTGCCTGCTTTCATATTATGCAAGGCGTCTTCCACTTCTTCTCTGAGTATTTCTGGTCCTTCTCCATTATCCTTAATATTTACTTCCGTTCGTTCATCAGTATAAAGATCTTTAATGTATTCTGTCCATCATTCCCTTATGTTTTCTTGATCAATCAACAGTTCTCCTTCCTTTGATCTTAAACGTCCAGTTTTTGATTGAATTTTTCTTCCTGTTAATTCCTCAATTTGTTTGTATATAGCTTTAGCATCTCCTTTTTGTTGCATTTCAATCTCTTTGCATCTCTCTTTTAGCCATGCTTCTTTTGCTTCATTGCATTTTACTACAATTTCTTTATTTAATCTCTTATACTTATCTTTATATTCTTTATTTCTTCTTCTTGTATCCATTAGCTGCAAAATGTCATCTGTCATCCATTTCTTTCTTGAATTTGTCCTCACTG
The DNA here is from genome assembly GCA_032433765.1 of Megaustenia siamemsis. Classification (NCBI taxonomy): domain Eukaryota; kingdom Metazoa; phylum Mollusca; class Gastropoda; order Stylommatophora; family Ariophantidae; genus Megaustenia; species Megaustenia siamemsis. Next base: position 22,594,515 of record JAVIAB010000024.1, on the reverse strand, counting down.
GTGGTATGAACTCTTTTGATGTTTTGTTGCATTGATTCTTTTAGCATTTCCCACTGTTCATCAATGCTTTGTATCTTCTCTATTGCATTGTACCGGTTCTGAATTGTGATTTTATATTTGTCTTGCAGCTTCTTATCTGATTTTAGTAAATCTAAATTTAACTTGATGTTAACTGAGGCTTGTTTTGTTGTTTTTAATTTTACTCTAAGCTTTCCCACAACTGGTACATGATCACTATTGCAGTCTGCCCCTGGTCTAGTTTTCACACTTTTCATTGGGTTTGAACTGTTGGGAATTTTTCTATTCAAATCTAGTTTTTCTTCACTTTACCCTGCCCCAAACAGTGAAAAATCTAGTGAGATTTGATATCTAGCTCTCTAGTATAAAAGTGAAAAACAGATTGTCTTGTGTGTACTCTGCGCATGCTAAAAAACTCTTGGTTGCTTAAAATTGAAAAAAGTGGTCAAATATGATTGCTGCCCATACAAAAAAATAAAATTGTTTAAGATATAAAAATCTATCCAGTTACACCCTCCACTTTTAGGGTCACTGTGTGTCCTGTTTATTCTTTTCAGTTCTATTCCTTTCTGTATTCTTTCTAGCTATTTGACACTCCTTTGTTGCTACCTTTTCTTTCCAACTGTTTCTTTTCACTAGAATGATTGCTCAAAGAGGCTCTTTTCATCATTTAGAATTTTGATGCATTGCTACAAGGGATTATTCAGGCATGAAATATTTTTGAAAACCAGTCTGGGTCTCATGTCTTTAGCAATTTTTCTTTTTTGCAATGTATTGTATATGGTAAGTGTTCAGTGTCGTGTGCATCCAAGTTATTCCAGTCTTGAAAGGAACCAAAATGCATGAAAAGTGGGCCAAGAGAGTAACACCATTGGTAACTTGTTGATCAGTTTCTCCCCCCCCCCCCCCCCATTAAATTTGTTGTTACTGGCCTTGCCCCATCTCATGTGAGCACATGTTGAAATTACTCTTCACTAGACTGTGCATCTGGTTAATATAACAAAACAGCAAGAAATATTTGGTAAAATCCCATCTGTCATCTTCAGGTAGTTGTTCAGAGCAAATACACACTTTCACCTTCCACCATTTATTGTTATACAGTTCATGAAGATAGCCAGTTGGGCTTTATTTAGTCAATTCTCCTGAATAAATGAAGTGGCAAAATCATAAAGACTTTCTTGTGATGACAACCTGTATTTTCATACAGAATTAATAGAAGTGTAAGTACACAGCAACAATTGATGCAGTAATATATAACATTGATGATGGTAGTACATTATAATTCAAAAAGACTTCAGAACATGAGTTTTTATTTAAGAACACACTGACAAGAGAATTATTAGATTTAATATTTATTTATTTTGTTGACAGGTAAAAGTAAAGAAGCTGAAATAAAGAGGATCAACAAGGAGTTAGCCAACATTAGGTCAAAGTTTAAAGGTCAGCATGGAATGTGCACAGCCATTGTTTGTTTGAATGTAATTAAGTTATATTGAAAGAGGTTGTGTACCAGTCTATTTGTGTACTATTTCAGTTTATTGTAGTTTGAAGTGTAGAAATATTCAAGTGCCTAGTAAAAACAAGAATGCCTGCCACACCATTGACACACAGAGAATATGGTGTTGGTTCTGTAGTTTTCCTATGACTGTTTGCATATTGATGGGTGATGTAATCAGTACATGTCAGAACTTCCTTTTTTCCCTCCAGAGATAATCTCTGATTTCTATCTCTATTTTCAAGGCTTGGTTCAGCCTCTCAACAGTGTTGGTTGGACAGCTTCATGGAATTAGATATCTGAATTAACAATCACCTGATAAATGCGCTAACACAGCATCACTGTTCCTTTTCTATTAAATTAATATATAAACTATTCCATTGTCTAAACAGTCAACAACAGAACTGATACGATGCACTGTAGATAAAAGATTGTGGAAGGACATGATCGCCTATGCCAACCGGTATGGCACATGATGATTCCATTGTCTAGTAAACTTTTCAATAGTCCAGTGAGTAACTGGATAGTCTGTGAACTATTTCACAGTATGTGAAATATACCACCATAGAGTGAAAACACTGTCCCAGTGTCTAGTAAATAAATCTGTGCACTTTCGGGCATTTTAATATGTCTATGAACTACTAGGAGGTGCGCGTGGCTGCAGCCTTTATCCCTCTGGTTCAATCGTTGCCCCGCGACATACACCAGCAATGGTACTATGTGTCGTAAAGATAGTTTTTTTAATGAACTACCCAGATAGGGTGTGAAATCTACCACTGAGTAGTAGGACCTCGACTTTGCTGATGACATAGTTCTCATCTGTCATGACGCAGGAAAACACAAATGAACTATCATCAATAGCCAGAAAAATTGGACTTGAAATCAATCATGAAAAGACTAAAGTCATGAAAAGTTTAATTCCAACAGACGACAAAATATATATGAAAAACAAACCAGTAGAAGAGATCGATTACTTTACCTATCTTGGAAGTCACATTGATCGAGAAGGGGATACAAGCAAAGAAATTAGAATCAGAATGGCTAAAGCAGCAATGTCTTTCAGAAGCCTTGAAAAGTTGTGGAAATCAAAACTCATCAGCACAAACACAAAACTTAGACTATTAAAATCAAATGTACTGTCAGCCCTTACGTATGCGTGTGAAAGCTGGAAAACAACAAGAGATATAGAAACAAAGTTGAACGCATTCGAAAATAAATGTCTAAGGAAAATACTTGGTATAGCGTGGAACGAATTCAAAACAGACTAGGAAATTAGAGAAATCGCCAATCAACCACTAATATCTCCAGTAATAAAGAAAAGACGATGGTCATATGTTGGACATGTGATGAGAAGAGGTAATAATCGAATAGCAAAGCAAGTCCTCATATGGGAAACAACAGGTAAGAGGAAGACCCAGAGAGACACTGAGAAGAACATTGATGAGAGAGGCAAGAGCAGCAGGATTCAGCTCCCTCAATGAGATAGAGCTGCTTGCACAGAACAGAGACAAATGGCGAGATTTGATAAAATATCTTTAAAAGAATTGAAAACTGCTAGAACAAAAATTCAGATAAGAGAAGGAGTATCTTGGTCTACGCCCTATGGACCGGCTACGGCTCGAAAGGTCAATAGATAGAAAATAGATAGAGTAGTAAGTTTAGGAGCTGTTTAGTTGTCTAGTGAAGAAATCTGTGAACTGTTCCAGCATATAGAGAGGTATATTGAAATATACTGTTATATATTGTGAACTGTGGGTGGGCGACCTTTTATTTTCTGAGGGCCTAATCTGAAAACTATGAAGACACCAAGGGCCAGATACCATCACTTAATGAAGCCATTATATAAATTACCTAATTTTTATTGACAAGTGATTGTAATGTAAACATCTTATTAGTGATCATCATCATCATCAAGTACCGGGCCTAGTGGCGTAAGTGATCATGTCTCTCCACAACATTCGATCTCGGCAGCTATTTTCATTTCTGTTGTTGACCTTATGCCGAGCCATTCTCTTAAGCTGTCTGTTATTTTTTCTCTTTGCTTCCCTCTATCTCTTCGTCCATCAATTTTTCCAGTTGTTACAATATATTCAAGTTGTTCTCTTCTCATTACATGACCAAAAAATGATGATTGTCTCTTCCTAACATTGGAAATTAGCTCTCTTTTTGCTTTGACCTTTCTCAGAACCTCTTCATTACTCTTCTTAGCTGTCCATGGTATTCTCAACATTCTTCTGTAAAACCACATTTCTACAGACTCCAGTGATTTTCTTGTCTGTTGTCCTATTGTCCATGATTCGCATCTGTATGTTAAGACTGGCTCTACGTAACATTTAAGAACTCTTTTTCTTGTTTCTATTGTCAAAAATGGATTGCATAGTATTTTCCTAATTTTTTTGAAAGCTGCTTTTGCCTGAGCCATTCTACATCTCACCTCTTTTGTACATCTTCCGTCTGAGGTTAACAAAGTTCCCAAATATTTAAATTCATTTACCTGTTTTAATAGTGTTCCACTTGTCTTTATTTTGCACTGAGGTGACGTCTTTTTCTTTGTTGTTACCATTACCTCTGTCTTTTTCTTTGTTATTACCATTACCTCTGTCTTTTTACTATTAAGGCTGAGTCCTTTATTTTTGCTTTCCTTCACTACAATGTCCAACATTTCTTGTAACTCATTTTCACTCTTAGCGATTAATACTGTATCATCAGCATACCTTAGATTATTTATATTATGACCTCCAATTATTAGAGTGATGGAGAATGGAAATCAGAAAAGAGAGTGCAATAAAGGGAGAGGGATGAAACAGAAAAAAGAAAGGGGGGGGGGGGATTCAACAATCCGGTGTAGTGTCCATTTGCAAAGACAATGAACTTTGCAGTCTTGGTTTGTAACATGTAGCAACTAATAGGTCAAAGGTACGTTAAAAATTATTTAGTTTTAGCGAATTTGTTAATCAAATTACTTTTTTCTCAAACAGGTTCAGAATTTTTGTGCATTTATGTGTTGATTTTATATACATATTTTTTTAGCTCAGAGAATGTAGCGTATAGTAATTTTCAAGTCAAGTACAAAGGCCGGTCAAAATAGCTTGGTAGGCCGTTTCTGGCCTGTGGCCCGTAGGTTGCCCCGCCTCTGGTATAAATAGTTAATAAATCATCTTCAATGCAAAACAGACAATTTCATAAGTGTAACTGGGTAGGGCCTTTGAAAAAATAGGGAGATTCAAATAAAAAGGGGAGAGAGTTAAGGGACTTAAAAAGATAAGTGAGAGACAGTAGTCACACTTGAATGAGAATCATGTAGAAATGAAAAGAACATTGGGAGATGGTTACAGGTAGTCAGTGAAACAAATGAGGTTTTGTGATTGGGCGTCTGAAGAGTGGAGAAGGACTAGTTAAGAAAGATGGACTTCTAGGCCAGGTCAACTGGATGATAGACGTGTTTTGGAGAGAGTCAGACAGTGAGATGTTTCCAAGATCAGACAGCTTGCATGAGATGTAGTGCTAGATTAGATGATGTGAATCATGATCATCATCATCATGTGCCATACCGGTTGGCGTAGGTGATCATGTCCCTCCACAATCTTCTATCTACAGTGCATCGTATCAGTTCTGTTGTTGACTGTTTTCCATGCCATGACACCAAGCTATCCAGTATTCTCTCTCTTTGTCGCCCACGATCTCCCTTTTCTTTCACCTCGCCAGCCACAACCAAGTATTCCAACTTTCCTCTTCTCATGATGTGCCCAAAAAATGTTGATTGCTTCTTTCTGATGTTTTTTAAGAGCTCCCTTTTTGTGTTGGCCTCTTTGAGAACTTCCTCACTGGTCTTTTTAGCTGTCCAGGGAACTTTCAACATTATTCTGAGAAATCCATCTCTGTGGCCTCCAATCGTTTTTTCACCTGCCTGTCTACCGTCCATGATTCGCTTCCATAGGTCAGAACTGGCTCTATATAGCACCGATGAGCTCTCTTTCTCATTTTTATTGACATAGATTTGTTGCATAAGATATTTTTCATTTTCTGAAATGCCATTTTGGCCTGAGCTATTCTGCTTTTTATTTCTGTGGTGCATCTCCCATCTGATGTTATTATTGTGCCCAAGTATTTGAAACGTTGCACTTGTTTCAGATTTGTCTCATTTATTTTTATACTGCATGATGGTGGTGATTTTTTTCTTCGATATAACCATTACTTCTGTTTTCTTACTATTCAGACTGAGGACCTTTCTTGTTGCTTTCTTTTACTATTATGTCTATCATTTCTTGTAGTTCATTCTCTGTCTCTGCTATTAAGACTGTGTCATCCGCATATCGCAAATTATTTATGTTGTGACCGTTGACTTCAATTCCTTTTTTGTCTACTATTGATCTCATAATATATTCGCTGTAAAGTGAAAACAAATCCGGCGACAGAACACAGCCTTGTCTGACTCCTTGCTTTATATATTGGAATTGTCCTGTTTGGTTGTTAATTCGTATAGCTGCTGTTTGTTGCCAGTACATGTTCTTTATGATTCACAGATCCTTGCCATCAATGTTTAATTTCTCCAGCATATTGATTATTTCCACATGCTTTACTTTGTCAAATGGTGAATCATGATACTTTCATAGAAAAAGCTATGAGTGTAGTTATAGATATAGGAAGACAGTAGGAGATGAAGATCTGCACTTTGTGAACTGGAGAATGTGTATCATTTCTGTGGAAGTGATTCCATTGTTGGATAATGTGTTATACTGGACTGATGGACAAGTATCAGTATTTTTTCATTTTATGATGAATTACGATTACTTTGTATGATGTTTTAGATAAATAATTTAAGAATTTGACATTCATATTAAAACCAGGACTTTGTATGTTGAATTATTTATATGACCTCATGGAGTGAACTAGAAGAAAATGGACCTACATGAACTCATAGATAAGGTGAATCATGATCCTTATGGATGCAGGAGACTACCTGAAATATTAACCAACTTAGAACATGGCAGAACATTCTGACAATAGATTTGTTGATGCACTAATCACATGTTTTCTCGTGGGAGATATTCAAGTGATAATCTTGAGGCTACTTCTGTGGGTTAATGTTGGTCACCCCAACAGGGTAATGCTAATATGTAATGTCAGTTTCCAAGTCAGCAAAATGATAGCAGTTGGCAGAGAAAACCCTAACCAAGGATCGGTCAAACTGAAAATACTCAACTCAGAGTAGGAATGTGTTGAATCAGAACAGGTAATAGATAATACATTTAAAAACCTGTCAGTGTTGTTATATAAGATAATAGGGGAGTGGTTGGTCTCGAGGCAAGACGCTGGCCTCGGGACACAGAGGTTGTTAGGTTCAAATCCTGGCTGCACCAGTTGGGATTTTTATTTATGATTTCTCTCCGCTGCAACCGCCCCTTGTCTTAGCAGCGAGGCTCGGCTTTAAACGTCAATTACTCATTAAAAAAAAAAAGTAAAGTACCCCGTCACGCCAAGTGGCGTATAGGGAATATGGTGTTAGTGACCATAAATTTTACAGACCTTCGGCACATGATTTTTGGGGCAATGTGGTTGGTATTACGCCCGTGCCGCTTCACTTTCCCAGAAAAAAATCCGGTACCCATTAAAGGCTGGGTGAACCCGGAAGCTGTCGGTTGGGATCGAACCCTACCCCTTGTCCTTTGTAGTCCAGTTCACTAACCACTGAGCTATCGCTGCTCCCCAATTACTCATGGATGGAAAAAATATGAGTACCTCCGAAGACGGAGTTATCTGCCTGTGCGGCGATGGACCCCTGTGCACACGGCTGCCAGGGAAAAACGGATTAACACGCAAAATTCAGTTCCTAGTCTCTAGGGACTTTAGGGACTTCGTCAGAGGTAAAAGCTGGTGAAAAAAAAAATATATATATAAGATAATGAAACCATAGGGTGAGATATTCAGGGTTGCTTGATTCATTAGATCAACGACAGCACCAAGTAACCATCACCAGCCTGTTGAGATGTCATCCATGACTACCATAACGTACATTAAATTACATTAGACAAGTGGAGAGGGTGACATTAATTAATAAGTGCTCAGCCCCCTCCTCAATATATCCCCATGGTATTCGTTACTGCACAACTTAGAGAAGACTGTGTTTGTTAACTATCACACTACTAGCAAGTTGTTCCTGATCATGGTAAATAAATCTATAAACTGTCAACTCACTGGGGGAGAAATTAATGTATTTTGTTGTGAACTTTGCCATAATAATAAATAAAGCCCCTGTTGTCCAACATGTAATAATTTTTAATGATTTAGCACTTCAGACCTGCTTTATGTTTTGTGTTTCAGTTATTTTCTTATTTAGAAGTATAGGCAAAGTTACCAATCTCATTTCGCAGTCAGAGAACCGAAGTATGTGTTTAATGTAATATAAGCTTGTAAACAACATGATGCACCACTGTTTTGTTTCTAACAAGGTGACAAGACATTAGATGGCTATCAGAAAAAGAAATATGTGTGTAAACTGCTGTTTATTTTCCTGTTGGGACATGACATTGACTTTGGTCACATGGAGGCAGTCAACCTGCTCAGCTCCAACAAGTACACAGAGAAACAAATTGTAAGCACTTTATCTTACATGCTGCACTATTGTTTATTTTTTGTGTGTGGAGGCTCTCTTTTTCTGTCTATATAGCTACCTATTGTTCTTTTGAGCCAAAGATTTGAGTAAGACAGAAATTCTTAACTCTCCATGTCTGACGATCTTTAGGTGCTAGATTGTGCAGGTCAAAGATTTGAGTAAGACAGAAATTCTTGACTCTCCATGTCTGATGATCTTGATGTGCCAGATTGTGAAGGTCAAAGATTTAAGTAAGACAGAAATTCTTGACTCTCCATGTCTGACGATCTTTAGGTGCCAGATTGTGAATGTCAAAGATTTAAGTAAGACAGAAATTCTTGACTCTCCATGTCTGACGATCTTTATGTGCCAGATTGTGAAGGTCAAAGATTTAAGTAAGACAGAAATTCTTGACTCTCCATGTCTGATGATCTTTATGTGCCAGATTGTGAAGGTCAAAGATTTGAGTAAGACAGAAATTCTTGACTCTCCATGTCTGACGATCTTTACATGTCAGATTGTGAAGGTCAAAGATTTAAGTAAGACAGAAATTCTTTACTCTCCATGTCTGACGATCTTTACATGTCAGATTGTGCAGGTCAAAGATTTTAGTAAGACAGAAATTCTTGACTCTCCATGTATGACGATCTTTACATGTCAGATTGTGCAGGTCAAAGATTTTAGTAAGACAGAAATTCTTGACTCTCCATGTCTGACGATCTTTAGGTGCCAGATTGTGAAGGTCAAAGATTTAAGTAAGACAGAAATTCTTGACTCTCCATGTCTGACGATCTTTACATGCCAGATTGTGCAGGTCAAAGATTTAAGTAAGACAGAAATTCTTGACTCTCCATGTCTGACGATCTTTACATGTCATATTGTGCAGGTCAAAGATTTGAGTAAGACAGAAATTCTTGACTCTCCATGTCTGACGATCTTTATGTGCCAGATTGTGCAGGTCAAAGATTTAAGTAAGCCAGAAATTCTTGACTCTCCATGTCTGATGATCTTTATGTGCCAGATTGTGCAGGTCAAAGATTTGAGTAAGACAGAAATTCTTGACTCTCCATGTCTGACGATCTTTACATGTCAGATTGTGAAGGTCAAAGATTTAAGTAAGACAGAAATTCTTCACTCTCCATGTCTGACGATCTTTATGTGCCAGATTGTGCAGGTCAAAGATTTTAGTAAGACAGAAATTCTTGACTCTCCATGTCTGACGATCTTTACATGTCAGATTGTGCAGGTCAAAGATTTAAGTAAGACAGAAATTCTTGACTCTCCATGTCTGACGATCTTTACATGTCAGATTGTGCAGGTCAAAGAGGGAGGGAGATTACCACAAGAGAACCATCAGCTCAGCTATGATGAAGCCAAATCCATCTTCAAAGGTCAGTTCCATGAAAAATGGAAACGAGAACACCAAAAGCATAACGAGAGTGACGGATACAACCAACTATCAAGGAGGGATCAAGTCATCATACTTCGCCTACGCACTGGCCACAATAGAATGAGAAATCACATGTTCACCAAATTCAAAATAGGTACAACCAGCCTATGCCACTGTACACTGGACAATATGACTACAAAACATGTTCTACAGGATTGCCCCCAGTTCACAGTCTTGAGAAGAGCAATGTGGTCCACACCCACCTCCCTGGAAGAGAAACTATATGGGGCAATCGATTCGCTTAAACAGACAGCTGACTTCATGAGAGTCTGGAATCCTACTCTGATTGAGTCTTGATCGCAGAGAGAGAGAGAGATTTGAGTAAGACAGAAATTCTTGACTCTCCATGTCTGACGATCTTTATGTGCCAGATTGTGCAGGTCGAAGATTTGAGTAAGACAGAAATTCTTGACTCTCCATGTCTGACGATCTTTACATGTCAGATTGTGCAGGTCAAAGATTTAAGTAAGACAGAAATTCTTGACTCTCCATGTCTGACGATCTTTACATGTCAGATTGTGCAGGTCAAAGATTTAAGTAAGACAGAAATTCTTGACTCTCCATGTCTGACGATCTTTATGTGCCAGATTGTGCAGGTCGAAGATTTGAGTAAGACAGAAATTCTTGACTCTCCATGTCTGATGATCTTTACATGCCAGATTGTGCAGGTCAAAGATTTGAGTAAGACAGAAATTCTTGACTCTCCATGTCTGACAATTTTTACATGCCAGATTGTGCAGGTCAAAGATTTGAGTAAGACAGAAATTCTTAACTCTCCATGTCTGACGATCTTTACATGCCAGATTGTGCAGGTCAAAGATTTGAGTAAGACAGAAATTCTTAACTCTCCATGTCTGACGATCTTTACATGCCAGATTGTGCAGGTCAAAGATTTGAGTAGGACAGAAATTCTTGACTCTCCATGTCTGACGATCTTTACATGCCAGATTGTGCAGGTCAAAGATTTGAGTAAGACAGAAATTCTTAACTCTCCATGTCTGATGATCTTTACATGCCAGATTGTGCAGGTCAAAGATTTGAGTAAGACAGAAATTCTTGACTCTCCATGTCTGACGATCTTTACATGCCAGATTGTGCAGGTCAAAGATTTAAGTAAGACAGAAATTCTTAACTCTCCATGTCTGACGATCTTTACATGCCAGATTGTGCAGGTCAAAGATTTGAGTAGGACAGAAATTCTTGACTATCCATGTCTGACGATCTTTACATGCCAGATTGTGCAGGTCAAAGATTTGAGTAGGACAGAAATTCTTGACTCTCCATGTCTGACAATGTTTAAGTGTCAGACTTTGCGCTGGACCCACATTGTACTTGCTACATGAGGAATTCTTATTGATGCTCTTAATTTTTGTTCACTCCAGCTTCAAGGTATCTAGAAACAACATTTTTGCTCAGAAAATTATTGTGTGTGTATGTCCTTGAAAGGATAGAGTATGCAAAGATTAAGATCTTTATATCACAATTAAGCTTATCTTATATTAATTTCAGTATCAAGTATTGTAGATAATTACAGTATAAGAAAATCTGTGAGCTACTTGAATGTCAGATGATCTATTTGTGAATAAGCTTTTGGGTGTGTGGATTGAGGAAGTGGGGAAAGTTGGTTAACTAATATTATATGGTCAGTAAAGAGCAATGGGATTAGTTATAATTTCATGTTTGTAGGAAGCAAGATTGTTGGGGGAGGAATATTTGATTAGATACCTGAAGCATAGTATTTCTGTGCAAAGTTTCTTTAAATAGGGACAGTTGTGTCTTTAGTGGAGTGTGTTGTTTAATTATTATTTGTTGATCTGTCAAGTTAAAAATAACAGTTGCTGTGTGACAATTGTTACAATTGAAAGACCATGGCTTATTATGCCATTATGTGTTATTTAATAATTTTCTGAAAATTTTGCAGGGTTATTTATTTATATCTGTGCTGGTTGGTGCTAGCAATGAGTTGATGAAACTGGTTATCCAATCCATAAAAAATGACCTGGCCAGCCGAAATCCCATCCATATCAACCTTGCCCTTCACTGCATGGCTAACATCGGCAGCCGAGAGATGGCAGATTCTGTGGGTTCTGACATTCCCAAGCTACTTGTGTCTGGGTAAGCGTTTACATAGATTGGTTATTCTTTGGCTGTTTTCCTTGAAATAGCCACCTGAGGGCTGAACAGACTTACAGGATAGTGTAATAGGTTTGCTGTATAAAGGTAAAGATAGAGAGATGAAAAGAAAATGGAAGAGAGAGAGAGAAGAAATATAAGTGAACCAGCAACTGCAGGTACAGAGATAAAGTGCAGAATAATATTTAAAAGTAGAACTTTGACATTATAGTGAAAGAAAGCAAAAATAAAGGACTCAGCCTTAATAGCAAAAAGACAGAACTAATGGTAACAACAAAGAAAAGACAACACCTCAGTGCAAAATAAAAACAAGTGGAACAATATTAAAACAGGTAAATGAATTTAAATATCTGGGAACAATATTAACCTCAGATGGTAGGTGTACAACAGAGGTGAGATGCAGAATGGCTCAGGCAAAAGCAGCTTTCTAAAAAATGAGGAAGATACTATGCAATCCATTTTTGACAAATAGAAACAAGAAAAAGAGTTCTTAAATGTTACGTAGAGCCAGTCTTAACATATGGATGTGAATCATGGACAATAGGACATCAGACAAGAAAATCACTGGAGTCTGTAGAAATATGGTTTTACAGAAGAATGTTGAGAGTACCATGGACAGCTAAGAAGAGTAATGAAAATGTTCTGAAAGAGGCCAAAGCAAAAAGAGAGCTAATTTCCAATATTAGGAAGAAACAGTCATAATTTTTTGGCCATGTAATGAGAAGAGAACAGCTGGGATATATTGTAACAACTGGGAAAATTGCGGGACGAAGAGATAGAGGGAAGCAAAGAGAAAAGATACCAGACAGCTTAAGAGAACGGCTTGGCAGAAGGTCAACAACAAAAGTGATAAATAACTGTCGTGATCAAAAATTGTGGAGAGACAAGATCACCTACGCCAGCAGGCTTGGTACTTGATGATGATGAGAACTTAGACACTTCAATATACAAAGAGAGAGTTCAGGTGTGAAAGCTGCACATGTGGATGAGGAACACTTATTGTGGGCCATATTCTGGAAAACTTGTCTACTTGTCTGAGGAACACTTATTGTGGGCCATATTCTGGAAAACTTGTCTACTTGTCTGAGGAACACTTATTGTGGGCCATATTCTGGAAAACTTGTCTACTAGTCTGAGGAACACTTATTGTGGGCCATATTCTGGAAAACTTGTCTACTAGTCTGAGGGACACTTATTGTGGGCCACATTCTGGAAAACTTGTCTACTAGTCTGAGGAACACTTATTGTGGGCCATATTCTGGAAAACTTGTCTACTAGTCTGAGGGACACTTATTGTGGGCCACATTCTGGAAAACCTGTCTACTAGTCTGAGGGAGAAGAATGGAGGTAACTGGGCATTGTTGTGGGGTGGGGGAGGGGGGAAGAATCATGGATTGAATCTCGTATCTTCATAATTAACCTGCACAATTTCTGATTTTTGTCACGAAGGACCAAGAAACTGAATATACTACTGTATGCAAGGACTGACCATATATATATATTTTAAAAAAAATGAATATATGGAATGAGACATGCGAAGAAACACTGGGGAAAAGAGAACGCCAGGATAAGGCATGGATGACAGCAGAGACCCTGGATAAAATTAAAGAAAGAAAGAACAAGAAAGCAGACATAAATAAAAGCAAAACAAGAAGTAATAAAGCCAAGACACAGGAAGCTTACACAGAGGTGAACAAAGAAGTGAGAAGATGCATTAAATGGGATACGAGGAAATATATAGATGAACTAGCTAAAGAGGCAGAAGAAGCAGCAAATAAAGGGAATATGAAAGAACTGTACAACAGCACAAAGAAATTAGGTGGAAAATACAAACAGATCAACGCCTTTATCAAAGATAAGAAAGGAAATCTGCTTAGTAATATAAGGGAACAAATGGAGAGATGGAAAGAGCACTTTGAAGAACTTTTGAACAGACCCGGCTCAAATAATCCTCCAGATATACTACCAGCAGAAGAAGAGTTACACGTTAACTGCGGAAAACCAAGCAAAGAAGAAATAATGAAAGCCATCAAACTATTAAAAGATGGTAAAGCCACAGGACCAGATGAAATTCTTTCGGAAGCCATCAAAGCAGATATTAACACCTCTACCAAAATGTTACATGATCTATTGGATAAAATGTGGGAGAGGGAAGAAATACCTAAAGACTGGAGAGAAGGTTGGTTATATGATCAAACTACCAAAGAAAGGAAGTTTACAGGAGTGCACAAATTATAGGGGAATTATGCTACTATCAGTGCCAGGAAAAATATTAGGCAGAATCATTCTGGAGAGACTAAAAGAGGCTATAGAGAAACACTTGAGAGATGAACAAGCAGGTTTTAGGAAGAACAGATCATGTGCTGATCAAATAACTACCCTACGTATAATAGTTGAACAAAGTTTAGAACTAAAATCCCCACTTTATATTGGATTCATAGATTACGAAAAGGCATTTGATAGTTTAGAAAGAAGAATGTTTTGGAAGTTGCTGAGTCATTACGGAATCCCCATAAAGTTTATTAACCTGATAAAAACAATGTATGAAGGAACAAAATGTAGTGTGGTGCATGAAGGACAGCTTACAGAAGCATTTGAAATAAGAACAGGAGTTCACACTCAGGAGAGCAAGGATGCCTCCTGTCTCCATTTCTCTTTCTACTGGCCATAGATTGGATTATGAAAATAACTCAAAACAACAGAAATGGGATCCAGTGGTCACTGACCAAACAACTTGATGATTTAGACTTTGCTAATGACATAGCTCTCCTATCACACAGCCATCAACAGATGCAGGATAAAATGAGTATATTAGATGAGAGATCACAACAGCAAGGACTAAAGATTAATAAAGATAAGACCAACATTATGAGGATTAATGCAGTTGGCAATAACCAAATAAAACTAGGAGAAATACCTCTACTAGACGTACAATCTTACATATATCTGGGCAGTAATATAGATAAAGAGGGAGGAACAGAAAATGATACCAAAATAAGGATATTAAAAGCAAGAGGAGCTTTCATTGCACTGGGAAACATATGGAAATCCAAAGAAATTAGGCTAAATACAAAAATAAAAATTTTCAACTCAAATGTTAAGTCGGTCCTATTATATGGCTGTGAAACATGGAGAATAACAAAATTGACAATCACGAAGGTACAGACTTTCATTAATGGATGCTTGCGCAGAATAAAGGGATGGAAATGGCAGGACAAAGTCACTAACGTGGAATTATGGAAATGTACCGGTCAAATACCAGTGGATAAAGAGATACAGCGAAGACGATGGCGATGGATAGGACACACACTACGGAAGCCAACTGAGAGTATTACACAACAGGCCCTTTTTTGGAATCCCCAGGGGAAAAGACAAAGAGGAAGATCAAGGAATTCTTGGAGAAGACAGATCGAAGCAGAGATGAAGATGATGGGGAAGACATGGAATGATCCTAAAAGAATTGCAAAAAACAGAACGACTTGGAAAGTGTTTGTTGAAGACCTATGCTCTACTGGGAGCTAAAAGGTAGAAGAAGAAGGACTGACAGAAAGCATTCAGACAATACGGAAACAAAGGTGCTTGGATGTGACTAATGACACTAGACCATGTTAATCATTAGGAGCAGAAGACAGTGTGCATAAGGCAGCTAGAGACTAATGGAATATTAGAAAGGGGAGTATAGTTAGAGTCTGTTAGACATATTCTAACCAAGCTGATGTATTTAGTGAACATTTAGATAATGAAATTGGAAAACTGATCAGCCAGATTGTATGGAGGTCAGATATTGGTCCAGTTCGGGCTGATGAACCAGAATTGCAGAACTTAATCAAGAATTCACTTCAGAGACAGACAGAAGATTTTTGCTTCAAGATTATCTAGTCACAGCTAAGAGTCAGCCTTAAAGCTTAGTAAGTGAATCAACCACTATAGTTCATAGAACACAGAACATTGTTATCTTTGGGAACTATAGAATTGCTCTTTAGGGGGCTGGGTAGTCTAGAAGTAAGACGTCAGTCTCTGGGGAAGAAGGTTCTGGGTTTGATTCCCACCACAGGTGTGTGGGGATTTGGGGAGGGGGGGGATATAAAGAAAAAAAATTTTAATCTGTCGCTTTTCTCTCCCTGTACCCAGGGTAGTAAGATCCGATGTCTAGCCCTCTCAGAAAACAGCAAAAAAAAAAAAAAAAACAGGTTGTTCCATGTGGAATCTACACACATTAAAGTACCCTTGGCGGGGTTGGAAATCAAAAAGAGTAGGCCAAAAATGGCTGCTGCCTGACAAAATTAGCAGGAAAAACAATCTAACCAAAAACTTGAAAACTGTCATTGATAAAAATATGAGAGTACCTCTGAATTTGGAGAAATCTGCCTGTTTGGCAGGGACACCTGAGCACACAGCTGCTGGTGTGACAAATAGGAAAAAGTGATATTTGCTCAAAATTCAGTCCCTCTGGACTTCGCTAGAGATATAAAGCTGTCGAATGCAAAACAACTAGCAACAACATAGAGCCACCCAGAAGTCATTCTTATAATTATAGACCTGTTGTAATATTGATTTCTATCTATCTATCTATTGACTTTTCGAGCCGTAGCCGGCCCGTAGGGCGTAGACCAAGATACTCCTTCTCTTATCTGAATTTTTGTTCTAGCAGTTTTCAAATCTTTTAAAGATATTTTATCAAATCTCGCCATTTGTCTCTACTGCTAATTTACACATTCTGTATCAGGTCTACGTTTCATTAACAACATCGTTTTTACGATAGTGGCTTGTTAAACCTCTGATCAACGGTTCTGTACCAAGCCGGAGAAAAAATATTGATTTAACCTATGAGATTTGAGCCTATTCTGTGACGCTAATAGCAATATAAATCAAAATTGTTCATCATGAACTTAACGTTCGATGTGGTGTGTCAGAAGTTCTTTCAAGCTCTTTGATTTCACCCAAACCAATTATTACCAGGAGTAGATTGCTTTACAGTCTTTAATAATAAACTGGAATAATAGGGTCTCAGAAAGCTCATGTACACAGTATTATATTGAAACATTAATACTGTGAGCTGTAGCTGATGTCTTGTGTTCATTAACTGTGATATCAGCTTTGATTATCTCCACTTGATTATTTGTGGGGACCAGGAAATCTCTACTATGTAGTGAGTAAAGTAGCACATTAACCCTAGATTACGACACCTATCAGCGAGCAATGTAGAAATTGCAAACACTAATTGTTACATTTGAAGTTCCCAAAATAGCATTTTCTTTGAACTTTTGCTACACAGCTGTGTATTTACAGTAGGAGAGACACAGGAATTGGATGTGGTAATCATTTCCTGGCTTAGGTTTGATTTATGGCCTGAGATTCGACCACATGGCACCATGGCTATCAGAAGTGTGATGTTGTCTATTCACACTTCAGCTGTCAGTCCGTATTTCCAACTGTATGTTCGACTTCCTCTTAGCTTTGTTTTCTGTATATTCCATATTACAGATATATTTTTGATGTCTAACCAACAAACAAAGAGATATCCACCATCATAAGGAAAAAAAAAACATAAGGGAAAAAAAATTCTTGGAAATTGGCCAAATTTATTAACAAATTTATTTTTATTACAGCTTCGTAATTTTTTACGAAGCGCACATGGTGTTTGAAAAAAAAAAATCCAACATCAAAGGAAACAAATTCAACACTCAGGGGTCACTAGAAGCAATATTATTGAAGGTACGGGGCGGGGGGGGGAGGTGGGGGGGTATTTCCCTGCAACAAACTGTTGAATTCCAAGAATTTGTATTTTGAGCTTGTAAATTTTATGAAGGTGTCATAATCTAGGGTGAAAATTATAACCCTTCTTCTCCCTTGTGTCCGTTTTGGAATGATTCATAACTTCTTAAGGGGAGTCTGTGCTTGAAATTTAGATGGGTCTCTTGGATGCAATATATATATATATATACATTTGCTGCTCTTAGATTATGTTGATGATGATACACTGGTCTGATTTCATGTAAGGGGTTATATAACAATCTAGATCTCTGTGCCCACCACTTGACAGCCAACATTTATTTACCAGCTCCATAAAAACCTGACAGACTCAAGAAATTGAATAATGCTGGGTTTTTTCTTTTTTTTTTTAAAAATTAATGATATTTTCTATTTTGATATTTATCATAGTTTCTACTAATTTGTATATGGTCAGATTCTTCTCAGTAATAAAATACTTGAATAAATTGAACAGTTATTTCTTTTAATTCAGTTTGAAAATCTACCTTATTCTAGAAATCTCATATTTTTCTTCTTCTGTATGGCATTACAGGGACACAATAGATTCAGTGAAACAAAGTGCTGGCCTGACATTGCTGCGATTGCTCAGAGCGTCACCAGATATGATTCCCATTGGTGAATGGACTTCCAGGATCATCCATCTTCTCAATGACCAGCACATGGTAAACTTTTTACTTTTATTTTTCTTTTCCTGAAGAAGCAATTCTTTGTTGTTGTCTACTTTGTTCTGTATTACAACTAGTGATGCAGTGCTCCACTTCCAGCTATTTTTTTGTTCATTAAGGTTTCCTTAGTCTTTTATTTTTTACAATGTTTCTGCAAGGCAGCTGTTGTTTGTAATCAAATTGTCTGCCCTAGTCCTAGGAATTCAGTTTTACCAGACTAACAAATCTTTCTTACTGAATTGTGTACCAAGTCTTTATCTTCAGTGGATTTTCTACCAGGGATACACTCCTCCTATGTGGAATTTTTACTTGTTTTTTTTTTCTCCTTAATTTCTGCTTTACCAGGATCTAATGTGCTAGTATTAGGAACATTATGAACAAAGAAGTGGTCAGTCATTCTGAGATTGTGTTCAGAATTCACTTCCAGATAACAATCTTATAAGAATTTAGCAATAAAGACTTTGAACAATATTTGTAAAATACTTCAAAAAGTACACAAAATCATGTCACTATCAAACTATCATTTCTAAATTGAATAAAATCCTTCTAATTAACTTTCCATATAATCATTATGAAAGTCATCAAAACCCGATGACCTAATTTCATCATGGAAGGTTTAAAAAAAAAAAAAGAGAAGAATGGTGCAAGGGTTTTTAAACACAAATTCTGAAATATTAGAATCCATCATTTCCCAAGATCAAATCAGGAATGAAGGCAAATTTAGTGTATTTCCACACTGAAGAGATCCTGTTAACAAGTGGAAGGTAAAATTGTACCTAAATTCACCATAACAGGACAAGCCCAAGGGGGTGGGAAAAGGTGCCAGACGGTTAAGAAGCATAATCACTCCCTCATAAAATCTTACTGTAACAATGTGGATTCAATGGCTGGAAAGAGAATAACAGGCAACACCTGGAACAATACTAAAGAAGAGAAAGTCTGTGGATCAGCATTATTAAGCAGAAATGAAAGGATAATAACAATTGCAGTCCAGCGTGTGATGAAATTATCAAGTAATACATATGTATTCATCTAACAGTCACAGCATATTACTTTTTAACAATATGAAGATGACTCTAAAATCCAAACAAAAGGTATCTTCTTTCCTTCATCATTTGACTTTCATGTTGAGGAGAGACGTAGTGTATTCTTTACCTCCCTCTTGTGCTGGCCTCTTGTGCTGTTATGTTTTCCATTGTCTCTAATTTTTCTAATGAATCTAACATTCTCATAACATTTGTTGATGGCTTGTTATGTCACATTTAGCTCTTTCCCACTGATCACATGGCTGAAGCAGTAGCTAGCATAAGGATATACAACCATGGATCTGATTCAGTAAATTGTCCAGGGGTCAAGAAATAAGTTGAGTTGCCATTGTATTTTGCTCATGTGTGTATTAAACCTTGTTCTTACAGATAGTGATTTGCTTTTCAGGGTGTAGTCACCTCAGCGACAAGTTTGATAGAAGCGCTAGTGAGAAAAAATCCTGAAGAATACAAAGGTTGTGTTTCTTTGGCTGTGTCCAGGCTTAGCAGAGTGAGTATTTAACTTGGTTTGACAGGTTTATTTCTTCCTTTCTTTCCAATTCTGCCTGACATTAGTTCAGATACTTTTGATGAAGATAATTAATAGTCCAGAATCTACTAGTTTTCAAAACATCAGATTTCTACTGCTTCAGTGGTTTTATTTATCGTCTGTGTTTTGTTGCTTATGATTAATATTCTTTGTTGTCCTCTGCAGTTTTATTTGTTGGCAGTTAGCATTGTAGCTATCACTTGTTTATTCTGTAATATTATTAATGTAATATACATGCTACAGTTGTGTTTTTGTGCTTCTTATAAGTTTTATGGGTTCATCTATCATCTACCATGATAAATTGATGATTCTGTTGTTATATCTATCTATTTTTGAATGACTCATTTTGTATTTATTCAGTGTACTTATATATATATGTTACTAATGTGTTTTTTCTAATTCTCAATTCATGGTCATCCCATCTCCTATCACCTAGATTGTGACAGCCTCTTACACAGATCTCCAGGATTATACTTACTATTTTGTTCCTGCCCCATGGCTGTCTGTCAAACTGCTGCGGCTTTTGCAGAACTACCCCCCTCCTGGTAAGCTCTTAATGGAGACATGAAGAAAATGGTATGGTTAAAGTTTTACATAATTAATAGACACAAATTTGAACAACGTTTCATCTCAATTGGCCTTCAGCAGGAACAATAAACAACACACACAGATATTTAAGTAAATAAAATTAGCTCTACATAGCTAACTAATAATAAAGTATCTAAAACAAAATAATTTCGAACTAGAATGAGAAATAAAAATAAAAATGTTTTCCCTGCGTATAGTGCTGTGGCCAGAAGGAACATGAATGAAGTTTAATCTGTGCAGGATACCTGGTGTAGTTGACCAGCTAATGGGAGAGCCAAAACACAGGTGGAAGGGTTTAAAAAATATGTGGGGGGGGGGGGGGATATTGTATAGGTTATTTTAACTATAGCACCATCGGCAATGTCTATACATATCAACGTGTATACAACTGTGCGAGGACACACAGACCTGTGTGTGTGTGTGTGTGTGTGTGTGTGTGTGTGTGTGTGTGTGTGTGTATCTATCTATCTATCTATCTATCTATCTATCTATCTATCTATCTATCTATCTTATCTTATCTTATCTTATCTTATCTTATCTTATCTGATCTGATCTGATCTTAATCTAATCTTAATCTAAATCTAATCTACCTCCCTCCCTCCCTTTCGAGCCATAGGGCATAGACCCAGATACTCTTTCTTTTATTTATATTTTTATTCTATCTGTTTTCAATCCTTCTACAAATCACGCCATTTGTCTTTGTTCTGTGCAAGCAACTCTATCTCATTGAGGGAGCCAATTCCTGCTGCTCTTGCCTCTCTGATCAATGTTTTTCTCAGCGTCTCACTGGGTCAGCTTCTTTTCCTCTTACCTGTTGTTTCCCACATGAGGACTTGCTTTGTTAACCGGTTATTATCTCTCCTCATCACATGTCCAACATATGACCATCGTCTTTTCTTGATTACTGAAGATATTAGTGATTAAATGGTGATTTCTCTCATTTCCTAATTTGTTTTGAATTCGTTCCACGCTATACCAAGTATTTTCATTTGATATCTATCTTCGAATTCATTCAACTTTGTTTCTATGCCTCTTGTTGTTTTAGCAGCTCTCACATGCATACATAAGGGTTTGATAGTATGTTTGATTTGAATAGTCTAAGTTTTGTGTTTGTGCTGATGAGTTTTGATTTCCACAACGTTTCAAGGCTTCTGAAAGACATTGCTGCTTTAGCTATTCTGATTGTAATTTCTTTACTTGTATCCCCTGCCCAATCAATGTGACTTCCAAGATAGATAAAGTGATCAATCTCTTCCACTGGTTTGTTTTCCATCTATATTCTGTCATCTGTTGGAATTAAGCTTTTCATGACCTTAGTCTTTTCATGATTGATCTCAAGCCCAATTTTTCTGGCTCTTGATAATAGTTCATTTGTGTTTTCCTGCATCATTTTTATTTGACTGCTGATGAGAACTATGTCACCAGCAAAGTCGAGGTCCTCCAAATGGTCTCCTTGTATCCATTCAATGCCTTTCTTCCCAGTGCAGCATTTCTTCATTATGAAGTCCATAACAATTGCAAATGACAAGGGTGATAAAATACATCCTTGTTTCTATTGGAAAACATTCGCTCAGTCCTTCCTCTGTACGAACTGCACATGTGTAGCCATTATACATGTCTTTAAATAAAAATATTTATGATTTTTTTATGGAAAGCCATATTGCCTTGATGTTTCCGGTTGTTTCCAAAATGGAGGAATTATTTTTCTCCGGCTTGGTATATAACCGTTGATCAGAGGTTTAACAAGCCGCTATCGTAAAAACGATGTTGTTAATGAAACGTAGACCTGATACAGAATGTGTAAATTAGCAGTAGATAGTTGTGATAGTTTTTTCGGCCCTAAAACAACAACAAAAATAGGATTCTGGAATGTTCGAACAATGGCCGCTCCGACGAAACATGCACAGGTCGCGAGCGAGATGGACAGATACGATCTAGATATTTTAGGATTAAGCGAAATGCGCTGGCTTGGAACAGGTAGGAGATCTGTTGATAATAAAATAGTAGTTTTTTCTGGAAGGGAAGATGGAAAACACCGTGAAGGAGTAGGCATAATGATGACAGACAAAGCTGCAAGAAGTTTATTAGAATGGGAACCGGTAAACAGCCGTCTGATACGAACACGATACAAAACAAAACATGGAAGACTTTCAATTATTCAATGTTATGCGCCTACTAACGAAGCTGATGGTGAAGTTAAGGACGATTTTTATAACCAACTGCAACAACTTATAAACAAAATACCAAAACACGATCTTTTAATTGTAATGGGAGACTTCAACGCCAAAGTAGGACAAGATAACGCAGGAGTGGAACATGTGATGGGGAGAGAAGGCTGTGATAATACTAGTCAGAATGGAGAAAGATTAATAGAATTATGTTTAATAGAAAATTTAGTTATAGGTGGGACATTATTTCCACACAAAAATATTCACAAAACAACATGGATATCTCCTGATGATAGAACCTCCAATCAAATTGACCACCTATGTATTAAACAACAATTCAGATCATCATTAATAGATGTAAGAGCTTACAGAGGTGCTGATGTTAATAGTGACCACAACCTGTGCATTGGGAAAATAAGATTAAAATTTAGAAACCAACAGAAGAGGTCAATTACACATAAAATTGATAGTCATAAACTGAAAGATGAAGCCATAAAGGAAAAGTTTAACATAGAGCTAAGTAATTGTTATACAGCACTCGGTGAAATAGACTTAGATATCAATGAGATGTGGGACTCACAGAGCAAAATACTAATGACAGCAGCAGAAGCAAGTGCTGGACTGAAGAAAATGGAAAAACGAGCTTGGATCTCAGACACCACGTGGAAATACATCAAAGAAAGAAGAGAAGCGAAGAGAGCCATGACTAATGTAAAGACAGATCTTGGAAAGGTTCTGGCAAAAGCAACATACAAAGAATTAGACAACAAAGTGAAAAGTTCAGCAAGAAGAGATACAAGAGCTTATATAGACAATTTGGCAGAGAAAGCAGAAACAGCTGCAATTACAGGAGACAGCAGAACTCTTTATACTGTGCAAAAGATGCTGACAAACACCTATACATCCAGTGGAACACCAATTCTAGACAAATCTGGATCAATGCTAACAACAAGCGCAGACATAAAAGCCCGTTGGGCGGAACACTTCAAAGAAATTCTTAACCGTCCACTACCTCACAGTTTAATAGATTTTGAAACTGAAACACCAGCAGCAGAATTAAATGTAAATTTAGATGACTTCACCTTGAGTGAAATAGAAACCACCTTAAAGCTTATGACCAATAACAAGGCTGCTGGAGAGGATAAGTTAACAGCTGAGATCCTCAAGGCAATTGATAGCCATAATCTAATACATCTCCAAAAAATGTTCAACATCATTTGGAAAACAGAGAAGACGCCTCATAAATGGAAAAAGGAATCATTGTTAAGATCCCAAAAAAGGGCAATCTTAGAGATTGTAACAACTGGAGAGGCGTGACACTTTTGTCAGTTGCCTCAAAGTTATTCTGCAAAATCATCCTAAATAGAATACAGGATTCAATAGATACAGTAATGCGTGAAGAACAGGCTGGGTTTAGAAAAGGGAGAAGCTGTATTGACCACATTTTCACTCTACGACTTATATTGGAGGAACACATTGAAAAGCAAAAACCTTTTGTACTTAACTTCATCGACTTCAAAAAAGCATTTGATAGTATTCATAGAGATTCTTTGTGGAAAATTCTGAAGCAATATGGTTTACCATCAAAAATCATAAATATTATCAAAGACATGTATGATGGTTACACATGTGCAGTTCGAACAGAGGAAGGACTGAGCGAATGTTTCCCAATAGAAACTGGGGTTAAACAAGGATGTATTTTATCGCCCTTGTTATTTGGAATTGTTATGGACTTCATAATGAAGAAATGCTGCACTGGTAATAAAGGCATCGAATGGATACAAGGAGACCATTTGGAGGACCTCGACTTTGCTGATGACATAGTCCTCATCAGCAGTCAGATAAAAACGATGCAGGAAAACACAAATGAACTATCATCAATAGCCAGCAAAATTGGGCTTGAGATCAATCATGAAAAGACTAAAGTCATGACTAGTTTAATTCCAACAGGTGACAAAATATACATGGAAAACAAACCAGTAGAAGAGATCGATCACTTTATCTATCTTGGAAGTCACATTGATCGAGAAGGGGATACGAGCAAAGAAATTAAAATCAGAATAGCTAAAGCAGCAATGTCTTTCAGAAGCCTTGAAAAGTTGTGGAAATCAAAACTTATCAGCACAAACACAAAACTTAGGCTATTCAAATCAAATGTACTATCAACCCTTACGTATGCGTGTGAAAGCTGGAAAACAACAAGAGATATAGAAACAAAGTTGAACGCATTTGAAAA
The DNA here is from genome assembly GCA_032433765.1 of Megaustenia siamemsis. Taxonomy (NCBI): domain Eukaryota; kingdom Metazoa; phylum Mollusca; class Gastropoda; order Stylommatophora; family Ariophantidae; genus Megaustenia; species Megaustenia siamemsis. The sequence goes on along the minus strand of JAVIAB010000024.1, from coordinate 22,569,823 downwards.
TAAATGTCTAAGGAAAATACTTGGTATAGCATGGAACGAATTCAAAACAAATGAGGAAATTAGAGAAATCGCCAATCAACCACTAATATCTTCAGTAATAAAGAAAAGACGATGGTCATACGTTGGACATGTGATGAGAAGAGATAATAATCGAATAGCAAAGCAAGCCCTCATATGGGAAACAACAGGTAAAAGAAAAAGAGGAAGACCCAGGGAGACACTGAGAAGAACATTGATGAGAGAGGCAAGAGCAGCAGGAATCGGCTCCCTCAATGAGATAGAACTGCTTGCACAGAACAGAGACAGATGGCGAGATTTGATAAAATATCTTTAAAAGAAAACTGCTAGAACAAAAAAATCCATATAGGAGAAGGTGTATCTTGGTCTACGCCCTATGGGCCGGTTACGGCTCGAAAGGTCAATAGATAGATAGATATTGCCTCAGAATTTTTCACAAAGAATCTCTATGAATGCTGTTGAATGCTTTTTTGAAGTCGATGAAGTTAAGTACAAAAGGTTTTTGCTTTACAATGTGTTCCTCCAATATAAGTCATAGAGTAAAAATGTGGTCAAGGCAGCTTCTCCCGTTTCTAAACCCAGCCTGTTCTTCACTCATTACTGTATCTATTGAATCCTTTATTCTATTCATGATGATTGTGCAAAATAACTTTGAGGCAACTGACAAAAGTGTCACATCTCACCAGTTGTTACAATCTCTGATATTGCCCTTTTTTGGATCTTAACAATGATTCCTTTTTTCCACTTATGAGGCAATTTCTCTACTTTCCAAATGATGTTGAACATTTTCTGGAGGTGTATTAAATTATGGTTATCATTTGAGGATCTCAGCTGTTAATTTATCTTCGCCAGCAGCCTTGTTGTTGTCCACACGTTATTAGGGAGAAATAAATTTTGGCCCAATAAAAAAAAAGACTCAAAAACCACTGACATTTTATGGTCTTTGACATAAGTCTGCTGTGAGAAGAGAGAAATAAAATTAAGATGTAATATGTTGCGTATTCATATTTAGTACTGCTACCCAGTTTCTTGATCTATTAATCAGTTTTTTACATAACATTTAACTTAATAAATGTATCTTATGAATTTAACAGAGGACCCAAGTGTAAGGACTCGTCTTACAGAGTGTTTGGAGACTATTTTGAACAAAGCTCAGGAGCCACCAAAGTCAAAGAAAGTGCAGCACTCTAATGCCAAGAATGCTGTGCTGTTTGAGGCCATCAACCTCATCATTCATATGGATAGTGATCCTAACCTTCTAGTCAGAGCCTGCAATCAACTTGGTCAGTTTCTTCAGCACAAGGAGACAAATTTGAGGTACAGAAGCCAATGTTTCACATCTTTTCTTGACGCTACCTATCTTTTAGTCTTTAGTTGTTTTCCTATTTATTTCTGTAGCTCAATGAAAATAGCTAGGAATAGCCCCCGCCTTAGAATATATAAAGAAACAACAGATAAAATGGTTTAGCCGTGTGACAAGGCAGAAAGATCATAACACAGCACATTGAGCCTTCAGCAAACGTGAGAATACCAGACCCAATAGTCGACCACGAAAAAGATGGATGGATGGAATATTAGAAGCACTAGGAAACATAACAGCAGCAGAGACGAACAGAAGAGCAAAAGACCGCACATTATATCTCCCCTCGACGCTGAAGGCAGATGAGGAAGGAAAGAAGATGAAGAATGATATTTCATTGCTCAAGCCTGTGTTGTCTATGTTACTTTGTTTGCTGTCATGAGTTTACAAGATGTTTTGTTTGCTTTGTTTTTGGTATTATGCACACAGGTCTAGTAGAGGGTACAGTTTATGTGGGCTCATGCACACAGGATTTGTAGAGGGTACAGTTTATGTGGGCTCATGCACACAGGTCTTGTGGGGGGTGGGGGGGAGTTTATGTAGGATCATGCACACAGATATTGTAATGGGGGGGGGGGCGTTTATGTGGGATCATGCACACAGGTCTTGTAGGGGGAAAAGTTTATGTAGTATCATGCACACAAGTCTTGTAGGGGGGAAAAGTTATGTAGGATCATGCACACAGGTCTTGTAGGGGGGAAAAGTTATGTAGGATCATGCACACAGGTCTTGTAGGGGGGAAAAGTTTATGTAGGATCATGCACACAGGTCTTGTAGGGGGGAAAAGTTATGTAGGATCATGCACACAGGTCTTGTAGGGGGGAAAAGTTTATGTAGGATCATGCACACAGGTCTTGTAGGGGGGAAAAGTTTATGTAGGATCATGCACACAGGTCTTGTAGGGGGGAAAAGTTTATGTAGGATCATGCACACAGGTCTTGTAGGGGGGAAAAGTTATGTGGGATCATGCACACAGGTCTTGTAGAGGGGAAAAGTTATGTGGGATCATGCACACAGGTCTTGTAGAGGGTACAGTTTATGTGGCCTCACGGCTGTTCAGATAAATACATTATCTGTATGTAAATCCTGGCATATAAAACAGCTGCGTTTACCACTAGGGCATATATAAAAATATTCCATTATATTTCAAAGGCATTTGAAATATGAAAATTATTTTCAAGCCATAATGCTGATGTGAGCAAAAATAATTTATTTTTAATTGGTTATTTTAATTCCTTTTGTAAATGCTGTTAATTAAAAATTTTCAAGACAATTTTTAAAAAAAACATCTTAATGGCATTATCCCATTACTGGAGTCTGCCATGGGACATATGGGACCAGAGAATAAAGATTGCATGTCCTGAGCAGTCACCACAAGGTGTTTAGGTCTGAGTTTTTATTTCATCACCCCTCGATAGAAACAAACTTTCGAATATGCATTCTCCTGATTTGGAGCATGATGAATTATCAATTCGACCCAACCCTCTAGTTCAGGACTATGACCTTTGTTAATTGCTACAGCTGTTACTTTAAAATGAGACTGTTTATTTTAAAGGAAAGAATTTTATATATATTTTTTAACTCTAGATTATGATGTCAATCTGTTACTGACATGTTTACAATATCATAGAAAAATGTACAACCACTTAAATGTAACATTAGGAGCTCTAAAAAATAATGTTTTCTTTGAACATTTTGACACACAGCTGTGTGTTTATACTTGGACAGAAAATGGGAACTTGGATTTTCTGTCTCATGGATTGATTTGTGAACTGAATTTAACCTCAGCTCAGGGGTCGGACACGGATGCCGCAAAAAAAAAAAAGGGGGGGGGGGGGGTAATATTTCTTGAAAATTGGTGATTTTTTTTTTCACATAATGTGAGATTGTACTCACAAAATACAAAAAAAAAATACAACAATGGAAACAAATCAAACACCTAGGTGTCACCAGAAGTGGTAATTAGGGAAGTAAACAGAGAGGGAAAATGTTTATTAACATCATAAGAACAATGTATGAAGGGATGAAATGTAGCTTTGTGCACGAAGGACAGCTTACAGAAGCATTTGAATGAAATAAGAACAGGAATAAGGCAAGGATGCCTATTGTCTCCATTTCTCTTTCTGCTGGCCATAGATTGGATTATGAAAATAACTAAAAATAACCGAAATGGAATCCAGTTGTTACTGACCAAGCAACTTGATGATTTAGACTTCGCTGATGATATATCTCTCCTATCACACAACCATCAACAGATGCAATACAATGAACATACTTGATGAGAGATCACTACAGATGGGACTAAAAATAAACAGAGATAAGACCAAAATTATGAGAATTAGTGCAATTGGCAATAAACAAATAAAAATAGGAGAAATACGCTACTAGACGTACAATCTTACATATATCTGGGCAGTAATATAGACAAAGAGGGAGGAACAGAAAATGATACCAAAATAAGGATATCAAAAGTAAGAGGAGCATTTGTTGCACTGGGAAACATATGAAAGTCCAAAGAAATTAGGTTAAATACAAAAATAAACATTTTCAACTCCAATGTTAAATCAGTCTTATTATATGGCTGTGAAACATGGAGAACAACTAAAATGACAATCATGAAGATACAGACTTTCATTAATGGATGCTTACGCAGAATAAAATGATAGAAATGGCAGGACAAAATCACTAACATAGAATTATGGAAATGTACCAGCAAAATACCAGTGGATAAAGAGATACAGCAAAAGCAAAGACGATGGCGCTGGATAGGACATACACTATGGAAGCCAACTGAGAGTATTACACAACAGGCCATTTTTTGGAATTCCCAGGGAAAAAGACAAAGAGGAAGACCAAGGAATTCTTGGAGAAGACTGATAGAAGCAGAGATGAAGATGATGGGGAAGACATGCATGGAACAATCTTAAAAGAATGGCAAGAAGCAGAACAGCTTGGAAAGTGTTTGTTGAAGACCTATGTTCTACAGGGAGCTGAAGGGTAGAAGAAGAAGAAGATTACTTTAATATGAGGCTATTTTTCATAGTAAAATTTACTACCACTTAAATGTAACATTAGGAGCTCTAAAAAATAATGTTTTCTTTGAACGTTTTGACACACAACTGTGTGTTTATACTAGGACAGACACTGGGAACTTGGATTTCCTGTCTCAGGTTATTTATGACCTGAATTTAACCTCAGGGGTCGAACATAAAAAAAGGGGGGGGGGGGGATATTTCTTGAAAATTTGTGATTTTTTTTCACATAATATGAGATTGTACTCACAAAATAAAAAGAAAAAAATCCAACAATAGAAACAAATCAAACACCCAGAGGTCACTGGAAGTGGTATTTAGGGAAGTAAACAGATAGGGGAAATGTTTGAACATGGCAAAATGTCACATTTTTGTAGAACTCGTGTTTTGATTTGATGCGGTAATTTTTACTATGGTATCATAATCTAGGGTTGAGCAAAAGTTTGTTGCAAGAAATTAATTGTAAAATAACCTTAATCTGTTTTTTTTTTTAAATTTTATATAAAATTTAAGTTAAATATATTCTCATTTTTTGTGAAAATAAAAAAAAGTAAAAGTTTGTTCTTTGGCTTGATAGGCAGATGGAAAAAAATGAGTAACTATATAATTATTTTTTACAACCAACAGAACATTTTTTGGTAATGTGGTCAGTATCATTCCAAGTCACTTTTACTTCTCAGAAAAATCTCTGTACCCATTTTTAGAGGCTGGGTGAAACTGCCAAAGCCTTGTCAGAATGAAGCAAATTTGCCACTTCGGGTAATAAAAAGCCAGGCTCAGTAGCTATCCACTCATAGCAGATTGTAAAATGTAGATAATGTCATTATCACTGCGTTAAGAAAAAGACAGATGAAATGTTAGTTTGGATAATAAATCATATGCTATAATAAATGAAGTTGATGTCATAAATTCAATGATGGTAGGAAATTTATTGTTTGAAATGTAGTCTGGGTAGCAGCATACAGACTGCACTTCAATATATTCATTTGTAAAGCCTCCTTCATGGGCTAAAATTGAACACCTGACCCACGTCTTCAAAAATGCTAGATATACTTCAAGGATTTTACCTATTCTGAAATCATGAGTCTCTGAACAATAAATATCCAATTGATTCACTTCTGGTTTGACCTGTGTATTTTTGATTGTGGGGCAAGCAACCCTCAATGCTAAAGCCGACTCTCAAATCATCTTCAGGTTGCGCATCCTTTGCAGAATGTTGCCTTCACCACAACCCTTGTGAAAAATTCTGTCTCTAGCCAGATCTCCCACTTCTTCTGCTGTCATGTACAAGTTCTCTCTGATGTCTTGAAACCACCTTCTTGGTCTGTCCTTGATGCATCGCCCAGGAACCATGCTTTCCATTATTGTTCTTTCCAGCCCACAGTGTCTTTTGACGTGGCTATAGTATTTTACCTGCTACTGTATGCAGTAAACAGTACAACCCGTGGCTGCCCTGCTGCCTTGCAGGTAAGCTCAGGAGAGTAAAAGGCTAAGGGAGAGTACTCCGAAGTAAAACAACCCCACTGCCTTGTGGGTGAGACTTTTTAGTCAAAGGCTAGTGGAGCCAACCGCAAGCAAACCGACGGAAGGCAACAGAAAACCACCGTTGTAACTTCTTTGTACAATCATGAATCGCCACAAGAAAAAGACATCACCTCAGTGCAAAATAAAGACAAGTGGAACAATATTAAAACAAGTAAATGAATTTAAATATTTGGGAACTTTGTTAACTTCAGATGGAAGATGTACAAAAGAGGTGAGATGCAGAATAGCTCACGCAAAAGCAACTTTAAAAAAAATGAGGAAGATACTATGCAATCCATTTTTGACAATAGAAACAAGAAAAAGAGTTCTTAAATGTTACGTAGAGCTAGTCTTAACATATGGATGCGAATCATGGACAACAGACAAGAAAATCACTGGAGTTTGTAGAAATGTGGTTTTACAGAAGAATGTTAAGAATACCATGGACAGCTAAGAAGAGTAATGAAGAGGTTCTGAGAGAGGTCAAAGCAAAAAGAGAGCTAATTTCCAATATTAAGAAGAAACAATCATCATTTTTTGGCCATGTAATGAGAAGAGAACAACTGGATTATATTGTAACAACTGGAAAAAATGAGGGACGAAGAGATAGAGGGAAGCAACGAGAAAAAATAACAGACAGCTTAAGAGAATGACTTGGCAGAAGGTCAACAACAGAAATGATAAATAGCTGCTGAGATCGATAGTTATGGAGAGACATGATCACCTACGCCAGCAGGCCCGGTACTTGATGATGATAGTATTTTAATTTCCACTGTTGATTGGTGTTTATAAGCCAGTTTTTTTTAATGTTCTAGTCTTTTGGTATGTCTTCATTGCTTTTTTTCATTAACCAAGGTATCTTAATGGTTTTTCTGCTGCCTTTTGTATCAAATGAATTGATTTTCTACCTTGCCGTCTGTGAGATTGCCCATGATTCATAACCATATGTTGCTGTCAAGAAAATACATGTCCATACAAATGAAAATACATTATTTTTATTTTTCTGCCTTGCAGGTTTTGTACCAGTTTTAGTACTTAGTTTTCACCATACCCCATGCGACACCTCCTTCTTCCATCTTCATGAGATCCCCTGTTTGCCTCCTTTTGGTTCAATGAAATCCTCCCTGCCCTTTCTTCTTCTTTTCTTTTCTCTTTCACTGATACCTAAAAGGTGTTGTGGTTTATATCATTTGTCGTTCTTGTGCTGCTCGAATTGTCTGAATTAGTGATTTTCCTTTGTTGTTACATGTCTCTGTCACTGCATCTATCCATCTTCTTCTGGGTCTTCCTCTTGGTCTTTTTCCATGCATTCTCGAGAAGAACGACCTTGATGGTGATTGGTGAGGATTCATTCTGACCAGGTGGCCAAACCATTTAAGTTTTTGTTGTTCTATATATTCTTGGCAGGGTTTTGTTCCTACCATTTTTCTTATGGTTTCATTTGGTATTCTATCTCTTCTTGTGTTGTTTGTTACTTTTCTCAAGCATTGCATCTCACCTGTATTGATCTTTCTTAAATGTGATTTAGAAAGGGTCCATGTTTGACTTTCATAGCACAAAGTTGGTATGAAAATGCTATTTATCATTTGTTGTTTAGCTGGCATAGAAATGTTTGGATGTCTTAACAATGATGAAAGCTGGTATGTGACAGCATTTGCTTTTTGTATTCTCATGTCAATTGCTCTGTCTAGTTTTCCATCTTCTGTGAACATTGTGCCTAAATACTTGAATTCCTCTACTTGTTTTATTTCTTTATCTTTGATCTTGATGTTTAATGGGTGTCTTAATTTGCTTATTCTTATAGCCTCTGTTTTTGCTGTGTTAATTTTCATACTGTAGTTTGTGCAGCTTTTATCTAGAGATGTTAAATGCTGTTGTAGCAGGTTTTCATCCTCATATATTAGTCATTGGTCATCTGCGAAGAGTAGCTCATTGATGTTGGAGTTTTCTACCTCTATGTTATTATTTGATTTGTCCTTGTTGTTGGTTGTTTCCTGATTTATTTTGTCCATATATATGATGAAGAGGTGTGGTGAGAGGACACATCCTTGTCTTACTCCTGTTGTAACCTGAAACCATTCTGACAGACCTTCCGTTGTTCTGACGGCACTTTGACTGTTTTTATATAGTGCTTTTATATTTTCTAGTAGTTGTCCTGCTACCCCGTTTCTAAAGTTTGCCAAAGTTTGTTCCTGTCCACACGATCAAACGCTTTTTCCTGATCTATAAACACTATATTTAGGTTTCTGTCATATTCTATTGTTTTTTCACATAGTTGTCTCAATGTAAATATAGCATCAGTACAGCTTTTGCCTTTTATGAATCCGAATTGATTATTACTTAATTGAGGTTCTATTATGTATCTTACTCTCCTCTCTAATATTTTAGCAAATATTTTACCAACTTGACTCAATAGGGATATTCCTCTGTACATTTCACACTCCCTTTTACTTCCCTTATTCTTCCAAAATTGGACAATGATAGCTTTTTGCCAGTCGTCTGGGACTTTTCTTTCTTCCCAAGCCATATTGAATATGATAGTAAGCCAATTTATAGCTGTTTCCTTACAGGCTAGTAGCATTTCTGTTGTTATTCCATCTATACCAGCTGCTTTGTTCTTTTTATTCTGTTTCAATGCCCATTCTACTTCTGCTTTAAGTATATTCGGTTCCTGTTCATCATACTGCCTATGTTTAAACTCTGTATTTCCGTTTGTATTTCCCTGGTTTAATAGTTCCTTAAAGTATTCTCTCCATCTGATTATTATGTTTTTCCTGCTGCTGATTGGTCTACCATTCTTGTCGTTTATTATAGTGGTTGGGTTATAATCATTGACTATTAATCATGTAACCAACAGCTACATAAATTTTCTCCATTTTTCAGAACAGTTTTTGGCTTTTGTGTTTATATTTCTTTGTTTATTTTAGAATAGTATTTGCCTATAGTGTTGATTTTTGTATATTTTTTGTCTTGCACCTGATGAAGGCTTTTGCCAAAACATCATTGTTTATCTCATCTTTCTAATAATTTAGTTGCTAGGTGCAATTTCATGTTTATTTTACAGGTATTGTGCCACATGTTCTTCATGGCATTTAATTGTTGTCTTGCTTTTTCCAATCATTCAATCTCTTTCTGGAGTCTCCATTGTTAGTTACTACAGATCCCAGATATTCATAGTTTGTTACATTTTCAAGTTCTTCACTGTTGTTGATGATGTTGGATTGGCACTTTGTTTTGTCAGTGGACATTATCTTAGTTTTCTGTAAGTTTAGATTGACGTTTTGCTCTTCTTTTTTTAACACACTCATTTGTCTCTTTTAATTCTTTTGCACTGTTTGAGAGTAAGACTTTGTCATCAGTGTAAATGAGTTCTGGAATTATGTTTCCATTTATTGTGAAAAGGTCAGTTTCACAAATCTGTCATTGTTTCTGACATTTCTCATGATGCTCTCAGCATAGATGTTGAACAGGTGTGGAGAGAGGATGCATCCCTGCTTCACCCCTTTTTTGTACCTCAAACTAAATTGATGTTTTGCCCACTATCCTGATAGCTGCTTGCTTTTTGTGATATAGTGATTCGATAAGTTGTATTAGGTGTGTTGGAAAGCCTCTATCTTTCATGATGTTCCACAGTTTCTGATGTTGTATGCAGTCTAATTTCTTGCTGTAATCTTTGAAGCATGTATGCAGTTCTATGATGTATTCCCTACACTTCTCACGGGTGTTTCTCATGTTAAACATGTGGTGCCTCTACAATGTCTGAAACCTGCTTGAACTATATGAAGTTCTTGTTCTAACTTCCTTGATATCTCTTCATGATGATCCACAAGATTATTTAGCTGTCATGGTTTATTAGGACAATTGTTCTGTAGTTGGAATACAGCTTCAGATTTCTTTTCTTTTGAATGGGAATGTACACTCTTTTCCTGACTTTTGACGAAACTTTATTTTTCTAGATCTTCACACACAGTGCGTGGTAAATATGAGTGCTGGCCTCCCCTCCAACTTGGATGAATTTAGCTGGAATATAATCACTTCCAAGTGACTTCCCTCTCTTCAGACCTTTTATAATCCTTCTCTTCAGCTCTTTTATTGCGAAACGAACTTCATCTAGCATAAGCTCTGGTTCTTTTTTTATTTCCACCTTATATGATTCTTTTTAAGTGTTTTGAAATAGCTTCATACATTGCTTTTCATCACATAGTTCCTGTTGTGTAACAAAGCTGTGTTCCACGTTCTTGACATGAAGTAAATCATCTCTGCTGCATATCTCATCATCTTATTATCTCTGCTTTATTCAGGTACCTTGCTCTAGAGAGTATGTGCCTATTAGCCACCTCAGAGTTCTCACATGAGGCAGTCAAAAAGCATCAGGACACAGTTATAACTGCATTGAAGGTATTTCATGTTTGCTATGTTTCTGTATGATAGTTGATGATTTCTAAAAATAGTATGAGGCTCTTAATTAAATAAAATTTTAAAAAATGTAATTTTGGGTTCACATGTCAAATTGTATTCATGTCATTATCTACTGAGTTCAGACTTAAAAAATGTGGATTTTGTTGAGGCAAGTTGATCATAACATGGAAAGCAAGCTTGTGTGCCCCTGCCATCATTGTGTTCACAATTTCTTTAGAACAATAGCATTTTTAATTGTAGAGATGGTGACTGGGAGGTGAAATTATTTAATTATAGAATATATCATAAGGAAGATATTTGTTGTAAAACAGTTTCTGAAGTTAAACAATAACATTGACCACTTCATTGAAAAGATGGTTAGGAAATTAACTAGTGTAGTCTTACATGTATGGGAGTATTGATCTGATAATGTTTTTCATTCACTTATAGGCAAACCAACATCTGCCACTTTGTTTTTAATTATTCATGTGTTTCTTCTTCATCACTTATCCACAAAAAGTTCTTTTCATTTTGCTTCAGTTTGCTGATAATTGTGGCCTTCAGCTGGACAGTCTGACTTTGGAGCCATATTTGCCAACTCTTTTCAATCTCTCTCACTTGACTAGACTAATGGGTCTGTTCTAAGGGTCTTTGTCAGCTCTAGTTTGAGGGACTGGTTGGTCTCGAGGCAAGTTGCTGGTCTCGAGACAGAGAGGTTGCGAGTTAAAATCCCGGCTGCACCATTTGGGATTTTTATTTGTGATTTCTCTGTGTGAAACATCAACTACTCATTAAGGAAAAAAAAAATATGAATACCTCAGATGATGGAGTTATCTGGCTGTGTGGTGAGGGATGCCTGAGCATACGGCTGGCAGGGATAAAATGGATTCACATGTAAAATTTAGTTACTAGTCTCTTGGACTTCGCCAGAGGTGAAAACTGGCAAACGCAAAAAAAAAAAAAAACTTAGTTCATTGAGCCTGATGCCAGCAGTCAGCTATGAATTTCTTGCCTAATATATAAGAAAATTAAAACATAGAAAGCCTTGTGACTCTAGAATAGATTGAGAGTTAACAAAGCTAAAAGAAAGACAGAGATAATATATTGGGATGTTACAAAAATGGTTGCTAGTGAAATGGTGATCTTTTGTAACACAAACACAGAAATGTCTAAAGACAGACTTATAATTTATATATTGATGCAGTGAAAATGAATATTAATATATACCTTGAAAACATGCTTTGCACATTTTGTAAAGAGAGCAATTTGTTGTCCCTAGACTGAAAGAGATGTCAGTGTGAGGCAAAGAGCAGTTGACCTGCTGTATGCTATGTGTGATCGTAGCAATGCTGAAGAGATTGTTGGAGAGATGCTTGAGTATCTAGAGTCTGCTGATTACTCTATTAGAGAAGAAATGGTAAGTGAATTTATCTCATGGTATCTTCAGCCTGTCACATTTCATTGAGACAAGTACAATATATAATTCATAGGATGTAATATCTGGACACTAGACATGTCATTTGAAAATTCATAATTTGAGATAAAGTACTACAGAAGAATCCTTTAAATATCCCGGATAAACAAAAAAGCCAGGAATAGAAAAAACTATAACAAATAAAACTTGCTAGTAAATTTAATGAAGCAAAGAAAACTCACATATTTCTGACTATTTCTAAAGCCATTAAGACGTTGATAGAACAATAATGAAGTTACAGTAAAGCAATGAGGTTCTTGAATGTGCAGATGAAGGATTTGAAGCTTAAAAATAAGGTATCAAGGGCTCTTCACAGACTCAAATGAGGCACACCTAGACAATGAAAAACCTGCAGAGATTCTCCTATTGATGGACTACCTTGATAATAATGGGGCTGTAATAGTTACACTTGTAGAGAGATTAGTTTAGAAACAAGAGCAAGGAAAAGCAACATATGTTTCATCTATTTTCTTAAGTCTCATGGCTTCGAAGTGAAAAAGTGAGTGAGTGAGAGAGGAGTAGATTGTAACAGCGACAGTACACCATGATTAATTAAACGCAAATGATAGCGAATATGTAAGTCCAAACAATCATGGTCACATCCAACAATTCTCAGTTGACCACTTGCTCAACACATCATTATTATCGGGTGCCGTCTCCGCAACGAAGGTTGGCTACCATGAATTGCCATTCCACTCTGTTTCTTGCATTGATGGTGCAGGTTATCATAGATTGACTTGTCCATTTTTTTGATGTTACTTGTCCATGTTAGTCTTGGTCAGCCTCTGCCTCTTTTATCTTGTATTTTCCCTTCCAATATTACTTTTATTAGACTGTTGTGTTAGAGACACACTTGTTAACATGCCCCCAAAATTTCATTTGTCTTGTTCTAATTGGGAGCTGTGATAGCTCAGTGGTTAGTAAACTGGACTACAAAGGACAAGAGGTAGGGTTCGATCCCAACCGAAGGCTTCAGGGTTCACCTAGCCTTTAATGGGTACCGGATTTTTTTTCTGGGAAAGTAAAGCGGCACGGGCATAATACCGACCACATTACCCCAAAAATCATGTGCCGAAGGTCTGTAAAATTTATGGTCGCTAACACCATATTCCCTATACGCCACTTGGCGTGACGGGGGTACTTTACTTTTTTTTTTTTTACTTGTTCTAATTGTGTTTAGTAGTTCTCTTTTCACCTTTAGTTGTTTTAAAACTTCATCATTTGTTTTCTTTTCTTTCCATCCAATTCTACCTATTCTTCTATATATCCACATTTTAAAGGCTTCAATTATCTGTTCTGTCTTCCTGTCCAATGTCCATGTTTCTGCACCATACAGGAATATTGAGAAGATATAACATTTTGCTATTCTTAGTTTCAGCCCTGCTGTTATTTGCTTTGTTGTTAGTATATTTTTCATGACATTAAAATTACTTTTTGCCATACCTATTCTTTTGTTTATTTCAATTTTACATTTTCCATCATTAGTTATAGCATGTCGAAGGTAGTTGTAGCTCTGAACTGTCTCCAGATGTATTCCTTCAACTGTGATATTTATTTGTAGGTCTTGAGAATTTTCTTTGTTTATGATCATAGTTTTAGTCTTTTTGATATTCATATCTAGTCCATATTTTTTGCTTGTTATGTTTATCACATTAAGTAATTGTTGTAGGTCTTTAGGATTTTCTGCTAGTAGAAAGCATCATAATTACACAAACGCACACACAGCATCTGTCTCAGAGGCCCTTCTCACAGGGTATGGCAACCACAAGGTGCCCACATGCCTCGCCTCTGACTCTCCATGACCCCTTCACTTGGTAGGCCACTGGCCGATGCTGCTGACTCTCCCACTGTTGTCGACTCGTGCCTTTGCCAGCACCCACGTTGTTTGCGCCTTAAGCGGCGCTAACTACTTCGCTGACTTGACCTAACTGGGTCGTCACTTCTGACATTCACTCCTAACCTAGAACATCACACTCATTGCTGAGCCGTCTCTCTCGGCGAGCGCTGACCCGCTCGCCATTCACTTACACTGTCGTTGTTTCAGAATCTACAACTACACTTTAATTGTTGTACTCATCAATGAGCCTGAACTCACTCAAGTTGTCTCTCTTCCTGTCACCTACTTTGTTCATTGCGTCGGGATGTCGCAACTACATTATGACCTCGTACTCATCATTGAGCATGAGTTTAGGAAAGCCGTCTAGCTCCCTGTCAAGTAAATTGTTCGTTGCTACTGTGTTTCACAACTACATTCTAAGCTCACACTCATCTCTGAGCCTGAACTCTACTAAAACTGTCTCTCTTGTTGCCACCTACTTTGTTCATTGCGCCTGGATGCCGCAACTACATTATCACATTGTATTCATCATTGAGCATGAATTTGGAAGCTGTCTAGCTCCCTGTCAAGTAAATTGTTCGTTGTCTTAGAGTTTCATAAATCCTTACACTAACACAATTCTGATTGCACACAAATCTGCGAACTCTATAATTCCTTACACTAACACAATTCTGATTGCACGCAAATCTGCGAACTCTATAAATCCTGACACTAACACAAATCTGACTGTCCATGAATCTGTGAACTCTCTCACTAGCTTACTAGCCCTACACTGTTCGTTGGCTTAGAGTTTCATAACCCCTTATTCTGACACCAGTCTAACTGTCCATGAATTTGTGAACTCTATCTAGCTCACTAGCCCTACACTGTTCATTGGCTTAGAGTTTCATAACTCCTTATTCTGACACCAGTCTAACTGTCCATTAATCTGTGAACTCTATCTAGCTCACTAGCCCTACACTGTTCATTGGCTTAGAGTTTCATAACTCCTTATTCTGACACCAGTCTAACTGTCCATTAATCTGTGAACTCTCTCTAGCTCACTAACCCTACACTGTTTGTTGGCTTAGAGTTTCATAACTCCTGATTCTAACACAATTTTAATGTCCATGAATCTGTGAACTCTATATAGCTCACTAACCCTACACTGTTCGTTGGCTTTGAGTTTCATAACTCCTGATTCTAACACAATTTTAATGTCTATGAATCTGTGAATTCTATCTAGCTCACTAACCCTACACTGTTCGTTGGTTTCGAGTTTCATAACTCCTGATTCTAACACAATTTTAATGTCCATAAATCTGTGAACTCTATCTAGCTCACTAACCCTACACTGTTCATTGGCTTTGAGTTTCATAACTCCTGATTCTAACACAATTCTAATGTCCATGAATCTGTGAACTCTATCTAGTTCACTAACCCTACACTGTTCGTTGGCTTCGAGTTTCATAACTCCTGATTCTAACATAATTCTAATGTCCATGAATCTGTGAACTCTATCTAGCTCACTAATCCTACCTTGGTCGTTGGTTTTGAGTTTCATAACTCCTTAATCTGACAACAGTCTAACTGTCCATGAATCTGTGAACCCTATCTAGCTCACTAGCCCTACACTGTTCATTGGCTTTGAGTTTCATAACTCCTTATTCTAACACAATTCTAATTGTCCACGAATCTGTAGCACTGTCCGTGTTACTCGACCACCATACCCCAACTGACTAACTCTAACCCCTAATTGACACCACAACTCACTATGCTCACGGGACCGGTTTGCCAAACAACAACAAAACCGTCGGCAATGAGCACTCGATTTATCTCGACTGACTTCCCAACCTATCATTCTTCCTTACTTCCCTCCTTTCGACCAATCATACCCCGTTTTACATTTCAACCTCATTCCTAATTGCGTCATATTCTTTCCTGTGCAATTCGATGTTTCTCTATTATCTTTATTACTAATCACTTTTCCCCGTGGACTCGCTAATTCTCTTTTTAGTTAAACCCCTCTCACTCTCCCCTCAACTTCTCCCATACACTCCTATTTGTCCCCCACCTTATACTCACTGCTTCAAGGGACACAGATAACATTTTTTCGTGATGGACCAGCCTAGGTTGAACTATGTCAGCGTACTGAGTCCAAAATTACAATATTTTTTAAGTATCTTTTATATCTCAAAAACAAAAAAAACACAGCCTTGTTATGGTTATGGAAGGCTTCGGTATCACTGTAAACGAATTAAAATCCATAATTGCTCAACCACCCGTGCTAGTGGAATCATCCAAATTAATATCTTATCTCCCAAACAAAGAAAGGTAGCTGCAGTTGCCATCATAGCAGTCTCAGCACACGCCAAAAGACATAAGGTGAAACCGCACAGAAAGTGAACACAGCCATCTGTTTCCCATCATATTATCTATCATTTATCGTAAGCTATCGGAATAAAGAGTCCATGTTGTGCTACCAATGCCAGACCCAGACTCTAGATACAAGAACAATGTGAAAAATAACCACTACTGAGATGGAATGGAAGGAAACAGCCTGAGAGATAAGATAACAAAAATGAAAACCTGAGAAAAAAAGATAGGAATAGCTCCCATCATAGAGTACATAAAGTAACAATAGATAGAATGGTTGGCAACATGTTAAGGCTTAAAGATAACACAACACAATTGGCCTTCATTAAATGTTGCGAGAACACCAGACTCAAGGACAGGCCACGAAAAAGATGGATAGATGGAATATTAGAAACAATAGGAAACATAACAGCAGTGGAGGCTAACAGAAGAGCAAAAGCTGGATTGAAGGAATATTAGAAACACTAGAAAACATAAAAGCAGCAGAGGCAAACAGAAGAGCAAAAGACTGCAAATTATATCTACCCTCAATGCTGAAAGGCAAATGAAGAAAGAAAGAAGAAGTAAAAGACAATTTAAAAAAGCCCCACTTTTATATTACATTATCAGTTTTTATTAAACATGCATGTTTGCAACAACAAAAAATCTACCAGCAATGACTTGTCAGGTGTCACCTCCGAGAATAATTATGAAGGTATACGGAGGGGAAAAATTTGTGCCCATGGCAAACCAGTGAATTCCAAGAATGTTTATTTTGCCTTTGTAAATTTCATGAATGTGTTGTAATATAGAGTTAAACATCACTGAATGTTTCTCTATGTCTTGATTCTCATCTAAACTCTCTTGTCTGTCCTACCTTTCTTCTGATCTCACCTCCTTAGCTAACTACCACTTCCTTTAAATAGATTAGCAACAAATCTTGGCTCCCACCTATTTTGTTTCTGCCATATTTTCTGAATCACTTCAAAGACAAGTTAAAACCAAATTTGGATGGTCTATTGCGAGTTACATAACTACATCTAATCTTACCTCAGAGACATTATCTTATCTGTTTACTTGTCTTTTGTTTCCTGCCTTATCAGCATCTCGTATCAAGATCAAACTTTTTATTTGTAAAAACGTGGTGTGGATGCAGGAAACATTTAGGTCTATGTTTACTATCCAAATATATCTCTGGTAATAGTATTAAGTCTATCATAACTTACAATGGTCTTGGTGGGTTACTGGTACAGATAAGGAGGGTAGGAATAGTTCATTTGATTATAAATATAAGAAAGCAGTGTATTTGTCTAAATCTAATTAACTTGTTAAACACATGAATATGTTATGTAGTGACGTAATTTGTTTTACTCAAAATATGTGATGTTACGTACAGGTCCTTAAAGTGGCTATACTGGCAGAGAAATATGCTGTTGACTATACGTGGTACGTAGATGTCATACTCAACCTTATCAGAATTGCTGGTGACTATGTCAGTGAGGAGGTAAGAAACTTTCAATTTTGTATCACATTTAACAATCCTTTCAGCCTTTATCCACACATTTTGTGTCTGGCTATTGTATTTAACATTCTACAAGATAAAATATAACGTAAATAAACTCTACTTTACTATTTCACAATGTCCTTGAGGTCATTCTTGGCATACTTACAATCTCCAAACTTTCTCATAGGACTTATTGCTTTATACACCAGGATAAGAAAGTGTCATATACAAGACAGATGTAACAACAACAAACCTGAACCTGTTATCATCATTGCCTAGGCTAGACAACTATTATTATAAAATAAAAATAAACACTGCCAGTCCAGAAGAAAATGGATTTCTTTAAATTATTAACGTTTTAGGTAGGTTAGCTTGTAAAAAACCAGTGCCACATCAGTTAAAATGAGACAGTATGCATTTGTTGAATTCATTTTATAAAGAAAGTTATATAAATTTATTGTGACAACTGACAAAATCGGTGCCAAAAGAAAAAAAAGGAGAAAAATGTTCACCAACAAACAATAGAGTCTGCCATATTGTAATAACAGAGAACTTATAACAACTAGAAGTTGTGGGGAAAACTTATTACTTAGGTTAGAAACTTTAAAACAGTGAATTATATATTCTCAGAAACTTGATATGCTATGTTGCAACTGTAGTATGAGGATGGAATCTGTAGTAGTTACTGCTGCCCTGAAGTGGGAACTGGCACTGTTCAATGTTGGATGTTGGGTCTGTAGTTACTGCTGCCCTGAAGTGGGAACTGGCACTGTTCAATGTTGGATGTTGGGTCTGTAGTTACTGCTGCCCTGAAATGGGAACTGGCACTGTTCAATGTTGGATGTCGGGTCTGTAGTTACTGCTGCCCTGAAGTGGGAACTGGCACTGTTCAATTTGGACGTTGGGTCTGCAGTTACTGCTGCCCTGAAGTGGGAACTGGCACTGTTCAATGTTGGATGTTGGGTCTGTAGTTACTGCTGCCCTGAAATGGGAACTGGCACTGTTCAATGTTGGATGTTGGGTCTGTAGTTACTGCTGCCCTGAAGTGGGCTGGCACTGTTCAATGTTGGATGTTGGGTCTGTAGTTACTGCTGCCCTGAAATGGGAACTGGCACTGTTCAATGTTGGATGTTGGGTCTGTAGTTACTGCTGCCCTGAAGTGGGAACTGGCACTGTTCAATTTGGACGTTGGGTCTGTAGTTACTGCTGCCCTGAAGTGGGAACTGGCACTGTTCAATGTTGGATGTTGGGTCTGTAGTTACTGCTGCCCTGAAATGGGAACTGGCACTGTTCAATGTTGGATGTTGGGTCTGTAGTTACTGCTGCCCTGAAGTGGGAACTGGCACTGTTCAATGTTGGATGTTGGGTCTGTAGTTACTGCTGCCCTGAAGTGGGAACTGGCACTGTTCAATTTGGACATTGGGTCTGTAGTTACTGCTGCTCTGAAGTGGGAACTGGCACTGTTCAATTTGGACGTTGGGTCTGTAGTTACTGCTGCCCTGAAGTGGGAACTGGCACTGTTCAATGTGGACATCGGGTCTGTAGTTACTGCTGCCCTGAAGTGGGAACTGGCACTGTTCAATGTTGGATGTTGGGTCTGTAGTTACTGCTGCCCTGAAGTATAGGAACTGGCACTGTTCAATGTTGGATGTTGGGTCTGTAGTTACTGCTGCCCTGAAGTGGGAACTGGCACTGTTCAATGTGGACATCAGGTCTGTAGTTACTGCTGCCCTGAAGTGGGAACTGGCACTGTTCAATGTGGACATCAGGTCTGTAGTTACTGCTGCCCTGAAGTGGGAACTGGCACTGTTCAATGTGGACATCAGGTCTGTAGTTACTGCTGCCCTGAAGTGGGAACTGGCACTGTTCAATGTGGACATTGGGTCTGTAGTTACTGCTGCTCTGAAGTGTAGGAACTGGCACTGTTCAATGTGGATGTTGGGTCTGTAGTTACTGCTGCTCTGAAGTGGGAACTGGCACTGTTCAATGTGGACATCAGGTCTGTAGTTACTGCTGCCCTGAAGTATAGGAACTGGCACTGTTCAATGTGGACGTCAGGTCTGTAGTTACTGCTGCCCTGAAGTGGGAACTGTCACTGTTCAATGTGGACATCAGGTCTGTAGTTACTGCTGCCCTGAAGTGGGAACTGGCACTGTTCAATGTGGACATTGGGTCTGTAGTTACTGCTGCTCTGAAGTGTAGGAACTGGCACTGTTCAATGTGGATGTTGGGTCTGTAGTTACTGCTGCTCTGAAGTGGGAACTGGCACTGTTCAATGTGGACATCAGGTCTGTAGTTACTGCTGCCCTGAAGTGGGAACTGGCACTGTTCAATGTGGACATCGGGTCTGTAGTTACTGCTGCTCTGAAGTGTAGGAACTGGCACTGTTCAATGTGGACGTTGGGTCTGTAGTTACTGCTGCCCTGAAGTGGGAACTGGCACTGTTCAATGTGGATGTTGGGTCTGTAGTTACTGCTGCTCTGAAGTGGGAACTGGCACTATTCAATGTGGACATCGGGTCTGTAGTACTTGTGACCATATGCTTCGCACCAACTCCGTTCTGTTCCCCAGTGGGTGATTTTATATCAAGGAGGGTTTTACATGCGTATTACGGAATATTATTTTATGTCAACATTGCCAGCTGACTTAAATTGGCGAATCTGGACAACGTTTGGGTGGCAGATTCTGTGAGCATCTTCATGAAGTTGAGCAGAAGACCAGCACTCCAGTGGCATCCCATTTCAATTCCCTAGGCCATAGTGGTAAACCTGATATGTGAGTCATTGGCATTATCTCATATCACTCTGGGAATTGTAGCCGGTTCGCCCTTTGAGAATCGTCTCATAGTCCAGTTGGGTTTGCTCCACAAGGCTTGAATATACCGCTCTCATACACATGGATGCCTACTACACACAACATACTTTCATGCATGCACACACCTATTGGTGTCTGTAGGTAGGCTGCGCTGGAGTATATATATGGATATATGGTTATGTACGCATACGTTTGTGCACATCTTTTAGGGTTGTTTGGGACTCGTTCTTTAGTTGAAATGACCTAAGTCATGATGACATAAATGAGACCCTAAAATGACGTAAATGAAGCCCTTCCTATGACAAAAATTCCTATATTTATAACTTATATTTAGGATTGATGTCTATTTCTACGCAGCTTTCATTATCTTTTCCCACCTTTCCACTATAAAAATAGTTATTGTTTATATAATGCCGCCAACTTTGCGGTGTTTATTTTAGTTCATCTCACAAATTTGCTAAAATAACAATTGCCCTCCTTATAGACCAGTGTTTATGACTGTTGCTTTTACCAGCGCAGTGAGCAAAAAAATATAATTCAACTTCTAAGACAAATTATATTGTTGTATAAACCGTTCAATGTTAATATGAGAGATTAAATGTTATTAAATCACTGAGAGTCACTGGCACAGTGAGCACAAAAATATAGACCTATACTCCAAACACAAATTTAACAAAATTGAAATGGTGAAAAAAATTATGACTTTCACTTTTACTTACAGAAAGTATGAAATTGTATTTCTGTATAAACAAATATAGCCATTCAATGTTAATAAGAGAGATTAAATGTCTTAAATTAAGAGGATCATAATATAAAATATATAGTTGTGGTGTAATTTGTATGGGAGTGGTAGGCTAGACAAACATTCTGGTCAGACTTTTATTTGACTTCATGACTACACAACAATAAGGTAGAGGCTTTAAAGAGCAAGAGTTCAAATGCGATATACAGGGTGTTTTTAAAGTCGCAGTGCAGTGAATATTTCTAATATTCAGTAAATGACGTAATCATCATCTACGTACCACAATTTTGTAAACCACATTTATGAACAAACCGCTGCTTCCTTTAAGGTTTTATTTACGTAAAGGACGGGCACTACGCTACTTTTACTGTCTCATTGCTTGAAGGAGATGGTGTTGACGATTGAAAACAGGGTATTTCTGGTTGAGCATGTCTTCCGTAATGGCGGTAAATATACGGATGAGGTCATTAGACAATTCTTGAGGAAATTTCCAGACTCACAAGTCCCTCACCGAAATTCTGTTACAAAATTGATCAAAAAGTTTCGTGAAACCGGTAGTGTAGTAGATGCATACCGATCTGGAAGACCTTCAATTTCACAAGACCAAATTATGGAACTCCAAGACAGAATTACAATGAGTCCAAATGCATCTTTAAACCACTTGTCTCAACAGGTGCAAATATCTAAGAGTTCTGTTCACAAGGTTTTAAGAAGTGAACTACACTATCGTCCATACAAATTAACTGAAGTGTCTCAACTCCAAGAAAGAGAATATGAATCCCGTTTAAACTACTGCATGTGGTTTCAGAATTTTATTTATGAACATGGCGCTGCCATCCTTGACGTCACTTTTTTCACTGATGAGGCCTGGTTTCATTTATCCGGTTATGTGAACAGTCAGAACAATCGGCTGTGGAGCAGTGAAAACCCCCATGAATTTCATCAAGTGCCGCTTTACGATCAAAAAGTCGGAGTGTGGTGCGCTATAAGTCGTATGCGGATAATAGGACCTATATTTTTTAATGAAACAATAAATGCAGAACGTTACCGTACTTTAATTCTGGAACTGTTCATAGCACACCGTACAGAACGGGAAATTATGGAATCCTGGTTTCAGCAGGATGGGGCAACAGCACACACAGCCACAACAACACTCAATTATTTAGAAAGCATATTTGCAAATCGCATTATTTCACGTGGAATCTGGCCTGCTCGTTCACCAGATCTAACACCCGCAGATTATTATCTGTGGGGGGCATTGAAGGGGAAAGTTTATGAAAATAATCCGCAGACAATTAATGACCTAAAGACTGAAATAGTAGACAAGATTAAACAAATATCACCAGACATTATTCTGAAGGTTTTCGCAAATATGGAAAGACGAATCACGACATGTCTTGAGGCCCGTGGTGGACATTTTCAACATATGCTTTAGGCACAACTTTATTGTGTTAATACCAACATTACCCATTATAAGCTCGCCGATAGCAGTCAAGTATATTTGAATAATACCATTTATTTTACAATTTGTGTGACGCATTAGTTAACCGCATTTCTGGTGACGTTTTTTCTTTAGAGAGTATAAATTCACTGCACTGCGACTTTAAAAACACCCTGCATATATATATATATATATATATATATATATATATATATATATATATATATATATATATATATATATATATATATATATACACATGGGTACAAGTGTGTATGGATGTGTGTGGTTTGTATGCGTATGTGGTCATGTCATATATCATATATATATATATGTATTTTTTGCGTGTGGATATACTTAGGATATTCACACTCATACATACGTTTCGAATAGTGGTATAGTCTGGGAACTAGTACCCTTCTCCACATGTTTTTTGAACCCTTCCCATATATAATTTATACCTACAACTGCTCCGTTAGCTGGCCTGTTTGATTTCAGTCCAGCTGGTGTTTGATCAAGCTCTGAACTTCATGAAAGTGACTTACTTATTTTCCTTTTAGATAGTCTAGCATATTGTTACCACCAGATTTTTATTTATGATTTCTCTCTGCGGCAACCACCTCTGGTCTCAGCAGCGAGACCCGGCTTGAAACATCAATTACTCATCAATGGAAAAAATATGAGTACCTCCGAAGTCGGAGTTATCTGCCTGTACAACGAGGGACCCCTGTGCGCACAGCTGCCAGGGAAAAATGGATCAACACGTAAAATTCAGTTCCTAGCCTCTAGGGACTTCGTCAGAGGTAAAAGCTGGCGAACGAAAAAAAAAAAAGTATTGTTACCATGTAGTTAGATTTCTGTATGTATCTGTATATATTTTTGTGTTGTGTTTATTGTTCCAACTGAAGGCCTACTGAGCTAAAACATCGTTCTGCTTTTGTTTTGTAGCAGCTTCACATTTGTTTGTCTCTTGATGAATTTTTATCCCTGTCCCTGGCACTGATTAATCTGTTCAATCATTCTGATATACATTACTACTCTTTTAGTTTAGAGAAATACTTTCACATACTGTAGATATTAGTCTACAAACATGCTTGTTAATATTTGTAGGAATGATACATCATTGTTCTGTCACTGAGATTCCAAGCCATGTTTGCTTTATTTTTGGCTCTCTCTTTTAAGCTTTTATTTTTGGATTACATTTATATTTGTTGTTGCCCATTGTTTTTAGTATAGATATTTTGGTTTTAACATGATCTTTGTGATCACTGCATGTTTTTGCCTGTGTTGCAGGTTTGGTACAGGGTGATCCAGATTGTGATAAACAGAGATGATGTTCAAGGCTATGCTGCCAAAACTGTCTTTGAGGTTTGTTGTTTACATTGTTGTTTATTATCTTTAATGAGTCTCAGTACGCTCACAAGCTATCATCATATTGAGTTATTTGCGAGTCATCATTGTACTCTGAACTTGTCCATAGGTGTTCAGATCCCCTCCTCAGCAAGTCCCTCAGTGTCCTGCGACTGACGACTACAGTTCTATATCAACATAATTATCATGTGCTGTCACTATTGTAATTGGGCAATTTATTCTTTTCATAATCATAATGCTTCCTTTTGTTTCAGTAAAATTAAATATATTTTCTGTGTTTTCTTACCCATTTTTTTAAGCCAATAAAAATCTGTTCTCTAACCCCTACTGATCACTATGTCATGTTGTCATAAGGCTTTTAAAAGTTTGCTTGTAAAATGTTAACTGTAAATTTTTAAAGTTACATTTGCTGCTGTTGTTTTCTGTGTTATGTTTCTTTGCTGTTCATTGTCTGTGAAGGATTCTTCAGAGAAACCCATTTTTCGTTCTGCCAGTCATTGTTTAATCTAAGGGGTCAGTTGTACAAACTGTATTATTAGGTTATTAATCCCAGGAATCAATCTATGCAGCAAAACTGCCATTACGTTTTAATAATATACATATTATATATATATAATCTATCTATCACACACAGATGCCAGGCCTAAACATGAATGGAATGATAATCAATAAACTAAGATATGTTGATGACATGTATTACTAGCAGAAAGTCCTAAAGATCTACAACCATTTACTTCATGAAATCAACATGACAAGCAAAAAATACTGGTTAGATATGAATATCAAAAAGACTAAAACTATGATCATAAACAAAGATAATACGCAAAACCCACAAGCGGATATCTAAGTTGAAAGAATAGACCTTGATACAGTTCAGAGCTACAATTACCTTGGGCATATTATAACCAGTGATGGTAAATGTAAAACTGAAATAAACAAAAGAATAGAAATGGCTAAAAGCAATTTTAATGCCATGAAAAATATAGTAACATTATTAGTTATTATTGATAATAATAATTTATTATTATTTTTTTATATTTTATATTTTTTCCCCTTTCTATCTATTGACCTTTCGAGCCGTAACCGGCCCATAGGGCGTAGACCAAGATACACCTTCTCCTATATGAATTTTTGTTCTAGCAGTTTTCTTTTAAAGATATTTTATCAAATCTCGCCATCTGTCTCTGTTCTGTGCAAGCAGTTCTATCTCATTGAGGGAGCCGATTCCTGCTGCTCTTGCCTCTCTCATCAATGTTCTTCTCAGTGTCTCCCTGGGTCTTCCTCTTTTTCTCTTACCTGTTGTTTCCCATATGAGGGCTTGCTTTGCTATTCGATTATTATCTCTTCTCATCACATGTCCAACGTATGACCATCGTCTTTTCTTTATTACTGAAGATATTAGTGGTTGATTGGCGATTTCTCTAATTTCCTCGTTTGTTTTGAATTCGTTCCATTCTATACCAAGTATTTTCCTTAGACATTTATTTTCGAATGCGTTCAACTTTGTTTCTATATCTCTTGTTGTTTTCCAGCTTTCACACGCATACGTAAGGGTTGATAGTACATTTGATTTGAATAGCCTAAGTTTTGTGTTTGTGCTAATGAGTTTTGATTTCCACAACTTTTCAAGGCTTCTGAAAGACATTGCTGCTTTAGCCAGTCTGATTCTAATTTCTTTGCTCGTATCCCCTTCTCAATCAATGTGACTTCCAAGATAGATGAAGTGATCGATCTCTTCTACTGGTTTGTTTTCCATGTATATTATTGTCACTTGTTGGAATTAAACTTTTCATGACTTTAGTCTTTTCATGATTGACCTCAAGCCCAATTTTGCTGGCTATTGATGATAGTTCATTTGTGTTTTCCTGCATCGTTTTTATCTGATTGCTGATGAGAACTATGTCATCAGCAAAGTCCAGGTCCTCCAAATGGTCTCCTTGTATCCATTCGATGCCTTTATTACCAGTGCAGCATTTCTTCATTATGAAGTCCATAACAATTCCAAATAACAAGGGCGATAAAATACATCCTTGTTTAACCCCAGTTTCTATTGGGAAACATTCGCTCAGTCCTTCCTCTGTTCGAACTGCACAGAGGAAGGACTGAGCGAATGTTTCCCAATTTAGCAGGGGAAAAATATAATGCAGAATTTGGCAAGTCAGCTTATTATTAAAGAATCTGTTACCTGAGTTTGTGAAGGTCTGGAGTAAATAGTTACAAAAATATATACTAGCAATTTAAAAACATCATCATTTTTTTTATTTAATAAAGAAGTTGATACTTTCATAGGTAATTTTACCTGTCATATCATTGACATATGAGAACAAAGTGTTAAGTGTTCTACTGTTTATTTTCCCTATGATTTTGTGTGCATGTTTATAGGTGATGTCATCAGTAACATTCCAGGCTGGCCTACTTTCACAAAGCTGTGAAGCAATGCTGGTTGGTGGAAACACCCTATAGTTGAAACTGTCCTGTCAGCAGACAAGTGCACTTCATCACTGCTGCCTCTAAAGTGTTGGCATTTGGTGCACTAGATATGTCACTGGTCTCTGGCAGACTAAACTGTTTGACTTTCAATGCATGCAATGAAATAGTGTTTTTCACATAATGACATGACTTTAAGAGTGAGGATGTGGGGGTCACTCTCAGAATTGTGTGAGGATGTGGTGCTGGGAGAAGACCTCACAATCATAACCAATGCCATTCGCATAACACTTAAAAGGTCACACAACACTGCTCCTGGTCCAGATGGTGTTTGGTACGATGATATAGGCGATTTAGCTAACGGTGACTTGAAAAATCTGGCCAAAGAGTTTAATGCCAGCATTCAGAGTTGCAAGATTAAGGAGAAGTGGCTACATACTACTGCTACCGAAGCCAAACAAGGACCATTCTCAGATCAGGGTCTACAGAATTATAACGATGCAAAACACTGTGGGCAAGCTACTGGAGAAAATAGTTTCCCATGTACTCACCTGTAACCTTGAACAGAAACACGCATTCCCACCCACACTGTATGCATGTTCTGTGTAGAGTTATTGCAGAAGTCAAAAATAGGTAAGGTCACCTTCGCCTGCGTCCTTGCACATGAAGGAGTATGTGGAAATGAAAGAGCGAACAGGTTGGTTAGCTGCGCTGTCGTTAAAGATGGTCAACCAATGGATCGGGCAGACATAATACCCTTCGAGATGTGGGTAGAGTGCAGAATTTTTACAGCCATGAGTCCATGCCATTCCTTCAGATGAAAGAGGTGGGAGTTAAGATTGGCACAGCCAGAAATGAAAAACTTAGTGGGCATGTAAGAAAATTTATCAACCAACACAGAACTGGAGTCGTTAGTTGTTGGACATTGCAGGACTTGCTGAGGAGAGTATCTGAGCTCGTATGGATATGTTCGGAGTGCAGTGATGATGACCAAGAAATAACTCAATAACTATGCATGTAATAGAACAGTGTTTGACACATGATCTTCTTTCTATGCAGGCTCTTCAAGCACCAGCATGTCATGAGAATATGGTCAAAGTTGGAGGCTACATTCTTGGCGAGTTTGGCAACCTCATTGCGGGTGATCCTAGGTCAAGGTAAAATAATAACATTTTCTACATTTAACGTGTGCTTTATGATTATAATGTACAAATCTTCTATGTGTAACTTTTGTAGACCTGTATGCAAACTGGTGTTTTTATTGATAACAGTTTTTTTCCTCCATGTTTTGCTCATAAAAAGAATAAACTGTGCAGACATTTAACATGTTGATTAATACTCTGATCATGTTTCTCTGTCTCTTCTTACAGTGTCACATAAATGAGAAGTTTTGTGGCATTGGAAACCACTCAACTGTCATTGTTGAGTGGAAAACTACTACTTCTTGTTCTTCCTTCCTTAGCCACACACCAACAAAGCAGTCAGTGGCTGGCACACCCTATGGCAACAACAAAGTTCCTCCACTTTGTGCAGTCCATAGTCATCCCTCACAGGTTGTCCATATCTGGTCCACACTATTCTTTTCTTTTTTACTTTTGTCATGCACCTTTTTGTCCTTTGACTGCCTCTCTTTTGTCCTCCCTCTGAATTCCATTACATGGTAGTCTTTGTCATTGTTTCTGCATCTCTCCTCAGCATGTTTTCTAATATATATATATATATATATATATATATATATATATAGAGAGAGAGAGAGAGAGAGAGAGAGAGATATTTAGTTTACCCAATAACAGTAACGTTCATATATAAAAATGTCAATGCATTTCTGTCAATTTTAACCTGATTTATTTTTCACAGTCCACTAGTCCAGTTCCAGCTGCTTCACTCTAAGTACCACTTGTGTAGTCCCAACACCAGAGGTCTCTTGCTGTCTACTTACATCAAGTTCATCAACTTGTTCCCTGAGATCAAGTCCAGCATTCAGGAAGTAGGTGCTCTGGCTGTTATAAAATTGTTGATCTGATGAAACAGGGATACTGATTTTATTGATCTATACTAGCAATGAGTAAAAGTACCTCAATATTATATGTTATGTATAAAGATGTCAATGGTCTGGGAGAGTCTCCAAATGTTTGTTTATTCTTAGGAATCATAAAAAATAATGACTAAAGGTGCTCTCGATTGAGAGTTGTAGTTTAAGACTGACAACTCTAAAAGAAAATAATGACATTGTGGAGACAAAAGTAGATGATCATATTTTCCTGCTAGGTGAGTTTGTACTGACAGCTGTCAGGAGGTAGTGATTGGTGCAACAGTTAATGTCTTAACTGCATGGAAACAGGCTTAGATTTTAGAATGTTTGCACCATGGCCACCTAGTTTGATTTGGCACATGCAACAAACAAGCAGCTAGGATATTCATGATACATAAAAGTAAAAAAAAAAGTAAAGAACCCCCGTCACGCCAAGTGGCGTATAGGGAAATATGGTGTTAGTGACCCTATATTTTACAGACCTTCAGCACATGATTTTTTTGGGGTAATGTGGTCAGTATTACGCCCGTGCTGCTTTACTTTCCCAGAAAAAATCTGGTACCCATTTAAGGCTGGGTGAACCCGGAAGCCGTCGGTTGGGATCGAACCCTACCCCTTGTCCGTGGTAGTCCAGTTCACTAACCACTGAGCTATCGCGGCTCCCTTTCATGATACATATGGCATCATTATTGGCCATCAATAACACCATATAGTAAATGAGTGCTTATCAACACAAACCATCCCATTGCTGTGCTGTTAATGTCACTTTAGACACTAGATTTTAGAACAATCAAAGGCGGATAAACACCGCCAAAATTATATGTCTGACATATGATGCACACAGTTGTTCACACCATGCTCTTTAGATGTGACAGCCTAGGTAGGAAAATCCCTCAGTAGTTGAAGGTCATGTTTTTCTGACCTACTTTTGTGAGTGCCATCTAGGAGCACACGTATTTGATAATTAGTTTCACAGGTTTTCATAATTATTCCCTGTTGTCTTTGTCCAGTGCTTAAAATATCAATAGCCTGGCAAGCCCAGCTCATTGAACATTTGAAACACATGAAAGTTCACATGTAAAGTAACCCATGCCTGGATGTTCTTTGCATGTGATGCACACAGCTGTTTGTTGATATTTTAGTGTAAGTAAATTTTCTCAGATGTGATTCATGACTTGAGTATAATTTTACTATAGTACATTAACTCTAGATTTTGACACCTATCCATGAGTCACATTTTTATGTAAAAATTACAAACACAAAATGTTTGTACATTTGGAGTTCAGAAAATAAGATTTTCTTTGAACTTCTGCCTCACAGCTTGTGTTTACTAAAGGAGAGACAGTGACATTGGATGCAGTAATTATTTCCTGGCTTAGGTTTGATTTATGGCCTGAAATTTAACCACATGGCTACCAGAGGTGTTACATAGTCTCTATTCACACATTGGCCGTCATTCCAGCTGACTTTTACTATTAATGTCGTTTGCTGCCAAACCTGTGTTACAAAGATTTGTTTGCTGCCAAACCTGTGTTACAAAGATTTGTTTGCTGCCAAACCTGTGTTACAAAGATTTGTTTGATGTCTCACAAACAGTTGAAGGGATTTCTCCCGTCATAAGGAAAAAAGGAATTTCTTGAAAATTGGCCAAATTTAGAAAGAAAAAAAAAACGTGCCCATTTTTACAACAGCAATATAATTATGACAGCTTTGAAATTTTTATGGAGCACACATGGTGTTTGAGAAAAAAAATCCAACATTAAAGGCAACAAATTCAAAACTCAGAGGTCACTGGTAGCAATAATTAGGAAGGTATAGGGAGAGAAGAAATGTTTGCTCACGGCAAATTGTAGAATTCCAAGAATTTGTATTTTGAGTTTGTAATTTTTAAGAAGGTGTCAAAATCTAGGGTTTAGAATGATCATAAGAGATGCTATAATATGAGAGATTAAATTTGAATTAGGCTAAGTGGAAGGTAATATATATCACTTATGGTCATCAGCGTAACAAGTACAAAAATATAGATCTACTTCAAATACAAATTTCACAAAATTGAAGTGCTCAAAGAAATTATGACTCACTTTTACTCACAGAAATTATAAAACTGTATTGTTCTATAAAAACAAAAATAGCCATTCAATGTTAATGCGACAAATTAAAGGTTGTGAATTAAGAAGATTATAATATAAATTATATAGTCCAGGTATAATTTTTCCGGGAGTAGCGGGCTAGATAAACATCCAGGTCAGAATTTGCTGCGAGAGAATTCCATATTTGATGTCTCGACTGCCTGAGACTAAGATAGACTTTTTAAAGAGGACTGATTGTCTAATGTGCAGCTTGAGAGAGATAATTAGAAGTGAAAGTCTGAGAAGACGGTTAGGGATCGCTTCCGTGACAGTCAAATGTATAAAGATATAACAAATAATTTGGTCCTTAATATGATAGAAACAATTCACAAAACTGTCAACAAATGCTGAGAAAAAATGAATGGTGAGGACGTCCTTAAAAAAGATTGATAAATTGAATACTAAAACACTGAAACATTTGATGAGAGAGGAAGCCAATCAAAGAGCAAAGACTGCAAACCCATGGTCGACCCCGCCATTGGTAGAAATGATTACCAGGGTAGCACTCTGGGAAAGTGATGAGTGGTGCCTTGCTTGTGAGATATGATGTTTGAGGCGACACTAGTAAGGAGTCTCCAAACACTTCAGAATAGGTGGCCAACTACATATGGGTAAAAACCTGCATGCTAAGATGGCAATTCAAATCTTGTACCTTTTCCCTTGATGCTGAAAAGTAATAAGGGGGAAATTAAGAGGAAAAAGAAAGAAAAAAAAAAAAGAACAGAAAACGCATGTTGTGAAGTGATCTCCTTCTCTATATTTGACCTCTACCTCACAGTACAGAAGAAGCACATTGAATATGATAGTACAAACAGTTTATAAAAAGTCTGAGTGTTGACATTTACATGAGAAAAGAATGCTTTTATGAATATCTCATATTCAGCTTCACAGAATTATTACAAAATAGCCAGGTTTTTTTTTATTTATTTCACAGTAAAGTCTTCTTATAAGTATTGAGCATATTTAGGACTAGTCTGGGTACAGTGAGGTCAGTAATTACAACAAAGTCACTTTTACTTTTGTTTTTTCATTGTTCGCGGGATCACAAGTACTCTTTAAAAAGTCTATCTTAGTCTCAGGCAATCATGACATCAAATATGAAATTCCCTCCCACAAAGTCTGACTGGATTTTTTTTGTCTTGCCCACCACTCCCAGATAAATTACACCGATTATATTACGATCTGCTAAATTCATAAAATATTTAATCTCTCATAATAATATTGAGAATCTTATGTTTGTTCATACAACAATACAATTTTATATTTTCTGTGAGTAAAAGTGAAAGGTGTAATTTTTTTTAGCACATACATTTTTTGAAAGTTGTATTTGAAGTAGATCTATATTTTTGTACTCGATGCGCCAGTGACCATAAGTGATAAGATAATATATTATGATCTGCTTAATTCACGACATTTAATCTGTCATATTCACATTGAGAAACTATATTTATTTATACAACAATACAATTTAATCATTTTTGCCAGTAAAAGTGAAAGTCATAATAATTTTTAAGTGTCTCATTTGTGTTATATATTTGCAAAAATCTGTGAGTTATTTATATTAAATATGTATGTGGTGTCCATCATGTGTTAAGCAAATCCATGGGTTAGTTTATGTCTTTAACCATTAATTATGATACCTATCTGTGACTGATGTGTTTATGATACCGTGGCAAAAATTACTACCACTTAAATGTAACATTTGGTGTGCTAAAAATAGTATTTTCTCTGAACTTTTGACACACATCTGTGTGTTTGCACTAGGAGACACTGGGACTCTGATTTCCTGGCTCAGGTTGATTTATCACCTGAGTTTGACTGCATGGACCGGACGTGTTACAATGTCTATCAGGACAGTCACTGTAGGTCCATCAGTAATGTTCAGCTACCTCATAGCATTATTCACTGTGTTTCACGAGTTAAAAGGGTTATTTGATGTCAGCCGACGACCAAGGAAATTTCCCTTGAAAATTGGGGAGAATCCTACATCAATGAAAACAAATCCAACATTCAGGGGTCATCGAAAAAAATAGTAATTAGGAAGGTACACGGAGGGAGGGAAATGTTTGGTAGAATTTATGTTTTGATGCTGTAATTTTTATGATGGTATCTTAATCTAGGGTTAAACTGTAGTCTACAACACTGGGCTTGCCATACTATTGTTATTTTAGCAAACTTATGCACTGGACAAAACAAACATTGTCAGTAACAGACCAATAGGTTTGTGTCTGAACATAAATGCACCACTAGAAACTGTTAATGTTTTCTTTGATAGCAACACAAGTAATGAATGTAAAACCCTGCAAAACTAATTATTGAAAACTTGCACTCCCATGTGGCACAAGCAAAAGTAGGTCAGAACAACCTCCAATTACTGAGGGATTTTCCTACCTAGACTGTCACATCTAAAGAGTGCAGCACAAACAGTTCTGTGTTATATATAAGCAATGATATGATTTTTTCACTTAAATTTTACTGCTATCAAATATCAGGTTCTTGGGAGTGACAACAACCTGAGAAATCCAGATGTAGAACTTCAACAAAGATGTATAGAGTACCTGCAGCTGAGTACTGTGGCTTCTTCCGATGTTCTGGTTGGTGAAATTTTGTACATTTTAATTTTGGTTTGGTTGTTTGTTTTGTTTAGGATGGTTAAGTTTTTCTATAGAAAGTAATTTAGTAAAGTTTATTATCTGTGAAGAAAAAACATGGTTGGTAATAATCAGTGCCTTAAATAGAACATTGATGAAATAACATTTCCAATAACAGTTTCCTATTGGCCAATATACAAGTAGCGTCTGTGGCTAGGGAGCATTTGGAATTGTATTGCCCCACACTTGGAACTTGAAAACACTTCTGCTACATATATATTTTTTATTTATTATGATGGCACAATAACTTGTGTTGTATCATTTCCTTTGCCGTAAATTTTTTGGTTCTGAATGTTTGAAGTCTCTGAGAAGTTCTACATAACCAGTAGGCAATTGGTGGTGGAAATTAAAGGTAAAGAACTTAGCTTGGCTACATTATCTTGCACATCAGTTATGCATAAGCATATGTCCCACATTAATATTATATTCCATTTATGACTTCAGGAACATATGTATATTAACAGCATGTTAAAAAATTCATTAACTCTTTCTGTACTTTTAGATGCAGACTGCATCAGCCTGTTTCAGGAAAATATACTTAGCAGCAGTGTATGTCACCTGACACATATCACAATTTATTCTCTTTAAACCACATTAGAAGTTTTTAATTAAAGTTTCTTGTAAACATTCTTCACTGGAGAGTTCCTTCCTACTTCTACATATGGTGTTTACAAAGAAATCATGTGATTTTCCATTTGGATTAGTAGTGTTTATCGCCAACAAAAAAATGAGCTGATCAAAATGGCATTGATTAGTATTGATAAAGTGTTCATGCACTTATTGACCTTCCTTATTACAGGCTACAGTTCTGGAAGAAATGCCACCTTTCCCTGAACGTGAGTCCTCCATTTTAGCCAAACTTAAGAAGAAAAAACCAGCAGTGCCGGAAGGAACAGAGGTCAAGGAAAAGGAAGCTCGTATAATCCCACAAGCTCAGATCAACAATCTAGAGACTGCACCTCCTCCCCCTGTAGTGCAGGTTTGATCCTTAGCCACACATTTCATTGTTCTCATAACCAGATGTTTTATTTGTTGATGTAATTACATGATGTGTTTGTTCTTCACACCTTTCATTGTTCTCATACCAAATATTTTATTTGTTGATGTGTTTACATGATGTGTTTGTTCTTCACACCTTTCATTGTTCTCATACCAAATGTTTTATTTGTTGATGTGTTTACATGGTGTGTTTGTTCTTCACACCTTTCATTGTTCTCATACCAGATATTTTATTTGTTGATGTGTTTACATGGTGTGCTTGTTCTTCACACCTTTCATTGTTCTCATACCAGATATTTTATTCGTTGATGTGTTTACATGATGTGTTTGTTCTTCACACCTTTTATTGTTCTCATACCAGATATTTTATTTGTTGATGTGTTTACATGGTGTGTTTGTTCTTCACACCTTTCATTGTTCTCATACCAGATATTTTATTTGTTGATGTGTTTACATGATGTGTTTGTTCTTCACACCTTTTATTGTTCTCATACCAGATATTTTATTTGTTGATGTGTTTACACGGTGTGTTTGTTCTTCACACCTTTCATTGTTCTCATACCAGATATTTTATTTGTTGATGTTGTTACATGGTGTGTTTGTTCTTCACACCTTTCATTGTTCTCATACCAGATGTTTGGGACTTCCGTTTCTAAGATGACAGATCTAGTCCACGTTCTCTCAATTGCTGCAGAAAGTGCAATTGATGTCTGATTAATTTCAGTTCTCCATTGCACTCCTATGTGTTAAAGTCAAGATGATGATCTGCTCCGATAAAACAATGTCGTACGCCTGCAATATTCCATTTTCGACAAATTAAGTGTTATGTATGCGACCTTCCATCGCCTAGGCTTGTTCTGTGCTTTACGTCACATTGGTGCTGTTCATGACCGTTGTTCGATTTGCTTGATGCAAGTTACTTCCATGTTACTCATTAATGTGAAATGCTTCGTCAGCCTCAGTTTTATTTCTTTAGGGAATTTGTACCGTGTTCTGTTCGTCATAGGCTACATTCACTAGAGTAATCAGGATTCTAAAGGGCGCGTCATTGCAGTGCGTCTGACATTATTATGTGTACTACGTCATCGTAATGGCTCATCGTAAATTCCTAGACCGGCCGTACGCTAATCTTACGGTCTGTTGTTTGATGTGCGATGGGGATAATCTGACGACTAACTGTGTGTTTATATGTTCGAAATTGGAGTCAACAACGATGACCTAACACCATCAAGCGCTAGACATTTTTAAAGAAATATGACGATCATCACTTTCGGAAGGACATGAACTTCTAGTATATGGTGGATAGGCAGCAGGAACCATTGCAGACTATGCATGAAAAGTGTTCCTTGTTGCAGTTTCCTCATATTCCAAGTCCATGGGGGACTGGTTGGTCTCAAGGCAAGACACCGGCCTCAGGACAGAGAGGTTGTGGGTTCAAATCTCGACTACACTGGTTGGGATTTTAATTTATGATTTCTCTCTGCGGCAACCACCCCTGGTCTCAGCAGTCCCGGCTTGAAACAGCAGTTACTCATCGACGGAAAAAAACATGAGTACCTCCGAAGTCGGAGTTATCTGCCTGTGCGACGAGGGACCCCTGTGCACACAGCTGCCGGGGAAAAATGGATTAACACA
Organism: Megaustenia siamemsis; assembly: GCA_032433765.1. Classification (NCBI taxonomy): domain Eukaryota; kingdom Metazoa; phylum Mollusca; class Gastropoda; order Stylommatophora; family Ariophantidae; genus Megaustenia; species Megaustenia siamemsis. Next base: position 22,534,101 of record JAVIAB010000024.1, on the reverse strand, counting down.
CAAAATTCAGTTCCTAGTATCTAGGGATTTCGTCAAAGTTGAAAGCTGGCGAACGCAACAACAATAACAATACCAGATGTTATATTTGTCTATGTGTTTACATGGTGTGTTTGTTCTTCATGCCATTTATTGTGCTTATTCCAGATGTTTTATTTGTTGATGTGTTTACATGGTTGTTTGTTCTTCACACCATTTATTGTGCTTATACCAGATGTTTTATTTGATGGTGTTTTTACACATTTTTTTTTTATCTAACATGGTAGTAGTGTTATTGTCTAGGAAGTTAACCTAAGATAAATGTTTAATAGCATAAGTCATGAAGGGTTAGAGCCCTTGTTGCAAAGATATGATGTTAGAGTAGGAGTCAAGTAGAGTGAACTAGCTAGTGAAATAGCTAGTTAGTTTAGAAGAAAATGATTAGAGTGGCTAGCACCAAGTTTATATATATGTGTGTGGGCGGCAACCTGTAGGCAGAAATGACATTTTGTTTTGTCCTTTTTTTTTGTAAAGCTGTCACTATACCTTGTAGGAGTGTATGTTACATCCCACCACTTGCTCCCTGTATCTGAATGTTCAAAAGATACAAGGAGAGCATCAACCCCAGCTAAATTGAATGAGGTATATGAAGGAAAACAATGTGAATTCATACTTAGCAGAAGTGATTATGAGAGCTGGCAAGAGTGAAGACCAGACTAAATGTTCTGACAGAAGAATATCAGTTGAATCCGATCCATCAGGGATATGAGAGTACTCCTTAAGTTGATACCAAAACCAATGAAGATGTTGTGCTATCAACCCTTTAAGCGAAGAGGTGTACATATAAACTTTCTCCATTAGGCTGTAAATGTGACTTATTCTTTTGAAAGGGATAATTCTCATCATTGAGGACATAAATGACAACACTAGTGTTATTGTAGAACACTGATGTCCTCACTTCAAATCCTGTAACTTAAATCTGTAAAATTAATAGACTTTACTTCTCTACCACATAGTTTGTTAATAAAACTCTCTCTCTCTTTCTCTCTATCTCTCTGTCTGTCTGTCTGTCTGTCTGTCTGTCTCTCTCTCTCTCTCTCTCTCTCTCTCTCTCTCTCTCTCTCTCTCTCTCTCTCCCTCTCCCTCTCCCTCTCCCCTTCTTTTTACTACTTCAGGTGTTGAGGAATATACAAAGTTCTGGCTCACCTTTTCTGGTGGCCTTGACCATTGACACTTGATACTGTTGCAAAGTTGAAAAGTGGTGTTGTAACTCTAACGTAGATTGGCTCAGCCTCTAGCTCTGCGACCTTGTACTCTTTTTTGTATATGCTTTGTTCAAGATGTTCTGTCCAAGTGGGCAAACCATTTGATTTGTTGTCTTTGTATGTAATTCAAAACTGCTTCCATGTTTGTCTTTTCTCTTATAACCTTGTTTCTGGTTTTGTCACTTCTGCTCACTCCTAGCCCTTTTCTCAAATATCTCATTTTTGTGATGAATAACTTCTTTTTCTGACTTGTTATGAGTGACCATGTTTGACACTGGCAACATAGAGTGAGGATAAATAAGCTTGGTACAAGATGTTGCTTTGTGTTGATCAACACCATCTTGTGTTGTACGAGATGGGCTATCAGTCCCAATACTTGCTTTGCCTTACAGCATTCTTCTTCTTCTTTCCTTCCTCATCTGCCTTTCAGCGTCGAGGGGAGATATAATTTGCGGTCTTTTGCTCTTCTGTTCACCTCTGCTGCTGTTATGTTTCCTAGTGCTTCTAATATTCCAGCGATCCATCTTTTTCGTGGTCGACCCTTGGGTCTGGTTTTCTCACGTTTGTTGAAGGCTCGTTGTGTTGTGTTTTATTCTTTCTGCCTTGTCACATGGCCAAACCATTTTATCTGTTGTTTCCTTATATATTCTATGGCTGGGGCTATTCCTAGCTTTTTCTCAGTTCTTCATTTCTGATCTTATCTCTCAGACTGTTTCCTGTCATTCGTTTAACACATTTAATCTCTGTAGAGGTTATTTTTCTTATTGTTCTTGCATCTAGGGTCCAGGTCTGTCATTGGTAGCACAACGTTGAGATGAATGCCTTACAGCATTGAATGTTAATTTCTTTATCTATTTTGCCACCTTCAGAGGATGTTTTTACTAGATACTTGAACTCTTGATATCTGTGATATATGTATGTGATCTCTATTTATATATTTAGGCTTTGCTTCTCTCTCCCTATTGCCATGATTTTTGTTTTTTCAGTGTTGATTCTCATATTTTTTGTTTTACACTCCAGATTGGTGGTCATGAGATATTATTGCACTTTCTTAGGTGTTTCTGCTATCAAGGCATCATCTACAAAGAGTACTTCTTTCATATTATTTTCATTTTTGGACTTGGCATTTTTGCTTATACTCTCAATGTATTTAATAAACAATAGTGGTGATAGGACACATTCTTACCCTGGACATTACAGCGAATGGGTTTCTTCATTGAACCGTGTTAAGTGTAAAGATTGCATCTGTGCAGCTTGTATTTCTTCTAAAGCATACCTACCTGTTCTACCAACTGTGGTTCTATAATTGCCTTAATCTGTTTATATTATTTTGACATACATTTTTTTCTTTTGTGGCTCAAACTTGAGATGATTCAATATTGTGGACATTTTTTGCTTGCTCCCTTTGTTTTCCATAGTATTACTATTGCTAGCTGCTAATAAGAGGAGTGGTTAGTTTTATCCACGCTCATTAAAGATTCTATGTAGCCATCTAATGCAACTTTCCTCTGCCACTTGCATTATTTCTGCTGGCTGCCCATTAACTCCTGGTACTTTTATATTTAGGCGAATGCCCAACAGCTTTTAAAAATTTGCCCTTGAAAAATGTTCTGGTAACTGTTTTCTCTGTTACTTTTGTTCTATCTATCTATTGACCTTTCGAGCCGTAACCGGCCCATAGGGCGTAGACCAAGATACACCTTCTCCTATATGAATTTTTGTTCTAGCAGTTTTCTTTTAAAGATATTTTATCAAATCTCGCCATCTGTCTCTGTTCTGTGCAAGCAGTTCTATCTCATTGAGGGAGCCGATTCCTGCTGCTCTTGCCTCTCTCATCAATGTTCTTCTCAGTGTCTCCCTGGGTCTTCCTCTTTTTCTTTTACCTGTTGTTTCCCATATGAGGGCTTGCTTTGCTATTCGATTATTATCTCTTCTCATCACATGTCCAACGTATGACCATCGTCTTTTCTTTATTACTGAAGATATTAGTGGTTGATTGGCGATTTCTCTAATTTCCTCGTTTGTTTTGAATTCGTTCCATTCTATACCAAGTATTTTCCTTAGACATTTATTTTCGAATGCGTTCAACTTTGTTTCTATATCTCTTGTTGTTTTCCAGCTTTCACACGCATACGTAAGGGTTGATAGTACATTTGATTTGAATAGCCTAAGTTTTGTGTTTGTGCTAATGAGTTTTGATTTCCACAACTTTTCAAGGCTTCTGAAAGACATTGCTGCTTTAGCCAGTCTGATTCTAATTTCTTTGCTCGTATCCCCTTCTCGATCAATGTGACTTCCAAGATAGATGAAGTGATCGATCTCTTCTACTGGTTTGTTTTCCATGTATATTTTGTCACTTGTTGGAATTAAACTTTTCATGACTTTAGTCTTTTCATGATTGACCTCAAGCCCAATTTTGCTGGCTATTGATGATAGTTCATTTGTGTTTTCCTGCATCGTTTTTATCTGATTGCTGATGAGAACTATGTCATCAGCAAAGTCCAGGTCCTCCAAATGGTCTCCTTGTATCCATTCGATGCCTTTATTACCAGTGCAGCATTTCTTCATTATGAAGTCCATAACAATTCCAAATAACAAGGGCGATAAAATACATCCTTGTTTAACCCCAGTTTCTATTGGGAAACATTCGCTCAGTCCTTCCTCTGTTCGAACTGCACATGTGTAACCATCATACATGTCTTTGATAATATTTATGATTTTTGATGGTAAGCCATATTGCTTCAGAATTTTCCACAAAGAATCTCTATGAATACTATCAAATGCTTTTTTGAAGTCGATGAAGTTAAGTACAAAAGGTTTTTGCTTTTCAATGTGTTCCTCCAATATAAGTCGTAGAGTGAAAATGTGGTCAAGACAGCTTCTCCCTTTTCTAAACCCAGCCTGTTCTTCACGCATTACTGTATCTATTGAATCCTTTATTCTATTTAGGATGATTTTACAGAATAATTTTGAGGCAACTGACAAAAGTGTCACGCCTCTCCAATTGTTACAATCTCTAAGATTGCCCTTTTTTGGGATCTTAACAATGATTCCTTTTTTCCATTTATGAGGCGTCTTCTCTGTTTTCCAAATGATGTTGAACATTTTTTGGAGATGTATTAAATTATGGCTATCAATTGCCTTGAGGATCTCAGCTGTTAACTTATCCTCTCCAGCAGCCTTGTTATTGGTCATTAGCTTTAAGGTGGTTTCTATTTCACTCAAGGTGAAGTCATCTAAATTTACATCTAATTCTGCTGCTGGTGTTTCAGCTTCAAAATCTATTAAACTGTGAGGTAGTGGACGGTTAAGAATTTCTTTGAAGTGTTCCGCCCAACGGGCTTTTATGTCTGCGCTTGTTGTTAGCATTAATCCAGATTTGTCTAGAATTGGTGTTCCACTGGATGTATAGGTGTTTGTCAGCATCTTTTGTACAGTATAAAGAGTTCTGCTGTCTCCTGTAATTGCAGCTGTCTCTGCTTTCTCTGCCAAGTTGTCTATATAAGCTCTTGTATCTCTTCTTGCCGAACTTTTCACTTTGTTGTCTAATTCTTTGTATGTTGCTTTTGCCAGAACCTTTCCAAGATCTGTCTTTACATTAGTCATGGCTCTCTTCGCTTCTCTTCTTTCTTTGATGTATTTCCATGTGGTGTCTGAGATCCAAGCTCGTTTTTCCATTTTCTTCAGTCCAGCACTTGCTTCTGCTGCTGTCATTAGTATTTTGCTCTGTGAGTCCCACATTTCATTGATATCTAAGTCTATTTCACCAAGTGCTGAATAACAATTACTTAGCTCTATGTTAAACTTTTCCTTTATTGCTTCATCTTTCAGTTTATGACTATCAATTTTATGTGTAATTGACCTCTTCTGTTGGTTTCTAAATTTTAATCTTATTTTCCCAATGCACAGGTTGTGGTCACTATTAACATCAGCACCTCTGTATGCTCTTACATCTATTAATGATGATCTGAATTGTTGTTTAATACATAGGTGGTCAATTTGATTTGATGTTCTATCATCAGGAGATATCCATGTTGTTTTGTGGATATTTTTATGTGGAAATAATGTCCCACCTATAACTAAATTTTCTATTAAACATAATTCTATTAATCTTTCTCCATTCTGACTTGTTGTATTACAGCCTTCTCTCCCCATCACATGTTCCACTCCTGCGTTATCTTGTCCTACTTTGGCGTTGAAGTCTCCCATTACAATTAAAAGATCGTGTTTTGGTATTTTGTTTATAAGTTGTTGCAGTTGGTTATAAAAATCATCCTTAACTTCATCATCAGCTTCGTTAGTAGGCGCATAACATTGAATAATTGAAAGTCTTCCATGTTTTGTTTTGTATCGTGTTCGTATCAGACGGCTATTTACCGGTTCCCATTCTAATAAACTTCTTGCAGCTTTGTCTGTCATCATTATGCCTACTCCTTCACGGTGTTTTCCATCTTCCCTTCCAGAAAAAACTACTATTTTATTATCAATAGATCTCCTACCTGTTCCAGGCCAGCGCATTTCGCTTAATCCTAAAATATCTAGATCGTATCTGTCCATCTCGCTCGCGACCTGTGCATGTTTCGTCGGAGCGGCCATTGTTCGCACATTCCAGAATCCTATTTTTGTTGTTGTTTTAGGGCCGAAAAAACTATCACTACTATCTACTGCTAATTTACACATTCTGTATCAGGTCTACGTTTCATTAACAACATCGTTTTTACGATAGCGGCTTGTTAAACCTCTGATCAACGGTTATATACCAAGCCGGAGAAAAATAATTCCTCCATTTTGGAAACAAACCGGAAACGGAAATCCTTGCTTACTTTTGTTACCTAGGTATAATTGTTGGCAAGAAATAAGTGCAATGAACCATGCCTTTGCTACACTAATTTGGTGCAGAGGTAAGACACTAACTTAAATCCCACATTTGATGTGACAGTCAATTTTCTGGCTTAGAATTAGGTGGACAGGAAATCAACAGATGCTTCAGTATAGAGAATGTTGGCAAAACAAAGCATGGCTTTTGGCTGGAAATTATGTGCAACATTTAGGGTCTTCATCTTCTTCAAAGTTAACCCATTAAGTTGGTGTGGATACCTTGTGTTACTAGTTTACATGAGGCTGCAAAATTTAGCCTCACACATCTATCTTTGGCATGAGTAGATTTTTAGCTGCTTAACAATTTTTCCCCAGGCAGCATTTAAAAAAAAAAATTTTAACTGCCAAAGGATCTTTGTTGTGCTCACAGAGCCTCCTTTTATTTTTTTGCTGTGATTCGAGAGGGCTAGACATTGAAATCATGGATTTGAAGAAATTTCCACCTTCTGTGGTGGGATTTGAACCTGAGACCTTCTTGTCCAGAGGTTGGCATCTTACATCTAGACCAGCAAGCCTCTCCCATCATCATTTCAGATGATAAAGTTTGACAATCTGTGGAACATTAACAAACACAAAGAAGTCCAGACAATAGCTCTCTTTTTGTCAGTAATCATAATGGCCCACTGTCAACAGGTTATATATGTGTCTATACATCAAGTGGTGTATAGGGAATATGGTGTTAGTGATCATAATTTTTTTTATAGACCTTCAGCACATGATTTTTGGGGTAATGTGGTCAGTAATGTGTTGCTTTACTTTCCAAAAAAAAATCTGGTAGGCTGGGTGAACCCTGAAGCCGTCAATCAGGATCGAACCCAACCTCTTGTCCCTGAACATACTACCCAAATATTTGAATTTGCTAACCTGCTTTATTTGATTGTCATTTATTTTTATATTTAATTGAATAGCCTCTTTCCTTGCTCACTTTCATTATTTCTGTTTTGGCTGTGTTAAATTATGTTTAAAATCTGCATTAAGAAATTTTAACAAATAGAAAAGAAAATTGTAGCAGGCTATACCAACATGTTTCACCCACAGTTTAAAATAATGTTAATGAGTCTTTTATAAGCTGTTTAATACTTTCATTTGCAGCCAAGTGGTACAGTGGACTTGTTGGGATTAGAATCTGTCCCGTCAGGCCCTGCACCTTCATCTGGAGGCCTGAACTTCCTAGTGGACATGTTTGGTGATCAACCAGCAACCAACGGGGTTGACTTGTTCAGTTCTAGTGGTGGGCTCACACCTGGTGCAGAGGAGAGTTTTAAAAAGTATGGACATGTAAATGTTTGAATGTGTAATGTTAGTTGTGTATCACCTGTGTCTCACTGCTCTGATAATGTGAGAATGGGACAGTCATTTGGCAACTGCCAGTTAAATGTATTATTCAGTATTACTATAGCAACTTAAATCTTAAATTAATTTGAAAAAAAAAAAAAAACAGTGCCTTCAATAATCTGAATATGTAGGCAATGCTGCTTGTTGAATAAATTTGAAAGTGAGAACAAAAATGATACATCAGAAGAGAATTATAAACTAACATTAGTCCTTCTGTAGAAGAATGAAAAACTAAAATATTTCTATATTAACTTATGGTCAGTGCAAAAGCTCTTTAAAAACAACATCAATAGTTTTCCTAGCAAATATTGGTAGTGTAAAGGGTTTTTGGTCTTTATAAAATATACTGTATGAAGGTTGGAGTTTAACCTAGCATGATTGAATACAAACAAATCTCAAGCTTTTTAATAAACATTAAAAAAATATACTTTCTCATTCAACAAACAAAATGTGATGCCACAGCTTGTTTTTTATTCTTTGAGTGCTATTCTCATTTCTATATTTTATTAATATTTGTATTATCATTAAAGAAAGTCCTTATTATCAATATTGTAGTTCTAAATATGTGCAACAAAATGCACATATTTAGAACTACAATATATTCATAGTCAACTATGACTGACGGAGGCTACTAAATATGTGCAACAAAATGCATATATTTAGAACTACAATATATTCATAGTCAACTATGACTGACGGAGGCTACTAAATATGTGCAACAAAATGCTGCTATTATTAATACAAATGGCTATCTTTAAATTTCACTTTAGTAAGTGTTGGTGTCTACATTATTTGATATTAAATTGTGTGCTAAAAATAGATGTTCTAAATAAATCTTGATAAATAAATTGGCTCATCAATAAAGTTGCAGAAATTTAGAAATCTGTTATTGCTCAAGTGGTGTCGGTCATCTTAGAAGATAAAGAAGAAGCAGTCCTAACCAATGGCACCTTCAGCACCTTAAAATATTACCTCTGCTGCAAGAAACTGGACACTTTGGGTTGATAATATAAAAGTTAGCATGTTAACATCTGCATTTAAATTCACCATTGACAGTATTTGGCATGTGCTCTCCTCCATTTCAGATTCACTTGTAAGCACAATGGTGTTCTTTTTGAGAATGACCTTCTCCAAATTGGCATCAAGTCAGAATACAGGCAAAACCTGGCTCGTATAGGAGTGTTTTTCGGCAACAAAACCACATTCCAGTTTACTAACTTTGCCTCAGACCTCATTCTGCCTGGCACACTTTCATCTAGTATCCTTTTGACTTTAGACTTATTTGTGTTATGTGTTTTAGTTTATGTATAAAAGAGGGCATATGCTCTAGAGAAGTATCATTGTTCTGAGATTCATCTTATGAATTTAGTGATAATTGCACAATTAAAATTGAAAGTTATCAGAACATTATCAGCAAGAGTGTGTCCATGTGAGAGTTAATTTGAACCATAAAATGTGATCCTTTTATCTGGCCATGTAGAAAGAATCAATTTCCTTTAACTGAATCTTTTTTTTTTAAAATGTTATTTTGGATGATTCAGAACACTTTCAAAAGAGAATGTTCCCAATATACCGTTTTAAAGGTTTCTAGCCGTGTGAGTTATGTGTGACTGATTCTGTTCAGTCATGCTTGAAAAATACACTATTAGAAGTAGTCCTGCCATTAACTCATTTAATGTTGTGTTGAGAAACAGATTTCTATTGATCTATCGACCAATGGATTCGTGTGTACACAGATGGATCAGCACAGAATGTAGTAAAGAATGGGGGAGCAAGTACCCAAATAACACTAGGGATATGAATAAAATAGCAACAGGGAAATATTGTCACAATTATGATGCAGAAATACAAGCAATAAAGTTGGCAATAGAAAAATTGCTGAACAGTAATCTTAGTCCACAGCCTGTAGTGTTTTTGACAGATGCAAGATCAGTACTCCAGGCACTACAATCCAGAAAATTACCACATCTGCAGACCTTATTGACTGAACTCTGCAAGCACCACAGGTTTGCCACTGCAGTGGATCCCATCTCACTGTGGAATACCAGGAAATGAGAAAGCAGATCAGTTGGCAAAGGAAGGTTCAACAGGCACACAACTAGATACACCGGTTACATACCATCATAAGAAACAGATAATCAAATCAATAAGAGGACCACAAACCCCAAATCAGGATGCCTTTCATAATATGAATAGATATGAACAAGTTATCATTATACGCCTAAGAACAGGACACAATCAACTCCATAGTCACATGTATACAAAATTCAAGATCGGCACATCAACTACTTGTACATGTGGACAGGCGCCCCAGACTGCTGAACACATACTTCAAGATTGCACAGAATATAGTAGACTGAGGAAAATCCATTGGCCTATAGATACAACACTACAGACAAAACTATATGGGCCACTGCAAGAATTACAAAAGACAGTAAAATTTATACAGGAAACGACATTGCAGATATAGACAATACTTCGGGCGAACAAAAGATAGACAGATATTGATCTATCTATTGTCCTTTCTTGCTGAAGACGGTATATAATGCAGAAATTGTAGATTCCCTGTCACCTGATCTTTGTTATTAAGTGTCAGACCTTGTACAGGGCACATATTGTATCACACCATACATTCCTGTTCTGGGCTAGCTGCTCAATCTCAGCTGATGCCTGCTGTTGTTGAAAAGTAGACTTGGCCAAATCAATTTGTGTTCTTCTGCTTCACTCAGTGGTGTCATTTATGTGTGGCCTTCATTTCTAGTTTGATGGTCAGTCTTCAGGAAATTTTGACAAATTAATTGCCAATTCGAAGATGAGTGCAATACTAATTATTTGTCCTATTCACATCAGTCGAGAGGTGTTGTAGGGAGCTGCAGATGTGGGTCAGCTGTGTTGAACTTCTGCAGCTGTAGAATATTTATGAAACTACCCATCTTTCAAATTGTTTCAAACTCTGACGTCAAACTATTAGATGTTGCAGACATGCAATGGTTTGATTTTGAGATGACAGAGCGACTTTATTATAGATTTTGTCTTCATGTTTGCTGCAAGACATTGTTGCAACTAATTTTCTGACTTGATCATTTTTCGTTCTATTTTTTTGTGTGTGTAGTGATATTGATCATTTTCCTCAAGCATTTTATCGCACATGATGTCATCTGTCATGCATGTGCCTTAGGTAAGGGCCGTGTTAACATTGGTAGCAGAGGATTGACATTCTATCTATCATCTGTTGATATCTGTTATATTGAGAGATTTACTGTACTGGCTTTTGAACATTCTGTTTTAGTCAAGTCAGCTGTTTGCAGCTATATAAAAAATGACATATTTGGTGCAAGATGTGGAATCTTGATAATGAAATATCTATTTTGTGTTGTAGCTGTTGTGCCAATGAGACCAAACTATCATGTTTCTCTGTTCAACTAGTTTAACTCATGTACCTCAGTGAGGGCTGGTTGTGCCATGTTAGCCTCAATCTCTCATCCACCATGTTAGCCTCAATCTCTCATCCACACTTCCCATGATCCACTGGCAAGATACAGTCAAGATAACAAGTGGGAAAAGGATGTAATAGATGATCAAAGCTGGATAATTGTAGACTCCTGCTTGTTACACCACACAACATGCAGCTAGAAATGCCTTTCTGCCATTGCACTTTTCCACTTAAATCCATGTCACCCAGGATTCCAGTTTCACTTGCATGAATAGACAAGTTCTGATCTCACAGAGGTTTAAGGAACATTAACCTCTCTCACCTGATTTTGACTGCTAGTTGAAATGGTTTCCCCAGGTGTGACTGCTGTCAAGTTCTATGTTAAGATATCCTGTTAGGCAGGATAAATGTTAAATGCCAATAAATTTGAACCTGATTATAAAATGTTATCACTGATGTTCCGCTGAACTGAATTTACATAGACTGGACTCATCTTTTACAAGTTCATATTGATCAATTTAATTTTGTTGGCCGTATTCTACACAATGCATTTGAAACCATCTCTGGAGACATCTACTGTCAGCTCCTTATTTTAATCTAGCATGTCTGAGGTCCAAATTTTAAACAACTGAGACCCTTATCAAGGAGCTTCAATTTGCTGATGATGCAGCACTGGTTGTTTACGATGAGTCCATCCTGCAGTCAATGATTGGCAATTTATCTAAATCATGTGATTTATTCTCCTTGTCAATAAGTATACAGAAGACTGTGGTGCGTCAACAAGGTGTAGCCAGCCCCGCAGCGATATCATTAAATAACACACCCCTTGAATCTGTGAGAAAATTCACCTATCTCAATTCTATGGTCACAGCCACTGTCTCCCTTGAAGAAGATATAAATTCCTGAATCGGAAATGTTGCTTCCACATTTGGTAAACTTAGAGATAGAGCATGGGTCAACACCAAACTAACACTCAGGACTAAGATTCAAATTTACCAAAGTTGTGTGCTTAGTACACTTCTATAAGGATCATAAACTTTGACTACCTATGCAGGACAGGAGAAAAGGTTAAACAGCTTTCATGTACATTGCCTTTGAAAGATTATAAACATTAAATGGCAGGACAAAGTCTAATGTCTTACAATGGGCCTAACTCTCATCCATCATGGCAACATTTAGGAGTCGTAGACTAAGGTGACTAGGTCATGTAAGAAGAATGGCAAACAATTATATCCCCAAACAAATATTGTACAGCGAACTTAAGGATGGAAAGAGACCAAGAGCAGACCAGTGCTGAGATAAAAGGATGTTTGCAGAGCTTCTGTGAGTGAATTCTCTTTCAGTGAAAGAAACTGGCAAAAATCTGGCTACAGATCATAGCACAGGGAGAACAAAAATAAAAAATGGCACAGCATCTTTCGAGGCAGTGTTGATATCAAATTTAGAAGACAAAAGGCGCAAGAGAAAGGAGGCAAGGCCAGGCACCATGAATACATCTTGTTCAAAGTCTTCAATGTTCTGTTCTGTTTTCTTGTCTAATATCCATGTTTCTTCACCATACAGGAGTGTTGAGACGATATAAAATTTTGCTATTCTTAGTTTTAGCCCTGGTGTTATTTGTTTTTGTGTTAGTACATTTTTCATGGCGTTAAAATTACTTTTCACCATTCCTATTCTTTTGTTTATTATTATGTTTACAAGATGCAAAAAGTTTTTGTCAAATTATGCTTTCTTTTGGAAAAAACTGCAACCAAAGCTATCACTTTACTTCAGCATGTCTTTGAGGATGATGCTTTAGGTAAATCCTAATCTACAAATGGTTTTCATGCTTAAAAAACGTTAACATATCAGTTGAAGCAACGATCTGATTGGTCTTTATCCACCAGAACTAATGAAAATGTTGCCAAAGTTCAGCAGACTTGTCTGTCTGGAAAGTTCTTGGTGGAAAAAAAACATGAAACATTCTATCCCTCCCTCTCCACTCAACATCTTTCTCACTCCCTCCTCCCTCTCTCTCTCTCTGTGTGCGTGCACATGTGCAACTTTTTATGTAACGAAAGAACACATTGAAAGGAAAACAATTCTTGGATATGAGTGCAGTTAAAGAAGAATCTGTAGCACTGGAATTGAAGAATTGAAGAATTCCAGAACTGTTTCCAGCAGTGGAAAACACTATAGGACAATACTTTGAAGAATGCTTTGTAGAAGACTAATGTAGGTGATCAAGAATACAATAAAAGTATCTTGAAAAATGTGTTTGTTTATTGCCCCTTGTATATTAGCATCTTGAGGTGTATAAGCAATGTCTAGTGAGGAGACTGTCACAAAACAGTGCATTTGAAGCTGTTGTCCTTGACCACACATGTAGCTATCAGTGTACAGCCCAAGCCTGTTGAGCCAATAGTGGATGGAGGAGCTCAGGTACAGCAGTTGTTTAACATTGAGTGCATAACGGAGTTCACTGACACACCATTGCTCAATATTACATTTAAGTGAGTAGCTATTGTATATCAGTTAACTTTTGATAATATTATCTGTACTGTGTGTGCATATGCATGAAAGAATGTCACTTGTCCTGATTGCTTTAATTACCCCCATCATGTTATGAAATACATGCAAAAACTGACCTCAATAAAACCAATACATGTACTAACCCAGGCATATATGGAAGTGACAAGTTGCAAAATGTGGGCTCCTATGTTAAATAATCTAGAATCAATAGAGGAATTTATGCCAGATACAAGCAGAGAGTGAACCTTTTACTTCATTCCTCAATAAATCACTAGCATGAATGGATATAAAAAAGCTAGAGTGGAAAGGGAATAAATTCTTGTCATTTTTTTGTTGGCAGAATACAATAACTATGTTATGTAAGTAATCCATGTTCCTGGAGACAAAAAGGTCTTCAGAACAATAACAATCAGTGAATTGGCCATTTCTGACACCTTCAAGAATTTGTTTCCCATGGCCACCACTATTGATAGTCACTCAAAAATATGCCATGGTCATGAAAAAGAAAGGTTAGTGACACTCCCCACATACTTAACAAGGTATGGAGGGAACCTTTACTTTAGTACCAATGATATCATAACACTGTTGGAAATGGCAATGACAAGAGCTTCTGGATCTGGTATTTTTCATGCAGCCATATGTATGTTCTGCGAAGCTCTTTGCTTATATCATTTACAATTTTCTTAAAGCTGTCTGTTCTCATCTGAGCATGTAGTTCTTGACATTCTGTTTCTGCTGCATTCAATTTGCTATCCTCCAATGTTTGCTCAAAGCTACATTGCTATGCAGAATTTGTGTTGATGCAGCACACATAAAAATATTGTCTACCATTTTCATTTACAAAATATCATGTATTTGCCAACTGCTTCCCTCACTTCCCAAAACTTGAGAATGGGCCTGCCTACATTATTGACATATCATCATTCATCACTTGCACTAGATGCATTCTGTAGCTAAGCTCTTGATTTTCCCCCATGCCACACAATAGCTTTAATTGTAAATTATTTTTGCTCAAAGCATCAATAGTTTCACTTAGTGGTCTGGAAAAATTAAAAGAATCATTACTAAACCCACAAAGCTTCATAGTAAGATGTCTCATTATTTGTTCTTTCATTAAGTTTTTTTGTAATATCTTGTTATAAAGAAGTTAATTCCATTATCTTGTAAGCTACCAACATTGTATTTTGTTATTTCTGCACAGCTATAGCGGCAAATCCCAGAAACTGAGTCTGAAATTGCCATTGATGATCAACAAATTCCTGGAGCCTGCAGAAATGAATTCTGAGTCATTCTTCACTCGCTGGAAAGCTTTATCACAGTAAGAAACATTATCTGTCAAAGCTTTATCACAGTAAGAGACATTATCTGTCAAAGCTTTATCACAGTAAGAAACATTATCTATCAAAGCTTTATCACAGTAAGAAACATTATCTGTCAAAGCTTTATCACAGTAAGAAACATTATCTGTCAAAGCTTTATCACAGTAAGAAACATTATCTGTCAAAGCTTTATCACAGTAAGAAACATTATCTGTCAAAGCTTTATCACAGTAAGAAACATTATCTGTCAAAGCTTTATCACAGTAAGAGACATTATCTGTCAAAGCTTTATCACAGTAAGAGACATTACCTGTCAAAGCTTTATCACAGTAAGAGACATTATCTGTCAAAGCTTTATCACAGTAAGAGACATTATCTGTCAAAGCTTTATCACAGTAAGAAACATTATCTGTCAAAGCTTTATCACAGTAAGAAACATTCTGTCAAAGCTTTATCACAGTAAGAAACATTACCTGTCAAAGCTTTATCACTGTTAAGAGACATTACCTGTCAAAGCTTTATCACAGTAAGAAACATTATCTGTCAAAGCTTTATCACAGTAAGAAACATTATCTGTCAAAGCTTTATCACAGTAAGAGACATTATCTGTCAAAGCTTTATCACTGTTAAGAGACATTACCTGTCAAAGCTTTATCACAGTAAGAGACATTATCTGTCAGCTTTATCACTGTTAAAAGACATTACCTGTCAAAGCTTTATCACTGTTAAGAGACATTACCTGTCAAAGCTTTATCACTGTTAAGAGACATTATCTGTCAAAGCTTTATCACAGTAAGAGACATTATCTGTCAAAGCTTTATCACAGTAAGAAACATTATCTGTCAAAGCTTTATCACAGTAAGAGACATTATCTGTCAAAGCTTTATCACTGTAAGAGACTTTATCTGTCAAAGCTTTATCACTGTAAGAGACTTTATCTGTCAAAGCTTTATCACAGTAAAAAACATTATCTGTCAAAGCTTTATCACAGTAAGAAACATTATCTGTCAAAGCTTTATCACAGTAAGAGACATTATCTGTCAAAGCTTTATCACTGTTAAGAGACATTACCTGTCAAAGCTTTATCACAGTAAGAAACATTATCTGTCAAAGCTTTATCACAGTAAGAAACATTATCTGTCAAAGCTTTATCACAGTAAGAAACATTATCTGTCAAAGCTTTATCACAGTAAGAAACATTATCTGTCAAAGCTTTATCACAGTAAGAGACATTATCTGTCAAAGCTTTATCACAGTAAGAGACATTACCTGTCAAAGCTTTATCACAGTAAGAGACATTATCTGTCAAAGCTTTATCACAGTAAGAGACATTATCTGTCAAAGCTTTATCACAGTAAGAAACATTATCTGTCAAAGCTTTATCACAGTAAGAAACATTCTGTCAAAGCTTTATCACAGTAAGAAACATTACCTGTCAAAGCTTTATCACTGTTAAGAGACATTACCTGTCAAAGCTTTATCACAGTAAGAAACATTATCTGTCAAAGCTTTATCACAGTAAGAAACATTATCTGTCAAAGCTTTATCACAGTAAGAGACATTATCTGTCAAAGCTTTATCACTGTTAAGAGACATTACCTGTCAAAGCTTTATCACAGTAAGAGACATTATCTGTCAGCTTTATCACTGTTAAAAGACATTACCTGTCAAAGCTTTATCACTGTTAAGAGACATTACCTGTCAAAGCTTTATCACAGTAAGAGACATTATCTGTCAAAGCTTTATCACTGTTAAGAGACATTACCTGTCAAAGCTTTATCACAGTAAGAGACATTATCTGTCAAAGCTTTATCACTGTTAAGAGACATTACCTGTCAAAGCTTTATCACAGTAAGAGACATTATCTGTCAAAGCTTTATCACAGTAAGAGACATTATCTGTCAAAGCTTTATCACAGTAAGAAACATTATCTGTCAAAGCTTTATCACAGTAAGAAACATTATCTGTCAAAGCTTTATCACAGTAAGAGACATTATCTGTCAAAGCTTTATCACTGTTAAGAGACATTACCTGTCAAAGCTTTATCACAGTGAGAGACATTATCTATCAAAGCTTTATCACAGTAAGAGACTTTATCTGTCAAGGCTTTATCACTGTTAAGAGACATTATCTGACAAAGCTTTATCACAGTATGAGACATTACCTGTCAAAGCTTTATCACAGTAAGAAACATTATCTGTCAAGGCTTTATCACTGTTAAGAGACATTATCTGTCAAAGCTTTATCACAGTATGAGACATTACCTGTCAAAGCTTTATCACAGTAAGAAACATTACCTGTCAAAGCTTTATCACAGTAAGAGACATTACCTGTCAAAGCTTTATCACAG
The DNA here is from genome assembly GCA_032433765.1 of Megaustenia siamemsis. Taxonomy (NCBI): domain Eukaryota; kingdom Metazoa; phylum Mollusca; class Gastropoda; order Stylommatophora; family Ariophantidae; genus Megaustenia; species Megaustenia siamemsis. The sequence continues at coordinate 22,517,034 of JAVIAB010000024.1, read as the reverse complement.
TAAGAAACATTATCTGTCAAAGCTTTATCACTGTTAAGAGACATTATCTGTCAAAGCTTTATCACAGTAAGAGACATTATCTGTCAAAGCTTTATCACAGTAAGAAACATTATCTGTCAAAGCTTTATCACAGTAAGAGACATTATCTGTCAAAGCTTTATCACTGTAAGAGACTTATCTGTCAAAGCTTTATCACTGTAAGAGACATTATCTGTCAAAGCTTTATCACAGTAAAAAACATTATCTGTCAAAGCTTTATCACAGTAAGAAACATTATCTGTCAAAGCTTTATCACAGTAAGAGACATTATCTGTCAAAGCTTTATCACTGTTAAGAGACATTACCTGTCAAAGCTTTATCACAGTAAGAAACATTATCTGTCAAAGCTTTATCACAGTAAGAAACATTATCTGTCAAAGCTTTATCACAGTAAGAAACATTATCTGTCAAAGCTTTATCACTGTAAGAAACATTATCTGTCAAAGCTTTATCACAGTAAGAGACTTTATCTGTCAAGGCTTTATCACTGTTAAGAGACATTACCTGTCAAAGCTTTATCACTGTTAAGAGACATTATCTGTCAAAGCTTTATCACAGTAAGAAACATTATCTGTCAAAGCTTTATCACAGTAAGAAACATTATCTGTCAAAGCTTTATCACTGTAAGAGACTTTATCTGTCAAAGCTTTATCACAGTAAGAGACATTACCTGTCAAAGCTTTATCACAGTAAGAGACATTATCTGTCAAAGCTTTATCACAGTAAGAAACATTATCTGTCAAAGCTTTATCACTGTAAGAGACATTATCTGTCAAAGCTTTATCACAGTAAGAAACATTATCTGTCAAAGCTTTATCACTGTTAAGAGACATTACCTGTCAAAGCTTTATCACTGTTAAGAGACATTATCTGACAAAGCTTTATCACAGTATGAGACATTACCTGTCAAAGCTTTATCACAGTAAGAGACATTATCTGTCAAAGCTTTATCACAGTAAGAGACATTATCTGTCAAAGCTTTATCGCTGTTAAGAGACATTACCTGTCAAAGCTTTATCACAGTAAGAGACATTATCTATCAAAGCTTTATCACTGTTAAGAGACATTACCTGTCAAAGCTTTATCACAGTAAGAGACATTATCTGTCAAAGCTTTATCACTGTTAAGAGACATTACCTGTCAAAGCTTTATCACAGTAAGAGACATTATCTGTCAAAGCTTTATCACAGTAAGAGACATTATCTGTCAAAGCTTTATCACAGTAAGAGACTTTATCTGTCAAAGCTTTATCACTGTTAAGAGACATTACCTGTCAACGCTTTATCACAGTAAGAGACATTATCTGTCAAAGCTTTATCACTGTTAAGAGACATTACCTGTCAACGCTTTATCACAGTAAGAGACATTATCTGTCAAAGCTTTATCACTGTTAAGAGACATTACCTGTCAAAGCTTTATCACAGTGAGAGACATTACCTGTCAAAGCTTTATCACAGTGAGAGACATTACCTGTCAAAGCTTTATCACAGTAAGAGACATTATCTGTCAAAGCTTTATCACAGTAAGAGACATTACCTGTCAAAGCTTTATCACTGTTAAGAGACATTACCTGTCAAAGCTTTATCACAGTAAGAGACATTATCTGTCAAAGCTTTATCACAGTAAGAGACATTATCTGTCAAAGCTTTATCACAGTAAGAGACTTTATCTGTCAAAGCTTTATCACTGTTAAGAGACATTACCTGTCAACGCTTTATCACAGTAAGAGACATTATCTGTCAAAGCTTTATCACTGTTAAGAGACATTACCTGTCAACGCTTTATCACAGTAAGAGACATTATCTGTCAAAGCTTTATCACTGTTAAGAGACATTACCTGTCAAAGCTTTATCACAGTGAGAGACATTACCTGTCAAAGCTTTATCACAGTGAGAGACATTACCTGTCAAAGCTTTATCACAGTAAGAGACATTATCTGTCAAAGCTTTATCACAGTAAGAGACATTACCTGTCAAAGCTTTATCACTGTTAAGAGACATTACCTGTCAAAGCTTTATCACAGTAAGAGACATTATCTGTCAAAGCTTTATCACAGTAAGAGACATTATCTGTCAAAGCTTTATCACTGTTAAGAGACATTATCTGTCAAAGCTTTATCACTGTTAAGAGACATTACCTGTCAAAGGAGCCAATGGTGGGGTGTACTAAACACTCCAAGGTATGGTGACAGCTTTACAAAAAAAAAGAGACATTACCTGTCAAAGCTTTATCACTGTTAAGAGACATTACCTGTCAAAACTTTATCACAGTAAGAGACATTATCTGTCAAAGCTTTATCACAATAAGAGACATCATCTGTCAAAGCTTTATCACTGTAAGAGACATTACCTGTCAAAGCTTTATCACAGTAAGAGACATTACCTGTCAAAGCTTTATCACTGTTAAGTGACATTACCTGTCAAAGCTTTATCACTGTTAAGAGACATTATCTATCAAAGCTTTATCACTGTTAAGAGACATTACCTGTCAAAGCTTTATCACTGTAAGAGACATTACCTGTCAAAGCTTTATCACTGTTAAGAGACATTATGTGTCAAAGCTTTATCTGTCAAACTATTTTTTGCATAATTTGAATTTATATTCTTTAGTTGACTTGCATAATGATTCATTTGTGTTCCTAAAGCAATCTATGAGATCCCTGCCGAAGTTAAGAGGCATGCCCAGAACAGGGACCTTTGGCGAGATACAATATGGGTACTGTGCAAAGTCTGACACTTAATAGCAAAGATTGTAGAGTATGGAGAGTTTAGAATTTCTGCCCTATGTGCTGTATATGGCTCAAAAATATAATAGAGATCTCTATTGTAGTTTGGATTAATTTTTAAAAAATATTTAATTAATTTTTTTTTTTTTGGATGTGGGGGTAAAAAAAAAAAAAGGTAGGGAAATGTCATTTGTTAGCTGGTGATGGTAGGTTAAGCAACTGAAGTTTTTGTTTCTTTCTGAAGAGTTGTCTTCCAATAACATTATTTTGCATCAAAGTTTCCTGCAACAAGGAAATGTTTGTTTGAATCTTATTTCCACATTGAATAGATATAATAAGGACACTGAAAGAAAAACATAAATGGAAATATAAATTTAATTTTCCTGCTCAGTTGTTGAATCTCTCAATCTTCTTCTTCTTCTTTCCTTCCTCATTTGACTTTCAGCATTGATGGGAGATATAATTTGCAGCCTTTTGCTCTTCTGTTCACCTCTGCTGCTGTTATTTTTCCTAGTGCTTCTAATATTCCATTGATCCATCTTTTTCGTGGTTGACCCTTGGGTCTGGTGTTCTCGCAACGTTTATTGAGAGCTCGTTGTGTTGTGTTTTGATTACTCTGCCTTGTCACGTGGCCAAACAATTTTATCTGTTGTTTCTTTATATATTCTATGGTGGGGCTATTTTCTAAGTTTTTCATTTCTAATCTTATCTCTCAAACTGTTTTCTGTTGTTTGTCTGACACATTTAATCTCAGTAGAGGTTATTTTTCTTACTGTTTTTGCATCTAGGGTCCAGAACTGGCATTGGTAGCACAACATTGGGATGAAGATTGTATTGTAGAATGCCAATCTCTCAATGATGTTAAAAAATGTGGCCTTGAAAAGAAGACATCAAAATCTCATTTGTTTGATAGTATAAATAGTGATCTTGTTTAACCAGAATTTCTCTTTTGACAGACCAGAACAAGAGTGTCAAAAGATATTCAAAGCACAGTTCCCTCAAGAAACAGAGCAAGTGAAGCAAAAGGTAAATGTGACACTTGTTTTAAGGATGCTTTTTTGAGACCTGGGCACAGTAGACTACCACAGAACATCTTTCAGAAATTCTATAACATTCTCTAGTCCTGCAACCTGCACAATGCAGTCCAGACAAATCCTGCCAAGAAAACAGAATGACAAGATCTTTAGTACTGTGCTAGAGCCATGAAGTTTGTTCTTGAAATTGGCATCATTGTCTAAATCTCAAATAGGAGCGAACAAAAAAGACAAGTTTAAACTATTTGATTCAGGTTACAATTTTTGAAACCAAATGTTCATTTATATTCTAAAGCTTGTACCCATACATCAAGATTAAAATTTAATTCTATCAGAATAAACCAAGTGTATAATTAAGCTAATGTAATCCGATATCCTAAAAAATTGTGTGGATAAATCACAGTTAATATAACATTTTAATCTCTATGGCTTTCATTCAACATCATCAAGCACCATGCCAATTGATGTAGGCGATCATCTCACCCCACATCCCGTGGTCCTTCATACATATCAAAATTTCAGTTGATCTTTTGTTATGCAAATTCAATAAGCTGTTTAATATTTTTTTCTTTTGGTTTTTCTCTAATTCTTTTTTCCATTCATTCTGCCAGTTGTTATAGTATTTTCAATGCCTTGTCCAATAAATGTAGATTGTCTCTTCCTTATGATTTTGACATTTCTGGTTTCTCCAGCTCATTTTAAACATTCATCATTTCTAATTTTTGCTATCCATGGAATGTCATAGCATTCGTTTGATTAAACCACACCTCAGCTGCCTCTTTGTGTTGTCTTACTTATTGTCCCTGACTCACTTCCATATAGTAGATCAGGTTCAATGTAGCACTTTAGGATACAGTATTTAACATTAATTGACATTGTTACATAAGATTTTTTTTATTCAATGGAATTCTGTTTTTGCTTGTCCTATTCTGCTTCTTATTTCTGCAGTGCATCTGCCATCTGATGCTTTCCTTAAATTTATCTGTATTCATTTTGAATATACTCCTATCATTAAAAAAAAATAAAAATAAAGCTTTCATTATGTTGTCATTTCATTTCACTGAGAACAACACCAGTGATTAATAAAGTATGCACTCACACAGATATTGACTTATGTTTATTGTTATCATCATCATTGAGTGCCTTCTCCGTAACGAAGGTTGGCTACCATGGAGTGCCATTCTGCTCTGTCTCTTGCTTTGATGGTGCAGGTTGTCATAGGCTGATTTGTCCATCTTTTGATGTTACTCGTCCATGTTAGTCTTGGTCTGCCTCTTTTACCTTGCATTTTCCCCTCCAGGATTACTTTTAGTAGGCTCTTGTGTCTTTTAACTTGGCCCAAAAATCACATTTGTCTTGTTTGAATTGTGTTTAGTAGTTCTCTTTTCATTTTTAGTTGTTTTAAGACTTCATCGTTTGTTTTCTTTTCCTTCCATCCAATTCTACCTATTCTTCTATATATCCACATTTCAAAGGCTTCAATCCTCTGTTCTGTTTTCTTGTCTAATGTCCATGTTTCTGCACCATATAGGAATATTGAGAAGATGTAACATTTTGCTGTTCTTAGTTTTAGCCCTGGTGTTATTTGTTTTGATGTTAGTATGTTCTTCATGGCATTAAAATTACTTTTTGCCATTCCCATTCTTTTGTTTATTTCAGTTGTACATTTTCCATCACTGGTTATAGTATGTCCAAGGTAGCTGTAGTTCTGAACTGTCTCCAGGTCTATTCCTTCTATTTTGATATCCACTTGTGGGTTTTGAGTATCTTCTTTGTTTATGATCATAGTTTTAGTCTTTTTGATACTCATATCTAGTCCATATTTTTTGCTTGTCGTGTTTATTTCATTAATTAATTGTTGTAGATCTTTAGGATTTTCTGCTAGTAGTACAGTATCGTCAGCATATCTTAGGTTATTGATTATTTTTCCATTAATTTGTAGGCCTGGCATCTCTATGATGTTTTTACAAATTTGCTCAGTGTATAGATTGAACAAGCTTGGTGATAGGATGCATCCCTGTCTTACTCCTCTTTTTATATCAATGGGTGTAGTGGTCTCTTTGTTATATTTTATTATTGCTGTTTGCTCCCAGTATAGATTACATATTAATCGTATGTCCATGTCATCTAGATGTATCAATTTTAGGCATTATATAAGTTGTTTGTGGTGTACTCTATCAGAAGCTTTGGTGTAGTCTATGAAGCAGGCATATATTGGTTTGTTTACTTCTGTGTATTTTTCGATTAATGTTCTCATGCAGAATATGGTTTTTTTTGTCCCGCTATTTTTCCTAAATCCAAATTGCTGCTCATCTAATTCAGTATTGATTTTATTCTGCATCCTTCCTTGTATAACTTTTAGCAAGATTTTTGTAACATGTCTCATTAGGCTTATTGTTCTAAAGTCACTGCATTCAACTGCACCATTCTTTTTAGGCAATGCAATGAAAGTTGATGTTTTTAGTTCATTTGGTACGTATCCTGTGTGGTATATGTCGTTGCATATGTCTGTAATCACTTCAATGCCAAAATCTTCTAGTACCTGTATCACCTCTATCTGTATGCTGTCAGGTCCTGCTGCTTTTCCCTTTTTCATTGTTTTTATAGCTTTTTCCACCTCAGATTTTAAGATTTTATAGCCTGATGTACATTTTATAACTGGTTTCTTGTCCTTTTGATCATGAAATAGCTCTGTTATATATTCCTGCCATCTATCTATAATATCTTTATTGTCTGTTAGCATTTTTCCTTTTTTGTCTGTAATGCATCCACCTTCTGTGGCTTTATTATTTTTATTAGTCATTCTCTTATGATTTCTGTGTGCATTCCTCTAAAGTCTTGTTTGCTTTCCATAGTTTCTATTTCTATACATTTTTGGCTGAGCCAGTCTTCTTTTGCCTTTTTGCACATTTTGCATCTCATTATCTATTGTATTGTATTGGGCAGTTTCTTTGCTTGTCTCCTTTCTTCCATTTTTTCTAAGATGGTGTTAGTTATCCATTTTTGTTTCTCTTTTGGGTAAGGTGTCGCAGGTTTCTTGTATGCTTTTCTTTATGCATTGCTATTTGGTTGTTACTTTTTCATCAGGATTTTCTCTTCTATATTGTTCAATTCCTTCTTCTAGCAGCTTCTGGTATGTGTTCTTTACTTGTATTGTATAGGTATCTTTATCTTTTTGATTTAAAGCTGTTATATCTAGTGGATTTGTTGATGAATTAGACTTTTGCTTGTTTCTCTTTAGTTTGATTTTCATTTGAATCATTACAGGATTGTGATCTGAATTAATATCTGCTCCTGGGTAGGTTTTGGCTTTCTTTACGCTGTTACGGAACCTTTCTTTTATCATTATGTAATCTATTTGATTCCTCTTCTTATCCCCAGGGCTTTCCCATGTGTATAGTTTCCTTTTCTCTTGCTCAAAGTAGGTGTTACATATTATCAGCCTGTTTTCTTCACAGAATTGTATTGATCTTTCTCCTCTGTCATTTCTTTTTCCTAACCCATGATTTCCTATAATGTCTTATATCTACCTTTTCCTACTTTAGCGTTCATGTCACCCATTACAATCAAGATGTCTGAAGATTTCACTTGCTTCATAACTTTATTTAGGTCTTCATAGTATGCCTCTATTTGTTCATCTGTGTAGTCTTGAGTAGGTGCACATGTCTGTATTATTGCTATGTCGAATGGTTTTGCTTTCAACTTGAGTAGTATAATCCTATCACTGTATGTCCAGTGGTTACTTATATATTTTTGTAGCTCTCTTTTTATCAGTATTCCTACCCCCTTTGATGTTCTGTTGTATTTCCTGAGTATATAAATGTATATTTTTCGTCCTCTATGTACCCACATTCTTTCCGTCTTGTCCCTGATATGCCTAAAATATCTATATTTATTCGTTCTGCTTCTTGAATCAGATTTTCTAATTTCCCTTCTTGATATAGAGTTGTAACATTCCAAGTGCTTATTTTAAGATCTTTCCTCCGACATAAGTTCGAATTCCTCTCCATGGCTTCCTCTGGACTAGTACGTGATGAGGCTCCAATCTCTTTCACGGTGGTCTGCCATATTCGCCTTTCGTGTTCTGAATATGCCTAATATCGGTAATCACAGTTCATCCACACGTCAGAAGTAAAACATACACCAAACGGGGAATAGCAACACATAATTTCACAACTAGACTGTCGCGTAAATCATTTAAATATATATTCGGCAATTGCCGAATTATAAAAAACGACTACATGCAGCCGCCATGACACCGGAAATTATTGTTATGCATGCTAATATTTTATATGTGAATTTTTGTTGGTCATAGTGGTCTTTGCTATCTAAGATAGGCAAAAAGAGATGGTGTATGAAAGTGTAGGAGAATGGTATTTCTTTATTTGCCTTTAGAGAATTGTGTTGCACTGTTTTATCCCTTGTGGTCCAGTGAATCTGTCATCTGTTTTGACTTGATTCACACTATTGTTTGTAGTCAGAGTTGTCTTCCTTTACCAGAGTAGTTTTAGTCTTGTTCTACCAGGTTTGTATGTAGATGTGGGCTTTACTGTAGTAATAGTTTTCTTCTTTGTTAATTGTCTTAGTGCAAAGATGTCATCTGTACAACACTAATTTCCTCTAAATACCATTTGTATTTCATTTAGTTGTGGTTCATTAATGACCTAGCAGTGATATTCCTTTGCAATAGGTACAGTCACATTTACTGTCCTCTTTCCATATGGGCATTTTAGTGATATTCTCCCAATCCTGAGGTGCTAATCCTTACTGTGTTGTGTAGTTGTAGCAGTCAGTCTATACCTGTGTCTCTGACAGATTTGAATAGTTCAATCGGTACAGGTCTATTGTTAATGAAGTAGAATAATGCAATCAGGATTTGACAGATGTTATGCTTTAAAAGAGCTGCAGCTTAGTGATATCTATGCTGTGGGTCAAGGTATGAGTAGTAGATAGGCTAGATTAACTTGATGTGTTATTGAGAAAAGTTGCACCATTGTAAAGCTAACAAGCACTTGTCTGATGTAGCAGATTTATCTTTGGACTCCTGATTTGTACTAGTTGTGTATCACACATTTGCTTGCACACAAGTGCCCAGCAACAACAGTAGATAATAAACTTAACAAAACATGACAAACTTATGCAGCAGTTATCACAGTGTAGGTCACAGTTAGATAAGTGAAAGAGGCACTGTCAGTGAATTGTTGTTTGGCTTGTTTCAGATTTTGGGTTTTGGTCTTAGCATTTTACAAGGTATTGATCCAAACCCAGACAATTTTGTGTCCTCTGCAATCTTACATACTCGAAACCAGCAGGTGGGCTGCCTGGTGAGGCTGGAGCCAAATAAACAAATGCAGGTTTGTACAAACAACAGATTTCTTAACATTCTAATGTGGTCAGTGTGTTGTGTTCAACTTCAGGCACTCTACTATTGGCCCTACTAGAACGAACTACATGAAATGGTAGACATAAAAGTAAACGAAAGCAAAAAGAAAGATCTAAGTCTGAATAGTAATAAAAAAACAGAAGTAATGGTCATATCAAAGAAACAATCATCACGATCATGCAGCATAAAATTAAACATGACAAATCTGAAACAAGTGCAACGCGTCAAATACTTGGGCACAATAATGACATCAGATGGAAGATGCTGCACCACAGAAATAAAAAGCAGAATAGCTCAGGCCAAAATAGCATTTCAGAAAATGAAAAATGTCTTATGCAACAAAAATATGTCAATAAAAGTGAGAAAGAGCTCATCGGTGCTATATATAGACAATTCTGACCTATGGAAGTGAATCATGGACAGTAAACAAAGAAATGAAAAGACGTTTGGAAGCCATAGAGATGGGATTTCTCAGAAGAATTTGAAAGTTCCCTGGACAGCTAAAAAGACGAATGAAGAAATTCTCAAAGAAACCAACGCACAAATGGAGCTCATAAGAAACACCAGAAAGAAACAATCCACATTTTTTGGGCACATCATGAGAAGAGGAAAGTTGGAATACTTTGTTACAACTCACACAATACAAGGAAAAAGAGATTGTGGGCGACAAAGAGAAAATATTAGATAGCTTGGGTGTCATGGCATGGAAAACAGTCAATAACAGAATTGATACTATGTACTGTGGATAGAAGTTTGTGGAAGGACATGATCGTCTGCGCCAACCGGTATGGCACATGATGATGAAGGTGACTAGTGGCCCTACATAATAACCAGTATATTGTATTCAACTTCTGCTGCTCTACTTGTGGCCCTACATAATAACCAGTATATTGTATTCAACTTCTGCAGCTCTACTAGGATAGGATTCATCCTACCACCATGTTCAATCTACACTATACATTAAGCAAATCTTTAAAAACATCACAGATGCCAGCCTAAATATTAATGGAAAAATAATCAATAACCTAAGATATGCTGATGATACTGTATTACTAGCAGAAAATCCTAAAGATCTACAACAATTACTTAATGAAGTAAATATGACAAGCAAAAAATATGAATTAGACATGAATATCAAAAAGACTAAAACTATGATCATAAACAAAGATAATACTCAAAACCTATAAGTGGATATCAAAGTTGAAGGAGTAGACAGACAGTTCAGAGCTACAACTACCTTGGGCATACTATAACCAGTGATGGAATATGTACAACTTAAATAAACAAAAAGAATGGGAATGGCAAAAAGCAATTTTAATGCCATGAAAAATATACTACCATTAAAACAAATAACACCAAGGCTAAAACTAATAATAGCAAAATGTTATATCATCTCAACATTCCTGTATGGTGCAGAAACATGAACGGATTTGATTTGATTTCAGATACAAAGATAGGACACATACTCAATTAACTGCCTGAGAGTATTACACAAGCCCATGCTTTGAGTCCTCAGGGAGGACAAAGATAAAGGCCAAAAATTAGTTGGGAACATGAAAGAACTGGGGAAGATAGAATGATCCTAAGAAAAATCATCCAGTTTGGGCAATTCCTACAACTGTAAAGACTTAGAAGAAGTATAGGGTATTATAACACATAACTGGGGGGGGGGCACATTGAACAAATCCTGATGGCGAGTCTTGACATCATTATGAAGATTACAGAGTGTAACAAAAGATTGATCTGACACTATTCAAAAGGTTAACATAATGTGTAGCTAAAGACTTCTGGGCACCACTAATTCTGTCAGTACGGAGGGTTTCTGTCAGCGCAATGGAAGTGATTTCGGAGATACAATTTTTCATGCACCTTATGGTTTTAAATATCAATCTACATGCTTTATCTTTATCTAACACATAACATATTATATATGGTATGTAACCCGTGCATCTGGTTGTATGTCTGTTGCACCTTCTTTTGCCAGCTGATCTGCTCTCTCATTTCCTGGTTTTCCACAGTGAGGTGGGATCCACTACAGGGCAACCCTGTGGTGCTTGCAGAATTCAAAGTAAGGTCTGCAGCTGTGACAATTTTCTGGATTGCAGTGCCTGGAGTACTGATCTTGCATCTGTCAAAAACACCACAGGCTGGGCTAAGATTTCTGTTCAGCAGTTTTTCTATTGCCAACTTTATTGCTTGGATTTCTGCATTGTTATTGTGACTATTTCCCTTTTGCTATTTTATGGTTATGGTTATAGAAGGCCCGGTATCACTGCAAACGAATTAAAATCCATAATTGCTCAACCAATGTGCTAGTGGAATCACCCGAATTAGCATCTCATCTCCCAAACAAAGAAAGGTAGCTGTAGTCCCCATCATAGCAGTCTCAGCACACGCCAAAAGACATAAGGTGAAACTGCACAGAAAGTGAACACAGCCATCTGTTCTCCATCATACAATATCTTCATTCATCGTAAACAATCGAAATATTGAATCACGATCCAAACAGATGAAACACACAGCTCACTGTGTGCACAGAGCATTTAACTCAGTAGCTCCTGCAACAAGCCAGACTTGGAATATGGAACAAGGAACACTTTTCAGACATAGCCTTTAATTGTTCCTGCTGCTTATCCACCATATTGCTATTTTATTCATATAGCTAGTGTTATTTGAGTACTCTATGTATGCACCCGCTCCCCCATTCTTTATTGCATTCTGTGCTGATCTATCTGTTAACACCCGAATCAATAGGTCGTGTGGGTATTCTTCATCCAAGAAACAGAGTTATTGTTTTACACTGTAGACTATTATGTGCCTCCTTGACAAGTATTCCTTTCACTTCTGTCCGTATTTGTATTGACAGTCCGCATTCCTCTGTCCAGGGAGTCTGTTCTGGTATAGGCAGCAGGGGGTTGACAACTCTTGGTATGTCAGGTATTAGTCTACAAATTCGCTTGGCTTGGTGGATAAAACTGCTTCTCTTAAGCCGTCCCAATGCAAGATTTTGGAATCAGTCCTTCATTGGATGTCTTGGCATGCATGACAATTTTTCTGCCTGTATCAACACCTTCGTATCCCCCCGTGTTGGTATTATCCACAATTTCTCCATCTCCAATATTGTTGTTGATTTCATTGCTCCTGTGATGACCCTCAGTGCCTGATTTTGTACTTTATCCAGCTCTTGCAGCGTGGTGTTTGATGCTGAGCACCATGCAGATGACCCATATTCTAAATGTGGGACGTATACTCTGTTGGTAAACTTTATTGAGTATTTTCCCACTCGCACCCCATGTACGACATTTGCCAGTATTGATGCTGATATCTATTATAAAAGGTAAAGTACCCCCCGTCACGCCAAGTGGCGTATAGGGAAATATGGTGTTAGTGACCCTATATTTTACAGACCTTCAGCACATGATTTTTGGGGTAATGTGGTCGGTATTACGCCCGTGCTGCTTTACTTTCCCAGAAAAAATCCGGTACCCATTTAAGGCTGGGTGAACCCGGAGCCGTCGGTTGGGACCGAACCCTACCCCTTGTCCGTAGTAGTCCAGTTCACTAACCACTGAGCTATCGCGGCTCCCACTAATTTTTAGGGAATTAGTAAAACCCAGGTGTCCTCGCCAGGGAACGAACCCCGGCTGTTGCCGTGGTAAGCCAACCGCCTATCGATTGCGCTAACCGGACACCCTGATATCTATTATCTATGATCTATTTGTCTATGAATTCAGTGCATTCATAGCTCTTTGCAACAAATTGGGAGGCTACTGTTGCATACTCCTCTGTGCACCACATTACCATGTCATCTGCATACATTGCCTCTTTGATACCATGTGGTAGTTCAGTAACTAGGTCATTGATGTAGACTAGAAAAAGTGTTGGAGATAGTACCCCTCCCTATGGGACACCCTGGCTCAGTAAGACCTTCTTACTCTTAAGACCATCCAGTTGCACTCTGGCTCTCCTGTTAAGCAGGTATGCTTTGACCCATTTGTACATCCTACCATTTACTCCATAATTTCTCAGTTTCTTTAAAAGCCCTTCCTTCCATACCTTATCAAATGCTTTCTTTAGGTCTATCCATTCTGCAGAACACCCCTGGGCAAGGTGGAGCTCCCATTTAGCCCCCTTTCAGGGTTATGTGAAGCCATTGGAGCAGGTGGTGGATGGTGTTGTGGGAGCAGCCGACAAATAGTGCAGGTTATGGTCCCCACACCTCGATGACAGGCAGAGGATCTCATGTATAGAGACAATGGCTGCGATCTCCGACTAGTACAGTCACTGCCAAGAAGGAAAGGAATGGCAAACTACCTTCTTAAATTGCCTGGAATAATCATGATAAATCGCACCAATTCTGACCTATCGAAGCGAATCATGGACAGTAGACAAACAAATGAAAAGACGATTAGAGGCCACAGAGATGGGATTTCTCAGAAGAATGTTGAAAGTTCCCTTGACAGCTAAAAAGACCAATGAGAAAGTTCTCAAGGAGGCCAACACAAAAAGGGAGCTCTTAAAACACATCAGAAAGAAGCAATCAACATTTTTCGGGCACATCATGAGAAGAGGAAAGTTGGAATACTTGGTTACAACTGGCAAAATAAAAGGAAAGAGAGATCGCGGGCGACAAAGAGAGAAAATACTGGATAGCTTGGTGTCATGGCATGGAAAACAGTCAACAACAGAACTGATATGATGCACTGTAGATAGAAGATTGTGGAGGGACATGATCACCTACACTAACCGGTATGGCACATGATGATGATCCATGCTGCTCGTATCAGTTTCTTTTCTTGAAACGCATCCTCAATTTCCTGGAAAAGATAGGTTGCCTGATCTTTGGTAAAGTAACACTGTCTAAAGCCTGCTTTCTGTGGAACAAGGAGGTTTTCACTTTCCAGGTACCACTGCAGTCTGAGATTGATTATACGTTCCGTTGTTTTACACAAACAATTTGTAAGGCTGATTGGTGTATAGCTGGATGTCGTTGAACCATCTTTTCCTGGCTTTAGTAATGGTATCATAATTGCTTCTCTCCATGCCTGTGGCACTCTACCTGTGGTCCAGCAAATGTTGTAGATATGCAGTAGTTTTGCTTTAGCTGTAGTTCCCAAGTTCTTAATCATTTCATTGGACATTCCATCACTGCCTGATGGCTTTTTAATTTGTAATTTGGATATTGCCAGCTCTAGCTCTCTTTGTGTAATGGGTATTTCCATGACTTCATGTGTGGTCTCTTTTTGTCTTGCATTTTGTTGTTTTAAACGGGTTTTTTTGTTGTTTCTGTAGACTAATTTCAATATTATTGTCATTTGCAAAGGAGTCTGCAAAGTGATATGCTTACCTGTTAGGATGTTTCCATCCTTCTTCAGTGTAATTTTGGTGTTCCTTTCTGTACCCTCATCATTCTGCTGTTTTACAAGCTTCCACACTTTTCTTGTGTCTCGTTCAAGATTCAAGGACTGTTTTCTCTTTCCAGCTTCTCCGTCTGGCTTGTAGTTTAGCCCATTGAGACCTGGATTGGAATATCACACGCATTGTTGGGAAACAACTTGGAGGCAGCAACCACTGACCAGTCTTTTTAGTGGTGCAAAATGAGGCCGTCAGGTAAAGCAGCACTCTCTCCAGATGGAATTACAAAAAGGCAGACTGGAAAATGTACCAACATTACACCAGTGAACTGACTAAAGATCTAAATACAGACAGACAGAGACCATCAACAAAATAGTTGATGATTCAGTAGACTAATAATACAAGCTGCCAGTGAAACAATACCTAGAGGGGCACGGAAACACTACAAACCATACTGGTGTAGTGAATTAGAGCAACTGCACAATTACATGGAAATATCTCAAAAGCAAGCAGAAAATAACCCTTGCCAGGAACACCACAATAACTATCAGCATGTTAAAGCCAAATTTCAATGGGCTAAACTACAAGTAAGATGGAGAAGCTGGAAAGAGAAAACAGAGTCCTTGAATCTTGAATGAGACACAAGATAAGTGTGGAAGCTTGTAAAACAGCTGAATGATGAGGGTACAGAAAGGAACACCAAAATTACACTGAAGAAGGATGGAAACATCTTAACAGATAAGCATATCACTTTGCAGACTCCTTTGCAAATGACAATAATATTGAAATTAGCCTACAGAAATAACCAGAAACCCTTTAAAACAACAAAATGCAAGACAAGAAGAGACCACACATGAAGGTGTGGAAATGCCCATTACACAAAGAGAACTAGAGCTGGCAATATCCAAATTACAAATTAAAAAGCCACCAGGCAGTGATGGGGTGTCCAATGAAATGATTAAGAACTTGGGAACTGCAGCTAAAGCAAAACTACTGCATATCTACAACATTTGCTGGACCACAGGTAGAGTACCACAGGCATGGAGAGAAGTAATTATGATATCATTACTAAAGTCAGGAAAAGATGGTTCAATGACATCCAGCTATAGACCAATCAGGTCGGGAACAGGCAAATAATTGCAATGCTGCGGTAAAGCTGGTAGCAAAGAGCCAGTGGTGGGGTGTGCTAAACACTCCAAAGTATGGTGACAGCTTTACAAGGAAGGAACACAACACAATACTGACGTTTCAGCCTGTGGCCTTCTTCAGAATACAAGGACAACGACAACAAATGGTGAAGCACAATTATCTATAACTACATGTTAGATTATCAAGTGGAGGGTTAGGAGAGTAGGATTTAGAAATAAGAAAGGAGAGAGAAATTAATACTACGTGACGAGAGGTAGGATGGGCGTCAAGATATATAAAATGCAAAACGAGAAAGAGAAAAATAAAAATGTAACATAAAATGCACTTAGCTTCGAGCAGCAAGTCAGTCCTCCGTGCTGAAACAAGTCAGAATGACTAGGAGCGTTAAGAATGTGTTAAAAAAGTAAAACGTGATTGAGGCAAGCGAGTGGAAAGAAAGAGAGGAGAGTGGGGGAAGAAGAAAGATAGGCGAAACTGCCAAATTACTGGGGAACGAAGGTCAATGGTGCAAGGGAAGCTAGAAGCCCAAAAGCAAATGCCCGGAGGGGCGCACCATGCCATAAATCACTCAAACACTGCAAGTGAGAGATCCCGCGAGAGGTAAAAGAAAGAGTGAAAGAAAAGACCGAGTAGTGAACTGGGAGATGGGTGAGAAAGATATAGGCTCTACAGAATGGAAGGTCTAGAACTGGAAGAGTAGAAAGGTAGGTCAACGATGGCAGGGAGTGAGTACTGGAGGAAGAGATGATGAGAGGAAGAATAAGGAAACCGGTATAAGTCAAGTAGGTAGGGAGAATGGCGTTAGAGTGATAGAGGGGTGGTCCGGAGGAAGTAAGTCACTCGAGAGGTAGGGAAGTATAGAGGAGGAGAAATGGAAAGGAGGGATGAGAAGCAGGTTTGTAGGAAGTGGATAGAAGGATAAGCGGTAGGTCAGAAGTGAATAAAAAGAGAGGGAGTCAGGAAGAAGTGGAGTAATAGGGGAATGGTGCACAAGAGGTATGAACCAAAGGAGGCAAAGAAGTAGGATAGAACAAAGGGGGATGATGAGGGTCCTAGGAGAGGAATGAAATTGGGCATCAGGATAAGGGGGATACTGGAATAGTAGATATAAAAGAGTAGTGACTACAAGTGAGTAGAGAGGAAAGGGGTGTGTGAGGAGTGGATCAGCAGAGAGGTGGTGGGAAGGACGAGGAACAATATATAGACCAATCAGCCTTACAAGCTGTTTGTGTAAAACAATGGAACGTATAATCCTCAGACTGCAGTGGTACCTGGAAAGTGAAAACCTCCTTGTTCCACAGCAAGCAGGCTTTAGACAGTGTTACTCTACCGAAGATCAGGCAACCTATCTTTCCCAGGAAATTGAGGATGCGTTTCAAGAAAAGAAACTGGTACTAGCAGCATGGATAGACCTAAAGAAAGCATTTGATAAGGAATGGAAGGAAGGGCTTTTGAAGAAACTGAGAAATTATGAAGTAAATGGCAGAATGTAAATGGGTCAAAGCATACCTGCATAACAGGAGAGCCAGAGTGCAACTGGATGGTCTTAAGAGTAAGGTCTTACTGAGCCAGGGTGTCCCACAGGGAGGGGTACTATCTCCAACACTTTTTCTAGTCTACATCAATGACCTAGTTACTGAACTACCACATGGTATCAATGAGGCAATGTATGCAGATGACTTGGTAATGTGGTGCACAGAGGAGTATGCAACAGTAGCCTCCCAATTTGTTGCAAAGAGCTATGAATGCACTGAAATCATGGACAAATAGATGGTGTATCAGCATCCATACTGGCAAATGCAGTACTACACTTTTCATTCTCTCCCCAAAACAAAAAGCAGGACCCATCTACATAAACAATGACCCTGTGAAAGAAGACATACAAGCTATGTATCTCGGAGTTACATTTGATAACAAACTATCTTGGAAACAGCAGATAAATAAGGCAACTGAAAAAGCAAGGAGGAAGTGGTTATTCTAAGAAAGCTATGTGGAACCACATGGGGTGTGAGTGGGAAAATACTCTGTAAAGTTTACCAACAGAGTATACACCCACATTTAGAATATGGGTCATCTGCATGGTGCTCAGCATCAAACACCACACTGCAAGAGCTGGATAAAGTACAAAATCAGGCACATAGGGTCATCACAGTAGCAATGAAATCAACACCAATATTGGAGATGGAGAAAATTGTGGAGGATACAAGCACTGAGAGAACAGAGGGACACAAAGGTGCTGATACAGGCCTAAAAATTTTCATACATGCCGAGACATCCAATGAAGGACCGATTCCAAAACCTTGCATTGGGACAACTTAAGAGAAGCAGTTTTATCCACCAAGCCAAGTGTATTTGTAGATAAACACCAGACATGCCAACCCTCTACTGCCCATACCAGAACAGACTCCCTGGACAGAGGATTATCAGATACAAATACGGACAGAAGTGAAAGGAATACTTGACAAAGAGGAACAGAATAGTCTACAGTGTAAAACAATAACTGTTACTTGGATGAAGAATACCCACAAGACCTATGGATTTGTGTGTACACAAATGGATCAGCACAGAATGCAGTAAAGAATGGGAGAGCAGGTGCTTACATAGAGTACCCAAATAACACTAGGGATATGAATAAAATAACAACAGGGAAATATTGTCACAATTATGATGCAGAAATCCAAGCAATAAAGTTGGCAATAGAAAAACTACTGAACAGTAATATTAGCCGACAGATGCAAGATCAGTACTCTAGGCACTGCAATCCAGAAAATTGCCACATCTAGAGACCTTATTGACTGAACTCTGCAAGCACCACAGGGTTGCCCTGCAGTGGATCCCATCCCACTGTGGAATACCAGGAAATGAGAAAGCAGATCAGTTGGCAAAGGAAGGTTCAACAGGCACACTGCAAGCCATACCAGATGCACCGGTCACCTACCATCATAAGAAACAGATAATCAAATCAATCAGAGGACCACAAGCCCCAAATCAGGATGCCTTTCATAATATGAATAGATGTGAACAAGTTATCATTATACGCCTCAGAACAGGACACAATCAACTCCAAAGTCACATGTATACAAAATTCAAAATCGGCACCTCAACTACATGTACATGTGGATAGGCGCCCCAGACTGCTGAACACATACTTCAAGACTGCACTGAATATAGTAGACTGAGAAAAATCCATTGTCCCATAGATACAACACTACAGACAAAACTATATGGGCCACTACAAGATTTACAAAAGACAGTAAAATTTATACAGGAAATGACATTGCAGATATAGACAATACTTCAGGCGAACAAAAGATAGATAGATAGGGCTGGCAGCTTGTAGTATTAGTATACTGAATTCATCAATTATTTTGTTGATGTCTCTGTCTGTATTTGGATCTTTAGTCAGTACACTGGTGTATTGCTAATACATTTTCCAGCCTGCCTTTTTGTAATTCCATCTAGAGAGTACTGCTTTCACCGACTGCTTCATTTTACATCACTAAAAAGACTGGTCAGTGGTTGCTGCCTCCTAGTTGTTTCCCAACAATACATGTGATATTCCAATCCAGGTCTGGTGAATAGAAAGCAATGTCTGGTGTAAATGTGGTGTGACACTGCATCTGCCTGAGTATCCATCGCAGGTCAAGTGCCATATCGATTCACAGTTAAAGACGTACTTCCCATTGGCATTGAGTGTGTAGCATCCTTATTGCTGAGGTGCACCTTTTGGCTGGTTGCCTCCGACTTCAGTACTTCAACTTGCTAGAGCAAACTGTGGTCTTGCTCTGGTGTAGTAATGCCTGGCCAGTCTTGGTTTTCAGTCCCAGGTGACTGTTAAACCCCATCTCCAGGACAAGGAGCTGACCTTGATGGGGATTATTTCATGTGATGCTTTGTTTATTTTCTACAAATCTACTAACTCTACAGCTCAGTATTTCATGTGATACTTTGTTATTCTCAATAGCTTATTATTTCATGTGATACTCTGTTTATTCTCTACAGATGTACGAACTCTACAGCTCATTTCATGTGACACTTTGTTATTTTCTACAGATCTACAAACTCTACAGCTCATTATTTCATGTGATACTTTGTTATTCTCTATAGCTCATTATTTCATGTGATACTTTATTCTCTACAGATGTACAAACTCTACAGCTCATTATTTCATGTGATACTTTGTTATTTTCTACAGATCTACAAACTCTACAGCTCACTATTTCATGTGATACTTTGTTAATTTTTTACAGCTCATTATTTCATGTGATACTCTGTTTATTCTCTACAGATGTACAAACTCTACAGCTCATTATTTCATGTGATACTTTGTTATTCTCTATAGCTCATTATTTCATGTGATACTTTATTCTTTCTATCTATCTATCTATTGACCTTTCGAGCCGTAACCGGCCCATAGGGCGTAGACCAAGATACACCTTCTCCTATATGAATTTTTGTTCTAGCAGTTTTCTTTTAAAGATATTTTATCAAATCTCGCCATCTGTCTCTGTTCTGTGCAAGCAGTTCTATCTCATTGAGGGAGCCGATTCCTGCTGCTCTTGCCTCTCTCATCAATGTTCTTCTCAGTGTCTCCCTGGGTCTTCCTCTTTTTCTTTTACCTGTTGTTTCCCATATGAGGGCTTGCTTTGCTATTCGATTATTATCTCTTCTCATCACATGTCCAACGTATGACCATTTATTCTTTACAGATGTACAAACTCTACAGCGCATTATTTCATGTGATATTCTGTTTATTCTCTACAGATATACAAACTCTACAGCTCATTATTTCATGTAATAATTTATTCTCTATAGCTCATTATTTCATGTGATAATTTATTCTCTACATATGTACAAACTATACAGCTCATTATTTCATGTGATAATTTATTCTCTACATATGTACAAACTATACAGCTCATTATTTCATGTGATAATTTATTCTCTATAGCTCATTATTTCATGTGATAATTTATTCTCTATAGCTCATTATTTCATGTGATAATTTATTCTCTACATATGTACAAACTCTACAGCTCATTATTTCATGTGATAATTTATTCTCTATAGCTCATTATTTCATGTGATAATTTATTCTCTACATATGTACAAACTATACAGCTCATTATTTCATGTGATAATTTATTCTCTACATATGTACAAACTCTACAGCTCATTATTTCATGTGATAATTTATTCTCTACATATGTACAAACTCTACAGCTCATTATTTCATGTGATAATTTATTCTCTACATATGTACAAACTATACAGCTCATTATTTCATGTGATAATTTATTCTCTACATATGTACAAACTCTACAGCTCATTATTTCATGTGATAATTTATTCTCTACATATGTACAAACTCTACAGCTCATTATTTCATGTGATAATTTATTCTCTACATATGTACAAACTCTACAGCTCATTATTTCATGTGATAATTTATTCTCTACATATGTACAAACTCTACAGCTCATTATTTCATGATAATTTGTTATTTTTTACAGCTCATTATTTCATGTGATACTTTGTTATTTTTTTACAGCTCATTATTTCATGTGATATTCCATTTATTCTCTACAGATGTACCGTCTGACCATTAGATCAACACGGCCCACCATCTCCCAAGCTTTAGGAACTTTATTGGAGTCACAGTTTTAATATTGCTCTAGGATTTTCTCTCAGTTGTGCTGAAGATGGAGCTCAGTCCATGGTGGATACAACACCAGTTTTCTAGTTGTTTCTTTTTTGTATCTGCAGTTTATTTGTCTTTACTAGAGACTGTGTTTAGAAGTTCATGTCAGTAGAACAGACGTTTGTAGGAACATGGTGTGATTGAGTCATGTTTTAGAAACACCACTAAATCAATCTTTTATTTTTGAAATTTAAAATGTGTTGTCATAATTATTTCATGGTCATCTATTGGTAAGGCTGCCTTAAGAGGTACATGTTCTTGATGTTGGAAAATGTTACGTTTCCACTAATACGTGTTAGATAGTTTAATACTCTGTAACATACATACATCAGCTTTAATCACTGCTCTTGTTAATCTTCCTTGTGATCAATGAAATTGACATTTTTAGGCTCAAAGTTGTGTTTTTTTACTTTAAAATGATAAATCTGAGATTGACATAAATTTTATCAGTGAGAGGTTCTTCATTATGATGTTAAAGATAGGCTCAGTTTGTGTGAATCATCTATTACAAGGTTCACAGGCTAAATAAATATTGATCGTTTTCTTATGAAAGACATTGTTTTCTCTGAATTCTTGTACAACACTTTTGTTTAGCAACTCATGTGATATATCATCTGTACTGTTGATCACATGAAATTACTGCATAAATAAGCACTTGCATGTGTGATTGTGAAGTACATATACTTTGTTTGTGTGTTTGTGTAGAAATGTAGTCCAGAAACTGTCATTGCCATCTTCATTATTTATCATTTTTTCACCACATTCAATGCCATGATTTGTGTCATCCTTCTGTGTATTGCATACATTTTTTTGGTAATGTTATTTGTGATAATGCTCACTTTGAACCATATTCTGTTTTAAAATGCTATAATAATTCATGATTTGAACAATTTTATACAAGTCACAATTAACAGAGAGAGTATTTAGCTTGCTGAATATGTTTACTTGATTCTCATCAGATATTTTGTGTAGCGGCTATCAATGTTGAGGATACCACAGGCATTTCCAGTTGACTCTCATTTTGTCAAATGGATTCTGTCAGTGAAAAATAAGAATTGTTGGGTGATAATAAATGTCAACATTATAATTTGGTTGAAAGGCTTATATTCTCTCTCTGGTCATGATTCTTACTGCACAAACACTTAGCTTGTTTGTATTTTTAAGCTGCTACATACACCCCATCTTGTTACTAGCACCCCATCTTGTTACTGGCACCATCTGTGCATGGTTTTATCTCATTCCATGTCTGCCTCAGTAGATCCTTCTTCTGTCCATATTCATAGAGTCAGTCAGTTGCTGATGTGTTAGCCTCAGTGTCATTTCTGTATACTTTATTTCAAAAGAGAATATATCAATTTGGGAAAACTGCTAATATTGAATATTTCTCAGATACTGGGGGCTAAAACATTATTACCAAAAATATATTCACTGCAAAATGTCTATATTGGTATTGTCTTGCACTAATTCCTTCATACTGATTGATACAATGCTGTGTAGACACATATTTGTTGGATCTGTAGATTATAGATGGAAGTCATATCTAGGAACCTCCACAACCTGATGATGTCATATCACTAAGGTCTGTTGAATGTTTCTTTCCTTCTAAACAGTTGGTGTCTCCAGAACATTCCATTGATAGCCATTTCCACATGCTGGTGTCTTATTTGATGTGTCATGAAGTTGCACAACTCAATACTGAGTTGTTTTACAAACAACATATACTGTTACACAACCTTTCTTTTCTTATATTCTCCTAAAATTATAACATTAGTCGAATAACAAATGAATTATGGGGAGGTCAGTGAAAACCAAGAGATAGGAAAGAATGCTAAAAATGGAGTACCTTAAGGTTGATAAGCGTGAAGCATTAGAGTTCACAAAGTGAATGTAACAAATCAAATAAATGATCAATTGAAAGCTCAGATAAGCTAGACCTTCCTCAGCTTTGTTTCAGTTAATATCCTTGGCAGCTGTGGACTGTTCACTCTGTTTTGATTTTCTATTCTCTCTCTTCCTTTCTTCCTCATGTACTCAAATACAGTCACATCAGTCACTCTCACAAAATTGATAGTCTGTATTGGACTTCTCCCTCATCAAGTTTGTCATCCAGATGGCTGAGATAAGAGCACATCCCTTACACAGTCATGCAGCCTGAGAGGACATGTTTAATTGTTTGTTTGCTTACCTTACATCAGCTAATTTCTCTTGAGTTGACTTTTGTGCATGTAAGAAAACAAGTTCTTAATTGTTATGCACAAGTATTGATGATGGATAAGATGGTAATGAATCCTGGTCATTAGATAGCAGACAAGAAAGTTGTAAGAGACTACAGCAAATGTGGCTTGATGTTTGGGCAGTAGCTAAGTTGCAACAACCTAAAAGCAGCCAACAACAGCATCATGTTTTATCTTGGGTAAATGGAACAAACAGAAAAACTGAGTGAAGAAGAGATAGAGAGAAACACAGGGAGAAAAGATAACAGAAGCTTACAAAAATGACACAGAATTTATGAACAGGGACAAAAACTTGTAGAGAGAAATAATCAATTGTGCCAGACAGGTGTGGTGCCTGATGATGATTAATGTGATAGATCAAGAGTCTGCAGTGGCAAGTTCTCAAGCTGTAGAAGAGTGTACATGATTTCCCTTTCATTTATAAGAAGTTGAATGTCTTAGTTTTCCTTCAAGCTGTTTATGCTGAATATTCTTTGTGAAATTTATGCCACCTTTTGTGATCCCTAAATTCTACTTGGAAAGCATTCTCTTCAGTGACACCCACAATATGTAGTCACTGCAGCTTCACATTTTTATCCATAGAAATATAAAAGAATGAGGAGTCAAAGCAAAGAAATCTATATAAATATATGCATTTCTTTGCCTTGACACCCTCATGCTTTTATATTTCTTCACTCTCACCTTCTTACTCTTTGTCTGTCAAATATTTTGAGTTCCATTCATGACCAATTTTGAACCACTTCTTGATTGATTCTCTTCCCTTCCCAAATTTGTATTACCTTGTTATATTTACACAGGTATGTTTGTGCTACAATGCCTGCTCTATTAATTCACTTACAAAGCAGTAACATATGTTTATGTTGTTTCCAAATAATTGTCCTTCAGAATTAATGTAGAACCCCCCCATTGATGGTCAAGTCAAAGTGAGTAATATGGTGTTTGGAATGTGTGCTTTTTGTTGTTACATCTGATATTCACTTATATTAAAATATAAAAGGAGGCAAACAGATATCTAATAATATATGAGTTCAATCAACTTGTAGATTAAAGTGATTTTGATTTATTTACACAAAGTTGTTATAGTTCATTAAATGTACAAGTGAAACAAGTAGAAGGGAGAACAGAGGTGTATTTAATCACTGTGAGTTCACCTTATCAAGTGATTGAGTATCTTTGAGCTATGCATGAGTACTCTGAGATCACTTGAATTAGTTCATGGTTTTGGATTTTGTTTATGCCATTAGATATGTTAATACCAATTATTACCTTTGACAACTTAGAATAAATCAATGACTCCCAACTGATCTTCATTATTTAAAAAAAAAAATTGGTAATTATTTTTGGGGGAAACACAGAGTTTCTGTGATATCATCAATGGATTTTCTGTGACTTATATTTATTTTAAAAGTTATTTCCTGTTTTCATAAGTTGATGTGCGTTGTTGTATACCATAGGTGGGAACTTAACACCCTCTTGGAATGCATCACTTTTGAATGAGATCCAACCAACAACATGGAGGCAACACTTCAATATCAGAAAATTACTTAATCACTTGAATGTTTTGTGACTTCCACCAGCTTCATTATGAATCAGGAAGTCAATAGCTTTTGATGTATGGGTGTATGGTACCATGTCAGGCTGCCCAGTTTTTGATTTATGGGTGTATGGTACCATGCCAGGCTGCCCAGTTTTTGATTTATGAATATATGGTACCATGCCAGGCTGCCTAGTTTTTGATGTATGGGTGTATGGTACCATGCCAGGCTGCCCAGTTTTTGATTTATGGGTGTATGGTACCATGCCAGGCTGCCTAGTTTTTGATTTATGGGTGTATGGTACCATGCCAGGCTGCCTAGTTTTTGATTTATGGGTGTATGGTACCATGCCAGGCTGCCCAGTTTTTGATTTATGGGTGTATGGTACCATGCCAGGCTGCCTAGTTTTTCTGCTACTTATTTTCAAAGGCTGAATTTTAAAAATGACCAGCACTGGCACATTTAAGTGAATCCGGAGCCATCTGGTCAGCTAACAAGAACTTAGGAACTGCAGACACATTTTTCCTTCCTTATCTTGATTGCCAGCCACATGTCTAACTATAAAATCAGTTGTCCTTTCCAGCTACCAAATATTAGCTGAAATCAACTACTTGATGATATTTTTCTGCTGTTGTAGATGAAGAATTGTTTAATTTCTTCCATGAGGTGCAATATATTCATTCTTTGCAAGCCCGTGTGATTTAACATTTGATCAGTTGGTCCTGTTAAAGTATGTTTGCTTGAAGTGACCACTCAAGTGGGGGGATCCTCCTCGCCCTTGTATTTTGTGAATATTACTTAATTCACATTGAAATATTATACTTGACTTTTATTTGACTAAAATGGCAGGCCAAAACTACAAACAGGGTTAACTATCTTTTGTCATTGCCACCTTCTCCCTGTTTTGAATTTCACTTGTTAAAAAATGTTTTAAAAAATTATCTTTGTTTTTGTTTTTCTAGTGAGCAGTGAATGTTGAACTTCTGTGGTCAATCTAGAACAGAACCAGAAAAACAAAACAACAATTGTCCTCAAAATTTGTGTCTAGAGTTGCTGGTTTGATGACAGTATACCTTGAATTGTTTCCAATTGATGTTGTATTTTCATAGCTTTTGTATAGCGGCTATTTGATGGTCATGTAACAAATGCTCATAACCAAGGGGCTGCAGCATACATGCTCAGTGACTGGTTGATTAATGACCCATCTGCTTTATGTTGCTCAGCTACTAATTCAAATAGATGCTCTCTACTACATGTTGTTTGCTGCCTGTCTTTTTGTAAATGATGTGTCCCTAGTTACATTATGGGCACAGTTGCCAGGTAATTACTAGTTTTATTAGTTTACCAGTTTTAAAAAAAAAATGAAGATTGATTTGAAACAGAAATAAATGATGTGATTAAATTCCTGTTTTTATTTACTTTCCTGTTTTATGTCACAAAAGTTAGCAGTCACAGACCAGTTCATATCACAGGCTGAAGCAGCTCATTCATCTTTAGTAATCTAGTGACTACTGCCAGACCAAGTTGTGTATGCTGAGATGCTGCTCTGGTTTGAGGACATGTGTCTAAAATTATTGCCTGTGTCAATGCTGAGAATATTTTAGTATGTGAGGTATTGAACACATTCTTGAATGTATTCTCTGTAGGCGTCTGTCATTAACAATTTTGCCTTGTCAGTTTTTCATCAGTAAACAATCACCAACATTGCTGTGGATCCATCATATGAATGAAGAAATAAACTGAGCAGTTTATTTGATGTTGTACATGAGCTGACTGAAGACAGCTGAGCAGTTTTATTTTGTTGTACATGAGTTGACTGAAGACAGCTGAGCAGTTTTTTTTTGTTGTACATGAGTTGACTGAAGACAGCTGAGCAGTTTTTTGTGTGTTGTACATGAGCTGACTGAAGACAGCTGAGCAGTTTTTTGTGTGTTGTACATGAGTTGACTGAAGACAGCTGAGCAGTTTTTTTTTTTGTTGTACATGAGTTGACTGAAGACAGCTGAGCAGTTTTTTTTTTGTTGTACATGAGTTGACTGAAGACAGCTGAGCAGTTTATTTGATGTTGTACATGAGCTGACTGAAGACAGCTGAGCAGTTTTATTTTGTTGTACATGAGTTGACTGAAGACAGCTGAGCAGTTTTTTTTTGTTGTACATGAGTTGACTGAAGACAGCTGAGCAGTTTTTTGTGTGTTGTACATGAGCTGACTGAAGACAGCTGAGCAGTTTTGTGTGTGTTGTACATGAGTTGACTGAAGACAGCTGAGCAGTTTTTTTTTGTTGTACATGAGTTGACTGAAGACAGCTGAGCAGTTTTTTTTGTTGTACATGAGTTGACTGAAGACAGCTGAGCAGTTTTTTTTTGTTGTACAAGAGCTGACTGAAGACAGCTGAGCAGTTTTTTGTGTGTTGTACATGAGTTGACTGAAGACAGCTGAGCAGTTTATTTGATGTTGTACATGAGCTGACTGAAGACAGCTGAGCAGTTTTATTTTGTTGTACATGAGTTGACTGAAGACAGCTGAGCAGTTTTTTTTTGTTGTACATGAGTTGACTGAAGACAGCTGAGCAGTTTTTTGTGTGTTGTACATGAGCTGACTGAAGACAGCTGAGCAGTTTTTTGTGTGTTGTACATGAGTTGACTGAAGACAGCTGAGCAGTTTTTTGTTGTTGTACAGGAGTTGACTGAAGACAGCTGAGCAGTTTTTTTTGTTGTACATGAGTTGACTGAAGACAGCTGAGCAGTTTTTTTTTGTTGTACATGAGTTGACTGAAGACAGCTGAGCAGTTTTTTGTTGTTGTACATGAGTTGACTGAAGACAGCTGAGCAGTTTATTTATGTTGTACATAAATTTGACTGAAAACAGCTGAGCAGTTTTTTTTTTATGTTGCACATGAGCTGACTGAAGACAGCTGAGCAGTTTTCTTTTTGTTGTACATGAGTTGACTGAAGACAGCTGAGCAGTTTTTTTTTGTTGTACATGAGTTGACTGAAGACAGCTGAGCAGTTTTTTTCTGTTGTACATGAGTTGACTGAAGACAGCTGAGCAGTTTTTTTAAAATGTTGTACATGAACTGACTGAAGACAGCTGAGCAGTTTTCTTTTTGTTGTACATGAGTTGACTGAAGACAGCTGAGCAGTTTTTTTGATGTTGTACATGAGTTGACTGAAGACAGCTGAGCAGTTTATTTATGTTGTACATGAGTTGACTGAAGACAGCTGAGCAGTTTTTTTATGTTGTACATGAGTTGACTGAAAACAGCTGAGCAGTTTTCTTTTTGTTGTACATGAGTTGACTGAAGACAGCTGAGCAGTTTTTTTGATGTTGTACATGAGTTGACTGAAAACAGCTGAGCAGTTTATTTATGTTGTACATAAGTTGACTGAAGACAGCTGAGCAGTTTTCTTTTTGTTGTACATGAGTTGACTGAAGACAGCTGAGCAGTTTTTTTTTGTTGTACATGAGTTGACTGAAGACAGCTGAGCAGTTTTTTTCTGTTGTACATGAGTTGACTGAAGACAGCTGAGCAGTTTTTTTAAAATGTTGTACATGAACTGACTGAAGACAGCTGAGCAGTTTTCTTTTTGTTGTACATGAGTTGACTGAAGACAGCTGAGCAGTTTTTTTGATGTTGTACATGAGTTGACTGAAGACAGCTGAGCAGTTTATTTATGTTGTACATGAGTTGACTGAAGACAGCTGAGCAGTTTTTTTATGTTGTACATGAGTTGACTGAAAACAGCTGAGCAGTTTTCTTTTTGTTGTACATGAGTTGACTGAAGACAGCTGAGCAGTTTTTTTGATGTTGTACATGAGTTGACTGAAAACAGCTGAGCAGTTTATTTATGTTGTACATAAGTTGACTGAAGACAGCTGAGCAGTTTTCTTTTTGTTGTACATGAGTTGACTGAAGACAGCTGAGCAGTTTTCTTTTTGTTGTACATAAGTTGACTGAAGACAGCTGAGCAGTTTTCTTTTTGTTGTACATGAGTTGACTGAAGACAGCTGAGCAGTTTTCTTTTTGTTGTACATGAGTTGACTGAAGACAGCTGAGCAGTTTTTTTTGTTGTACATAAGTTGACAGCTTGTTTGGCTAGGAATAATGTTCCTATAATTTGATCTTTACGTCAGGCTCACATTTTGTTCCAGTACAATCCAAGATGGAGGATGTGTTTACTTCTGTCTCGCCATGTAACGGGCGTTGGACTAACAATCTCACCACAAGAAGCACATCTTGAAGAATATAGATAGTAATGAATTAAAAGATGAAAATATCAAAGAACAATTTAATCTAGAACTCAGCAATGTTTTGAAGCTTTGGATGTAATGGATGAATTGAATATTGATGAACTATAGAATATTCACAACACAGCAATATTGACATCAGCTGAATTAAGTGCTGTGTTCAAAGAAACTGAAAGAAAAACATAAATCTCAGAAATCACATGGAAATTAATCCAAAATAGACATGAAGCCAAACTGGCCGCTACACTAGGTAAAAATCTGGCCAGAGCAACATATAAAGATGCTTATATATCTATTATATACCACTGGAAACTACTATTCGTGCTGTTTCGTCCAATAAATGTTTGTCTACAACACAAGTATTCAGCCCTACTGGGAGATACTTGCATTAATAGGAAAGTACAAATATACAATTTATTTCCGGTCTGTGATCGTTACCCTATGCTATAGTCATTGAGAGCGCCTTTCGTGGAAGACACTACTACAATAGCCAATTTTTTTAGTTGGCTGAGTGGCAGTGTGCCAAGTGTTCGGCTTCTCGTGGCAAGGCGCGGTGCCAGGGAGTACGGGTTCGATCCCACTTCGGACCATATATTGTTCTTCGTTTTTTCTGTTGTTGTTTGTCTGTTAATTTTTCCGAGTGCTAACACATACTTATTTGTTCTATTATTCCCCAACATATAAAGACCTTGATAATAAAGAGAAAAACTCAGCAAAATGAGATTAAAGAGCATATACAGATAATCTGGAAGTTGAAGCAGAATTAGCATCCAAGACAGGAAATATCAAGGTATTGTATAATATACAGAAACAACTAACTTGTTGGAAAACAACAAAAGAGATTGAGAAAAAACTAAAAGCTTTTGAAGACAAATGCCTAAGAAGGCACTGTGTACAGTGTGAATGAATTCAGGACTAATATAGAGATAAGAGAATTGGCCATGCAACCAATGATCTCATCTGCTATTAAGAAGAGAAGGTGGACATACATCGGACATATAATGAGAAGAGACAACAAAATAATTTCAAAATAGGCTCTTATGTGGGAAACATCAGGATACAGAAAAAGAGGAAGACCTAGAGAGACACAGAAAATAATTCTGATAAGAGAAGCAATGTTGTCAGGCATAAAATCATTTGATAAGATTTGGCATCTCACCCAGCATAGAGATGGATGGCAGAAATGAGTCCTCTTTGATGTCTAGTGGCACTGGGAGGTTCAAGATCAAGAGATCAGGCTCTATCTATTGACCTTTCGAGCTGTAGCCGGCCCATAGGGCATAGGCCCAGATACTCTTTCTCTTATTTATTTTTTTATTATAGCAGTTTTCAATCCTAGATATTTTATCAAATCTCGCCATTTGCCTCTGTTCTGTACAAGCAACTCTTATCTCATTGAGGGAGCCGATTCTTGCTGCTCTTGCCTTTCTCTTCAATGTTCTTCTCAGTGTCTCTCTGGGTCGGCCTCTTTTCCTCTTATCTGTTGTTTCCCACATGAAGGCTTGCTTTGCTTTTCGGTTATTATCTCTTCTCATCACATGTCCAACATACGACCATCGTCTTTTCTTGATTACTGAAGATATTAGTGGTTGATTGGCGATTTCTCTAATTTCCTTGTATGTTTTGAATTCGTTGATCAGGCTCTAATAGACTCAAATATGGACTTTATTTGCATAATCTTGCTTTGTTTGCCTTTACAGTTCTGTTCATAAAGAAATGTGTGAGGACCTCCAGAATTGTTTATTTCTCCAGTTCCTACAGTTTATTGTCCTCTTCAACAGGGCAGTCAGTGTTCATTCTTTTCTTAATGGAACTCAACTTCCAACAATAGGATGTTCTCAGCAGCCAGTTGGGAGGTGAGAGCTCTTCTTCTCAGAGTTGTGTCTCTACAGTCAAGCTGAAAACAATTCACATAAGGATATTCTCAGAGAAATCTTGTCAGGCCAGTGCATTGTTACTCATGTGTGTGCTCTCTGTCACTTGAATAATGGAAGAGGGTCATTTCAGTGTAGAATCATAGTAGTAGTGTAGTATCATAGTAGTAGTGTAGAATCATAGACGTAAAGAGCATCTTAAAAATGTGTTTCTTACCGTATCTGAAGACCAAAATAGTGTAATTCATTTTGAAGAGTCTCTTTACCATATTAGAATGGTCCTAGTTTTACTGATGCCAAATCCCACCAAGCACTTATCAGCCAAGTCTAGGGTAAATGCTCATTTATTGGATTCATTCTTGCTTTACTTCTCATTTCAATGTTATATATATATATTTTTTTTTACACACACATGCACACACACATGCAGGTCATATATACACATATATGCATATATTATTTATTAAGAAATCAATATTATAACTTTTTTGAAATGTACAAACCAGATTGCATGTTTGACATGTCAAAAGTACCACCTGTTATCTTGTTGAGGAGGTTGCCAAGAAATAAATACCATGTTGTCCGTCAGTGGAAGCAGTTAGCATCAGTGCTAGGCTGGTCATGAGGAGGGCTGGTCTTATGTTTATTTGATGTATACCAACACTTTTTTTTGTTGACCGTAAATTTGTAAATCTTTCATGGATACCCACCTTCCCTCATCAAACAACATATAAATTTGGGAACAATAATTGTATGAATTTTATGTGGAACATCATGTTATTGTACTATCTGGCATTAATGTCCAATGATGCTTACATTTTAAGCATCTCCATGAATGGAGTGTTCATGTTTGTACATTCTGACTGTTACAATCCAGTGAATAAATACAACTCATGACTTGTTTAGTAGCTTGCTTGCTCTCAAATGTAACCACCATATTGGACTGCACAATGCTCAGACACTTCTGGTTTCTGTTGCACTTTCTGTTTTATACACTATCATCATGAAATATATATATATATATAATATGTGTGCGTATGTCACATAATGTCAGTTATAACCTTAATATATACTGACAAATTAGACAATGTAGTCTTTATATTATTTGCAATGTTACAGATTATTGTCATATTTCTGTCTGATTGGGCTTGATGTAAGTATGATCATTCGCTCTTATAGACTTTTTTCAGGTTGCATGAGTTAACAGTTGTCTGTAGCTGGCTGTGTCAATTGTCATCTTTTTATTTGGTCCTTTTTTTTATGTCATGTTTATTGATGTGACATGTGCAAGGACACACTAGCCTTCCACTGTGCCAGCTACAGTTACTGATGGGTAGAGTCTGAATGTTATGGCTGATTTTGTGATACATTGTGTATATTGCACTCTGTGTACACTGAAGATGGTTTAGTGCTTGTTATGTGTAGGTTGTCATGCGTAGAAGTAGATTTCATCAGTGTTCTTTGTATGCTGTCAAGTTGGAATCATTGACATAACCAGAGAGGACAGAGCAAAGCTGTCCAGAGTCTCAAGCCAGAGATATATGAGATAATTAAAGATGGAATAGATCACGTGCTTGCAAAATTATGTTTTGAATTATTGATTTTTTATAAATGTCTTATTAGAGATGTAGGCAACATGACAAATGATAAAAAACAACAAAATCCTTAAAACAGAGTTGAGCAACAGTTGCTACCCAATATTCCATTGACAGAGAAATGGATGTATGATGCTGAAAGATGATTATTAAAGTCCTTCAGTGTGAAAACACATTTCTCTCAAGTTGTCATTTGTTGTTCACTTTGTTGCACGGTTAATTTCATTGAGCTTATTTGGCAGATGCCTGCTACACTCCTTGACCTTCCAACATTTAATGAGTGGCATGAGATAAAACTCCAATATGTTTAAAATAGCTATTTTTCTCCTGCAGCTTAGATAATATATATAAGTACCCACTGGACATACAGTGATAGGATTATACTACTCAAGTTGAAAGCAAAACCATTCGACATAGCAATAATACAGACATGTGCACCTACTCAAGACTACACAGATGAACAAATAGAGGCATACTATGAAGACCTAAATAAAGTTATGAAGCAAGTGAAATCTTCAGACATCTTGATTGTAATGGGTGACATGAACGCTAAAGTAGGAAAAGGTAGATATAAGACCATTTTAGGAAATCATGGGTTAGGAAAAAGAAATGACAGAGGAGAAAGATCAATACAATTCTGTGAAGAAAACAGGCTGATAATATGTAACACCTACTTTGAGCAAGAGAAAAGGAAACTATACACATGGAAAAGCCCTGGAGATAGGAAGAGGAATCAAATAGATTACATAATGATAAAAGAAAGGTTCTGTAACAGCGTAAAGAAAGCCAAAACCTACCCAGGAGCAGATATTAATTCAGATCACAATCCTGTAATGATTAAAATGAAAATCAAACTAAAGAGAAACGAGCAAAAATCTAATTCATCAACAAATCCACTCGATATAACAGCTTTAAATCAAAAAGATATTAAAGATACCTATACAATACAAGTAAAGAACACATACCAGAAGCTGCTAGAGGAAGGAATTGAACAATACAGAAGAGAAAATCCTGATGAAAAAGTAACAACCAAATGGCAATGCATAAAGAAAAGCATACAAAAAGCCTGCGACACCTTACCCAAAGAGAGAAAGAACAAAAAAACAAAAATGGATAACTAACACCATCTTAGAAAAGTGGAAGAAAGGAGACAAGCGAAGAACAAAGCCCAATACAATAAAATAGATAATGAAATATGCAAAATGTGCAAAAAGGCAAAAGAAGACTGGCTCAGCCAAAAATGTATAGAAATAGAAACTATGGAAAGCAAACAAGACCTAAGAGGAATGCACACAGAAATAAAGAGAATGACTAATAAAAATAAAAAAGCCACAGAAGGTGGATGCATTGCAGACAAAAAAGGAAAAATGCTAACAGACAATAAGGATATCATAGATAGGTGGCAGGAATATATAACAGAACTATTTCATGATCAAAGGGACAAGAAACCAGTTATAAAATGTACATCAGGCTATAAAATCTGAGGTGGAAAAAGCTATAAAAACAATGAAAAGGGGAAAAGCAGCAGGACCTGACAGCATACAGATAGAGATGATACAGGCACTAGAAGATTTTGGCATTGAAGTGATTACAGACATATGCAACGACATATACCACACAGGATACATACCAAATGAACTAAAAACATCAACTTTCATTGCATTGCCTAAAAAGAATGGTGCAGTTGAATGCAGTGACTTTAGAACAATAAGCCTAATGAGCCATGTTACAAAAATCTTGCTAAAAGTTATACAAGGAAGGATTCAGAATAAAATCAATACTGAATTAGATGAGCAGCAATTTGGATTTAGGAAAAATAGCGGGACAAAAGAAACCATATTCTGCATGAGAACATTAATCGAAAAATACACAGAAGTAAACAAACCAATATATGCCTGCTTATAGACTACACCAAAGCTTTTGATAAGAGTACACCACAAACAACTTATAGAATGCCTAAAAGAGATACATCTAGATGACATAGATATACGACTAATATGCAATCTATATTGGGAGCAAACAGCAATAATAAAATATAACAAAGAGTTCTCTACACCCATTTATATAAAAAGAGGAGTAAGACAAGGATGCATCCTATCACCAAGCTTGTTCAATCTATACACTGAGCAAATCTTTAAAAACATCATAGAGATGCCAGGCCTACAAATTCTCTCTCTTCTACCTTTTAGCTCCCAGTGGAGCATAGGTCTTCAACAAACACTTTCCAAGTCGTTCTGTTTTTTGCAATTCTTTTAAGATCATTCCATGTCTTCCCCATCATCTTCATCTCTGCTTCAATCTGTCTTCTCCAAGAATTCCTTGGTCTTCCTCTTTGTCTTTTCCCCTGGGGATTCCAAAAAAGGGCCTGTTGTGTAATACTCTCAGTTGGTTTCCGTAGTGTGTGTCCTATCCATCGCCATCGTCTTCGCTGTATTTCTTTATCCACTGGTATTTGACCGGTACATTTCCATAATTCCACGTTTGTGACTTTGTCCTGCCATTTCCATCCCTTTATTCTGCGCAAGCATCCATTAATGAAAGTCTGTACCTTCGTGATTGTCAATTTTGTTATTCTCCATGTTTCACAGCCATATAATAGAACCGACTTAACATTGGAGTTGAAAATTTGTATTTTTTTTTTAGCCTAATTTCTTTGGATTTCCATATGTTTCCCAGTGCAATGAAAGCTCCTCTTGCTTTTGATATCCTTATTTTGGTATCGTTTTCTGTTCCTCCCTCTTTATCTATATTACTGCCCAGATATATATAAGATTGTACGTCTAGTAGAGGTATTTCTCCTAGTTTTATTTGGTTATTGCCAACTGCATTAATTCTCATAATGTTGGTCTTATCTCTATTAATCTTTAGTCCTAGCTGTTGTGATCTCTCATCTAATATACTCATTTTATCTTGCATCTGTTGGTGGCTGTGTGATAGGAGAGCTATGTCATCAGCAAAGTCTAAATCATCAAGTTGTTTGGTCAGTGACCACTGGATCCCATTTCTGTTGTTTTGAGTTATTTTCATAATCCAATCTATGGCCAGTAGAAAGAGAAATGGAGACAGAAGGCATCCTTGCCTTACTCCTGTTCTTATTTCAAATGCTTCTGTAAGCTGTCCTTCATGCACCACACTACATTTTGTTCCTTCATACATTGTTTTTATCAGGTTAATAAACTTTATGGGGATTCCATAATGACTCAGCAACTTCCAAAGCATTCTTCTGTCTAAACTATCAAATGCCTTTTCGTAATCTATGAATCCAATATAAAGTGGGGATTTTAGTTCTAAACTTTGTTCAACTATTATACGTAGAGTAGTTATTTGATCAGCACATGATCTGTTCTTCCTAAAACCTGCTTGTTCATCTCTCAAGTGTTTCTCTATAGCCTCTTTTAGTCTCTCCAGAATGATTCTGCCTAATATTTTTCCTGGCACTGATAGTAGCATAATTCCCCTATAATTTGTGCACTCCTGTAAACTTCCTTTCTTTGGTAGTTTGATCATATAACCTTCTCTCCAGTCTTTAGGTATTTCTTCCCTCTCCCAAATTTTATCCAATAGATTATGTAACATCTTGGTAGAGGTGATAATATCTGCTTTGATGGCTTCCGAAGGAATTTCATCTGGTCCTGTGGCTTTACCATCTTTTAACAGTTTGATGGCTTTCATTGTTTCTTCTTTGCTTGGTTTTCCGCAGTTAACGTGTAATTCTTCTTCTGCTGGTAGTATATCTGGAGGATTATTTGAGCCAGGTCTGTTCAAAAGTTCTTCAAAGTGCTCCTTCCATCTCTCCATTTGTTCCTTTATATTACTAAGCAGATTTCCTTTCTTATCTTTGATAAAGGCGTTGATCTGTTTGTATTTTCCACCTAATTTCTTTGTGCTGTTGTACAGTTCTTTCATATTCCCTTTATTTGCTGCTTCTTCTGCCTCTTTTGCTAATTCATCTATATATTTCCTCTTATCCCTTTTAATGCATCTTCTCACTTCTTTGTTCACCTCTGTGTAAGCTTCCTGTGTCTTGGCTTTATTACTTCTTGTTTTGCTTTTATTTATGTCTGCTTTCTTGTTCTTTCTTTCTTTAATTTTATCCAGGGTCTCTGCTGTCATCCATGCCTTATTCTGGCGTTCTCTTTTCCCCAGTGTTTCTTCGCATGTCTCTTTCCATATATTTTTTACCTGTTTCCAATGATCTTCTATATTTATTGTATTTTCTAGTTGTTGGAGGACTTGGTATTTGTTTGATATTGTGACTGCGAATTTATCTTTAATTCCTTGTTCTTTAAGAAACCCTACATTGAAATACGTTCTGCCCTTATTCGTTGTAGTATACCTTTTTAATTTAATTTTAAGTTTGGCTAACAGAAGATGATGATCAGAAGCTATATCTGCCCCTCTATATACTTTTACATCCTGTAAGGATGACTTAAACTTATTATTAATACATATGTGATCAATTGATTTTCCGTTCTATGATCTGGTGACACCCATGTAGCTTTGTGTATTCTTTTATGTTGGAATATTGTTCCTCCTAGGCTCATTTGATTAAGGGCGCAGAAATTCACAAATATCTCTCCATTCTCGTTTATATCTCCAAGTCCATGTTTTCCCATAATCTCTTCAAAGCCTCTGTTGTCTGATCCTACCTTAGCATTTAGGTCTCCCATCAAGATTATAATATCCTTGGCTCGTCTTGCATCCATCTGGCATTGTAGCTGTTTATAAAAATCATCTTTAACTGAGTCATCTTTATCGTTGGTTGGTGCATAGCATTGTATAATGTGTAATTTTATTTTGTTTTTGGTTGTTCTAAATGTTGCTCTCACCAGTCTTGGTCCCACTGCCTCCCATTCTATTAGTGTCTTCTGTGCATTCTTTGATAGCATTATAGCTACCCTTCGCTATGTTGTGCTCCTGGTTCCTGGTGTCCTGATGATAAAATCATCTCCCCTGTATTCAATTTTATTCTCTCCGCTCCCAGCCATCTTGTTTCACACATTCCCAGAATATCTGTCTTGTAGTTGTTCATTTCTGCTGCCACTTGTGCCGCTTTTCCCTGTTCGTTAAGGGTACGAACATTCCAGGTGCCAATTCTGGATGATTTCCTGGTAGACAAAGGGTGAGTCGGCAACCCGGACTCCTTATGGCTTTCTCCGGATTGCGTCATACGTCTCTTAGACAGAGAGCCCTTCTCTTTCCTGGTTGACGGATTTACTTTATCTTTCTTTGACTTGTTCATGTTTGTGAAGTTTTTTCGGCTTATTTTTTTACAGTATGGGATAGCCAGTCCCATGCCTAACCCTCCTTTCTCGCCTCTTACGAACATGCCTGGTAGGGTACAGCGCCGCTATTCTTTACTTCCCTTTCGGGCCCCGGCAGCGCACGGGCGGGCCTACAAATTAATGGAAAGATAATCAATAACCTAAGATATGCTGACGATACTGTACTACTAGCAGAAAATCCTAAAGACCTACAACAATTACTTAATGAAATAAACACGACAAGCAAAAAATATGGACTAGATATGAATATCAAAAAGACTAAAACTATGATCATAAACAAAGAAAATACTCAAAACCCACAAGTGGATATCAAAATTGAAGGAATAGACCTTGAGACAGTTCAGAACTATAACTACCTTGGACATGCTATAACCAGTGATGGAAAATGTACAACTGAAATAAACAAAAGAATAGGAATGGCAAAAAGTAATTTTAATGTTATGAAGGACATACTAACATCAAAACAAATAACACCAAAGCTAAAACTAAGAATAGCAAAATGTTACATCTTCTCAATATTCCTATATGGTGCTGAAACATGGACATTAGACAAGAAAACAGAACAGAGAATTGAAGCCTTCGAAATGTGGATATAGAAGAATAGGTAGAATTGGATGGAAGGAAAAGAAAACAAACGATGAAGTCTTAAAACAACTAAAAATGAAAAGAGAACTTCTGAACACACTTAGAACAAGACATGCGATTCTTGGGCCATGTTAAAAGACACAACAGCCTACTGAAAGTGATCCTGGAGGGGAAAATACAAGGTAGAAGAGGCAGAGGCAGACCAAGATTAACATGGACGAGTAACATCAAAAGATGGACAAGTCAACCGATGACAACCTGCACCATCAAAGCAAGAGATAGAGCAGAATGGCGCTCCATGGTAGCCAACCTTCGTTGCGGAGACGGCACTCAATGATGATGATGATCTTAGATAGCAAATGACCAACAAAATATGAAACCAGATCTTCAAAAGTTATCCAGTCCCGTGTGTGTGCGCGCACGGGCGTGCGTGCATGTGTGTGTGTGTGAGAAAGAGAGAGAACATTGAGATTATTTCTGCCCTAGATCAACCAAATATTATTGCAACCACATTTGATTCTGAGCAAATTGTTAGCAATGGAATTAAATTGTGGAGGGGGTGTGTTTGTCAGCAGCAAGGCTAAAAGTGTACTCATAGCTGATTTCTTGTGCAGGATTGGTGAACCTGAACCATTAAGGTCATTCTCTACATCTTTGAAATGCCTCAAAGTAACAATCTGGTAAGGGAAAGCAACCTATGTATTCAAAAATACCTGAAGTCAGATGTGCACAAATATTTCAGCTTTCTGGAAACCATGCATCAACACCACTTGAATGTCCTTTTAAGAGCAGATGATGATGAACACAAAAGAAATCAAAGATTATTTGCATGTTGGTGCAATGCAGTGAGTCTAGGAATTTAAACAATGACAAATACAATTGTGAAACTTAAGAAATGAAACACTACTGTACATATATTTAAGACACTTTTTGGTCTGCTTACAAACACTCTCAGAGCATACATGTCAGAGAATACCAGTAGAATAGAAAGGAGAATTAAACTGATTCTATCCAGGAAAAGCTATCATTATCGTCTCCTTCATTATGCTGGTGGAGAATATAAAAAATGTAACTGGAGTACATCATAGAGAATTGTTAATTAGTAGACTGCTGAACACAATTATTGATCAAGTTTTCAACTTTCTGATGCTCAGAGAGTTTGGCCTTGTCCATTGGTGTCAATTTCTACAATTTCATGTCCTAAAAGATGTCTGCTAGTTCTCATGTTAGTGTTCATTTATGCCAGAAGAGTAAAAGGATAAGTATATTCTCATTATGTCAATCTTCCTCATTTCCCATGAGAACACTGTTTTGCTCTCATGTTGTCATAATCCATTTTGATCACTCTGCTCAAGATATGGAGAGAGAGAGCAGAACCCTTGTTTCCGTCCATTCTCAAAATTGCTTAGAAATTAACCTACCAGATGGTGAGGTTGTATCTTTCACCTACCCTTAGAGGGTGCTGCTCCCCAAACAGAGACTTTGATAAATAATGCAGTTTTTGCCCATCATGTATAGGCATTGGAACCTTTGCTGCTGCAATTGACCTAGAGGATACCTCTAACAGAGTATCTTTTGATCTCCTAATGTTCCTGCTTCTTGAACTTGAGATCAGTCTTTTCTCGTTAATTCGATTTCTGCTGCCCTTTTCCAACGAAAAGTGGGCATTTAAATGTGGTCCTCCGAACCAACAACAATTCACCTCAGCTTTCTCTTAGGGTTGACCATTATCTCCAGTGTTGTTCAAAGCCTACACAGTAAGGATCACAAGTGAGCAAATCTTAGGATGGGGCAAAACATTATCTTATGTTGTCAACAGGACAGAGTGTTGCAGAACTTCAAACAGAGCTTGGGGTCATATGGGCAAGTGGTGGTGAGAGACAAAGGTGACATGTTTCTCTTTGAATAATGGCACAGTCAACAATTCAACGTCATATGTGAATCTGTATGCAAAAAACGTATACCTTAAGATACCTAGGAGTGTGGTTTGATCAGAGCCTTACTAAGCATTTCTGAATCCGCAACAATGGATAGGCTGCACTAATGTCAAGGTAGGAGATGCCAGACAGGAGCGCAACACAGGAATTCAAAGAAAACTTACCAACACTGATGTCAAGGTAGGAGATGCCAGACAGGAGCGCAACACAGGAATTCAAAGAAAACTTACCAACACTGATGTCAAGGTAGGAGATGCCAGACAGGAGCGCAACACACTAATGTCATTAGTTGCTACTAGTTGAAGGATATACTTCTGAGGAAATCTGAGCACTTATGGACTGTCCTATATGCAGTGACTGATATACCCGTCCACTGTAACTAAACTTGTCATAATCCCACAATACAGATAACTATTCTAATTCTCTTCATGTAACATGATCACTGTGATTCTTTCTTTATAACATTTGTAATTGACTTCCATGAACACATCTTCTTGAGTCTATCAGGTTGTCTTTAAAAAAGCTAAAAACTTGAGATGTGTCACAGCAGCTGAGACAAAACTATATTTTTCAGCCAACAGTTGACCAGAATCTTCCAGCGGTGCTGTCTTCAGCAAGAACTCCATAGTAATGGCAACATTCCCCATCCCTTACAGAGCATGAATTCTGGCCCCCATTTTACCTAATGCTTATTTGTAAGGAGATTTGATTTATACCTGATAGTATTGTAAATTAAATTAAATTAAAAGAGTATCTGGGTCTATGCCCTTTGGGCTGGCTACGGCTTGAAAGGTCAATAGATAGATAAATAGATAGTATTGTAAATTTTAATTTCATTTAACTTAATGAAATAAACATGACAAGCAAAAAATATGGACTAGATATGAATATCAAAAAGACTAAAACTATGATCATAAACAAAGAAAATACTCAAAACCCACAAGTGGATATCAAAATTGACAGAATAGACCTGGAGACAGTTTAGAACTACAACTACCTTGGACATACTATAACCAGTGATGGAAAATGTACAACTGAAATAAACAAAAGAATAGGAATGGCAAAAAGTAATTCTAATGTCATGAAGAACATACTAACATCAAAACAAATAACACCAGGGCTAAAACTAAGAATAGCAAAATGTTATGTCTTCTCAACATTCCTATATGGTGCAGAAACATGGACATTAGACAAGAAAAAAGAACAGAGAATTGAAGCCTTTGAAATGTGGATATATAGAAAAATAGGTAGAATTGGGTGGAAGGAAAAGAAAAAAAACAATGAAGTCTTAAAACAACTAAAAATGAAAAGAAAACTACTAAGTACAATTCAAACAAGACAAATGCGATTTTTGGGCCATGTTAAAAGACACAACAGCCTACTAAAATTAATCCTGGAGGGGAAAATACAAGGTAAAAGAGGCAGACCAAGACTAACATGGACGAGTAACATCAAAAGATGGACAAATCAGCCTATGACAACCTGCACCATCAAAGCAAGAGACAGAGCAGAATGGCGCTCCATGGTAACCAACCTTTGTTGCGGAGATGGCACTCGATAATGATGATTGGCAAATTCGACTTTAATAGCACACTGGTAGTTTGGAATTTAAGCACTTTATAAGATGATTGGTTGATGCCGTTGAACAGAAGACTAGATAGGTTTGTATATTTCAACTTCTAAATATAATGTCTCTCGTACCATTTTTCCTTGTACTTCATATAGGCCGATGTCTTTCTTTAACACATTCAAGTAACATCTGTACTTGACAGTCAACAAACTCTGAAGGTAACATCACATGAAAACATATTATTAATATAATATAATTCTTCTTCTTCTTCTTTTCTCTTCTCACTGATACCTAAAAAGTGTCGTGGTTATATCATTTGTCGTTCTTGAGCTGCTCGAACTGTCTGAATTAGTGATTTTCCTTTGTTGTTACATGTCTCTGTCACTGCATCTATCCATTTTCTTCTGGGCCTTCCTCTTGGTCTTTTCCCATGCATTCTCGAGAAGAACGCCCTTGATGGTGATTGGTAAGGATTCATACTGACCAGGTGGCCAAACCATTTAAGTTGTTGTTGTTCTATATATTCTTGGCAGGGTTTTGTTCCTACCATTTTTCTTATGGTTTCATTTGGTATTCTATCTCTTCTTGTGTTGTTTGTTACTTTTCTCAAGCATGTATTGATCTTTCTTAAATGTGATTTAGAAAGGGTCTATGTTTGATTTTCATAGCACAAAGTTGGTATGAAAATGCTATTTATCATTTGTTGTTTAGCTGGCATAGAAATGTTTGGATGTCTTAGCAATGGTGAAAGCTGGTATGTGACAGCATTTGCTTTTTGTATTCTCATGTCAATTTCTCTGTCTAGTTTTCTATCTTCTGTGAACATTGTGCCTAAATACTTGAATTCCTCTACTTGTTTTATTTCTTTATCTTTGATCTTAATGTTTAATGGGTGTCTTAATTTGCTTATTCTTATAGCCTCTGTTTTTGCTGTGTTAATTTTCATACTGTAGTTTGTGCAGCTTTTATCTAGAGATGTTAAATGCTGTTGTAGCAGGTTTTCATCCTCATATATTAGGCATTGGTCATCTGCGAATAGTAGCTCGTTGATGTTGGAGTTTTCTACCTCTATATTATTATTTGATTTTTCCTTATTGTTGGTTGTTTCCTGATTTATTTTGTCCATATATATGATGAAGAGGAGTGGTGAGAGGACACATC
This sequence comes from Megaustenia siamemsis, assembly GCA_032433765.1. NCBI lineage: Eukaryota > Metazoa > Mollusca > Gastropoda > Stylommatophora > Ariophantidae > Megaustenia > Megaustenia siamemsis. Next base: position 22,473,623 of record JAVIAB010000024.1, on the reverse strand, counting down.
CTTGTCTTACTCCTGCTGTAACCTGAAACCATTCTGACAGATCTTCCGATGTTCTAACGGCACTTTGACTGTTTTTATATTCTTCTTCTACCTTTTAGCTCCCAGTGGAGCATAGGTCTTCAACAAACACTTTCCAAGTCGTTCTGTTTTTTGCAATTCTTTTAAGATCATTCCATGTCTTCCCCATCATCTTCATCTCTGCTTCGATCTGTCTTCTCCAAGAATTCCTTGGTCTTCCTCTTTGTCTTTCCCCTGGGATTCCAAAAAAGGGCCTGTTGTGTAATACTCTCAGTTGGCTTCCGTAGTGTGTGTCCTATCCATCGCCATTGTCTACGCTGTATCTCTTTATCTACTGGTATTTGACCGGTACATTTCCATAATTCCACGTTAGTGACTTTGTCCTGCCATTTCCATCCCTTTATTCTGCGTAAGCATCCATTAATGAAAGTCTGTACCTTCGTGATTGTCAATTTTGTTATTCTCCATGTTTCACAGCCATATAATAGGACCGACTTAACATTTGAGTTGAACATTTTTATTTTTGTATTTAACCTAATTTCTTTGGATTTCCATATGTTTCCCAGTGCAAAGAATGCTCTTCTTGCTTTTGATATCCTTATTTTGGTATCATTTTCCGTTCCTCCCTCTTTATCTATATTACTGCCCAGATATATATAAGATTGTACGTCTAGTAGAGGTATTTCTCCTAGTTTTATTTGGTTATTGCCAACTGCATTAATTCTCATAATGTTGGTCTTATCTCTATTAATCTTTAGTCCTAGCTGTTGTGATCTCTCATCTAATATACTCATTTTATCCTGCATCTGTTGATGGCTGTGTGATAGGAGAGCTATGTCATCAGCAAAGTCTAAATCATCAAGTTGTTTGGTCAGTGACCACTGGATCCCATTTCTGTTGTTTTGAGTTATTTTCATAATCCAATCTATGGCCAGTAGAAAGAGAAATGGGGACAGAAGGCATCCTTTCCGTACTCCTGTTCTTATTTCAAATGCTTCTGTAAGCTGTCCTTCATGCACCACTTTACATTTTGTTCCTTCATACATTGTTTTTATCAGGTTAATAAACTTTATGGGGATTCCATAATGACTCAGCAACTTCCAAAGCATTCTTCTGTCTAAACTATCAAATGCCTTTTCGTAATCTATGAATCCAATATAAAGTGGGGATTTTAGTTCTAAACTTTGTTCAACTATTATACGTAGATTAGTTATTTGATCAGCACATGGTCTGTTCTTCCTAAAACCTGCTTGTTCATCTCTCAAGTGTTTCTCTATAGCCTCCTTTAGTCTCTCCAGAATGATTCTGCCTAATATTTTTCCTGGCACTGATAGTAGCATAATTCCCCTATAATTTGTGCACTCCTGTAAACTTCCTTTCTTTGGTAGTTTGATCATATAACCTTCTTTCCAGTCTTTAGGTATTTCTTCCCTCTCCCAAATTTTATCCAATAGATCATGTAACATCTTGGTAGAGGTGTTAATATCTGCTTTGAATTCCGAAGGAATTTCATCTGGTCCTGTGGCTTTACCATTTTTTAATAGTTTGATGGCTTTCATTATTTCTTCTTTGCTTGGTTTTCCGCAGTTAACGTGTAACTCTTCTTCTGCTGGTAGTATATCTGGAGGATTATTTGAGCTGGGTCTGTTCAAAAGTTCTTCAAAGTGCTCTTTCCATCTCTCCATTTGTTCCCTTATATTACTAAGTAGATTTCCTTTCTTATCTTTGATAAAGGCGTTGATCTGTTTGTATTTTCCACCTAATTTCTTTGTGCTGTTGTACAGTTCTTTCATATTCCCTTTATTTGCTGCTTCTTCTGCCTCTTTAGCTAATTCATCTATATATTTCCTCTTATCCCTTTTAATGCATCTTCTCACTTCTTTGTTCACCTCTGTGTAAGCTTCCTGTCTCTTGGCTTTATTACTTCTTGTTTTGTTTTTATTCATGTCTGCTTTCTTGTTCTTTATTTTCTTGACTGTTTTTATATTAGCCATTATATTATCTAGTAGTTGTCCTGCTACCCTGTAAGTTTCTAAAGTTTGCCAAAGTTTGTTCCTGTCCACACGATCAAACGCTTTTTCCTGATCTATAAACACTATATTTAGGTTTCTGTCATATTCTATTGTTTTTTCACATAGTTGTCTCAATGTAAATATAGCATCAGTACAGCTTTTGCCTTTTCTGAATCCGAATTGATTATTACTTAATTGAGGTTCTATTATGTATCTTACTCTCCTCTCTAATATTTTAGCAAACATTTTACCAACTTGACTCAATAGGGATATTCCTCTCTACATTTCACACTCCCTTTTACTTCCTTTATTCTTCCAAAATGGGACAATGATAGCTTTTTGCCAATCGTCTGGGACTTTTCTTTCTTCCCAAGCCATATTGAATATTATATTAAGCCAATCTATAGCTGTTTCCTTACAGGCTAGTAGCATTTCTGTTGTTATTCCATCTATACCAGCTGCTTTGTTCTTTTTATTCTGTTTCAATGCCCATTCTACTTCTGCTTTAAGTATATTCGGTTCCTGTTCATCGTACTGCCTATGTTTAAACTCTGTATTTCCGTTTGTATTGCCCTGATTTAATAGTTCCTTAAAGTATTCTCTCCATCTGATTTTTATGTTTTTCCTGCTGCTGATTGGTCTACTGTTCTTGTCATTTATTATAGTGGTTGGGTTATAATCATTATTTCTTACTCTCATTGCTTTAACACTTTTGAAAACTTCTCTTGGTTCTTCTCTACATGTTCTTGCCAATTCTTCACCAAATGCTTTCCAAGAGTCTGCTTTTGTTTGTTCTAGGATCTTTTTGCTATCATTTCTGGCTTGTCTATAGTGATTGTAGTCTTCTGTTGTTTTTGTCTTCTGCCACGTTTTACACTTTTCTTTCTTGTGTTTCACTGCTGATTTAACTACTTCATTCCACCATCTTGTTAGTTTCTTTCTGCTCATTCCTACATTTTTCCGGCCGCATTTCTCTTGTGTTGACTCTATTAGACCTTCTTTAAACTGTTTCCATGCTTCTTCTATGTTTGTAGGTTTTATTCGGGTTTGGTATTTGTTGGTTACGGATTCTTCTATTTCTTTTTGTATGTTTACATTCTTTATTGCTTTTAGATCGATTCTTTGTGCTTGAGGTCTTGCAATCTGTTGTTTCCTAACCCATTTGAATATAATTTAAAAAATATAAAATTTGAATATAATATAATTAAAGTCCATAATATTATAATACTACCGGGCGGTCTGGATAACCACTGAACTCGCATACTCCTGGATTTAGTAAACACATCACAGATCATACTTCTATTTGATTTAAACACCAGTCCTGTTGTGGACTTACTACATCTGTTATTTATTAACTTCTCATCTATACTAGTTAGCAGTAGCAGCCTATTAATTGCCCTCTTTCTACTTCTATCTCTCTGTTGGGGTCTGAGTGAGTCTTCTTATATGCTGGTCCCTCCTTTTTACCCTTCAGTTGGCTTATTATTTTTATTTATGCACCCCATCTTCCTGTTGACCATGTGTCTGTTCGTCCACATGTCTGGGTCTCAGCGAATCATTTCAGGGGAAGAGGTATGTTTACAGCACTCTGAAAAAATCACAAACAATCAACAACAAAAAAAAAAGAAAAAAAGAAACAATAGATGGTCTGAAGCAGGATCGCACCTGTACTTCTTGGCACAGCGCCTTGCCACGAGAAACCAAACACTAGAGCACACGCCAAACTCAGCTATCTAAAAAGCTATCATTGGTGATGTCTTTCATGCAGGTGTACTCTTGGCTATAGCATAGGGTTACGAACACAACTCTGGAATACGTTGTGTATCTGTATTTTCCTATTAAAACAAGTATTTCTGAGATAGGGTAGGGCTGAATACTTTTGTTGCAAACAGTTATAGGATGAAACAACATGAATAGTAGTTTCCAGTGGTTTAGACAAGACAGATTCAATAATCTATCGCCTTGGAAGTTTCCCTCCATAATAATATTTATTTATTATTATTTGTCTCCTGTCTGGGTTTCACTTCTTTAAAATATTTCGCCCACATTGTCTGATCTGGTAAACTTTAGCCTACAACTTCAACTTTTAATGTATTTATTTACACCCACCATGAATACACCTGGCTGTCCATTATTAAGTGCAATTTTGCTTTCCACATCTACAGGGTGAGCAACAGGAGCTGTTTTGCTATCTAGGGTGTAGCAAGTAACCTGGTTCAGCTGGACAATGTCTTGTACTTTTTACAACTACATTAGCACGAGGTTGCCTTTAAAATTCTTGATGTTTTTCACAGCTTAGTGACTTAAGTGATCTGCTAGTTTGTTAACTTAATACTCAGAATTTATATGACAAAAGAGTATAGAGTGACAATAATTGATTCAGTAAGTCAATTGTAAGTCACATTGAAGAACTTATTTTCATTTGCAGCCATGTTGAACTGCCTTTTTCTGGAATGGTGCGTTTACTTGCTCTGTTCTACTCTTTATTTTTGAGCATACCCTTGTTTATGTTAATAGTGTTCTTGGTATTATAAATGATGGGCTAGTTTTAATGAGTGTTCACTTTGAATTCTCACATAGCATTTTGGAAGCCCATTTCTTAAATATGACCTTTATTTTTGTTTCTTCTAATTAGATCTTTGTTTTTTAAAATTCTGCCACTATCATTTAACTAATTCTTCTTCTTTGTTCACAATATCAACAATGTGTGTGTTTATGTAATCATTTCTAACATAATCTGTAAAAATAAGAAATTTGGGGGAAAAGAAGTAACCAAATTAATGTACAATTCTTCTTCTTCTTCTTTCCTTCCTCATCTGCCTTTCAGCGTCGAGGGGAGATATAATTTGCGGTCTTTTGCTCTTATGTTCGCCTCTGCTGCTGTTATGTTTCCTAGTGCTTCTAATATTCCATCGATCCATCTTTTTCGTGGTCGACCCTTGGGTCTGTTGTTCTCACAACGTTTGTTGAAGGCTCGTTGTGTTGTGTTTTGTTCTTTCTGCCTTGTCACGTGGCCGAACCATTTTATCTGTTGTTTCCTTATATATTCTATGGCTGGGGCTATTCCTAGCTTTTTTCTCAGTTCTACATTTCTGATCTTATCTCTCAGACTGTTTCCTGTCATTCGTCTAACACATTTCATCTCTGTAGAGGTTATTTTTCTTATTGTTCTTGCATCTAGAGTCCAGGTCTGGCATTGGTAGCACAACGTTGGAATGAAGATTGTATTGTATAGTGCTCGTTTTGCCTCCAGAGTTATTTCCTTGTTGGACAATAGTGGTGATAACTGTCCGATGATTTGACAAGCTTTGTTGCATCTTGATTCTATCTCTGCTGTTTGGGAATTGTCGTTTGTCATTAGACTTCCTAGGTATTTGAATTCCTCTACTTGCTTTAGTTGTCTGCCTTCTATAGTTATGTTGATGTTCTGTTTATTTTTGGCGACATTCATGACTTCTGTTTTGTTGATGTTGATTTTCATGTTGTATTTTGTTCCTAAGATGTTGAGTTTGTTTAAGTGTTCTTGTAGGTCTTCTATTGTTTCATGTATTAGTGCCTGGTCGTCTGCAAATAGAAGCTCGTTGATCTCCTCTGTCTCTGATGGGTTGGCTAGCTTGCATATATGGTCCATGTATGTAATAAACAGTAGGGGGGATAGTACGCACCCCTGTCTTACACCTGATCTAACTTCGAAGTGGTCTGTGTAGCCTGTTGCTGTTCTGACCCTGCAGCTGCTGTTGGCGTAGAGACTTTTAATAATGTTGGTTAGATGTTGGCTTACTCCGTATGTTGTTAGTATCTCCCACAGTTGTTCTCTGTTTACTCTGTCGAATGCTTTTTCCTGGTCAATGAAGGCTATGTATAAGTTTTGGTTGTGTTCTGTCGTTTTTTCTGCAAGCTGTTTTAGTGTGAATAGTGCGTCGGTACATCCTCTGTTTTTTCGGAACCCCATTTGAGAATCGCTTAACTGTAGTTCTATTATTGGTCTCAGTCTTTTTTCCAAGATTTTGGCGTATAGCTTTCCTACATGGCTGAGCAGAGATATACCTCTATATTGATTGCAGTCTCTTTTGCTACCTTTCTTTTTCCATATTGGTATGATGATTGCCTGTTGCCAGTCTTCTGGGGCTTGTTGTTGGTGCCATGCTGCATTAAATATTCTGTGCAGCCATTGCATTCCTGTTTCTCCCGCTGCTGCTATTATTTCTATTGGAATGTTATCTATCCCTGGTGCTTTGTTTCTTGGTGCATATTTGATTACTTCTTCTATTTCCTCTTTCATGATGTTGGGTTCAGTATTTGTGAGTTCTAGTGTGGTTTTTGTTGTCTTGTTGGTAGTTGGTATGTTTAACAGGTCTTCAAAATATTCTTTCCATCTCTGTTGCATACATTGGTTGTTTGATATTGGTTGTCCGTCTTTGTCATTTATCAGCTCAGTAGGATCATGGTTTTCTTTTCTCGCTCTTGTGGCTTTTACTGCTTTGTAGAAATCTCTTGTGGCTGTCTTGAAGTCCCTGCTCATGTTTTGTCCGAATTCTGTCCAATTCCTTTGCTTAGCTTCTTTGATCAGCATTTTAACTCTTTTTCGAACTAAGGCATATCTTTCATATTTTTCTTGGTTCTTGTTCTCCCTCCAATTTTTAAACAGTTTCTTCTTTTCTTTAATTGCTTCTCTGATTGTTTCGTTCCACCACGGGGTGCTCTTTTTCCCTTCTCTTGTTCTTAGCTTCGTTCCACAAACTGTTTTAGAGATGTTAGTTACTGTTTCCTTAAATTGTTTCCACTCTTCTTCTACTGTGCCTACTTCGTTAGGGAGTTTCTTGAATTCCTCTCTGAGTTTTTCTTCTAGGGTTTTCCTTGTTTCTTGATCGTTTAATTGTTTTATTTTTATTGTCTGTTCTTTTCGCTTCTTTTGTTTGTTTTCGTGTTTTCTCTTTATTTTTGGCTGTCTTAGTGTAATCATAACCATCTTGTGATCCGTGTCGTCTGTAATATTTGGGATTGCTCTACTGTCGGTTACTCTTTTCTTGTTCTCTTTTCTTGTTAGTATAAAATCTATCTGGCTTCTGCATGTTGTGTCATTCCATTTGTACCAGGTGTATACTTGCGACTCTCTGTGTTTGAAGAATGTGTTGGTGATAAATAAATTGTTTTGATTGCATAGTTCCAGCAGTCTGCTTCCGTTTTCGTTTATTTCAGCTGTTTTATCGCCAAAGGGTCCTAAGATGTCACTGTTCTCACTGTTGCGTTTCCCAAGCCTTACATTAAAATCTCCCATCACTAACATGTCGTCGCTTTCGTCAATCTTGTTAATAATTTCACTCAATGTGTCGTAGAATTCTTCGCTGTCTTTTACATTGTTGTTGCATGGTGCATAGATTTGAATGTAATTTGTTTTTCGGTCGTCTTCTAGTAGTTTAATTGAGATAATTCTTTCTGAATAGTATTTTATTTCTAGAATGTTCTTTGCGTGTTCTGGGTCGATGATAAAACCTACTCCATGTGTTGCTCTTTCTGTGTTGTCGACTCCCGAGAATATTTTCGTGTAGTTCATGTGTGTTTTCTTTATCTGTTGTCCTTTTACTCTGGTGTCCGCTAATCCTAGTATTTTAATTTTCCTTTTTGTCATTTCTTCTATAAGTTCGATTTCTTTATTTTTTATCCCGCATATGTTTATCGTTGCTACTTTGATCTCCATATTCTATGTATTTCTCTGAGCATAAATACAATTATCCCTTACCGACCTGCTAAGTCAGTCGTAAGTTAAGGGCTTAGTTTAAGAGAAACACACGATGGGGGTTTAGCCCGGCTGATGTTTCCCCCCACGTGTGTGATCGCTAAGGTCTCACATGCGATCTTTTACGGTCTAAATATAAAACTTTAGTTGGTTACATTTAAAAAAGTACTTATCAGTTCTTATCCTCCTCCTTGGTAGAACACTTTACACAACTTTCTGAAAATTATATCCCGCTGGAAACACTATATTTAATCACATTAATCACACAGTCTACACTCCGAATATAAAAACACCCGCTTAATTAAAAATAATTGGAATTATATAATATAGTCTAGTTACGATTAGTCATTTGTGTCAGGTGATAAACTAGTTTAACAGATGTATTCTCTCTTCTTCTTAGCGTTCAACCATTAAGAGGGTGTGATGTATTGTACAATGATTATTATAAAGAAGACAAATAGCAAAGTTTTGAATCAGCTACAAATTAAAAAAAACACAATTTGAAGAAGGCAAGGGAAATTTTTAGAACATGTGAAGAGACACAATACCCTACTAAAAGTCATCTTGGAGGGGAAATTACAAGGTAGATGAGGCAGACCAAGACTACAGTAAATTGATATCACAAAATGGATGGGTGGAACCAATGCAACATACATTATCAAGGCAAGAGAGAGTAGAATGGCACTCAGTGTGTAAAATGGCAATCTTTAATGCGGAGACAGTATAGAATGATTATGTTTTATGTAACAAAAGTAACAACTGTTTGTTCAAAACAAATGATAGACAAAATGGAGAATATAAAATAATGTTTCTGTGAAGTTCTTGCAGACAAGTAATTCTGAGAATGGAAACTATTACCAACATAGCTCTACTGGCCCCAATATTTTATTTGTAGAAGACTTGTGAGACAACTCAGCCAGGCAGTCTCATAATGAAATCACACCAAACATTTGGCTCCAGAAGTTGTTTGATGGAATATAAATCAGTTCTCGAATAGTGCATAACATTGTGAATGCACCAAACTTAGGAAACCCTTCAAATGGATGGAAATTAAATGAGTAATGTGAAGAGAGTTGCTGTTTTTTTTGTTACAGTGTGGTTTCACATGACTTTCTGGTTTGGATTTTGTGTGTGAAGACAGCGGTAGTCCTGGTCGCATTTTTACCTGAACATAAAATCAACATGGTTTTAGTGCCCACATGCTGACATAGTGCTACAGGCAACTGGCCGTTGAACGTAGCAGAACGGGACCTCGTCCCAGTTTTGTCCTGGAATGGGATGTGTGATCTATGTTCGACTGCAAATTTTCCACCAGCTGGAAAATATTATTGTGAACTTAACCGAAGTGGAGGCCTGACTTCATTTGTTGGGACAGCGATTCTTGAGGAACGCATACTGATCATGTAGTCTACACTAGAATTGGCATGGGTGCATGGAAATTATGCTGGCCATGACAGCCATTACAGTGACTCGCTAGTGTCCATTCTGAGTTGTGTATAATTTATACACTTTAATGCGGCACATTCAATAGAACAGTTTTTATGAACATAAAAATGCGCAATTGTACAGAGCACAACATGTTCAAGAGAACAGCAAGGTGGATCAGGATGAAAACATTGTTTGGTTACTGGAAAATAAGGCTATGTTCCACCGGCAATGAAATTATTTCAGTCTAAGTGTTACTCTCTTTACACTTGTAATTAAATATCAATGCTGAAGACTACGAAATTTGAAAGTGTTATCACACATAAAAGTAAAGTACCCCCGTCACAGCAAGTGGCGTATAGGGAAATATGGTGTTAGTGACCCTATATTTTACAGATTTCAGCACATGATTTTTGGGGTAATGTGGTCAGTATTATTTGTGCTGCTTTACTTTCCCAGAAAAAAATCCGGTACCCATTTAAGGCTGGGTGAACCCGGAAGCCGTCGGTTGGGATCGAACCCTACCCCTGTCCGTGGTAGTCCAGTTCACTAACCACTGAGCTATTGCGGCTCCCTTGTTATCACACATACCTTCAGCAAATTTTTAAAAGCCCTTCAGTAAATGATAGGCACTTTTTAAAAATATTTTTTGTGTGCATTTGCCAGCTTTTACCTCTGACGAAGTCCCTAGAGACTAGGAACTGAAGTTTGTGTGTTAATCCGTTTTTCCCTGGCAGCCGTGTGCACAGGTGTTCCTCACCACACAGGCTAATAACTCCGTCTTTGGAGGTACTCATTTTCCATCCATGAGTAATTGACATTTCAAGCCGGGTTTTGCTGCTGAGACCAGGGGTGGTTGCCGCAGAGAGAAATCATAAATAAAAATCCCAACTGGTGCAGCCAGGATTTGAACCCACAACCTCTCTGTCTCGAGGCTGGCGTCTTGCCTTGAGACCAAGCAGTCCCCCTGGTTTTAAAAATATTTTAAAATATTTATAAAAGACAAAAATGAAGCTTTGAATAACTTATCTTTATCAAAACTGGAACTAATAAAACATGAAACCAAACTAAAAGAGAAAATGAAAGCAGCAAAAAAAAAAAAAAAAAAAACCAATGGCCAATTATTCTGATTAAGCAACCTGAAAACTATTGTTATGACAATTTCTTGTGAGTGTGTGCATGTGCCGGTGGCTTTAAATATTGACCTTATTTAGAGAATGACAGATTTTTGTCCATTTCCTCTAAAACAAAACAAAACAAAAAACAAAAACAACTGTCCTAAAATAAAGCTGCTGAATTGAATATAAAAGATGAACTTACGAAGAAAAAGACAAGTTCTTGAGTGAGAAACTGTGCAAATGTCACCAGATTACTGACTCAAAGAACTGATCTCAGGGCAAACCCATGGGTGCACAGTCCTTTGTTCAAGCATTTAAGATATTATATGTATGCTAATGGTTTCAGTAGCTGGCTGACTATTTCACACCTTCTTGATCTGTTCTCCCTGTCATTCCATTGTACTTTCACAAAACCAGGCTTTACTGCTCTTATAACAGTTTTCTAATCATCTACCTCATCATTCTCCTGGACAGTTATAGAGAAAGCCTTTTAGTCAAGTCCTCTACAAATGCCCTGGATACAAGTCTGTTTAGAAAGTCTTTGATACCACATTTTAGTTGGTTTCTGAGGAGTCAGCAGAGCTTTCATAGTCTGACTCGCTGACACTGTCAGGAGAAGACACGTGCTGGACTTGTCCCTGTTTCTGGTGGTCTTTAATCTTAGAAGAGTTACTGGCAGGTGGAGAAACTAAATCAGTAGAGACAAAGGCACTAGTCCAATGGAAACTTGAAGAAGATTTACTTTGACTGATGCTTCCTGGCACTTTTTGAAGTGTTCTGGAAACAATGGAAAAAAGATAATTATTTTATGACTGTCCCTGAATTAAAAACAAAACATTGTTTGTGAAATATTTGTAGTAGGTACGTTAGCAATGATACAGGTTATTATATGTTCAAATAAAAACTATGACGTTACACAACAGTGCTCTCATTTCCTGTTGTATTCAGCGATGACTAAACCTCATCATCTGCCTGTAAAATGATTTTCAGCAAAAGAAATGTGTTAGATTTACAGCAAAGGAGTAGTGGTTAAATGAACAATGCAAACAAATAGAAGACTCAAAAAAAGACATGCATAAAGGAGTAGTGAACTGACAAGTAGAAAAACAAAATAAAGTACAGAATGCTTGAAATAAAAGAAGGTGATATTTTACTGAAGAAAGAAAACATTGTGGACAGATAGACGGAATACATCAAAGAGTTATGTGAAGGAGAAAGACAACAACTACCATCAGAACCTGATAAAATAAATTATGAAGGACATATAATTACATGAAAAAAGGAAAGACGACTGGACCAGATATTAATACATCAATAGAGGAATTGGAAGCTCTAGGTGAGACAGGAATAAAAATCATAATGAAGTTAATGAGTGACATTTATAACAAGTAATCCCTAATGATTTTCTACAATCCATCTTGATAGCTTAGCCCAAGAAACCAGGAACATAAGAATGTGATGAATTTAAAACTATTAATTTGTCACGTCATATAACAAAGATCATGTCAAGAAACATTATGAGAAGAACAAGACAAAATAATGTTAAAAGAGAAATAGCAGACAAGCAATTTGAAATTGTTGAAGGAAAAAGAACACAAAATGCCATTTATACCCTATGAACATTGGCATAGAGAGCCTTGGAGGTACAAAAAGATCTATACCTATGCTTTATTGATAACACTAAAACTTTCAGTAAAGTCAATCATGAACAGATGATCAAGATGCTAGAAAATATTGATATAGATTGTAAAGATCTGAGGATTATTAAAGATAAATACTGGAAACAAAAAGCAACTATTGGAATTGAAAACAAAAATGGAGAATATCAAGAAATTAGACAAGGGGTGTTAATTGACACCAAATCTATTTTCTTTGTACAGCGAAAATATTTAAGAACAATTGTAAACAAGCCTGGCATTAAAGTGGGGGTGGGTGGGGGGAAGGCTTCAGGAATGCAGATGACATCATAATGATTACAGAAAACCACCAAGATCTACACAATCTAGTAGTAAAAATTGTGACAGAAAGTGAACAAAAAGGCCTGGTCCTCAACATCAAAAAGACAGAAACTATGATAATATCAATGAAAACAAACACACAAGAATGAGAAAATACAAAATGAAGCCATGCGCATTATCCTGGGATGTACGAGGGACACTCCCTGTGTAGCAATGAGGTATCTTCTTGACTTTCCAACCATGGATGACAGAATCAAGATCTGGAGAGCATGAGCATACCTGAAGATTAGTACAGATACAGAACATCCATTGCACCACGTGCTCAACACAGAGAAAGGTGACAGGCTAAAAAGAGGCAAATCATGGGTGGGTCGAGCAGAAGATGTCATCAAACAGGTCTGTGGGCTTACCAATATCAGCGTTGGTGAGGAGTGGATACCGGTGCCTACGTCATTCAAGGGGACTTTCTCGTGTATTATCACACTCAACAGGAAAAGTAGGGAACAGAACCCGGTCGTGGTTAATGCTGAGGTCAACGGTCTCATCTGCGATAACACCAATGAGAAAGATGCAGTCATCTATACAGACGGATCTGTAAGACGACACCAAAGAAGTGCATGGGCATTTACAGCAAGCTCGGCAGACAGAATAGTCTACGAAGACAGTGGTGCATACGTCGTGACCACGAGTAGCATGACAATGGAGGCGATGGCAGTGACCAAGGCATTCAAATGGTTAGAGTCACAAGACTACACCCACGCATGTATACTGGGTGATTCGATGAGCATGATAAAAAAAGTGGAGGCGGGCTCTGTATGCATGCAATGGGTAGAGTCATTGCAGAAATCCAAAATACATAAGGTCACCTTTGTCTATGTCCCTGGACATGCGGGAGTACGGGGAAATGAAAGAGCAGACAGGTTGGCTAGCTGCGCTGTCGTTGAGGACGGGCAACCAATGGATCGGGCGGACATCATCAATGCCCTCCGAGATGTGGAAAGAGCACAGGACTTCAACAAACACAGATCCACGTCACTTCTTCGGATGATGGAAATGGGAGTTAAGATGGGAACAGCCAGAAATGAAAAACTTAGTGGCCGTGTAAGAATACTTATCAACCAACATAGAAAGTAGTAAAGCTAAATGGAAAAATCCTGAAACAAGTTCATAGATTAAAAATACCTGGGATCAATAATATCAGATGGCAGATCCACTGCAGAAATTAGTAGTAGAATAGGACAAACAAAGACAGAACTCCATTGAATGAAAAACATCCTATGTAACAAATCATTGTCAATGTTAGAAAATGTGTCCTAAAGTGTTACATCAAACCTGTTATACTATATGAAAGTGAATCATGGATGATAAGCAAGACATACAGTGAACATTGGAGGCAGCTGAGATGTGGTTTATCAAAAGATTGCTACGGTTTTCATGGATAGCAAAAATTACTAAAGAAGAATGTTTAAAACGAGCTGGAAAAATCATGAAGATGATAAGGAAGAGATAATCTACATCATAAGGAAGAGATAATCTATGTATTGCGCATGTGATATGAAAAGAAGGCATTGAGAATACAATAGCAATAGGCAGAATGAATGAAAACAAGAGCAGAGGAAAACTAAGAGAAAAAATATTGAACAGCTTGTAAAATGTAATAATGAATAATCACTGACTGAAATTATGACATGCATGAAGGACTGAGAGATGTGGAGTGAGATGATTGCCTATGTCAATCAGCAAGGTACTTGATGATGTGATATTTGTTTATGGCCTAATACATTTCATATCTGCAAGCATTTGTGTGTGTGTGTTCCCTTCTGATCCTTATCTGCTTGGCCAGGCTGGTTATCATGTCCACAACCAGCACAGGAGTGAGATCTTGATCACTTGTTGGCAGTTGTGAGTCACTGACCACTTCTAGTCTCAGCGCTGCTGGCTTCTTGACTTTGACCCACTCAAATTCCAACTATTCTTGTTGTTTGTTGCCTCCAAATAAATATCTTTCTTAAAAAAGAGCTATCTTTATAGCATTTGCTATTTCTTGGTGTCTGAGAGTTGGAGATGTTTACTGAGAGACTGTAAATAAAATGTGCATTACCAGTGCTGTCATTGCACAGTGGACAGGTTAGAATTTGTATGTCATCCTCTGATGGAGAAAACTCTTGATCGTGTCAGGAATTGAACTGATGTTCATCTGATTAGCAAATGACCAGCAACAATCCACTCTTCTACTCCTCTACATAACTTTGTGTATAAATACATAAGTGTGTGCAGAGTGTAACTATCACTCACAAATAAGCAACATATGTTCCAGAACTCTACCCAAACCCAACATATATGACAAAGAAGCAACACAAAACCTAATTCAATCATTTACAATCAAAAACAAAAAACAATCACATCATTTAAATTCGATTTCATAAATATTCTAACACCTTTGCTCTACCTACTTCTACAGAACAATATCATAAGGACACATCACACAAGAAGACATAAGACCAGTCTAAGTCTAATCATTTCATCCTAGTTAAGCAAACAACAAATCTAGTCTAATCAAAACTAATGATATCATCATTCTAATTAACTTTCAGAATTTGAAGTCTCGTATAAATATTCCATCATATTTCCAGAAGTGACCAGTATGTCTTCTTCATAGAAACTTGACATTGAATAACAAATGTGGCAACATTCATTCTGCAATCTGTTTGTCTGGTCTGATGCTGTTATTTTTTTCTTCCATTCAATGTGAATTGCCTGGTCTGCTTCTTCCATTCAAAGTTGAATTGCCTGGTCTGCTTCTCCCAATTATTGAATTAAATCAGATCACATAAAACCTTTGCATGAACAAAATAAATGTCTAAGGAAAATACTTGGTATAGCGTGGAACGAATTCAAAACAAATGAGGAAGTTAGAGAAATCGCCAATCAACCACTAATATCTTCAGTAATAAAGAAAAGACGATGGTCATATGTTGGACATGTGATGAGAAGAGATAATAACCGAATAGCAAAGCAAGCCCTCATATGGGGAACAACAGGTAAGAGAAAAAGAGGAAGACCCAGAGAGATATTGAGAAGAACATTGATGAGAGAGATAAGAGCAGCAGGAATCGGCTCCCTCAATGAGATAGAGCTGCTTGCACAGAACAGAGACAAATGGCGAGATTTGATAGAATATCTTTAAAAGAATAGAAAACTGCTAGAACAAAAATTCAGATAAGAGAAGGAGTATCTTGGTCTACGCCCTATGGGCCGGCTACGGCTCAAAAGGCCAATAGATAGATAGATGAACAAAACTTTTTCTATCTTGAAGAAGTGATATATTCATCACCTGGACAAGGTTTGTCAAATCACTCATTTGTTTAATACTGATCTTCCTGTGTGTGTATTCTCTCTGAATTTTGTAGAAATAAATGTTCACAAGCATATTTTCTTTAGTTATTTCTTTCAGTTGAAAGACCACACTTAAGCTCAATAAAGCAGTAAAGAAATTATCTTGAACTGGCACTTTAGAAAATAAAGAGTATCTCCAAGATTTGTGCACACTAAAATGGTACATAATTCAAAGGAGTAGTCTTGAACTATATTCTAAAACGAAATTTCTAAAACTGTAACAATGAAATTAGAGTTTTAGTAAAAAAAACAACTGATAGGGAAAATTTTACAAATAAAAATTTACCTAGATATTGTGTTCTCATTTGCTTTTCTTGCTTTCTGTTTATTTTTCTGCTACAACAACAAACAACAGGATAAATACATCAACACAAGTTAGTAGCTTCATAAATCTACAGCAAACTAAATACAGTGCTGCCAATTGAATACAAAGTATATAAGCCTGAGGCAAATACAAAGTAGTAATCAAACAAAGGATTGATGCAATAAACTTACTAAAATTTAAAAAAAGGTTGGATAGAAAAGTATTACCTTCAATTAGGCTTAACAATTAAAACTACAGACTAGATTCAAATACTCATATTTTTTTTTATGTGAAGTGTTATTATTAACAATATTTATTCAAATATTGTCAGTAACAATAACAATAATAATTATTCTCAGATGTGAAGAACTAATTTATATATGAACTAGAATTTAAAATGTCTGTCAGAGTAACAAGTTACTTAATTACTGTTATCAGTTTACAAACAATTGCCATCTTGTCTCTAGTAATAATTGCTATCTTGTCTTCAACTAGCAACATAATAATGTATTTTGATGAAAGATTCTGTTATAAACACATCATTGCAGAAGTACCAATCTTGAAAAGAAAAATGACTATGTAATTAACTTTGAAACATCCACAAAAATACAAACTGAACAATCTGAAACCAAATGCTTAAATAAGCAGCACAAAGTTGAGGCTTTAAAAAAAGGCTAGTTGCTTTTACTAATGAAAAGAATAGACCTTACTGCAGACAACGTAGACCAATAAGTGCTCAGTCATTCCCAACAGATGATAACAAATGTGGGTTCCTGTAGCTTGTTGGTTATATATACTTCTGATTTGTCTTCCCAGTTATCCCATCAAACTTGTACCCTGTGAGTCTCTATTCTTAAAGTCTCATAACTGCATTGAGTTACTTGCGGGTCATCATCATTGCTCTCCAAATATGTCCACTGCATTGAGTTACTTGCGGGTCATCATCATTGCTCTCCGAATATGTCCACTGCATTGAGTTACTTGCGGGTCATCATCATTGCTCTCCGAATATGTCCACTGCATTGAGTTACTTGCGGGTCATCATCATTGCTCTCCAAATATGTCCACTGCATTGAGTTACTTGCGGGTCATCATCATTGCTCTCCAAATATGTCCACTGCATTGAGTTACTTGCGGGTCATCATAATTGCTCTCCAAATATGTCCACTGCATTGAGTTACTTGCGGGTCATCATCATTGCTCTCCAAATATGTCCACTGCATTGAGTTACTTGCGGGTCATCATCATTGCTCTCCAAATATGTCCACTGCATTGAGTTACTTGTGGGTCATCATCATTGCTCTCCAAATATGTCCACTGCATTGAGTTACTTGCGGGTCATCATCATTGCTCTCCAAATATGTCCACTGCATTGAGTTACTTGCGGGTCATCATCATTGCTCTCCAAATATGTCCACTGCATTGAGTTACTTGCGGGTCATCATCATTGCTCTCCAAATATGTCCACTGCATTGAGTTACTTGCGGGTCATCATCATTGCTCTCCAAATATGTCCACTGCATTGAGTTACTTGCGGGTCATCATCATTGCTCTCCAAATATGTCCACTGCATTGAGTTACTTGCGGGTCATCATCATTGCTCTCCAAATATGTCCACTGCATTGAGTTACTTGCGGGTCATCATCATTGCTCTCCAAATATGTCCACTGCATTGAGTTACTTGCGGGTCATCATCATTGCTCTCCAAATATGTCCACTGCATTGAGTTACTTGCGGGTCATCATCATTGCTCTCCAAATATGTCCACTGCATTGAGTTACTTGCGGGTCATCATCATTGCTCTCCAAATATGTCCACTGCATTGAGTTACTTGCGGGTCATCATCATTGCTCTCCAAATATGTCCACTGCATTGAGTTACTTGCAGGTCATCATCATTGCTCTCCAAATATGTCCACTGCATTGAGTTACTTGCGGGTCATCATCATTGCTCTCCAAATATGTCCACTGCATTGAGTTACTTGCGGGTCATCATCATTGCTCTCCAAATATGTCCACTGCATTGAGTTACTTGCGGGTCATCATCATTGCTCTCCAAATATGTCCACTGCATTGAGTTACTTGCGGGTCATCATCATTGCTCTCCAAATATGTCCACTGCATTGAGTTACTTGCGGGTCATCATCATTGCTCTCCAAATATGTCCACTGCATTGAGTTACTTGCGGGTCATCATCATTGCTCTCCAAATATGTCCACTGCATTGAGTTACTTGCGGGTCATCATCATTGCTCTCCGAATATGTCCACTGCATTGATTTACTTGCGGGTCATCATCATTGCTCTCCGAATATGTCCACTGCATTGATTTACTTGCGGGTCATCATCATTGCTCTCCAAATATGTCCACTGCATTGAGTTACTTGCGGGTCATCATCATTGCTCTCCAAATATGTCCACTGCATTGAGTTACTTGCGGGTCATCATCATTGCTCTCCAAATATGTCCACTGCATTGATTTACTTGCGGGTCATCATCATTGCTCTCCAAATATGTCCACTGCATTGAGTTACTTGCGGGTCATCATCATTGCTCTCCAAATATGTCCACTGCATTGAGTTACTTGCGGGTCATCATCATTGCTCTCCAAATATGTCCACTGCATTGAGTTACTTGCGGGTCATCATCATTGCTCTCCAAATATGTCCACTGCATTGATTTACTTGCGGGTCATCATCATTGCTCTCCAAATATGTCCACTGCATTGAGTTACTTGCGGGTCATCATCATTGCTCTCCAAATATGTCCACTGCATTGAGTTACTTGCGGGTCATCATCATTGCTCTCCAAATATGTCCACTGCATTGAGTTACTTGCGGGTCATCATCATTGCTCTCCAAATATGTCCACTGCATTGAGTTACTTGCGGGTCATCATCATTGCTCTCCAAATATGTCCACTGCATTGAGTTAATGAGTTATTTGCGGGTCATCATCATTGCTCTCCAAATATGTCCACTGCATTGAGTTACTTGCGGGTCATCATCATTGCTCTCCAAATATGTCCACTGCATTGAGTTACTTGCGGGTCATCATCATTGCTCTCCAAATATGTCCACTGCATTGAGTTAATGAGTTATTTGCGGGTCATCATCATTGCTCTCCAAATATGTCCACTGCATTGAGTTACTTGCGGGTCATCATCATTGCTCTCCAAATATGTCCACTGCATTGAGTTACTTGCGGGTCATCATCATTGCTCTCCAAATATGTCCACTGCATTGAGTTACTTGCGGGTCATCATCATTGCTCTCCAAATATGTCCACTGCATTGAGTTACTTGCGGGTCATCATCATTGCTCTCCAAATATGTCCACTGCATTGAGTTAATGAGTTACTTGCGGGTCATCATCATTGCACTCCCAACATGTCTATAATAGGCGCTCAGATCCCTCCTCAGCAAGTCTCACAGTGTCCAGCGACTGATGACTCCAGTTCTGTGTTGGTTGATACATCTTACACGCCTACTAAGTTTCTCATTTCTGGCTGTGCCCATCTTAACTCCCATCTCTTTCATCCGAAAGAGTGGCATGGACTCAAGGTTGTCAAAGTCCTGTGCCTTTTCCACATCTCAGAAGGCAATGATGATGTCCGCTTGATCATTTAGCCGACCGTCCTCAATGATAGCGCAGCTATCTAACCTGTCAGCTTTTTCATTTTCTCATACTCCCGCGCACGTCCTGGGACGTAGAAAAAGGTGACCTTACATATTTTTTACTTCTGCAATGACTCTGCACATTGCATGCATACAGAGCCCGCCGCTACTTTTTTTTTAATCATACTCATCAAATCACTCAGTATACAGGCATGGGTGTAGTCTTGTGACTCTATAACCAGATAAATGTGCTGGTCACTGCCATCACCTCCATCGTCATGCTACTCGTGATCATAATGTATGCACCACTGTCTTATTTGCCGTGATAGATCAGTGGTTAGTGAACTGGACTACAAAGGACAAGGGTAGGGTTCGATCCCAACCGATGGCTTCCGGGTTCACCCAGCCTTTAATTGGTACCGGATTTTTTTCTGAGAAAGTGAAGCGGCATGGGCGTAATACTAACCACATTACCCCAAAAATCATGTGCCGAAGGTCTGTAAAATTTATGGTCACTAACACCATATTCCCTATACGCCACTTGGCATGACGGGGTACTTTACTTTTTTTTTTTTAACTGTCTTATTTGACTATTCTGCCTGCCAAGTGTGCTGTAAATGCCCATGCACTCCTTTGGTGTTGTTTTACAGACAATTGTTTGACGCAAGTCATTTACATGTTACAACTCATTAATGAGGATTACTCCATCAAGTCAGCCGAAGTTTCATCTCTTTAGGGAATTTGCACAGTGTTTCGTCCATTGTAAGCTGCATTCACATCAGGAATCTATGGGCACAGCCATTGTTGTGTGTGCTACATTATCATATATCCCTAGACCGGCAATATGCTAATCTTACGGTCTGTTGTTTGATGTGTGACGGGGATAATCCGACGACTGTGTTTTATATGTTCGGAATTGGAGTCAAAAATGATGTCCTAACATCATCAAGCGCTATACATTTTAAAAAATATGACGATCATCATTTTCAGGAGGACGTGAACTTCTGGTCAATATGGTGGATAGGCGGCAGGAACCATTAAAGGCTATGTATGAAAGTGTTCATTGTCGCAGTTTCCTTATATTCCAAGTCCGGCTTGTTGCATGAGCTACTGAGTTAGGTGCTCTGTGCACATCGTGAGCTGTGTGTTTCATCCGTTTTGATCATGTTTCGATATTTCAACTGTTTACGATGAATGATGATATCGTATGGCACAGAACAGTTGGCTGTGTTCACTTTCTGCGTGGTTTTGCCTTATGTCTTTTGGCGTGTGCTGAGACTGCTATGATGGGGACTACAGCTACTTTTCTTTGTTTGGAAGATGAGTTAGTAATTTGGATGAATCTGCTGGCAAGGGCGGTTGAGCAATTATGGATTTAAATTCGTTTGCAGTGATACCGGGGCCTTCCATAACCAAAGAACCAATGTTTTACAGATCCGTCTGTATAGATGACTGCATCTTTCTCATCGGTGTTATACCAGATGGGGCAGTTGAACTCCGCATAGACCATGACTGAGTTCTGTTCCCTACATTTCCTGTCGAGTGTGACAATACACAAGAATGTCCCCCTGAATGACCTGTATCCACTTCTTGCCAGCGTTGATATTAGTAAGCCCACATACCTGTTTGATGACATCTTTTGCTTGGCCTACCCATAATTTGCCTCTTTTTAGCCTGATAACTTTCCCTGTGTTGAGCTCGTGGTGCATTGGATGCTCTTTATCTACACTTATCTTCAGGTATGCCCGTGCCCTCCAGATCTTGCTTCTGTCATCCATGGTTGGAAAGCCAAGAAGATGCCTCATTGCTACACAGGGAGTGTCCCTCATACACTCCAAGATAATGCGCATGGCTTCATTCTGTATTTTCTCCAGCCTGTCAATATGTGTCTTACTGACAGTAAGAATTGCTAGAGCATACTCGATTGGTGCGAGGACTAGTCCCTGGAACAGAAGGGTAAGTAGCCTCTGCTCGATGTTGGTAGCTGCCATGACCTTCAAGGCGGATAATCCTTTGCGAGATTTTGTTATCACATGTTCGACGTGGTCGCGAAAACACAGGCTGTGATCAAACTTAGCTCCGAGGTATGTCATCAACTTGTCCCTGGTCACCTCATCAGCCCCCATTCGTACCACCGGTGTTCCAATGTTAACAATATGATTGTTAAGGTCCACAGCTTTGACTTTCAGTGATAGCTGCATTATTGTCAGCATGTAAGAAGCTGCAGTGGCTACTAATCATGCCTTGACTGAATTTAATTCTCAGATGTGGCAAATAGACCATGGTTTCTAGGTTCACCCAGTCACTGGAAATGAGTACCTGAGCTTTTTTGGGGGGAAAGTAGTGTGGCCTGTTGTGGCACTGATGACCCATACAAATGTGTTGCTGGTCATTGAAAAATATATGCATTAACATCATTTTACTATATGATGGGAGCCTTTACTTAGAATCGTGACTCTTTAATAAATGATCATAAGGAGACTCCAAGAAATAATTATTGTTCTTGTCATGTTCTGAAGTTCTACTATAGATGGATGCCTTTGAAGCAAGAATTTTAGCTTTATCATTGTTGTGGACTTCTGAGTGATCAGAGCAGTAGGTTGATACATTCTTGAAAGTCTCCAGCATTCAATTGTTCTATTTGCTCATGACAGTCACCAACTGTGAATCTAAAAAGCATGAATGACCAGTCTACCAGTGGGCACAATAACAGCTTTTATGAAAAGGGTATCAAAAGCCAAGAACAAGCAGAGCAACATCTCCCTCAATAATCACTATCAATGTCACTGCCTCAATAAACGCTATCAATGTCACTGCTTCAATAACCACTGTCATACTGCTGCATTAATAACCACTATCAATGTCACTGCCTCAATTATCACTATCAATGTCGCTGCCTCAATTATCACTATCAATGTCGCTGCCTCAATTATCACCATCAATGTCGCTGCCTCAATAATCACTATCAATGTCGCTGCCTCAATAACCACTATCAATGTCGCTGCCTCAATTATCACTATCAATGTCGCTGCCTCAATAACCACTATCAATGTCGCTGCCTCAATTATCACTATCAATGTCGCTGCCTCAATAACCACTATCAATGTCGCAGTCTCAATTATCACTATCAATGTCGCTGCCTCAATTATCACTATCAATGTCGCTGCCTCAATAACCACTATCAATGTCGCTGCCTCAATAACCACTATCAATGTCGCTGCCTCAATTATCACTATCAATGTCGCTGCCTCAATTATCACTATCAATGTCGCTGCCTCAATTATCACTATCAATGTCGCTGCCTCAATAATCACTATCAATGTCGCTGCCTCAATAACCACTATCAATGTCGCTGCCTCAATAATCACTATCAATGTCGCTGCCTCAATAACCACTATCAATGTCGCTGCCTCAATTATCACTATCAATGTCGCTGCCTCAATTATCACTATCAATGTCGCTGCCTCAATAACCACTATCAATGTCGCTGCCTCAATTATCACTATCAATGTCGCTGCCTCAATTATCACTATCAATGTCGCTGCCTCAATTATCACTATCAATGTCGCTGCCTCAATTATCACTATCAATGTCGCTGCCTCAATAATCACTATCAATGTCGCTGCCTCAATAACCACTATCAATGTCGCTGCCTCAATTATCACTATCAATGTCGCTGCCTCAATAATCACTATCAATGTCGCTGCCTCAATAACCACTATCAATGTCGCTGCCTCAATTATCACTATCAATGTCGCTGCCTCAATAATCACTATCAATGTCGCTGCCTCAATAATCACTATCAATGTCGCTGCCTCAATTATCACTATCAATGTCGCTGCATCAATTATCACTATCAATGTCGCTGCCTCAATTATCACTATCAATGTCGCTGCCTCAATAACCACTATCAATGTCGCTGCCTCAATTATCACTATCAATGTCGCTGCCTCAATAACCACTATCAATGTCGCTGCCTCAATTATCACTATCAATGTCGCTGCCTCAATTATCACTATCAATGTCGCTGCCTCAATAACCACTATCAATGTCGCTGCCTCAATTATCACTATCAATGTCGCTGCCTCAATAACCACTATCAATGTCGCTGCCTCAATTATCACTATCAATGTCGCTGCCTCAATTATCACTATCAATGTCGCTGCCTCAATAACCACTATCAATGTCGCTGCCTCAATTACCACTATCAATGTCGCTGCCTCAATTACCACTATCAATGTCGCTGCCTCAATTACCACTATCAATGTCGCTGCCTCAATAACCACTATCAATGTCGCTGCCTCAATTATCACTATCAATGTCGCTGCCTCAATTATCACTATCAATGTCGCTGCCTCAATAACCACTATCAATGCCGCTGCCTCAATTATCACTATCAATGTCGCTGCCTCAATAACCACTATCAATGTCGCTGCCTCAATTATCACTATCAATGTCGCTGCCTCAATAACCACTATCAATGTCGCTGCCTCAATAACCACTATCAATGTCGCTGCCTCAATAACCACTATCAATGTCGCTGCCTCAATAACCACTATCAATGTCGCTGCCTCAATAACCACTATCAATGTTGCTGCCTCAATAACCACTATCAATGTCGCTGCCTCAATTATCACTATCAATGTCGCTGCCTCAATTATCACTATCAATGTCGCTGCCTCAATTATCACTATCAATGTCGCTGCCTCAATAACCACTATCAATGTCGCTGCCTCAATTATCACTATCAATGTCGCTGCCTCAATTATCACTATCAATGTCGCTGCCTCAATTATCACTATCAATGTCGCTGCCTCAATTATCACTATCAATGTCGCTGCCTCAATTATCACTATCAATGTCGCTGCCTCAATTATCACTATCAATGTCGCTGCCTCAATAACCACTATCAATGTCGCTGCCTCAATAACCACTATCAATGTCGCTGCCTCAATAACCACTATCAATGTCGCTGCCTCAATAACCACTATCAATGTCGCTGCCTCAATTATCACTATCAATGTCGCTGCCTCAATTATCACTATCAATGTCGCTGCCTCAATTATCACTATCAATGTCGCTGCCTCAATTATCACTATCAATGTCGCTGCCTCAATAACCACTATCAATGTAGTTGCCTCAATAACCACTATCAATGTCGCTGCCTCAATAACCACTATCAATGTCGCTGCCTCAATTATCACTATCAATGTCGCTGCCTCAATTATCACTATCAATGTCGCTGCCTCAATTATCACTATCAATGTCGCTGCCTCAATTATCACTATCAATGTCGCTGCCTCAATAACCACTATCAATGTCGCTGCCTCAATAACCACTATCAATGTCGCTGCCTCAATTATCACTATCAATGTCGCTGCCTCAATTATCACTATCAATGTCGCTGCCTCAATAACCACTATCAATGTCGCTGCCTCAATAATCACTATCAATGTCGCTGCCTCTATTATCACTATCAATGTCGCTGCCTCAATTATCACTATCAATGTCGCTGCCTCAATTATCACTATCAATGTCGCTGCCTCAATAATCACTATCAATGTCGCTGCCTCAATAATCACTATCAATGTCGCTGCCTCAATTATCACTATCAATGTCGCTGCCTCAATAACCACTATCAATGTCGCTGCCTCAATAATCACTATCAATGTCGCTGCCTCAATAATCACTATCAATGTCGCTGCCTCAATTATCACTATCAATGTCGCTGCCTCAATTATCACTATCAATGTCGCTGCCTCAATAACCACTATCAATGTCGCTGCCTCAATAACGACTATCAATGTCGCTGCCTCAATTATCACTATCAATGTCGCTGCCTCAATAACCACTATCAATGTCGCTGCCTCAATTATCACTATCAATGTCGCTGCCTCAATTATCACTATCAATGTCGCTGCCTCAATAATCACTATCAATGTCGCTGCCTCAATAACCACTATCAATGTCGCTGCCTCAATTATCACTATCAATGTCGCTGCCTCAATTATCACTATCAATGTCACTGCCTCAATAACCACTATCAATGTCGCTGCCTCAATTATCACTATCAATGTCGCTGCCTCAATAACCACTATCAATGTCGCTGCCTCAATTATCACTATCAATGTCGCTGCCTCAATTATCACTATCAATGTCGCTGCCTCAATAACACTATCAATGTCGCTGCCTCAATTATCACTATCAATGTCGCTGCCTCAATTATCACTATCAATGTCGCTGCCTCAATTATCACTATCAATGTCGCTGCCTCAATTATCACTATCAATGTCGCTGCCTCAATAACCACTATCAATGTCACTGCCTCAATTATCACTATCAATGTCGCTGCCTCAATTATCACTATCAATGTCGCTGCTTCAATAACCACTATCAATGTCGCTGCCTCAATTATCACTATCAATGTCGCTGCCTCAATTATCACTATCAATGTCGCTGCCTCAATTATCACTATCAATGTCGCTGCCTCAATTATCACTATCAATGTCGCTGCCTCAATTATCACTATCAATGTCGCTGCCTCAATTATCACTATCAATGTCGCTGCCTCAATCATCACTATCAATGTCGCTGCCTCAATTATCACTATCAATGTCGCTGCCTCAAGTATCACTATCAATGTCGCTGCCTCAATTATCACTATCAATGTCGCTGCCTCAATAACCACTGTCAAGCTGCTGCCTCATGCATCTGCTGCATGATTTCAAATAAATAAACATAAACTGCAAACATACTGAGGAGCACAAATTTACCAGTAACCTATAAAGGTTTCTACCTTTTTCTTATTTAAATATCACTACATAGTTTATTGGATAGTTTGTTAAAGTTGTTAATTATAATTTTATATATGATCTATATGTCTTGATGCGCAGTGAAGTTAGTATGCTTGCTACTGATCAGAAAGGTCTGGGTTTAATTCATTCCCAGATGTAGTGAAGTTTTTTTGAGATCGACAATACTTCGGTGCAAATTCAGCATCTAAAAATTAGTACCTGACAAAGATTCTTCTGGAAAATAAAGCCTGACATGACCACATCACCCAAAAATATGCCGTTTACGTGAAAAAATATAGTCCACAAACAATATATTCCCCATACACTTATCAAGGCATGGATGAAAGTATCTATGCCTGCTGGCATAGGTAACCATGTCTATCCACAACTTTTTATCTCAACAGTTGTTTAACAATTATGTTCTACAAAACCATTCTTGTATCTTTAGTCTGCTTGTCTCTTCCCTTAATTTTTCCACTTGTCACAATATATTCCCATCTCATTACTGGCCAAAATAATTATGACTAATTCAGTTTTCTGACTGTTTCAGGCTGTTATGTTGTTTGGAAATTAGCATTTTTTTTTTTATGCTTCTTTTTATTTTTAGAACGCCCTCATTATTATTTTTACCTGTCCATGATATTCTCAACACTCATTATACTTCTGTCAAACCATTTCTGTGGTCTCAAATTATTTTCTTGTCTGTTGTCTTATTGTCCAGGATTCACATCAATATAACAAGACTGGATCCACAAAACATTGAAGAACTCTTTCTATTATTTTCATTGACAAAAATATATTGCATAATGTCTGTTTTATTCTTTGGAACGCCGCCTTTGCTTGAGCTATTCTGCACCCCACCTCTATTGAGCATCTACCATGCAAAGTTAACAATGTTCCCAGGTATTTAAAATTTATTGTCCTGTTTAAACACTGTCCCATTCATTGACTTTAATTGTGCATTATTGAAATATCTTTTTTTGGTTGCAGTCATTGCTTCTGTCTTTTTGTTGTTGAGACTAAGACCTTTATTTTACACTACTGTATATAAAATATACATCTTGATCTTGATCCTTCCCGCGCCGTTAGACATAGCATAGAGTTTGCCATGTTTTTCACCATCTATCTATATTCTTCATGAGATGTTAGATCTTATCTAATGAGTCTATGCATGCCAACTTTGTTTCTCTTATAAGTGTTTATTTCAATGTCACTCTAGGTCTTCCTCTTTTTCTGTATGCTGATGTTTCCCATAGAAGAGCCTGTTTTGGAATTCTCTTGTTGTCTCTTCTCAGCACATGTCCGACATATGTTCATCTTCTTTCCTTAATTGTAGATGATATCTTTGGTTGCATGGCCATTTCTCTTATCTCTATACTAGTCTTGAATTTATTCCATTGTACAAAGAGTGTTCTTCTTAGGCATTTGTCGTCAAAGGCATTTAGTTTTCTCTCAATCTCCTTTGTTGTTTTCCGGCTTTCACTTGCCTAGGTAAGTGTTGATAATACGCTTGAGCTGAATATTCTAAGTTTATTTTTTATTTCCATATTTTGTCCAGGTTTTTAAAATTCACTGCTGCTTTTGCTATCCTGTTTCTTATCTCTTTCTTCATACATACAAACATACACATAAATAAGGAGCTACATTTAGTTATAAATACAAAGTGAGTTTTCTTCCACAGCGGCAGTGAGAGAAAGTTCTGTAACATAGAGATCTTGAATCTATGAAAGTGTGTTTGGGCAAGAATAAAAGAAGAAAATATTAAAATACAGTAATTAAAGTAAGATAAAGAAAATACGGGGAGATGAAGTGACTGAAATATAAACAGAAAGATCTAAAGGCAATACAGTTTTTTCTTATTATTAAATTGTCAATAACATGATTGCAGTGAAAGCTAATCAACTTCATCTACTCGACAAGAAAAAAATGAAAAGAATTGTACTTGTTAGACACCAAATCTTCAATAAATACATTTGTATAAAGATTATAACATTAAAGTTAATGCTACAAAACTTGTGTTTACACAACAAGAAAACAAGCAAGAAATAAATAATAAACAATCATCATCATGTGCTATACCGGTTGGTGTTGACGATCATGTCCATCCACAATTTTCTATCCAACAATCATTTCGCTTCTGTCATTGACTGTTTTCCATGCCATGACACCAGGCTATTCAGTATCTTCTCTCTTTATCATCTGTGATCTCTCTCTTGTATTTTGCCAGTTGTAACCAAGCATTCCAGTTTTCTTCTTCTCATGATGTGACCAAAAAATGTTGATTGTTTCTTTCCTATGTTTTTTTAGGAGCTGCCTTTTTGTGTTGGCCTTTTTGAGAATTTCCTCATTAGGTCTTTTTAGCTGTTCAGAAAACTCTCAACATTCTTCTGAAAAATCCCGTCTCTTTGTGGCCTCTGATCATCTTTTCATTTATTTGTCTACCGTCCATGATTTGCTTCCATAGGTCTAAACAATACATGAAGATAAACAGTTCTAGGACTGACCATATTTTACATCTTAAAATGTCATGACTATGTTTTCCCCACCAAATTAATGACTAAAGTAGTTGTATTATTTTTCAGACACAAAGCCATAAGAAATTAAAATTTTACAAAAAGCACAACTGAGACATGACAGGGGCGTAATATCTACCACATTATCCCAAAAATCATGTGCCGAAGGTCTGTAAAATTTATGTCACTAACACGATATTTCCTATACGTCATTGGATGATGACCCACAAATAACTAAATAAGCTTGTACTTCCAATCTTCATCAGCTGCTGTTCCTTTAATTTTTCTACTATCCTGCAACTTTATATTTTTCTTGATCTTTTTCCCTTCTTGTTGCCATCTACATCTCTCTTTAAGTTCAGCTCCTCAATACCATTTTATATTTTAAACATTTTTATATATTTTTCGCAGCTCTATTCGTGGCCTCACATAATATTTAGCAAATGTATGCAATATCATATGTTATATGTTTGTGCTTATCTATACTTGTTAACAGAAAGATTTTGATAGTCTAAGCAGCTTTATGTCAATTTAGCTTATGTAAAGTATATAAGATAAAATCAAATCCATTTCTTGGAGATTTTTGTAGGAAATAAAAGATAGCCTGATGTTGTGCTGACCACAGTACTCAAAATTATGTCAGCAGTGAAGAAAAATGTGGTAACTAACTCCATATTTACTATATGCCCTGTCAAAGCATGACAGCACTCTTTCTTTCTTCAATCTTTCTGGTTTAAGCTCAGCTAATGTTCTTCTGATCTTGCCCAAAGTGTATCTTTCTTTACTTTACTTTCTCCTGCTATCTAATTATTTGCTTGTTAAGCCGATATTCTACCATTTAATTGTCAAGATCAAACATAAAATAACCTTACAATTTGTGTTAAATAATTTTTGAAGTTTCAGCTTTGCAAAGTCATCTTCTATTGATATTATTTGAAGGTAAGAACTAACTCCACCTGGCACAAAATTACAGGCAGGCCTCAAATTTTCAGAGGAACAATTAACAGCCACCAGTTAAAATCTATAAGTAATTATAATTTATTTCAAATGAAACCACAAATGTATAATAAATCTTATACCTAGAACAATAACAATTTCTCCATGATCTCAGTCCCTTGAACAAAGTAATTCTAGGTAAATTTACATTTAAAATTCCTGTCTGTGATTGCTTATTGCTCTTAGTTTTTTTCATTATAGCCATAATACTTTCAAATGCCTTTAATCAGTTTTAGATGATAAAGGATGGTCATTTTTCACTTCAGTGTTAGATATATGGAACCCACTAAATGGAACCCACTCAATGGAACTCATTATATGGAACCCACTAAATGGAACCCACATTTGATTTGCGTGGTTATGAGTGAACCACTTATAGTTTATAAACACTATTTCTAGAATCATAGGACAAACAGAATTACAAATAAAATACTTTTAAACCACCAAAAGAATAACAAATTAAACAGTTATGGGAGATGAATGAGCTATTCTTTGTGGTACAATATAACACAGTTGTAGGAGATGAATGTAGCTATTCTATGTGATACACACAGTTATGGGAGATGAATGAGCTATTCTCTGTGGTATCATATTGTGCAGCACAATTAAAATCAGATTTTTTTAAACTAAACAGCACATTTCCTTCCATCTTGGAAAAGAACAAATTCCCTAAGCTGATGGACAACAAAGTATAGTAGAGCAATTAAAAGGACACCCAAATAGACTTATAGAGAAAATAAATACTTCATTAGAATAGTGAGCCCAAATTGGTGAGAGAGAGTTGCAACAACAACAAAATGGAGATAAAGGGTAGACATGAAACTGCAAATTGATTTGACAATTTAAAATAAATTAGTTTGCAAAAAAAATCCAAATGATTTATCAGTTACCTGGAATAGCTGGAAAACAGAAGATAACAAAAATTGTGACTGGAACCGCAGATGAGTGTGACTAGCATCTATTCTATTCTTGCCTTTTTTTTACCCTCCATTGGGGCATACATCATCAAAAACAGCTCTTCAATTTTCTTTGTTGTTTCCTTTTATCATTTCCAAGTTTAATTTGTCTGCACAATAGCTGCCTTGTGGTTTCATCTCTACATATTCCTAGGTCTACCTTATTTGCTCTTGCCCAGTGGGGGTTCCAGATGAAAGGTTGTCTGCTATTATTATTTTTTCTGGCTTTCAAAGTATGTCCTATTCATCCCCCATTGTCCTCTTTCTTATCATTTCTTCAACTGTGGGTTGATTTTTAGGACTAACATACTAATTGCCAAACATTGACACAGTGGATTCATTAAGTAAATAATGAAAGGCAAGGCTGATGTGGCCATCACCAGAGAGTATTTCAGGATCCAGTGTATGGTGCTGTCCCTAACCTTGGGTGCATGAACTTGTTTTTTTTTAGATTTACAGTTTAATGATTAACAGTACACACAAAGAGGAAGAATTTATATCTTTCTCCACTTATTAAAGCTTGTTCAGGCTTTTATTCACCACTACAATTAGAAGATATTTATATTATAAGATATTAATGATCACAAGAAATTATAAATTAAAAAACATGGCACAGATTACAGATTGGCACACCAGTGGGCAATAAGGAGAAAGCCAACTATCACTCAACTCTACTGCATCACAAGTACCCATTTTCTAGATTGTGATTATATTTTAAACTGTCTTTACATATATTATTCCATAACATTTTATTTGAAATACCATTATTTATAAACTGTATCTAAAAAAGTGTTATAAACAGGGTCTAACTGTACATCATAAATGAGCTGACAAGTGTAGCACATGAGTTAATGACAGTCAATGATTCATAGTTGACTGCTGCTGACACTGGGGGTAAGCAAACAAAAATTTGCCAAAACTCTAATCTACTTCAATGGTGGTCACAGAAATACACTGTTAAGCCTGGCCAAGTGGTTAACCAACGGAGAGATGGCAAATCCAGTCCTCCAAAAAATGTGTTGACAAAGACATGTCTGGTTTATTAAGTTGAATAATGCATTTTGTTTATGAAGGTGACTAACAATCACAGGTACAAAAATCAAATTTGTCAGATTTTTTCACTGTTTCATATATTTTTTTTAGGGGCAGGGATAGGGGGAGAGAGAGGAGGGGTCACTTCACCAGCTTTCACCTCTGAAAAAGTCTGTAGAGACTAAGAACTGAATTTTGCATGTTAATCCACATTAAGCCAATTTGCTTGTGTTTCCCTGTTTTCTTGTGCAATTACATGAAGTATTTGGTATAAATTGATATATTATTTTAATTAATAATTGTAGGCCTATACTAATTTATGTTGATCATATCAGTTTACATTATAATTATACCAAATTGCATGTACAATAAATATATACATTTATATTAATTATATACATTTATATTAATTATATACATTTAAATTAATTATCCTTTTATTGTACAATCACCAAAATACAGATTTTTTTGTTTACAGATTGTCAAGCAGTGTTCTATTTCAAGTGTGCACACATTAAATGTCATTGTTTTTGTAAATTTCTATTGCTATAAGTATAAAATATTGAATGAAAGAATACACTGAAAGAATTTAATGCATACCCGTGGAGTCTTCTGCTGTTGTCTGTAAATAGTGATATATTTGTAATGTATAAATGAATATGTGTTGTCATAGTTTTATAGCACTGAACATATAAACAAATTCTTACTCCTCAAATGTATTCTACTTGAGGTAATGGTGTGATTACTCATTTATTTGTTTTAAAAGATTTTTAGATAAATAAAATTGCATCACACTTTTTCCTGATCTGATGGTAGGATAAGATCATGATAGTTAGATTAACAGCAGACCTGAAGTCAGACAGCTGAAGACTAAGTGAGAATTTTTTTTATTTTCCTCACTACATAACAAAAAAGCTACAAAGCAAATGACAAGCAAGTAATATTTATTTATGTTTTACTACAACTTTGTTTACTCGTTCAACATTCTCAAGGCTCCTGTACAGCAGAAGCATAGAATGCTCTACAAAAAGTCATGGTCAAAGAAATTCAATGTATTGATATATCAACAGCAGTAGTGATGTAATAACATTGGTACTGATATAACAACAGGAGTAGTGATATAACAACAGCAGTAGTGATATAACAACAGCAGTAGTGATATAACACAAGAAGTAGTGATATAACAACAGCAGTAGTGATATAACAACAGCAGTAGTGATATAACAACAGAAGTAGTGATATAACAACAGCAGTAGTGATATAACACAAGAAGTAGTGATATAACAACAGCAGTAGTGATATAACAACAGAAGTAGTGATATAACAACAGAAGTAGTGATATAACACAAGAAGTAGTGATATAACACAAGAAGTAGTGATATAACAACAGAAGTAGTGATATAACAACAGCAGTAGTGATATAACATAAGAAATAGTGATATAACAACAGCAGTAGTGATATAACAACAGCAGTAGTGATATAACACAAGAAGTAGTGATATAACAACAGCAGTAGTGATATAACACAAGAAGTAGTGATATAACAACAGAAGTAGTGATATAACACAAGAAGTAGTGATATAACAACAGAAGTAGTGATATAACAACAGCAGTAGTGATATAACACAAGAAGTAGTGATATAACAACAGCAGTAGTGATATAACAACAGAAGTAGTGATATAACAACAGAAGTAGTGATATAACAACAGAAGTAGTGATATAACACAAGAAGTAGTGATATAACAACAGAAGTAGTGATATAACACAAGAAGTAGTGATATAACAACAGAAGTAGTGATATAATAAAAACAGGAGCAGTGATGTAACATCTTAATTAGTGATATAATAACAAGAGTAGTGATGGAACATAAGAAGTAGTGATATAACAGTAGAAGTACCACAGGAGAGGTGATATAACAACATGTAACGGATATATTGGTCATATGTGAATCTAAATAATGGTATAAACATTAAATAGCTGCCTTGGAGCTGTTTTTGTGATAACTGAATAAAAATGGTGTATGTGCCATTATTCTAAGTTTATAAATTGATTATTTTTGACAAGAAGGAATTATATTGTTTGCAAGTGGCAATTTTTATTATGTTTTGGAACTTTTTTTGACAAACTTCTTTTTTTTAATAATTATATTATTACGTTATTTTAATGCATTTATTTTGCTACAGGTGCACTGGCACATCTGTCTTCTTTTCTGTCAGGCATAATATGCCCTGTATTTGTCAATATTAATCAAGTTGAGATGATTTTTATAAGACAACCGCACTTTATATTTATGTCAGTCATTTTTCTTTGGGTCCGCCCTAATTTTTTCCTAAGTGCAGAAAGTGATCCCATTTTTAATTCTACTCCATCAAATTTGTTGTCAGTATCTTTTTGAGACAAACAAAGAGATTGAAAGTTCTAATTTATAAGCTTCTCTGGTAAAGCTGCAGTTTGCTTTGGAAGTTTAGAATGGTCATTGTGATATAAGTTTTTTTATTTCTTGAAGTGGACATGAAAGATGCCATATCTAACAAGCACTAAGCGTGTCTGAGGTAAGAAAAAAACTCCTTTTCCCCTCTCTTAGGGAAAGTTCAAATGAGTCTAACAACAGCAGCAAAATTGTTTAAATACACCACTGAGAGGCAAATCACTATGTAAAACTATGACAGATCATTAGGAATATTGTAATAATTAAACTATGTGAAAAAAAGATATTGTTGGTGTTTAGCATTTGATTGAACACAATTGTTAACTCTTAACATTTTCTTTGTGTTCAAATTTAAAATACTTGACATCTAAATATTCCCTATGAATAATGTAATGTACAGGTATAAAAACATAAAACCTCATATTCAAGAGGCCCCGTGAACTTTTGATTTTCCCCTCATAACTGGAACATAGCTGGTTGAAAGGATAATTTTATTCCTGGTACAAAGCCTTTGTAGTTGCAACATTAAGTTTCTTTGATGTGAAATCTACAATTTCTATCTTCAATTCCAATAGCTCTTCTTTAAACATCCAGATCATGAGATACAAAACAGACAAATGTAGCCAGTTGTGGTTTGTCTTGAATATCTGTTGATTCATTCAAAACCAGACCAAATGCAGCAGCACAGTTGTTTACAATGTCAGCACTGATAATTGAAATTCCCATTTTAATTCATGCCTGGAGACTGGCATCTGTATAATCAGTTTACAAAACTGAAATTATTTGTGCAATATTCCTTTTGACAAATTTTTTCCTGTGTATGGATGTTTTGCCAGTGCAATATTAAATGCTAAAATTAAAACTAGCCTTGGTAATAACAATATATAAGTAATAAGATATCAATTTATTCTGACCCTGATGTTCTTTCAAAGTTGACTGATAAGCTCACCACAGATCAGAAATAAAGAAATTTCTTTACTAAAATTACTGTGTTGCATTTTATATATATACTTGAAATTGCCGGCTTTGAATTGAGCAAGTAATATTTGGCCTGTGGCACATATTGGTTTAGTTAGTAATTTCACAAAAAGAAACTCTTTTTCCCACTCCAGCCTAAAACTTCTATAATAGGAAAACACATGAAAAATCATGTAGGGCAATGGCAAAACTGGATTAGATACAATAAAAAACAACAACTAGGATACACACTTTTTTTTTAATTGGTAGAAAACTAAATTGGCCAAAGTCATCTACTCCTGTGTTTTGATTTCTTTTGATTCTTTAATATTTGTATTCTGTCTTGTTTGTTTTCATCCCATCTGAAGTTCTTTGGTCAAAAAGTTGGTTCTTTGTTTAGTCTTGTCTTGTTTGCAAAGCTGAAACATCCTAGTTATTGTCTTTCATGGTACCTACAACTTTTATGCTCTTCATATTAGTGTATTTTATTTGATATTCTAATCACCCGAAAAAGAGTTCAAGACAATGAGCACTATCAATGTACAACAATATGTTGGACCTGACCAGATGAGCACTGTCAACATACAATAGCAACAATATGTTGGACCTGACCAGATGAGCACTGTCAATGCACAACAGCAACAATATGTTGGACATGACCAGATGAGCACTGTCAACATACAACAGCAACAATATGTTGGACATGACTAGATGAGCACTGTCAACATACAACAGCAACAATATGTTGGACATGACCAGATGAGCACTGTCAACATACAACAGCAACAATATGTTGGACATGACCAGATGAGCACTGTCAACGTACAACAGCAACAATATGTTGGACATGACCAGATGAGCACTGTCAACGTACAACAGCAACAATATGTTGGACATGACCAGATGAGCACTGTCAACATACAACAGCAACAATATGTTGGACATGACCAGATGAGCACTGTCAACGTACAACAGCAACAATATGTTGGACATGACCAGATGAGCACTGTCAATGTACAACAGCAACAATATGTTGGACATGACTAGATGAGCACTGTCAATGTACAACAGCAACAATATGTTGGACATGACCAGATGAGCACTGTCAACGTACAACAGCAACAATATGTTGGACATGACCAGATGAGCACTGTCAACATACAAGAGCAACAATATGTTGGACATGACCAGATGAGCACTGTCAACATACAACAGCAACAATATGTTGGACATGACCAGATGAGCACTGTCAACGTACAACAGCAACAATATGTTGGACATGACCAGATGAGCACTGTCAACGTACAACAGCAACAATATGTTGGACATGACCAGATGAGCACTGTCAATGTACAACAGCAACAATATGTTGGACATGACTAGATGAGCACTGTCAACGTACAACAGCAACAATATGTTGGACATGACCAGATGAGCACCTATGTATAACTAGAATGTTGTGGTAGGCAGGCCTTCACTATCCCCCTTGCCATGCACTTACTCTTGATCCATCAGGTGATCAAAGGCTGCTACTTGTCTAAGTCTTACCAGGATTATTTTGGCTCTCAAAGGACTACTCACCCCTGTCATATAATAACACTGATTTGTTCTTGTATATCTTTTTATGTTTTTTTTTAAAATAAATTGTTGTTTACATAAATAGATGTTTCATCTTAAACAGATTCCCACTGGTATTCATATAACTCAGAGAATCCTATAATTGAAAAACAGATTGTTTCATTCAACAGAATTGAAGGATTATATGGTATACATTTTAATCCAGGAAAACGATGGCGCTGGATAGGATACACACTGTGGAAGCCAACTGAAAGTATTACACAACAGGCTCTTTTTTGGAATCCCCAGGGAAAAAGACAAAGAGGAAGACCAAGGAATTCTTGGAGAAGACAGATTGAAGCAGAGATGAAGATGATGGGGAAGGCATGGAATAATCTCAAAAGAATGACAAGAAACATAATGGCTTGGAAAGTGTTTGTTGAAGACTTATGCTCCACAGGGAGCTAAAAGGTAGAAGAAGTAGAATTCTAATCCAGGACTAATTTAGGTTAACCTGGATTTCAACGTTATGCAGTGTCAACATAACTTAGTGCAAACTATAATTATTTTTACTATCAACAGCTCTTGTTCAGTGTTCACTAGTAATAATAATTCATTTATGTCTCATATTCTTCACTTATTATTGTACATATACATTATTGAACTTTGTTATTGGTTACGGTTATAGTTACAGAAGGCCCGGTATCACTGCAAAACTAATTAAAATCCATAATTGCTCAACCACCTGTGTCAGTGGAATCATTCGAATTAATATCTCATCTCCCAAACAAAGAAAGGTAGCTGCAGTCCCCATCACAACAGTCTCAGCACACACCAAAAGACATAAGGCGAAATCGCACAGAAAGTGAACGCAGCCCTCTGTTCCCTGTCATATGATATCATCATTCATCGAAAGCAATTGGAATATCAAAACACTATCAAAATGGATGAAACGCACAGCTCACAGTGTGCACAGAGCACTTAACTCAGTAGTTCCAGCAGCAATCCCGACTTGGATTATGCGAAAACTGCAACAAGGAACACTTTTCAGACACAGCCTCTAACGGTTCCTGCCACCTATCCGCCATATTGACCGGAAGTTCTTGTTATTTCTGCATAGCTGATGTCACTTTCTACTTGTTTTAGCCAATTGATTTTCTCACTTTAATTTTAAAATGCTTGGGTCTCCCTCCCATAGTAAATAATATTATAAAAATAATGAGTGGATTATTTGTTAATATCAACAAATATTTGTATGTATGCTTCATGTAAATGATAACTATGATCAAGCAAAGAAAAGAAAAGATTGCAAGCAAAGAAAAAGCAACTAAAATAAAGACAATAAAATACAACTTACGAAGTTATTTCAGATTCATCCCCTTCCAGTAATTCTACTTTGTCTGGAAGTCGGCCTGAAAGAGTGAGAATAAAGTGATGTTACCATTATTGGTAAGAGGAGAGCATGTGCTGTGCCAGAGAAGACATCTGACAACAAAAAAAACTACAGCAAACCACCAATTTTCAATCTTGGTTCAAGAGCTGTTTTAGATTATCAGTTGCTGGACTAACAGTGTTCATATAACAATATTCAGTAATATATCTCTAACCCACTAGTTATGCATCTCAAGAAGTAGACTCTCGGCATCCAGGAGCGAATCAACTGGGAAGCCCGTAGACTTTTGTCAAAAACTTAAAAAAAAAAAAAAAAAAAAAAATTCTTCCACTTTAAAATAAATTTACCAAACTGAAACAAATATATGAGCTCATGTCTGACCAATGATGTAATTTTTGGAAAATAAAATCATTATATGTATGTACATATCACATATGAAGTCATTGATGTGACTACTGTGTGTTTCTGATATACAATTATGCATGTAGATTGAAATACAATGTTGGCAGTGTTGTGAGTTCACATGATAGCACATGAGCTCACTAGACATGATTACAGTGAGTTTCAGGATTAAGCTTCGAGGGGACATCTCTCCTGTGTTGCCGATATTTAAGACATTATTAAATACTGTTTTAAAACTTTTTAAAATGTATGTTGTATTTATAATCATCATCATCAAGTACCATGCCTGCTGGCGTAGGTGATCATGTCTCTCCACAACTTTCGATCTCGACAGTTATTTATCATTTCTGTTGTTGACCTTCCGCCAAGCCATTCTCTTAGGCTGTCTGGTATCTTTTCTCTTTGCTTCCCTCTATCTCTTCGTCTCTCAATTTTCCCAGTTGTTATAATATATTCCAGCTGTTTTCTTCTCATTACATGGCCAAAAAAAGATGATTGTTTCTTCCTAATATTGGAAATTAGCTCTCTTTTTGCTTTGGCCTCTTTCAGAATGTTTTCATTACTCTTCTTAGCTGTCCCTGGTATTCTCAACTTTCTTCTGTAAACCACATTTCTACAGACTCCAGTAATTTTCTTGTCTGTTGTCCTATTGTCTATGATTCACATCCATATGTTAAGACTGGCTCTACATAACATTTAAGAACTCTTTTTCTTGTTACTATTGTCAAAAATGGATTGCATAGTATATTCTTCATTTTTTGGAAAGCTGCTTTTGCCTGAGCCATTCTGCATCTCACCTCTGTTGTACATCTACCCATCTGAGGTTAACAAAGTTCCCAAATATTTAAATTTATTTACCTGTTTTAATATTGCTCCACTTGTCTTTATTTTGCACTGAGGTGATGTCTTTTTCTTTGTTGTTACCATTGCTTCTGTCTTTTTGCTATTAAGGTTGAGTCCTTTTATTTTTGCTTTCCTTCACTATAATGTCCAACATTTCTTGTAACTCATTTTCACTCTTAGCGATTAAGACTGCATCATCAGCATACCTTAGATTATTTATATTATGACCTCCAATTGTTATTCCAGGCATGCCCCTTATGGATCTTAAAATAATTTCACTATACATAGTAACAAATCTGGTGACAGCACACAACCTTGTCTAACACCCTGTTTTATTTGTTGAAACATTCCCAATTGGTTTCCACTTCTTATGGCCGCTGTTTGTTGCCAGTACATGTTCTTTATTATTCTAAGATCTTTGCTGTCTACATTTATGCCTTCTAGAATTTTGATTATTTCTTGGTGCTTTACTTTGTCAAATGCTGGGGTATAATCTATTAAACATAGGTATAGATCTGTTTTCACCTCTATGGCTCTTTTTACTAAAGATCTTATGATGTATATGGCATTGCTTGTTCCTTTACCTCTAACAAAACCATACTGTTCATCACTAATTTCTGGACTGATTTTGAGGCTTTTTATGCGATGATCTTTGCATTCAATCACACCAGATTTCTTTTGTAGGGCTATGGATATTGATTTTAGCAGATCGTCTGGTATATATCCGCTGCTGTAGATATCATTCAATATTTTTGTTATTATTTCTATTCCAAAATCACCCATGGCTTCAATCTCTTCTTTAGTTATTTTATCAGGTCCAGGAGCTTTTCCTGCTTTCATATTGCGCAAGGCGTCTTCCACTTCTTCTCTGAGTATTTCTGGTCCTCTATTATCCCTAATATTTACTTCTGTTCGTTCATCATTATAAAGATCTTTAATGTATTCTGTCCATCTTTCCCTTATGCTTTCTTGTTCAATCAATAGTTCTCCTTCCTTTGATCTTAAACATCCAGTTTTTTATTGTGTTTTTCTTCCTGTTAATTCTTCAATTTGTTTGTTTATAGCTTTGGCATCTCATTCTTGTTGCATTTTAATGTCTTTGCATCTCTCTTTTAGCCATGCTTCTTTTGCTTCATTGCATTTTATTACAATTTCTTTATTTAATCTCTTATACTCATCTTTATTGTATTTATTTCTTCTTCTTGTATCCATTAGCTGTAAAACGTCACCTGTCATCCATTTCTTTCTTGAATTTATCCTCACTGGTAGTATGAACTCTTTTGATGTTTGTTGCATTGATTCTTTTAGCATTTCCCACTGTTCATCAATGCTTTGTATCTTCTCTATTGCATTGTACCAGTTCTGAATTGTGATTTTATATTTGAATTGCAACTTCTTGTCTGATTTTAGTAAATCTAAATTTAACTTGATGTTAACTGAGGCTCGTTTTGCTGCTTTTAAGTTTCTCTAAGCTTTCCCACAACTGGTACATGATCACTATTGCAATCTGCCCCTGGTCTAGTTTTCACACACACCAGACTGTTTCTAAATTTATAGTTTATCATTATGTAATCAATTTGATTACGGGTGTTGTCTCCTGGGCTTTTCCATGTCCACATACATCTTGAATGTTGCTTAAACCAGGTGTTTCCTATCATCATGTTGTGTGTCTTGCCCAGTCAATAAATTTGTCACCTCTATTTCATTCCTCTCGCCTAAGCCATAATAACCAACTACTTCCTTAACTCTTTCCTTTCCAACTTTTGCGTTGAGATCCCCCAGAACTATGGTGATTTCATGTGGTTTGCATTCAAAAAATAGCCCTATTTAACTCATTGTAAAATTTATCAACTGTTTCCTCTAGGCTGTCTGCTGTTGGTGTATAAAACTTGTATAAGATTTTTGTATTTATAATTGCGAAACGTAAAACAGTTGTTCTTTCGATTACTCAAAAAATCAAAATAATTAATAAATCAGAAAATGGCAAAACAGTGAAATCGTTAATGAATGAATATAATGTTGGAGACCAAACTGTATGCAACATAATTAAAAACAAACAAAAGCCACTTGAATTTGCTGGAACATCAGACAGGGGAACTTGTATGTCTAAAAAAAAAAAACAATGAAAACCTCAACATTTAATGAACTAGATAAAGTAATGGTTTTGTGGTTCAACCAACAATGGGCAGAGGGAATTCCCGTATCGCGTACTGTTTGTGTATCAAAGGCAAAGAATTTTCATGACAAACTACAATTATCAAGCAGTAATAGATTAAGCAAGCACTAACTTTTTAAATACTGTACCTACTCTTTCAGCTTCGTATAATATCATGGTTTAACCAGGATATTTGTTATCTGGGATTTCCTATTTCACATTCATTCTGAATAATGAAAATCTACTGTATGTATATACATTATATAACAATATAGAAAAAAACCAATATTATACACATCCCACAACTTTTGCACCAACAACAAAAAACAGGCGTTTAATTTTCTTAATATTTACACCTTTTCCTGCATTAATATGGACTTGTATTTAAACTTTACACCATCACAAACATGTGCACTTTTCTTAGAAACCATAATTAGGAACAAATTTCTGCAAAGTAAGATTTCCCAGAATCATCTGAGCTGCAACAACCAATGATCTGCTGGATACCCTATATTTGTGTGTTATGTGAGCAAGGTCACATGTTGTTGAAAATTCATATGCTGGCTGTCTACTTCAAATTATGTCTACAATATATGAGGCTCCAGACCTTAGTGTGCCAGAAAAACTGGTGGTCAACTGTATTAAACAACAATTGACAGATGTCTAAGAGACGTACACTAAAACATTAACCTGTATGGTGAAAACTCCTGTCATTCTCTCAAGTTCATTCAAATTTTATTTACTCACTTTTCTGCAACATTCATGCTTTCTTCTCTACTGACCTATATGTGTATTAATGGTGTCTGACTTTGCTATAGCCATCAGAAACTCATAGAAAGATATCCTTGGTACGTTGAAAAGTATATCCTTCAATGAATTCAAAGGTGGAGTGCTAAAAATTAAGAATAATGAAAGTGAAAAAAAAATCATAAACATATGCATGTGACTAAATTGTACTTAATTGACAAAATAAATAACAATTTTCAAAATAACTTTTATCAGTGATATTTTTCATTGCATCTCAAATTCTTATAATTTTTTTGGACAACATAAGCAAGTTAGCCTAAGTTACCATCAGAGACAGAGGAGATTAACGAGTTTCTATTTGCAGACAATCAGGCACTAATACACAGAAAAATAGAAGACCTACAAGAACATTTGGATAGACTTAACAGAAAAGACACTCAAGACAACATGAAAATTAACATCAACAAAACAAAAGTCTTGAAGATCACAAAAGAGAAACAGAATATCAACATAATGATGGAAGACAGACAACTAAAACAGGTGGAGGAATTTAAATATCTGGGAAGTGTAGTGACAAATGACAATTCATAAGCAGCAGTATGCAACAAAGCTGGTTAAACTATCACCACTATTGTCCAACAAGGAAATAACTCAGGAGGCAAAACAGGCACTCTACAATACGATTTTCATTCCCACATTGTGCTACCAATGCCAGTCCTGGACCCTAGATGCAAGAATGATTTTTAAAAAATAACCACTACCGAGATGAAATGTGTTATGCAAATGACAGGAAACAGCCTGAGAGATATGATCAGAAATGAAGAACTGAGAAAAAAGCTGGGAATAACTCCTGCCATAGAGTACCTAAAGAAACAACAGATAAAAGGGTTTAACCACATGATAAGGCAGAAAGATCAAAACACAACACAAGCCTTCAATAAATGTTGCAAGAACACCTGACCAATGGCCGATCATGAAAAAGATGGATTGATGGAGTATTAGAAACAAAAGAAAACATAACAGCAAGAGAGGTCAACAGAAGTGCAAAAAGACAGCAAAATATATCTTCCCTCGACGCTGAAAGACAACTGAGGAAGGGAAGGAAAGAAGAAGAGAAAGAAGTGATATTTTTACAGCGGCAGTGTCATTTCTGTCTCTCATTACTGACTGTTGAGTATAAATTTCTAAAACATTTGTGTACTACTTTGAATGTCAATGAGTGAACAGTATCATTCTACTACTTTGAATGTCTAAGAGTGATCGGTATCACTCCAGTTTGCCCTACTTTCCTAGAAGAAATCTCTGGTACCCATTTTTATCAACTGGATAGCCCCAAAGATATGTCATACCTTGATTTTTTTAGAGAACTCTTCTGAGTGTGACACAGTCATTTACGCAGATGGGTCTATTATTTAATACTTATGGAGCTCATGGGCTTTCATGGCTCGTGTTGGAAGCAGAACTATGAAGGACAACAGCAGTGCTTTTGCATTGACAGCAAGTAGTTTGACCATGGAAATTATGGCTGTCACTAACGTATTAGCATGGCTTAAGACAGACTTATACACATGTGTGTTTTCTCAGTGACTCAATGAATATATTCAGAAATATTACAACTGGCTGGGCTCAACAGAGTCTATGGGGAAGTCAAGTCTAACAAAATACTGCTTCATTTTCATGCTGGGACACATGGGTTTAAAAAATAATGAGCAAGTTGACAATCTTACCAGTTTGGCTGATGTTTAAACATGAGGGCAATCGACAGTGCTGACATTCTGATTGCCCTCAAGGACACTGGATGAAAAAACGACTCAAAAGATTACCCTGAATCTGACCAAAAACAGACTACATGATTATCATGCATGTAAAGATGGGAGATGCCAAACTATGAATGAATCCAAAGAAGACTTCTCAACTAAAACAATACCAATGCCTCCATTATACATTGAGAGATATACTTCAGGGATCTGAGCACTTATGGACTTGTTCAATGTGCAATTGAAGGCACCATTTGATGGTTCTTGTCCGCAGCACCCAGCAACGTCAGCACAAGGCACCATTTGAAGGCGTGTGATCTTTTCTGTATATTTGACACAACACCAACTTCACCACACCTCCCAATTTGGACCGTCTCAATGCCTCCAAACTACTCCTCCAATCACCAGTGTCCGATTAACAAATGTTTCTTGACAGAGCAATTTCCTGGATCCCCTTCTTGAGTTTGCGAATGTCTTCTGGTTTCCTTTGATTCTCTCTTTCAGCATGCAACACCAACGTGGACCGTCTCAAACTTGGACGTCCTTCGTTATCCGTT
Source organism: Megaustenia siamemsis (assembly GCA_032433765.1). Taxonomy (NCBI): domain Eukaryota; kingdom Metazoa; phylum Mollusca; class Gastropoda; order Stylommatophora; family Ariophantidae; genus Megaustenia; species Megaustenia siamemsis. Next base: position 22,428,954 of record JAVIAB010000024.1, on the reverse strand, counting down.
AACTCAACTATGATTCCTCGCAGACGATGTATTGTTTATTTATTTAAGTCTTTTGTCCCTCTTTCTAATGTTTTATCTCCACGATGCGTATTAATTTGGCCGTTATCTTTCTTCCGTTATTATGCCGCGACAACCTCCGTTGACCTTCTTCTTGACCGTTAACTCAAGGCATTCTTCCACAACTCCAGTGAAACCTATGTGACAAAAACCCCTAACCAAACAAACTATATTAAAATCATCAACTCACAATATTGTCATATTTCTTCATTGGCAGCCTTTATTACTTAATTCTCTTCTGTCTGTTACAATTACAGTTATTTATATTCCAGTCTCACACTTTCATCCTACTTTATCTAAATGGAGCTAAATTATTCTAACCTTGATGATGCCACTATTCTATACTGGTCCGTTCCCATCGAACGTCCCAAACTACCCTTCCTAATACTAAATTCTGGCTTCTACTTGTTCCTGATCCATTCCGGATCTGTTAATATCGTCTAGTTCCATACCAATTATTCTATATCTCTAGCTACCAGTTGTAAATCAATCTCCAAGTCTACCTTCTTTAATGTTTCCACTGCTCCATATTAATGTTCTCTCTGCTCCATATGTTTCCATCTGCTCATCTGCGCTGCCAAATCGAGAATACTCCTGTCTTATTCAATGTTTCCACTGCTCCATATTAATGTTCTCTCTACTCCATATGTTTCCGTCTGCTCATCTCCACTGCCAAATCGAGAATACTCCTATCTTTGTGTCCCTTCTCAACCGTCTATCCCCACATCATATCCAATTTCGTCATAGATTCCTATTTCGTCATTTCATCTTCAGTATACTTCTGTGCTTAACTTGTTTCTTCTTCCTTTCTTTCATCCTTTAGTGTGCAATTCCCTGTCAAACTATTTTCTCTGCTATACAATTCGGCCTTAATATATGTCAGTTGTTGCACTAATCTAACGATTATTCGCCTTCTCCCCTGTCATACTATTTTCTCTGCTATACAATGAGGATGACCTGTTGGCAAAACTAAATGTTTCAGTCCAAAAAAAATAGTTGTCACAACTGGGAATTGAATTCAGACCCTTCTGACCAGTAGAGAGCACACTAACACCTCAACCACTTCTGTCAAACATTGCTTTGGTCTTGTCTTTTTTATATTATTCTTGTCTTTAGCTACAAACCAACATATTTGACTGTACTGTTATATCAGACAGCAAAGAAAATCCCTCCACATTGTTTGGTCTTTATCCATGCTTCATAGTAATCCTCTATTCTGGTTCACACTGTGCTGCCTCAGCTGTTCTCTTTCAGGTTATCTTAGATCTGCCTTTCTGGACCTTTTCTTGTGATCAGTAACATTTTCCCTTGAGATCACAGCTTTTCAAATCACACTTCTAATGTATTCTGAGTGCATGACCTATCCACACCTATGCCTATTATAACTGTTTTAACTTCCTCTTAGGAGTACCTGTTGAGTTGTTCCTTCGTCAATGATTTCATTCTGTCAAAAAGAATCCTCCTATGTGATTGCCAAGTTGTTAGGTTACCCCAGATTTGCAAATCATATAGTCTGGTTATTACAGCAACTACAAGCACACACATACACATCTACCTGTAATCCACTCTGTTTAGTAATGGATAAAGGGCCCTGAAAAATTGCATAGCATCCACCCCATCTGTGGGCTGATGGACATTCTGATGAACTGTGGCATCACTCTCCCCCGAAGTGGGAACAATGACAGGGTCCCGTGGGCTGTTTGTATTCTGAAGTAGGCCTTGATAGATCTTATAAGCTTTACTTAAAAACTCTGTAACAAATACAAAATAGATAATATTTTAGCGATCAAATAAGTAACTTCTTTTTTAAAAAAAAAGAAAACTTCAGAATAAAATCTTGTTTCAATTTCTTTGTCCTATCTACTAACATACATTTTCTTCTATCTACTAACATACTTGTTATCCTATCTAGCTATCTATTAACATACATGTTCTTTTATCTGGCTTTCTACTAACATGCAGGTTATTCTATCAAGCTATCTATTAACATACAGGTTCTGCTATCTACTTATCTACTAACATATATATTCTTCTACCTACTTTTCTACCAACATACAAGTTCTTCTATGTACCTATCTACTGTCCTTTTGAGGATTCTTGAGACTTTTTATATCCAAAAATCTTTGCTATAAAGTGTCAGACTTATATTGTATCTTGCCATATATCTTTTGGGTGAGCCTCTCAACCGTAGCAAGGAAGCTGATACATGTTGTTATTGCTTCTAGCCTCAGTGTTCCTTTGAGTAAAAATACTCAAATTAGTAGTTGCAAAACAAATATAACATCACAATTCAGAACCGGTATAATGCAATGGAGAAGATACAAAGCATTGATGAACAGTGGGAAATGCTAGAAGAATCAATGCAATAAACATCAAAAGAGTTCATACCACCAGTGAGGACAAATTCAAGAAAGAAATGGATGACAGATGACATTTTGCAGCTAATGGATACAAGAAGAAGAAATAAAGAAAATAAAGATGAGTATAAGAGATTAAATAAAGAAATTGTAATAAAATGCAATGAAGCAAAAGCAGCAATAAAAAAAGCTAAAAGAGAGAAACAAAGAGATTGAAATGCAACAAAAAGGAGATGTCAAAGCTATATACAAACAAATTGAAGAATTAACAGGAAGAAAAACACAATCAAAAACTGGATGTTTAAGATCAAAGGAAGGAAAACTGTTGATTCAACAAGAAAGCATAAGGGACAATGGACAGAATACATTAAAGATCTTTATAATGATGAACGAACAGAAGTAAATATTAAGGATAATGGAGAAGGACCAGAAATACTCAAAGAAGAAGTGGAAGATACCTTGCACAATATGATGGCAGGAAAAGTTCCTGGACCTGATAATGTAACTAAAGTAGAGATTGAAACCATGGGTGATTTTGGAATAGAAATAATAACAAAAATATTGAATGATATCTACAGCAGGGAATATATACCAGACGACTTGCTCAAATTAATATTCATAGCCCTACAAAGAAATCTGGTTGCGATTGAATGAGATGATCATCACACAATAAGCCTTACGAGTCAAATGACTAAGAAATTACTAAGAACAATCATATGAAGAATGGGAAACAAAATCAGTCCAGAAATTAGTGATGAACAGTGTGGTTTTGTTAGAGATAAAGGAACAAGCAATGCCATTTATATCATAAGATCTTTAGTAGAAAGAGCCATAGAAGTGAAAACAAATCTATACCTATGTTTCATAGATTACACCAAGGCATTTGATAAAGTAAAGCACCAAGAAATAAAATATAGTCACAACCACGCCGTGAAGAAGAAATAAATTCCTGAATCGGAAAGGTGGCTTCCACATTTGGTAAACTTAAAGATAGAGCATGGCCCAACACAAATTTAACACTCAGGACTGAGATTCAAATTTACCAAAGTTGTGTGCTTTGTACACTACTATATGGATCGAAATAAAACCAAATAATACTAGGAGAAATACCTCTATTAGATGTACAACCTTACATATATATGGGCAGTAATATAGATAAAGAGGGAGGAACAGAAAATGATACCAAAATAAGGATATCAAAAGCAAGAGGAGCTTTCATTGCACTGGGAAACATATGGAAATCCAAAGAAATTAGGTTAAATACAAAAATAAAATTTTTAACTCAAATGTTAAGGCGGTCCTATTATATGGCTGTGAAACATGGAGAACAACAAAATTGACAATCATGAAGATACAGACTTTCATTAATGGATGCTTATGCAGAATAAAAGGATGGAAATGGCAGGACAAAATCACTAACATAGAATTATGGAAATGTACCAGTCAAATACCAGTGGATAAAGAGATACAGCGAAGATGGTGGCGCTGGATAGGACACACACTACGGAAGCCATCTGAGAGTATTACACAACAGGCCCTTTTTTGGAATACCCAGGGGAAAAGACAAAGAGGAAACCCAAGGAATTCTTGGAGAAGACAGATAGAAGCAGAGATGAAAATGATGGGGAAAACATGGAATGATCTTAAAAGAATGGCAAAAAACAGAACGACTTGGAAAGTGTTTGTTGAAGACCTATGCTCCACAGGGAGCTAAAACGGTAGAAGAAGAGGAAGAAGATGTGGATCAAAAACTTGGACTACCTGTCCAGGGCAGGAGAAAAAGTTAAAGAGCTTTCGTGTACGTTGCCTTAAAAGATTTTGAACATCAAATGGCAGGACAAAGTAACCAACTCTAATGTCTTACAATGACCCAAACTTCCATCCATCATGGAAACACTTAGGAGTTGTAGACTAAGGTGGCTGGGCCGTGTAAGAAGAATGGCAAACAATCCTTTTCCCAAACAAATATTGTATGGCCTTAAGGATGGAAAGAGATCAAAGGGGAGATCAGTGCTTAGATATAAGGATGTTTGCAGGGCTTCCTCAAGGAAATTATCTGTCAGACAAAGAAACTGGGAAAATTTGGTTGCGATCGTAGCACATGGAGAAAAAAATAAAAATTGGCACAGCATCTTTTGAGGCAGTGCTGATATCAAATTCAGAAGACAAAAGGCACAGGAGAAAGGAGACGAGGCCAGGCACCATAAATACATTTTGTTTGTTCTGCAGATGGATCTGTCTATCCAATATTGGCAGATTCAGCCACAAGAGAAGTTGTTCAGCAAAGCAGCATTCAGCATAAGACACTAATATTTTTACCAAACTACTGACTTACCATGATTGCTTACTACTAACCATCTGTCAAGATGCCAAAGGCCATATTTATTTATTCTCTTAGTTGGACCTATTAAACACGTTTTGGTTGCTGAATTTTGTTTGGCCTACAAATTGTTAGAACTCCTCTGTGTCATGCTGTATTGAAAAAAAGAACATGCCAATTTTCACAATATAAAGAAGTTCAAAAGAAGTGAGCAGACCAACATCTTCAGACTTATAAAAGAGCACTATGGCCTCACAAAAATGAGTCTAAAAGAATTTGCTGCCTGCAACGGCTGAGCACCCCAGAATGTACTACGAAACTGCATTAGCTTCAATAGCCAGAAGTTTGACCTACAGAAGCAAGCTTGCATCACAAAGTGTAGGGAATCAGAAAAGACCTCAAGTGTACCATCCTGTTTATTAACCATGCCAGTCTAAATATCAGATATAGTTGATCACTTGCAGGGTGATGACCTCTTTGATTTTCTTACCCTAGTTGACAGAATAAGACTTTGCCAAGCATGCCTACCTCTGAATCAGTGCAGACCCACAACATCCACCATATTGTGAATTTATGAATATAAAAGGCAGTAGGTTAGATAGAGGAAAATTATGGATGGGTTAGGCTGTGGATATTGTTCAGCAGGTATGTTCAATCTAAGACATTGAACCCAAAGAAGAATGGGTATGAGTGCTGTCTATCAGAGTGCTGTTTGTCCTTTCCCAAGAACATCACACAACAAGGAATGCAGACAGTAAAAACCCATGGTTTTGAGGCAGAAGTGCAGGCCTTGGTTTTGAGGCAGAAGTGCAGGCCTTGGTTTTGAGAACTGTTCTGAGAATCACGCAATTTACACATATGGGTCACCGCACAAAATGGAACTCATGGGTTTCCATGGCTCAGTTTACAGACAGACTGTGAAGGAAGACAGTGTTGCTTTTGCACTGACTACAAATAGTTTGAATATGTATGTTATGGCTGTTACTAAAACACTGGCATGGCATAAGACACAGACTTATAGATATATTTATTTCCTAGGTGGTTTAAAGAGTATGCTCAGGAAGATAGCAACTGGCTGGATCTGACAGCAGTTGTTAGCGTCTCTGGAAAGGTCAAGTGTAAGAAAAGTCTGTTTCATGTTCATGTCAAGTCGCACAGTTGTGAGAGGTAATGAGCATGCTGACAAGCTTGCCAATTTGGCTGATGTGGGGCGTGGAAAAGTAATGGGCATACTGACATTCTAAAAATCCTTAGGCACACTGGATGAAAGACTGATTTGAAAAAAAAAAAAGATTATGAATCTGCAACTATGAAACGACTTCATGAATATTATGTCAAGGTGGGAGACAGGAGTGCTAAACAGGATGCCAAATAAGACTTTGTAAACCAACACAATACTGGAGTCATTAGTTTATCCTTCCATATTTCTGCTGCTATCTGTTTCAGCCCTTTCATAGTTCTCATATTCCAGAGACCAGGGACTGGTTGGTCTCGAGACAAGTGCCGGTCTCAAGACAGAGATGTTGTGAATTCAAATCCTGGCTACACCAGTTTGGATTTTTTTATTTTTATTTTTCTCAGCAGCAACCACCTCTGGTTGCAGCGCAGCTTGAAATGTCAATTACTCATCGATGCAAAAAATATGAGTACTTCCAAAGACTGAGTTATCAGCCTGTGTGGCAAGGGACCCCTATGCACAGGGTTCACTGGGAAAAATGAATTAACACACAAAACTCACTTCCTAGTCTCTATGGACCTCATCAGAGATGAAAGCTGGAGAACAGCGCACACAAAACTCACTTCCTAGTCTCTAGGGACCTCATCAGAGATGAAAGCTGGAGAACAGCACACACAAAACTCACTTCCTAGTCTCTAGGGACCTCATCAGAGATGAAAGCTGGAGAACAGCACACACAAAACTCACTTCCTAGTCTCTAGGGACCTCATCAGAGATGAAAGCTGGAGAACAGCACACACAAAACTCACTTCCTAGTCTCTAGGGACCTCATCAGAGATGAAAGCTGGAGAACAGCACACACAAAACTCACTTCCTAGTCTCTAGGGACCTTATCAGAGGTGAAAGCTGGAGAACAGCACACACAAAACTCACATCCTAGTCTCTAGGGACTTCATCAGAGGTGAAAGCTGGAGAACAGCACACACAAAACTCACTTCCTAGTCTCTAGGGACTTCATCAGAGGTGAAAGCTGGAGAACAGCACACACAAAACTCACTTCCTAGTCTCTAGGGACTTCATCAGAGGTGAAAGCTGGAGAACAGCAAACAAAAAACTCACTTCCTAGTCTCTTGGGACTTCATCAGAGGTGAAAGCTGGAGAACAGCACACAAAAAACTCACTTCCTAGTCTCTAGGGACTTCATCAGAGGTGAAAGCTGGAGAACAGCAAACAAAAAACTCACATCCTAGTCTCTAGGGACTTCATCAGAGGTGAAAGCTGGAGAACAGCAAACACAAAACTCACTTCCTAGTCTCTAGGGACTTCATCAGAGGTGAAAGCTGGAGAACAGCACACACAAAACTCACTTTCTAGTCTCTAGGGACTTCATCAGAGGTGAAAGCTGGAGAACAGCACACACAAAACTCACTTCCTAGTCTCTAGGGACTTCATCAGAGGTGAAAGCTGGAGAACAGCACACACAAAACTCACTTCCTAGTCTCTAGGGACTTCATCAGAGGTGAAAGCTGGAGAACAGCAAACAAAAAACTCACTTCCTAGTCTGTAGGGACTTCATCAGAGGTGAAAGCTGGAGAACAGCACACACAAAAAATTTCAGAAACCTGATTTTATTCATTTGCAATTTTGTGCTAATAGATTCCTTTGTGTTTTTATCATTACAAATCACAAAGAATGTTATCTCTAGATGTCCATCTAGCAACAAAATTATTCATCTGTAATTGTTTCTATATTATGAATGGTTATTTTTTACATAGTTAACAATCATGTGAACGAAATATAATAGTGATAAATTAATATATAATTATGGGCACACATAAAATATATATTATATTCTGACCTTCAAAATAAAACTGAACTTGAAAAGCATAGACAAAATCCGAAAATGAAATCAAGCAGTCCAGAGCATCATCTATGAGAACAATTCTTGGGAAAAGAAAAAAAAAGGTAATAAAAGTATTCATGCGTTAAACATGCTAATTGTTAGCAGAACCAATGTTGCTACACTATTAGTTATATCCATTCAAGCTGATGATGGCATTTAAGACAGAAATGACAAAATTCTCCATGTTTGATGATTTATTGCTGTTATCCTTTTAGCATCATTGGACTTTGCACAGGACCTGCACTGTGTCCCAACCACTAAACTGCTCTTTAGCCAACTTTCAAGCTACTCATTCACTTCTGGTGGAAGAAAAATGGCATAAAAAAGTTCCCTTTGCTCGCTGGTTAAATACACTTTCACTGAAGAAAAAAAACTGGTAAAAATTAAATCAAGAGCAGACTGTAGTAGTAACTTGCCAATTGATTATGTCAGATTTATACTACTTACAAAACGCACCATAAATATTGTCTTGGAGTTTATCAATAAGCCAAAAGTTTCCAATTTGTCAATGAGTGATTAGAACAAATGAAACATTTGAGGGGTCTAGCCCCCAAGACACATAGATAAGGACAACAATGAAGTGACAAGGCTTATCTCCTAAGAAACATGGTAAAAAGAATAATAGACAAAACATTTGAATATTTAACCATAAGAAGATTTGATTTTGATTTGCCTTTGAAGTTAAATGTTTGCACGTGATGAAAGAAACCTGGCAAAACCAATATTGGATACTACAGTATTTAAAAAAAGAAGTAATTAACTTTTGAGACAGTTGACGGAGAGAAGAGAACATGACAGTCAGATAACATTACATTTGAGAAAGACAGATGAGAGAACTTACTAGGGATTCAAGACTTAGGGAAACATTCAGTGATGTTTTAGTAAAAGATTATTCAGAAAGACTTATTTCAAGGGAAGATGTTTAGCTATAGGCAGTTATGTTGGGCCTCTAAAGAGATCAGTGCTTATTAGAGAAATCAAGGCTGGGAATAAACAGGTTTCATAGGAATAGTTGTTGATACAAGTTATTCACAGAAGTCATATTAGCATGTGTGTGATTTCATGCTTAGCATAAGAAGTAATGTGGATGTGTTTACAGAACCAGAGAGAGTGCCATAAAACAACAGTGGTAGCCTAGACACAAATACAGAATTGTTACTAATGATATAGTTTTATAGATGTTTACAAGGCCATAACAAAAATTATGTGTAATAATTGATTTTTATATACAACCAAGATATTTATTCAGATGACTTATGAAGTGTAATTAAAGAACTGTGTGAACAAAATATTGTACGACATTTAGGCAATGTTTTGAGTCATCATAGGAAGTGTCAAACATGAGTGTAGCTCAGAACATTTATAGGTGCAGTTTCTGTGTTGCGAATTAATTATGTTGTATTGAGCACATGGTCAATGGTGAATTCTTGCACATGACCAGGGTTGTTTGGACTTACATATTCTCTATCCTTTGTGTATAATTATCAATGATGTATTGTCACTGTTATAAAGATCACTAAATACTTAAAAACTCTACAAAGGGAAATTCACATTTGAATATGAAATACTAACCTGGGCAATCATCTAAGATAATCCAACAAAGTATCATAGTGGCATGTATCAATATAAGAAATAAGGAACAGAACAATATAACCTTTGACTGGCCAATAAGGTTATAGAATATAACAGCAAACATAATTATTTAAAGGACTTCCTTCTAAACCAACAAAAGAATGATAGATTAAAAGGATCATGGCAGTGGTATGTTGATCTTAGTGCTAATCCTCAAGAAAGCAGTTATTTATAAATAAAAGTTGTCTCTCCGAAGAAAGCAATCTTCTTGACCTTTACCCTTCCAGCGCCACTAGATATCCCATAGAGTTCTGATCTTTTTTGCCATCCATCTCTATTCTTCGTGAGATGTTAGATCTTATCTAATGAGTCTTGCCCACAAAGTTTGCTCCTCTTGTAAGTGTTCTTTTTAGTGTCTGTCTATGTATTCTTTTCCTGTATACTGATGTTTTCCATAGAAGTGCCTGTTTTTAAATTCTTTTGTTGTCTCTTCTCAACACATGTCCATCTTCTCTTCCTAATTATAGATGTGGTTGTTGGTTGTATGACCATTTCTCTCATTTCTATATTAGTCTTGAATTCATTCCCATGTTCCAATGTTACAGCAATAGTCCCTTTTTGACAAATCAAGTGTTGTGAATGAGACCTTCCACTGTCTAGACTTGATCTGTGCTTTACGTCACATTGGTGCTGTTCATGACCATTGTTGGAATTCCTTGACGCAAGTTATTTCCATGTTACTTATTAATGTAAATTACTTTGTCAACCGCAGTTTTATCTCTTTAGGGAATTTGCACCGTGTTTTGTTCATCATAGGCTGCTTTTACTAGAGTAATCAGGAATGTAAAGGGAACAACATTGTTGTGTGCTACGTCATCGTAATGGCTCATCCTACATCCCTAGACCAGCTGCACGCTAATCTTATGGTCTGCTGTTTGATGTGCGACGGGGATAATCTGACGATGAACTGTGTCTATATGTTCAGAATTGGAGTCAACAATGATGGCCTAACATCATCAAGCGCTATACATTTTTAAAAAATACGACGATCATCATTTTCAAGAGGACGTGAACTTCCGGTATATGGTGGATAGGCGGCAGGAACAATTGAAGGCTATGCATGAAAAGTGTTTCTTGTTGCAGTTTCCTCATATTCCAAGTCTGGCTTGTTACAGGAGCTACTGAGTTAAGTGCTCTGTGCACACCGTGAGCTGTGTGTCTCATCCATTTTGATCATATTTCGATATTCCAATTGTTTACGATGAGTGATGATATCGTATGACAGGGATAAGTTGGCTGTGTTCACTTTCTGCGCGGTTTCGCCTTATGTCTTTTGGCATGTGCTGAGACTGCTACGATGGGGACTACAGTTACCTTTCTTTGTTTGGGAGATGAGATATTAATTTCGATGATTACGCTGGCACAGGCGGTTGAGAAATTATGGATTTTAATTCGTTTGCAGTGATACCAGGGCCTTCAATAACCAAATCATTCCAATGTACACAGAGTAGCCTGCTTCTTTGACATTTGTCTTCAAAAGTGTTTAGTTTTCTCTCAATCTCTTTTGTTGTTTCACATACATAGGTAAGGGTTAATGTGGAGTGATGTGGAGAAAGATGATTCTGATCCAACAAGCATGGCACCTGATGATGATGATGATTTATAATATAATTTATAATTGCAATAGACTTTTCTACAACTTTTTAACCCAATACCACAAATGAAAAAATGTTAAACCTTCTTGCCCTTTAGCAATGTATTAGGAGATAAATTATAGTTTACACTGGCTTTGAGTGTTCCACAACAGAACAGGTCATGGTTAAATAAGTTGATATTTAGGAGGATAGACAGGCAGGGGTGAAACCAAAATAACTGATCACTTGAGCATGTGGGAGTAGAACAAATAAGTTAAGATATTATGACAGCAGATAGGCAACAAGGAGTGGTCGATATATCAAAAGCACTCAGAGACTACTCTGGAACCTTCTCCTTGGAATTTCTCCTATAGACTTCTCCAAAAAGACTGCTGGACTCACAGGCAGATGAGAGGAACAAAGATATTACCATCTAGTATAGATAGGTAAGATCTTAGGGAAAGGATGCCGGACATGCCTTAGATTGAAGTTAGACTTAGTACATCAGTTAGAGTCCACAACTGGACTATATGCAGTTAAGTATTATTTATGAAATATAAACAGCTACAATTAAATAAAAAATTCTTGATTCTTGATCCTTCCCACGTCGTTAGACATCACATAGGGCTTGTAGTGTTTTTCGCCACCCATCTCTATTCAGGGTGAGTTGGTTGAACTAATGAATCTAAGCCTGCCAACTTTGTTTCTCTTATAAGTGTTCTTTTTAGTGTTTCTTTAAGTCGTCCTCATTTTCTGTTTCCTGATGTTTCCCATAGAAGAGCTTGTTTTGGAATTCTCTTGTTGTCTCTTCTCAGCACATGTCCAACATATGTTCATCTTCTTTCCTTAATTGTAGATGAGATTTTTGGTTGCATGGCCATTTCTCATATTTATATATTAGTCTTGAATTCATTTCATTGTACACAGAGTATTTTTCTTAGGCATTTGTCTTCAAAAGCATTTGGTTCTTTCTCAATCTCTTTTGCTGTTTTCCAGCTTCTAAAAGTTGGACAGTTTGGTTTTCTTGCATAGTACATTTTATTTCGATATTTTGTCCAGGTTTTTAAACTTTGTTGCTGCTTTTGCTATCCTGCTATTGTTATCCAGCTTCTGATCTCTTTCTTTGTTTCACCTTCTATATTACTACCAAGATATATATATAGTGGTCTACTCTTTCCAAATTCTGATGATGGAGATATATTTTGTTCTCTGGGGTATTCTTCTACCTTTTAGCTCCCAGTGGAGCATAGGTCTTCAACAAACACTTTCCAAGTCGTTCTGTTTTTTGCAATTCTTTTAAGATCATTCCATGTCTTCCCCATCATCTTCATCTCTGCTTCAATCTGTCTTCTCCAAGAATTCCTTGGTCTTCCTCTTTGTCTTTTCCCTGGGGATTCCAAAAAAGGGCCTGTTGTGTAATACTCTCAGTTGGTTTCCGTAGTGTGTGTCCTATCCATCGCCATCGTCTTCGCTGTATTTCTTTATCCACTGGTATTTGACCGGTACATTTCCATAATTCCACGTTTGTGACTTTGTCCTGCCATTTCCATCCCTTTATTCTGCGCAAGCATCCATTAATGAAAGTCTGTACCTTCGTGATTGTCAATTTTGTTATTCTCCATGTTTCACAGTCATATAATAGAACCGACTTAACATTGGAGTTGAAAATTTGTATTTTTGTATTTAGCCTAATTTCTTTGGATTTCCATATGTTTCCCAGTGCAATGAAAGCTCCTCTTGCTTTTGATATCCTTATTTTGGTATCGTTTTCTGTTCCTCCCTCTTTATCTATATTACTGCCCAGATATATATAAGATTGTACGTCTAGTAGAGGTATTTCTCCTAGTTTTATTTGGTTATTGCCAACTGCATTAATTCTCATAATGTTGGTCTTATCTCTATTAATCTTTAGTCCTAGCTGTTGTGATCTCTCATCTAATATACTCATTTTATCTTGCATCTGTTGGTGGCTGTGTGATAGGAGAGCTATGTCATCAGCAAAGTCTAAATCATCAAGTTGTTTGGTCAGTGACCACTGGATCCCATTTCTGTTGTTTTGAGTTATTTTCATAATCCAATCTATGGCCAGTAGAAAGAGAAATGGAGACAGAAGGCATCCTTGCCTTACTCCTGTTCTTATTTCAAATGCTTCTGTAAGCTGTCCTTCATGCACCACACTACATTTTGTTCCTTCATACATTGTTTTTATCAGGTTAATAAACTTTATGGGGATTCCATAATGACTCAGCAACTTCCAAAGCATTCTTCTGTCTAAACTATCAAATGCCTTTTCGTAATCTATGAATCCAATATAAAGTGGGGATTTTAGTTCTAAACTTTGTTCAACTATTATACGTAGAGTAGTTATTTGATCAGCACATGATCTGTTCTTCCTAAAACCTGCTTGTTCATCTCTCAAGTGTTTCTCTATAGCCTCTTTTAGTCTCTCCAGAATGATTCTGCCTAATATTTTTCCTGGCACTGATAGTAGCATAATTCCCCTATAATTTGTGCACTCCTGTAAACTTCCTTTCTTTGGTAGTTTGATCATATAACCTTCTCTCCAGTCTTTAGGTATTTCTTCCCTCTCCCAAATTTTATCCAATAGATTATGTAACATCTTGGTAGAGGTGATAATATCTGCTTTGATGGCTTCCGAAGGAATTTCATCTGGTCCTGTGGCTTTACCATCTTTTAACAGTTTGATGGCTTTCATTATTTCTTCTTTGCTTGGTTTTCCGCAGTTAACGTGTAATTCTTCTTCTGCTGGTAGTATATCTGGAGGATTATTTGAGCCAGGTCTGTTCAAAAGTTCTTCAAAGTGCTCCTTCCATCTCTCCATTTGTTCCTTTATATTACTAAGCAGATTTCCTTTCTTATCTTTGATAAAGGCGTTGATCTGTTTGTATTTTCCACCTAATTTCTTTGTGCTGTTGTACAGTTCTTTCATATTCCCTTTATTTGCTGCTTCTTCTGCCTCTTTAGCTAATTCATCTATATATTTCCTCTTATCCCTTTTAATGCATCTTCTCACTTCTTTGTTCACCTCTGTGTAAGCTTCCTGTGTCTTGGCTTTATTACTTCTTGTTTTGCTTTTATTTATGTCTGCTTTCTTGTTCTTTCTTTCTTTAATTTTATCCAGGGTCTCTGCTGTCATCCATGCCTTATTCTGGCGTTCTCTTTTCCCCAGTGTTTCTTCGCATGTCTCTTTCCATATATTTTTTACCTGTTTCCAATGATCTTCTATATTTATTGTATTTTCTAGTTGTTGGAGGACTTGGTATTTGTTTGATATTGTGACTGCGAATTTATCTTTAATTCCTTGTTCTTTAAGAAACCCTACATTGAAATACGTTCTGCCCTTATTCGTTGTAGTATACCTTTTTAATTTAATTTTAAGTTTGGCTAACAGAAGATGATGATCAGAAGCTATATCTGCCCCTCTATATACTTTTACATCCTGTAAGGATGACTTAAACTTATTATTAATACATATGTGATCAATTTGATTTTCCGTTCTATGATCTGGTGACACCCATGTAGCTTTGTGTATTCTTTTATGTTGGAATATTGTTCCTCCTAGGCTCATTTGATTAAGGGCGCAGAAATTCACAAATATCTCTCCATTCTCGTTTATATCTCCAAGTCCATGTTTTCCCATAATCTCTTCAAAGCCTCTGTTGTCTGATCCTACCTTAGCATTTAGGTCTCCCATCAAGATTATAATATCCTTGGCTCGTCTTGCATCCATCTGGCATTGTAGCTGTTTATAAAAATCATCTTTAACTGAGTCATCTTTATCGTTGGTTGGTGCATAGCATTGTATAATGTGTAATTTTATTTTGTTTTTGGTTGTTCTAAATGTTGCTCTCACCAGTCTTGGTCCCACTGCCTCCCATTCTATTAGTGTCTTCTGTGCATTCTTTGATAGCATTATAGCTACCCCTTCGCTATGTTGTGCTCCTGGTTCCTGGTGTCCTGATGATAAAATCATCTCCCCTGTATTCAATTTTATTCTCTCCGCTCCCAGCCATCTTGTTTCACACATTCCCAGAATATCTATCTTGTAGTTGTTCATTTCTGCTGCCACTTGTGCCGCTTTTCCCTGTTCGTTAAGGGTACGAACATTCCAGGTGCCAATTCTGGATGATTTCCTGGTAGACAAAGGGTGAGTCGGCAACCCGGACTCCTTATGGCTTTCTCCGGATTGCGTCATACGTCTCTTAGACAGAGAGCCCTTCTCTTTCCTGGTTGACGGATTTACTTTATCTTTCTTTGACTTGTTCATGTTTGTGAAGTTTTTTCGGCTTATTTTTTTACAGTATGGGATAGCCAGTCCCATGCCTAACCCTCCTTTCTCGCCTCTTACGAACATGCCTGGTAGGGTACAGCGCCGCTATTCTTTACTTCCCTTTCGGGCCCCGGCAGCGCACGGGCGTCTGGGGTATTGTTATTTTTAATTATTTTTGTTTTATTCCTGTTGATTTCAAGTCCGATTTTTTCCACCATGGATGGTAAGGTATCTGTGATATTTTGCATCTTGTTGATATTGTCACTTAAAAAAGTAAAAGTAAAGAGCCCCCGTCACGCCAAGTGGCGTATAGAGAATATGGTGTTAGTGACCATAAATTTTACAGACCTTCAGCACATGATTTTTGGGTAATGTGGTCGGTATTACACCCGTGCCACTTTGCTTTCCCAGAAAAAAAATCAGGTACCCATTTAAGGCTGGTTGAACCTGGAAGCCGTCGGTTGAGATTACCCTACCCCTTGTCCTTTGTAGTCCAGTTTACTAACCACTGAGCTATCGTGGCTCCCGATATTGTCACTTAAGAGCACTACATCATCTGTCAAATCTAGATCTTCCAAGTAATACCATTATTGCCTTTGCAACATTTACTCAATATGTAATCAATGGTAATTCCAAACAGCAATAGTGATAGTAATGTGGTAATACCCTGTTTGACTCCTGTTTTAATTCAAAACCAATCACTCATTCCCTCCTCCGTGTGAACTGCACAAGTATAGCCATCATATATGTCTTTTATAATGTTGGTAATTTTTAGTGGTATTCCATAATGTTTCAAGATATTCTACAAGGACAGGATATGTATACTGTCAAACACTTTTTTAAATCAATTAAATTGCAGAATAATGGTTGTTGTTTTCCTGTATGTTCTTCTAGTATTATCCTTAGAATGAATATATGGTCAAGACAGTTTCTCCTCTTTCTGAGTCCTGCTTGTTCTTCACACATAATATTATCTACAGCATCTTTTATTCTGTTCATCATGATTCTACAGCAAACCTTGGAGACAACTGATAAAAGCATAAATCTTCTCCAGTCATCGCAATCTTTGAGATTGCCTTTTTTAGGTAGTTTGATAATGATCCCTTTATTCCAGTTTGTAGGAACTTTTTCTTCATCCCAAATTTTATTAAATATCTTTCGTGGATGGAACAGGTTTTGATTATTAAATGCTTTCAGCATCTCGGCAGTTACTTTATCTACACCAGAGGCATTTAATAATATCACTATTGTGAACTATTCAGTTTCATCAAATAATCGTCAAATAATAAAATCACCAGATAAGGTCAATCAAAATGCATCAAACAAAAGTATTTTTACACCGCCACTACCAAATCTCTTCACAGCCTGCCTACTGATCATAGTTCACAGGTTGTGCACAGAGCTCCTTCTTCTTGTTTGCGTTCTCCAAGTTAAGTGAGCATGGATGAGTTGTGTTGCTAGTTTATAACAAAGTCACAAGGCTTTCAGTTCAACACACCCATCTTCAGCGTTTGTATACCCCCTGACATGCATATTTCCAATAGCGAATTTTAGGTTCAAAGAAGAGGCTTAAAGTTAATTACTCTCCATCCTAGCAATGACCTATATAATCTACTTTGAGATAAACGTATCTTTCATTGTCAATTATGCCTCAAGCTCCACCTCTATCTTTACTCTTCCCCCTCCCCTCAACCCTCCTTTCTCTCTGATGGCATATTCTTCCATTTATCTACCTCCAGGTCTGATTGGAACCCATGCCATGTGATTCTTTTGTTTTAGAACAGTATTTCCAGTTTCTTCTCACGAGATCCAGCAACTACACCCTCACTGAATTTATCACTCCCAACTTACCCTCACTGAGTCTATGGTACTTTCAGCTCATTACTGCCATGATGACAGTGTCATGAAACTAATGGATAAAAGAAGAGCTGTGGGTATTTGACTTATGGGCCTTTATATTAAGGAGGACAAGCTACAATTTTCAAACTCAACAAACATTTGAAAAACCTTGGCTATATGATAAGACAGCACTACAACTAATTGGTTCATGCAACCCCTATTTGAATTTATTGACTGCCACCTTCTTTCCTACAAAGCTTCTAGCTTTATCATTCCCTACTGCAGCTTAAGGACAAGAGGTAGGGTTCGATCCCAACCGACGGCTTCCGGTTCACTCAGCCTTTAATGGGTACCGGATATTTTTTTCTGGGAAAGTAAAGCGGCTTGGGCGTAATACCGACCACATTACCCCAAAAATCATGTGCTGAAGGTCTGTAAAATTTATGGTCACTAACAC
Organism: Megaustenia siamemsis; assembly: GCA_032433765.1. NCBI lineage: Eukaryota > Metazoa > Mollusca > Gastropoda > Stylommatophora > Ariophantidae > Megaustenia > Megaustenia siamemsis. Next base: position 22,411,347 of record JAVIAB010000024.1, on the reverse strand, counting down.
CATATTCCCTATATGCCACTTGGCGTGACGGGGGTACTTTACTTTTTACTTTACACTGTAGCTTAGGTAAGCCTTCATTTTACATGCTCCATCTACAAACCCACTACCTCTGGAAGACCCATTGTTTCTGCATGTTTGTGCCCAACTAAACATATTGACCACCTTGATAATGTTTTCAGCCTATCGTTAAGAGCTTCCCCTTATATGTAAAAGGACACAAATTACGCCCATAACATATTCTCCACCTTTACCAGTACCTGTTACCAATTCTCTTTGCCACTGACATCTGCTAACATTATACCTCGATCACCACCAATGATCATGTACTGGCCATCCAGTTCTTTGTTTTAATTAAAGGATCTGCCTAACTTCTGTCCTTCATTTACAGAACTAGTCCTTATTCTTAACACATTAAAATTTAATTATAATTTTATGATCAAATTAACAGAGTTGTTATGGGTACTTAGCTGGGTTCTAATGCTTAATTCTTTGTTGGATATGTCGCTTTGTTCCTTTCTATGATAGCCAAACCACAATACGGTATTAATGATACGCAGATGACCAAACAATCTGACTGTGCTGTTAGGACTCAGCATTTGGATGTGATGCAGTCAAGCAGTTTGTTAGTATCATTTAGATGCATGGAAACAAAGTGCTTGCACATTTTGGTAAATTATTATATAGCATGAAAACCAAAAAAGAAATAAATATAAAAACAAAATAAGCTAAAAAAAATGCATTAAATAATAAATTTTTAATATTCACAGAGAGAAATATTTTCTGATTAACCCTAGATTATGATACGTATCTGTAAATCACTTTTTTATGTTACAGTTCTACAAAATACTACTCACATAAAACCATGTGTAATTTGCAAAAATAATATTTATTGGACATTTTGGTACAAAAACATAGGAAGGACAACAACTTTAAAATAATTGAAAAAAATTAAGGTGCACAGCCAGAACAAACATTGGCATTATGTGCATGACAAATGGCCTTTTTACATGCAACACAGAAGTTTGTTGTCATTCTTCTGGCTTTTGCAGAATACAGAAAACAATTATAACTATAGACGGCAGACAACTAAAACAAATACAGGAATTTAAATGTCTAGAAAGTCTAGTGACAAAAAACAATTCACAAACAGCAGAAGTAGACTTAAGATGTAAGATCAGAAATGAAGAACTAAGAAAAAAGCTAGGAATAATCCGTACCATAGAATATATAAAGAAACAAAAAGAAACAATAGATAAAATGGTTTGGTCACGTGATAAGGCAGGAAGATCAAAATACAACACAATGAGCCTTCAATAAATGTTGCAAGAACACCAGACCCGAGGGCTAAACACAAAAAGATGGACTGACATAATATTAGAAACACTAGGAAACATAACAGCAGCAGAGGCCAACAGAAGAGCAAAAGACCACAAATTATATATCACCTCGACGCTGAAAGGCAAATGAGGAAGGAAAGAAGAAGAAGAAAAGAAAACAATTTATTTGTGAGGGACCAGCACCAGTCTGTGGTTGAACTATGTCAGTTCCAGTCGGTTTTTATTGCAGAATTTCTTAGATGGATTCTTTTACATCATATCGTAAACTCACGATGTCATATCTTTCAATCAAATGTGCACTCATGAGTTCTTCTGCTATTTCCAAGATGAAATCCAACTTGGGTACAATTTTCTTCTTATCCTGAGTGTTAATGCAGATGTAAATGGCATATGCATTCACAATGAAGATGTATTTCTTTGTATTTCAGAAACACAACCGATCACAATAAAGATTCACTAGTGACTGGTGCAAACAATTAGGATTTAGGATTTTATCTGTACATGGCAGGTAAAAGCAACTGCCAGCATCTGGTCTGGATTGGATGTGGTAATCATTTCCTCATTTCAATCAGATTTGTTGCCAGCTCTCTGAACGCATGACACTTTGGTTATCAGATGTGTGCTTTATCTGTTCACACTTGGGCCTCAGTTCAGCCCTGGCCTCAATCCAGCCAATGCACTCTCCATACATTCGCTTAGGGTTAGGGTTTGTTTTATGTCTCACCAACACCCGGCAGAAGAAATTTTTGTCAACAGCTGACGATTTCTCCCATCTAATGAAAAAAAAAAAGAAAACAAACCAATTTCTTGAAAATCTGTCAAATAAATTGCGACCTGTGGGATTACCATCCTCAGGCCTGCACCTAACATCAGAAGGCAATGGCAAACCACTTGATGTATAATGCCTAGACAATCACACAGCCAAAAAATGCATTCAATTTAGCGTAATATTTTGACAATGGCATATAGAAAAAAGTTCAGTATTAAAGGAAACAAATGGTTATGATTTATCGAAGGCCCTGGTATCACTGCAAACGAATTAAAATAAAATAAATCAGTGGAATCATCCAAATTAACATCTTATCTCATTGAAGGATCCAAACAAAGAAAGGCAGTTGCAGTCCCCATCATAGCAGCTACAGCACATGCCAAAAGATATAAGACGTATCAGCACTGAAAGTGAATGCAATTGAATTGTCCTCCTTCATATGATATAATTCATCATAAGCAATCAGGATATCAAACACAATTCGGATGAAACACACAGCTCACAGTGTGCACAGAGCACTACACTCAGTAGCTCTGGAGGCAAGCCGGACTTGGAATATGAGGAAACTGCAACAATGAACACTTTTTTAGACTATGCCTCGAATGGTTCTTGCCGCCTATCCACCATATCGACTGGTATTCCAATGATGACGTATATTGCAATCAACACAGAACACACTATTGCGCACACTGTAGAGGATTTCAGATCACATGCATGTAATCCGCTTCACTGGTGAATATCCAAACAGTGGAACTTCCAATCTATACATTTATCTGCATTGGAAAGATAGAATTAACCATCTTTCAAGCAAGAAACGTAACAGTGAACATTGACGCAAACATGGCCGCGCCATCTTGAAACCGGAAGTCCAAAGGAAACATATCCAACACTCAGAGGTCACCAGAGTTAATAATTAGGAAGGTATCAGGAGTGGGGAATGTTTGCACACGGGACTGTCAAATTCCAAGAATTTGTATTTTGTGGTGGTAATTTTTACAACAGTTTCGTAATCTTGGGTTAATTACTAAAATCAATATTAATAGGCAGCCAAATTGATGTTTCATTATAAGAGATGATTACCTGGCAATGTTTTGAACCAACTGAAATGGAAAGTCAGGACAAAGCAGTCCAAGGAGTGAGTGATATTCTTGAATGCTTAGCAAATCTAAAATAAAAGTTAATTAAGAAGATATTAATTCATAGTCATTGAAAATGAAAAAAAATATTACATACCAGGAAATATGAAGACAGATTATGAAACTGCAAGAAACTGAAGCTGTACAAAAATGCTAAATCTGCAAACTGTGCAGTGAAACAGAAAACACATCAAATTATATTGCATTTAGGTACAAAGAAAAGCATGAGACACACACAATAAATAATGCCAATGTAAAAAAAAAAAAAAAAAAAAAAGATCAATGCTGACAAAAGTTAAAAAAAAAAGCCCACAATAAAAAATGGTAAAGTTAAAAACAAAATAATCTGGCAAAGATTGATTTTTTCCAGTTCTAAACAAACGTATGAAATATATGTCTCTTATTTTTGGAGTGTAGTTTGTGTGATTAAAATGATTGAATATAGTGTTTCCAACGGATTATAATTTTGAAAAGTTGTGTAAATTTTTCTACCAAGGAGGAGGATAAGAACTGATAAGTACTTTTTTAAATGTAAAGAGCTAAAGTTTTATATTTAGATTATAAAAGATAGCATGTGAGATCGTAGCGATCAAACATGTGGGGGGGAAACATCAGTCGGGCTAAACCCCCAATGTGTGTTTTTCTTAAGTTAAGCCCTTAACTTATGACTGACTCAGCAGGTCGGTAAGGGATAAATGTTTTATGCTCAGAGAAATACACAGAAGATGGAGATAGATAAACATAAAGTAGCAACGATAAATATATGCGGGATAAAAAAATAAAGAAGTCAAACTTATAGAAGAAATTACAAAAAGAAAATTAAAATACTAGGATTAGCTGACACCAGAGTAAAAGGACAACAGATAAAGAAAACACACATGAACTACACAAAAATATTCTCAGGAGTCGACAACACAGAAAGAACAACACACGGAGTAGGTTTCATCATCGACCCAGAACACGCAAAGAACATTCTAGAATTAAAATACCATTCAGAAAGAATTATCACAATTAAACTACTTGAAGACGATCAAAAAACAAATTACATTCAAATCTATGCACCATGCAACAACAATGAAAGAGACAGCGAAGAATTCTATAACACATTGAATGAAATCCTTAACAAGATTGACGAAAGCGACGACATGTTAGTGATGGGAGATTTTAATGGAAAGCTTGGGAAACGCAACAGTGAGAACAGATATATCTTAGGACCCTTTGGCGATAAAACAGCTGAAATAAACGAAAATGGAAGCAGACTGCTGGAACTATGCAATCAAAATGATTTATTTATCACCAACACATTCTTCAAACACAGAGAGTCACAAGTATACACCTGGTACAAATGGAATGACACAACATGCAGAAGCCAGATAGATTTTATACTAACAAGACAACAGAACATGAAAAGAGTAACCGACAGTAGAGCAATCCCTAATATTACAGACGACACGGATCACAAGATGGTTGTGATCACACTAAGACAGCCACAAATAAAGAGAATATACAAAAACAAACAAAAGAAGCGAAAAGAACAGACAATAAAAATAAAACAAAAGATCAATAAACAAAGAAAACCCTAGAAGAAAAACTAACAGAGAAGTTTCTTGGAAACTCCCTAACGAAGTATGTACAGTAGAAGAAGAGTGGAAACAATTTAAGGAAACAGTAACCAACATCTCTAAAACAGTTTGTGGAACGAAGCTAAGAACAAGAGAAGGGAAAAAGAGCACCCCGTGGTGGAACGAAACAATCAGAGAAGCAATTAAAGAAAAGAAGAAACTGTTTAAAAATTGGAGGTAGAACAAGAACCAAGAAAAATATGAAAAATATGCCTTAGTTCGAAAAAGAGTTACAATTTTGATCAAAGAAGCTAAGCAAAAGAATTGGTTAGAATTCTGGCAAAATATCAGCAGGGACTTCAAGACAGCCACAAAAGATTTCTACAAAGCAGTAAAAGCTACAAGAGCAAGAAATGAAAACCATGATCCTACAGAGCTCATAAATGACAAAGACGGATAGCCAATATCAAATAACCAACATATGCACCAGAGATGGAAAGAATATCTTGAAGACCTGTTAAACATACCAACTACCAATAAGACAACAAAAACCACGTCAGAACTCACAAATACTGAGCCCAACATCATGAAAGAGGAAATCAAAGAAGTAATCAAATATGCACCAAGAAATAAAGCACCAGGTATAGATAACATACCAATAGAAATAATAGCAGCAGCAGGAAAAACAGGAATGCAATGGCTGCACAGAATATTTAATGCAGCATGGCACCAACAACAAGCCCCAGAAGACTGGCAACAGGCAATCATCATACCAATATGAAAACAGAAAGTAGCAAGAGACTGCAATCAATATAGAGGTATATCTTTTCTCAGCCATGTAGGAAAGCTATACGCCAAAATCTTGGGAAAAAGGCTGAGGCCAATAATAGAACTACAGTTAAGCGATTCTCAAATGGGGTTCCGAAAAAACAGAGGATGTACTGACGCACAATTCACACTAAAACAGCTTGCAGAAAAAACGACAGAACACAATCAAAACTTATACATAGCCTTCATTGACCAGGAAAAAGCATTCGACAGAGTAAACAGAGAACATCTGTGGGAGATACTAACAACATACAGAGTAAGCCAACATCTAACCAACCTTATTAAAAGTCTCTACATCAACAGCACCTGCAGGGTCAGAACAGCAACAGGCCACACAGACCACTTTGAAGTTAGATCAGGCGTAAGACAGGGGTGCGTACTATCCCCCCTACTGTTTATTACATATATGGACTATATATGCAAGCTAGCCAACCCATCAGAGAAAGAGGAGATCAACGAGCTTTTATTTGCAGACGATCAGGCACTAATACATGAAACAATAGAAGACCTACAAGAACACTTAAATAAACCCAACATCTCAGGCACAAAATACAACATGAAAATCAACATCAACAAAACAGAAGTCATGAATGTAGCCAAAAATAAACAGAACATCAACATAACTATAGAAGGCAGACAACTAAAACAAGTAGAGGAATTCAAATACCTAGGAAGTCTAATGACAAATGATAATTCTCAAACAGCAGAGATAGAATCAAGATGCAACAAAGCTTGTCCAAAAAGTTAATAACTCTGGAGGCAAAACGAGCACTATACAATACAATCTTCATCCCAAAGTTATGCTACCACTGCCAGACCTGGACCGTAGATACAAGAACAATAAGCAAAATAACCTCTACAGAGATGAAGTGTGTTAGACGAATGACAGGAAACAGTCTGAGAGATAAGATCACAAATGAAGAACTGAGAAAAAAGCTAGGAATAGCACCCGCCATAGAATATATATAAGGAAACAACAGATAAAATAGTTTGGCCACGTGACAAGGCAGAAAGAACAAAACACAACACAATGAGCCTTCAACAAACATTGTGAGAACACCAGACCCAAGGGTCGACCACAAAAAAGATGGGTCGATGGAATATTAGAAGCACTAGAAAACATAACAGCAGCAGAGGTGAACAGAAGAGCAAAAGACCGCAAATTATATCTCCCCTCGACGCTGAAAGGCAGATGAGGAAGGAAAGAAGATGAAGAAGAAGCAAGAGAAAAATGAACACAAAGAAAAGTGCATATTGTTGAGATGAAATAAGTGGTTAATAATAGTTTCAGATGTCAAAAATACAAGAACAGAAGAATAATAGGACTACAAAAAATGCATTTTAAAATGAGACTTCTGTAATATCTCTGTCTCTTTCTTTTTCACTTCCTCTTATACTCTTTCAGAGGTCAAGATAGATGTAAAGTTATAGCTATCATTATTCTGGCAGCCTCAACCACAGTCACATAATATTGATGTAGGGTTTCTGTGATCTCTTACTTCTGAATACTCTAGATCTGCCTCAGTTCTAAACCAGCATAGAATAATTTTTGACAATCACAAATTAAGATGCAAGTAACGTAGCTCTAGATATTACTGATTTTGTAAAGACAAAAATTATACCATGGACTTATTAATATTAAGCAAATTATTAAACAGTCATAGGCAGCATTTAGAGTATGTTACAACAACATATTGTGCAGAATTATAAAAATATTTTAAACAGACATCTATCTATCTCTATCTATTGACCTTTCAAGCCGTAGCCGGCCCATAGGGCGTAGACCAAGATACTCCTTCTCTGATCTAAATTTTTATTCTAGCAGTTTCAATTCTTTTAAAGATATTTTTATCAAATCTCACCATTTGTCTCTGTTCTGTGCAAGCAGCTCTATCTCATTGAGGGAGCTGATTCCTGCTGCTCTAGCCTCTCTCATGAATGTTCTTCTCAGTGTCTCTCTGGGTCTTCCTCTTTTCCTCTTACCTGTTGTTTCCCACATGAGGGCTTGCTTTGCTATTCAGTTATTATCTCTTCTCATCACATGTCCAACATATGACCACAATCTTTTCTTTATTACTGAAGATATTAGTGGTTGATTGGCGATTTCTCTAATTTCCTCATTTGTTTTGAATTCGTTCCACGCTATACCAAGTATTTTCCTTAGACATTTATTTTCGAATGCGTTCAACTTTGTCTTTTGTTGTTTTCCAACTTTCAACCGCATATGTAAGGGTTGATAGTACATCTGATTTAAACAGACATATTCCTAGGAAATTCAGATTGTGCCTAGACATTGTGATTCACAAGAGGACAGAAAAGAGAGTGATTATCTGGACAAAAATTATGTCAGAATACAGTACAATCATCTAAACTCAATTTAGACTTTTTGTTCACATATGTTGACTGTTCTCAGATTATTGAGACTGGACTTTTTTTGTAATATGTATAGACTTACTAGTTAGTTGCCTTTATTTCCTTCAAAGTAGATCCCTTGTGCTAATACAATTCCAGCATTCCCATCAATCATAAACACACCTCTTCTTTTTCTTCTTCTTTCCTTCCTCACTTGCCTTTCAGCGTCAAGGGGAGATATAATTTGCGGTCTTTTGCTCTTCTGTTCGCCTCAGCTGCTGTTATGTTTCCTAGTGCTTCTTATATTCCATCCATCCATCTTTTTTGTGGTCGACCATCGGGTCTGGTATTCTCTCAACGTTTGTTGAAGGCTCGTTGTGTTGTGTTTTGATATTTCTGCCTTGTCACGTGGCCAAACAATTTTATCTGTTGTTTCTTTATATATTCTATGGTAGGGATTATTCCTAGCTTTTGTTCTCAGTTCTTCATTTTTTATCTTATCTCTCAGACTGTTTCCTGTCATTCGTCTGACACATTTCATCTCATCTCAGTAGAGGTTATTTTTCTTATTGTTCTTGCATCTAGGGTCCAGGTATGGGATGAAAATTGTACTGTATAGTGCTCGTTATGCCTCTAGAGTTATTTCCTTGTTGGACAATAGTGGTGATAACTGTTCAATGATTTGACAAGCTTTGTTGCATCTTGATTGAACACATCTCTTGTAGGCACATTTTCTATATTAATCCTCTTTTGCCTCATTTTATTAACTTAAATATCATCAATTTAATTAAATTAGCAGCTTTTCATTATTTTCTTAAGTTGTGGGAACAAGAAGTCACATAGAGCCGGTGTGCTACTTCTCAGAGTAATATCTCCACCGCTGAGTCTTGCAAGACCATCATTGCATGCACCACATGATATTTTTTAAAAATATATCTCTGCAACGTCTCTGACAGTAAAACATTCGTCAGCATGTATGATTTCATGTATACATGCCAGTCTCATCAATGCGACAGGTGGAAGGTCTGCCTTGGTAGGAGTAATCTTCAGAGGACTAGTGTCCACATTTGAAGTGGGAATACCAGTCAAATGTACTTGTATTGACTCAGGCAGGACTCTCTGAAAGTTAACTGCTGTACTTCAAAAGCTTCAGAACCAGTTTTTCAAAAACAAAAACAGAAACAAGGCACATAAATTGCTGAATTCAAAGTCCATTTGCTTCAATCTGACTAACACTGCTAGTGTGCGTTCACTTGTAAGCTTCAACATGTTGCATCACTGATATTTTAACATATACATTGGTACATAGTTGCCCCATGCACTGCTATGATGCCTGTTCACTGCATATTAAAATTTACAAGAAATTCAGAATTTTATGAGCAGCCCTCTACAACACAATTTGATCTTCCTGGAAACACAATCCACATTATATAATTACTAAGAAATTAATAATCTATCAAATAATCAAAAGCGCTCAGTAAACTCTTTCTTTATAGTTTGGGAGTCAAGATGTTGATGCAGCTAATACATTTTATTGAAGAATGTATATTTGTTTGAGGATTTAGAAAATGATAAAGGTTCTTAGCAGTATTTAGAGTAAAAACACACAGCCATTGTCCACAATGTGAGAAAAATAATTAACTCACCTCCTTTCTTGCCAATTTGTTTAAAGCATTTCCAGAATAATGCCACAAATGATATCCTGTTGTGAGGAGTGCTCTTAATATATGCAAACTCTCTGAACATTGTATGGTGACCATCTCGCAAACTGCAAAAACTAAATGCCTCCCAAAAATGCAATTGAATCATCAAAATTGTTGATACGTAGGGAGGTCAAAAGTAATGCACACCAATTTTTTTCTCGGCTAATAATAAAGATAGGAATATGAAATTTTGCACACTTGGAATATGACATGTTCCAATTATGTGCACCAAATTGCACAGCATTCTGAAAAATATTACGCAATCTATGAACCATTAAATTAATTAAGCTCCATTTTAAGCTTGTCAACAATGTCCGTTACAAACAGCGAATTGTCATAGAATTTCTGGTTGCGGAAAAAGAAACTGTGGCAAACATTCATAAACGACTGTGTGCAGTGTACAAATGTTCTGCAGTCGATAGGAGCACAGTTAGTCGTTGGGTTCAGAGAATTAAAGCTGCAGAAAGTGTACGAGTGGAGCTGCATGATTTACCGCGTTCTGGACGTGTTTCCTCAGCTACCAGCACAGACATGTTAAACCGGGCTGATGCCATTATTCGTAAGGATAGGCGTATCACTAGTCAGCAATTGGCATTGCAGCTTACAGTCAGCAAGGGAAGTGTAATCGCAATTTTTAAAACTCTCGGATATTCAAAGATTTGCGCTCGATGGGTTCCTCGGTGCCTAACAAATGATCACAGAGTTCAAAGGAAAACATTCTGTTCTGAATTGTTGGAGCGTTTCGGTGTTGAAGGAGAAATGTTTTTGTCAAAAATTGTTACCGGTGACGAAACGTGGGCACATTATTATGAGCCTGAAACAAAAATACAGTAAATGGAATGGCATCATCCGCAGTCACCAAAAAGAAAAAAATTCAAAACATCTCCATCAGCCGGAAAGGTGATGATCACTGTCTTCTGGGACATTGATGGTGTGATTCTTGTTGATGTAATGACAAGAGGTGAGACAATCAACTCGACAGTTTACATCAATACACTGACAAAACTCAAAAATCGGTTCCACAGAGTTTGGTCTAATAAGCTATCTGCAGATTTGTTGCTTCAACATGACAATGCACGCCCTCACACAAGTCTGGTAACACGGGAAGCAATCAACAAATTTGGTTGGACTGTACTGCCCCATCCTCCTTACAGCCCTGATCTGGCTCCCTCAGATTTCCATCTGTTTGGACCACTCAAAAAATTCCTGCGTGGGAAACACTTTGACAATGATGAGGATGTGATCCATGCAGTTAAAAAATGGCTACGCGAGCAGGACAAAACTTGGTACAAACGAGGCATTCATGACCTAGTTTCGCGTTGGCGTAAGGCAATACGCTTGGACGGAGATTATGTTGAAAAATAGGTAGTGTAAAGGGGATGTTCAGCTACAATCTGTGAAAATTTCACACATTTTGCCCGAATAGTTTCCGAGAAAAAAATTGGTGTGCATTACTTTTTGACCTCCCTTCAGTAAATAGCCAGTGTCAGACAAACTTAATTGTCACAAACACATTAAATAAAACAAATTCTAAAACATCATAAGCATTAAAAACACACTTCTTCTTCTGCACTCACGCCTTTTTTTATTATGCAAATTTTACCTGCTGTCTTTTTTACCATGATATGGGTAAGAATTACATTATAATGTAAGAGAAGTTAGTCGCATATTAAATACTCATGCATATATGTTCTGACTTTTCTCTCTAAGTCTGTGTCATTGTTGGTTGACACACCTTGTCTTTAGCATGCTAGATTTTGGTTTGACATATCGGTGCTAGATTTTGGTTTGACATATGGGTGCTAGATTTTGGTTTGACATATGGGTGCTAGATTTTGGTTTGACATATAGGAGCTAGAATTGGTTTGATATATGGGAGCCAGATTTTGGTTTTACATATGTGTGCTAAATTTTGGTTTAACATATGGGAGCTAGATTTTGGTTTGACATGAGTGCTAGAATTTAGTTTGACATATAGGAGCTAGATTTTGGTTTGACATATGGGAGCTAGATTTTGGTTGAACAAAAGAGTACTAGATTTTGGTTTAACATATGGGTGTTCGATTATGGTTTAACAAAAGAATGCTAGATTTTGGTTTGACATATCGGTGCTAGATTACGGTTTAAAAAAAGAATGCTAGATTTTGGATTAACAAAAGAATGCTAGATTTTGGGTTAACAAAAGAATGCTAGATTTTGGTTTAACAAAAGTGAGCTAGATTTTGTTTGATATATGGGAGCTAGATTATGGTTTGATATATAGGAGCTAGATTTTGGTTTGACATACGAGTGCTAGAATTTGGTTTGACATATGGGTGCTAGAATTTGGTTTGACATATGGGTGCTAGATTTTGGTTTGACAATTAGGAGCTAGATTTTGGTTTGATGTATGGGTGCTAGATTTTGGTTTTTATATATGGGAGCTAGATTTTGGTTTGACATATAGGCACTAGATTTGGTTTAACAAAAGAGTGCTCGATTTTGGTTTGACATATGGTTCTTAGATGTGGTTTCATTACTATACCACATGCATACAAATGATAAGTACACCCAAATAAAGATTTTTTTTGCATGCTTTTTTAAGCCATCTGATCTACCCAGCAATGGAAATTGGACATGTATGCACCTAAAAGTTAATGAATACTCTCACCCATACTATACAGGATGGGCCTGCCTCCATAAATCATTGTTAGAAAGGCGCATTACCTCCTGCTAATGGCTAAATTCATGGCGACACTCTCTCCATAAGATTGTCCTAAGAAAGATTTTATGTTCCAGGGGAGTGAGATATTAAATTTCATTGTACTAGGTCATAACATTTAGATATTGTATATCCCCGACGCTCTAAAATAAGGACTTTTAACAAGATGAAGATTTCTAATTTTGTGATTAATCTGCAGCCGTGGTGCAACTGCCTGATCTTTGAGTGAAGAGGGGTGTTGTTTAAATTCAAGAATGTTTCTGCTACCGAGAAACAAGGGAGGACTTTTGTTTCTCAATCATTTAATATTGCTGGATTTGTTGAGAAGGTGATCTGAGCATTTATGGACTTGTTGTTCAATGTGCAATGAGGTTTATCCAGCAACTAAACTAAATAATTTAGAGTTGGGCTAGTGCTCTTTCTTGCTAGTATTTACCTTCCCCATGGGCTGGACTAGAATGCAATGGTTGGAGTCTCTAAAGAGGCCAAGACTGATAAATATCTTTGCACCAGGACACGTAGGTGTAAAAGGAAATGAAAAGCAGACAGGTTTGCTGCCATTTTATAAGTGTACAAGCAATGAACCAGACTGACACTACTAAATTAAATACTACCAGGAAAATAAGATGAGTTTAGTTCAGTTTAGTTGACAGATTAGCTTCATTGCACAAAAAGACAATCCCATAGTGCTCAGTCAGATCCCCTCATCAGCAGGTTCCCCAGTATGAAACATGTCAGCCACACACTAGTGAAAGCAATGAAGTGCAAACTCACAGCACCAGCGAAGACCTCAACCCTAACTTTTTACAAGTCAATGACTCAAGTAATGAAAATGAATATACAACCTTGAATAGATTACAAGAACATCAAGTCAAAAGGGGTAATGCCAGAGTGGTGTGCTATGCAGGAAGCTAAAGAAGACTGCCAAACAAAAAATAGAGCTTAAATTGTCAGCTGCTACATCTGGAAGATTTACTGGGGTGATGATCTGAGCACTTATTGAGTCTTCCAATAAGCAGTAAAGATGATCTAGTGATTAACTATCTTCCCCAACATATTGAGCCAGGTGCCCTTTTTTAGCTGGATTAACTGCAGAGTATTCACTGGCAATCCTGACTCTTAGAAATATGCAAATAGAATGACTGAAAAGGATACAAAATGAGGCAATGCACATCATCCTTGGGTGCACAAAAGATACTGAGTGTGGGGGGGGGGGGGAATATGTTTCCTGCTCAATTTTCCCACCATGGCAGACAGAATAAGATTTTGCCAAGTACATGCAAAGTGCATTTTGCCAAGACACGAGAGCTGTGCAGGAATCCAAAGAAAATTTAATCAACCAACACAACATCAGTGTCATTAGTCACTATACATTTCAAGGAGGAGATCTGAACACTTCTGGACTTGTTTGATGTGCAATGTGGATGACCTATCTTCCAAACTAAACTAAACCGGGGAGTGCCCAGTGCCACTGAACACATGTTCACTTTGTTTATTTGTTTTTGAACACTTTTACAGGGAGGTTCTAGATGGACACTGTGGGGCACCACATTCAACTGTCATTGACAGATATGTGCATACAGACTAATCCTTTCCAAAACCTTCCCCAGGGTGCACACCTTGGCTAATCAAAGCAGAGAAGAACACTTTATCAATCTCCATTGTCTTGCAGGTAGAATTCAAGTCAACATGGATAGAAAGGCTCCAATAACTTCCCCCTCTGAAGATGGAACCGCTGATTGACTAGGGCATCCAGAAATAGAAATGGCACACATATGCAATCAAACATGAAAGCCAATGAATATTGGTGTCTGCTGTACAACACAGGACAAGACCGCCCTTTTGGATTATCACCAGGTAAGTTGCTGTGCTGGTCTCAAAATATACAATTTGCAGATAAAATTGTTTAGTACTTGCAATGATCTCCAAATAACAACCAAACTCAAGGAAACAAATCCATCTTACTGTGTGATGCTGAACACAAGAAACTGAACACTGAAGAAGAACATTTCTAAAAACTGGAAACTTACTAGTCACGAAAAAATGTAGTAGGGACAACTTTAGCATTTTCTTCCTTGCATTCTAGTAATTGTTTTATGCAGTCCTCAACGTATGTCAGAATGTGGTATTTTGCTGCAAAATAAAAGAAAGAAAGAAAAAAATAATGTAATTTCTTTTTTTTTTAAATAAACGTACACTGATGGTACAAATGTTATAAAAAAGTAAAAAGTTAGAAATAGATCAATGTTACACATACACAATTGTTACAGTAATTAATTATACATGAGGCTCCCTACAGCATAGAGTTATATGTGGTCTGTCACTCACAGCTAATGGGTAAAGGCATTCAACTCATAGGTAAATACTGCACCAGGATCAGTGACAACAGTAGCTGATCAAGACCCAACTCCACCTTCATGTGTGCCGTAGGAAACAGACTAACCACTCTGGTCAAGCAAGTATAAGATGAAGAGGAAAGGCAACCTGGTACTCAAAAATACAGCACTGAAGCCAATTATGTTGGGCAAAAAGATAAAAGAGACTGAAAAAAAAAAACAGTAGTGAGTAATATATAGTTTATAGAATCCTTTGTGAGATGTTTTGTACTTTGAGTAATATATATATATATATATACACACACACACATATATATATAATATGTGTGTATGTGCACGCATGTGTGCGCGCGCACACACACACACACACACACATATAAGGCATTGTGTTTTAAATTTGTATGTGGTTTTCTTGCAGAATTATTCAATTATTTAACATACATTACAACCTTTTGAGACATATAAACTGCGTTAACAGTTTGTGCAGAATATGCAGAGGAAATACATTGCTAAACAAATGAAAATTAAAAAATTAAAAACCAACTTTGTGTACAACTTATCAAAATGATATACTGTCTATTTGTAATATAAACATTGATGATGCCATTAACGGATTTCATTCAACAACGTTTTGTGATAAATGCCTCCAAAGAATATATAACTCAACAAGCAATATGCCTGACAGTTATATATGTCAGGCTAAACACTCGGCTGTCCAGAGTTAAAAAATATGGACTAACTTCAATCCTGGCAAGTCTGACAGAATGTTTAGTCTGCAGCCACTACAAGAGCTCAAAATTTGGCAATATGTTCAGAGAAAACAATTCTGTATCTGGCACGGTGGATGTGACTCCTTCCTCTAACACTAGTTCAGACACTGAGGTCAATGAAGATCAAGGTTTGCTAATATCCACAAACACATCTACACTGACTGTCACTGCTTTTTATATAAAAATAATTCCTACTTTCATTCTACAGATGCAATAGTTACAACTTCCACAGTTCCAATATATACAGTTGCAACAACATTAGTTACAACTTTAACATTTGCAACAATTACAGCTGTAGCACACACTTCTACAAAACACATAGCTGCACCATGTCATCCAACAACTGCAACAAACATGGTTACATCACCTCTACACTTGCACATTTCCTCACCAATGACATATCATTCAGGCTGACCACAGCTGCTACACACATGGCTACATGACCTACACTTATATGTCTTCTCACCAACAACAGCATATATCATCCAGGCTGACCACAGCTGCTACACACATGGCTACATGACCTACACTTATATGTCTTCTCACCAACAACAGCATATCATCCAGGCTGACCACAGCTGCTACACACATGGCAACATGACCTACACTTATATGTCTTCTCACCAACAACAGCATATCATCCAGGCTGACCACAGCTGCTACACACATGGCAACATGACCTACACTTATATGTCTTCTCACCAACAACAGCATATCATCCAATCAGTCCACTGTTACACCATGCTCACTTAAAACACCCTGCCATTTAAAAAACGTCGCTACATTTCCCATAGGTTTTACAGAAAACAAATCTTCACATTCTCATTCTTTCAATTTCAGAGACAACACTACAACACCCATAAAAACATATTTCGAGCAAATAATACATCCAATAATAACAGAGAAAGTAGAAGAAGAACATTACCAGGAGTAAGCTGCACACCAGTTCTAGTCAAATCTTAAAGTGCAAAACAAGAGGACAGTCTTTAGAGTTTAGAAGAATTATAGTTCCAAATAAAGAAACATGTCACAGTAATACTCCAAAAAAATTAAAGATGGCTAATTTAATTTGTAGCAAACAAATACAAATTGGTGGCACATTTCAATAGTCTTTACACAAATGACACATTACAGAACTAAAGACTATTCCAACCAAACATCAAAGCACTATATATACAACTCAAAGGCTTAAAGATTCACTAAGAATTGTAAAGACAAAGTATTAAGTGAAATAAGTGACAGAGGCTGGTTTGCAGTTTCTACATGAAGGGCTTAAGAGAGATTTGTCAAAGTGTTAGTGGCAGGGCTAGTTAGAGTAGATGTTAAAGAATTTAGAATAGATTATGATTAGATTATGGCTCCCCAAGCCTCTGAAGCAGATATAAAGACTTATATTATTAACCAAACTTAAAGAAATGAAACAATTACCAGAAAATCAGATATGGGTTAAATTTGGTGGGAACCATGGGAAAAATAGCTTAACAACATGTTTACAGATAGGAAATACTGAGAAGCCTAACTCACAAATAAATACCAAAATAATAGGAATGGCAAAAGTAGAAGATGACCCCAACATAACCCAACATTAATAATGGCTAATGTCAAAAATAATATTAAAGAATGTTAAATACATGTTAACAACAGAAAGTTTATATTCTGTATAAGTTTGCAAATGGATACAAGCATAACAAATTAGTTTCAATGAAAAAAATGACACATTTTGAAAAATTAGCTTACCAAGGTACCTTTCCACAGATATTGAAAAATTATCACCACTGAGTGCTGTCATTGCGGTTATCACTTTTAAAATTAGCTTACACTAAAATATACTGATAAAGTACCATACTGGAATAGTGAACTAGAGCAACTGCACAATGACATGGAAACATCTCGAAAACAAGCAGAAAATAACCCCTGCCAGGAACACCACAATAACTATCAGCATGCTAAAGCCAAATTTCAATGGGCTAAACTACAAGCCAGACGGAGAAGTTGGAAAGAGAAAACAGAGTACATGAATCTAGAACGAGACACAAGAAAAGTGTGGAAGCTTGTAAAACAGCTGAATGATGAGGGTACAGAAGGGAACACAAAAATTACACTGAAGAAGGATGGAAACATTCTAACAGGTAAACATGCAGCAAATCACTTTGCAGACTCCTTTGCAAATGACAACAATATTGAAATTAGCCTAGAGAAACGTCAAGAGACCCGTCTAAAACAACAAAATGCAAGACAAGAAGAGACTGCACATGAAGTCATGGAAATACCCATTACACAAAGAGAGCTAGAGCTGGCAATATCCAAATTAAAATGAAAAAGTCACCAGGTAGTGATGGAGTGTCTAATGAAATGATTAAGAACTTGGGAACTGCAGCTAAAGCAAAACTACTGCAGATCTACAACATTTGCTGGATCACAGGTAAAGTGCCACAGGCATGGAGAGAAGCAATTATGATACCATTACTAAAGCCAGGAAAAGATGGTTCAATGACATCCAGCTATAGACCAATCAGCCTTACAAGCTGTTTGTGTAAAACAATGGAACGTATAATCAATCTCAGACTGCAGTGGTACCTGGAAAGTGAAAATCTCCTTGTCCCACAACAAGCAGGCTTTAGACAGTGTTACTCTACCGAAGATCAGGCAACCTATCTTTCCCAGGAAATTGAGGATGCGTTTCAAGAAAAGAAACTGGTACTAGCAGCATGGATAGACCTAAAGAAAGCATTTGATAAGGTATGGAAGGAAGGGCTTTTGAAGAAACTGAGAAATTATGGAGTAAATGGCAGGATGTACAAATGGGTCAAAGCATACCTGCATAACAGGAGAGCCAGAGTGCAACTGGATGGTCTTAAGAGTAAGAAGGTCTTACTGCGCCAGGGCGTTCCACAGGGAGGGGTACTATCTCCAACACTTTTTCTGATCTACATCAATGACCTAGTTACTGAACTACCACATGGTATCAAAGTGGCAATGTATGCAGATGACTTGGTAATGTGGTGCACAGAGGAGTATGCAACAGTGGCCTCCAAATTGTTACAAAGAGCTATGAATACACTGAATTCATGGACAAATAGATGGTGTATCAGCATCAATACAGACAAATGCAGTACTACACTTTTCACTCTTTCCCCAAAACAAAAAGCAGGAGCCATCTATATAAACAATGAGCCTGTGAAAGAAGACATACAGGCTACGTATCTCGGAGTTACATTTGATAACAAACTATCTTGGAAACAGCAGATAAATAAGGCAACCCAAAAAGCAAGGAGAAAATTGGCTATTCTAAGAAAGCTGTGTGGAACTACGTGGGGTGCGAGTGGGAAAATACTCAGTAAAGTTTACCAACAGAGTATACGCCCACATTTAGAATATGGATCATCTGCATGGTGTTCAGCATCAAACACCACACTTCAAGAACTGGATAAAGTACAAAACCAGGCACTTAGGGTCATCACAGGAGCAATGAAATCAACACCAATATTAGAGATGGAGAAATTGTGGAGGATACCAGCACTGAGAGAACGGAGGGACACAAAGGTGCTGATACAGGCAGAAAAATTTGCTTGCATGCCGAGACATCCAATGAAGGACCGATTCCAAAATCTTGCATTGGGACGACTTAAGAGAAGCAGTTTTATCCACCAAGCCAAGCGTATTAGTAGACAAACACCAGACATGCCAAGAGCTGTTAACCCCCTACTGCCCATACCAGAACAGACTCCCTGGACAGAGGAATCTGGATTATCAGTTCAAATACGGACAGAAGTGAAAGGAATAGTTGATAAAGAGGAACAGAATAGTCTACAGCGAAAAACAATAACTCTCAGTTTCCTGGATGAAGAATACCCACAAGACCTATGGATTCGTGTGTATACAGATGGATCAGCACAGAATGCAGTAAAAAATGGGGAGCAGGTGCATATATAGAATACCCAAATAACACTAGGGATATGAATAAAATAGCAACAGGGAAATATTGTCACAATTATGATGCAGAAATACAAGCAATAAAGTTAGCAATAGAAAAACTGCTGAACATTAATCTTAGCCCGCAGCCTGTAGTGTTTTTGACAGATGCAAGATCAGTACTCCAGGCACTACAATCCAGAAAATTACCACATCTGCAGACCTTATTGACTGAACTCTGCAAGCACCACAGGGTTGCCCTGCAGTGGATCCCATCTCACTGTGGAATACCAGGAAATGAGAAAGCAGATCAGTTGGCAAAGGAAGGTTCAACAGGCACACAACTAGATACACCTGTTACATACCATCATAAGAAACAGATAATCAAATCAATCAGAGGACCACAAGCCCCAAATCAGGATGCCTTTTATAATATGAATAGATATGAACAAGTTATCATTATACGTCTCAGAACAGGACACAATCGACTCCATAGTCACATGTATACAAAATTCAAGATCGGCACCTCAACTACTTGTACATGTGGACAGGCGCCCCAGACTGCTGAACACATACTTCAAGACTGCACTGAATATAGTAGACTGAGGAAAATCCATTGGCCCATAGATACAACACTACAGACAAAACTATATGGGCCACTGCAAGAATTACAAAAGACAGTAACATTTATACAGGAAACGACATTGCAGATATAGACAATGCTTCAGGCGAACGAAAGATAGATAGATAGATACTGATAAAGTGAAAGTTAACCTTTTGAGTTAAAAATAAACAATATCATTGCTGAAAAAAGAACAGTATCAGTACTGTACCTTTCATAAGAAAATTCTATTATCCTAATAATACAAGTTATAATTACTCAACTTGGTCACATGTTTGACACTAGCTTTTACATAGAACATTCATTAAAAGTCTGGAAGAGGCATTCTTCTACCAGGTGGTAGATGTGAATCATATTTAGCAAATGATTTACTGTAATATACATACCATAATTTTCAATACTTTTTTTTTTCATTTGTTGACAAATAATCACTAAAAATAATTAATATTTGGAAAATACTTTATGTATACTACGGAACAGATCTATACCTATGTTTCATAGATTACACCAAGGCATTTGACAAAGTAAAGCACCAAGAAATAATCAACATTTTAGAAAGCATAAACATAGACAGCAATGATCTAAGAATAATAAAGAACATGTACTGGCAACAAACAGCGGCCATAAGAAGTGGAAACCAATTGGGAATGTTTCAACAAATAAAACAGGGTGTTAGACAAGGTTGTGTGCTGTCACCAGATTTGTTTAATATTTATAGTGAGATTATTTTAAGATCCATAAGGGGCATGCCTGGAATAACAATTGGAGGTCATAATATAAATAATCTAAGGTATGCTGATGATACAGTATTAATCGCTAAGAGTGAAAATGAGTTACAAGAAATGTTGGACATTATAGTGAAGGAAGCAAAAATAAAGGACTCAGCCTTAATAGCAAAAAGACAGAGGAAATGGTAACAACAAAGAAAAAGACATCACCTCAGTGCAAAATAAAGACAAGTGGAACAATATTAAAACAGGTAAATGGATTTAAATATTTGAGAACTTTGTTAACCTCAAACAGAAGATGTACAAAAGAGGTGAGATGTAGAATGGCTCAGGCAAAAGCAGCTTTCCAAAAATGAGGAAAATACTATGCAATCCAGTTTTAACAATAGAAACAAGAAAAAGAGTTCTTAAATGTTACGTAGAGCCAGTCTTAACATACGGATGCAAGTCATGGACAATAGGACAACAGACAAGAAAATCACTGGAGTCTGTAGAAATGTGGTTTTACAGAAGAATGTTGAGAATACCATGGACAGCTAAGAAGAGTAATGAAGAGGTTCTGAGAGAGGTCACAGCAAAAAGAGAGCTAATTTCCAATGTTAGGAAGAGACAATCATCATTTTTTGGCCATGTAATGAGAAGAGAACAACTGGAATATATTGTAACAACTGGAAAAATTGAGGGACGAAGAGATAGAGGGAAGCAAAGAGAAAAAATAACAGACAGCTTAAGAGAATGGCTTGGCAGAAGGTCAACAACAGAAATGATAAATAGCTGCCGAGATCGAAAGTTGTGTAGAGACATGATCACCTACGCCACTAGGCACGGTACTTGATGATGATGATACTACGGAAAGAATTCAAGATTATTGCAGAAAAAAAGTAAGAGAAATGGTCATCAATATTATCTATAACCAAGAAATAAGGTGAGCATATGATGTTGGCTATGTAATGGGAAGAACCAGCATGAAAATAACATAATAATAGTTGTTTTTACTCTCAGTCACAGGTCTGAGTAGAGCAGACATTTCAAACTTGGTTTGACTGTGCATGAGGAAAAGAAATCAAACTGCAGGCAAAGAAAAAATTAGGCTGACCCAGAGAAACATGAGAAAAACATTCTTGCTGAGATAAAAAGGCTCGTCCAGAACTGGGACTTATGCCAATTTAACTTAAACTTAGCTGTAGACAGTAGATGTGCAGTAGCGGTGTGCTAGTACATTTAGTTAAATGTTACTATTAGTGGCCACCTTGCCATTTACGCTCTTTGGATAAAAAAAAACTAACATAATTATTATTTCAATTTAAATTTTCCATTGAGTTTAATGACTTTAGACACACTCTGATAGTACTAATAGGGGTAAAGTCCAAGTTTAATCAGATAAATAAAAGTTTTATAAGAGTACAGTCCCCTTGAGTAACATTGCACTTTATTCTGATCCCTAATTCTAGAAAGAAGAGAAACAACACGAGAGGGTATAGTTATAGACATAACCCTGACTCCAAACCCTAAAATAATTTTGGTAATGGTCTAGTATAGTCCAATACTGTTAGAAGTCACAAATTAGATAGCTTCTCAGTAAAGTTCTAGTTTAGTCCGGTAAATTAAAGTTCGCAAGAGCAACCCCCTTGAGTAACATTGCACTTTATTTGAATCCCTAATTGCAGTGTTTAGGGTTAGTTTTTTTATAGAACTAACCATAACCCTAAACATATACTACTAAAATTATTTGCAGTATTTGAAAACTACTGTAATTTTGTAGTGACACCAACTAAGGGGAGATCACTCATTTCACGTAAATAATTTACCAGACTAAACTAGGACCTTACCAACTTCTCAAATCAGGTGCACTTTTTTTTTCTTAATTAAGCATGGACTTTTAGTTGATGTAACTGAGTAAGTTCCAGTACCTAGAAATAGTGACTCAATGTTAGAGTCATATCATATCACCGATATTGGATATATTGCTATACTTTTATAATCTGTAAGATAAAAGTAAGTATTTATGACCTAATGATCACAAATTAATTAGCACTCACCTAAAATTAGGGCATATTTCATCAGGGAAGCACACTAAACATACAATGTTACAGCACCAACTAAATGTCCACTCTTAATTAAAATGAAACATAAAACAAATAATAATAGTTAAGTTATGGTTGCCATAATCTTCAGAGCTGAAACCAGAACAAGTGGGGTTATTTTAGAGGCGAATTCGGGGCACATTTTGTAAGCCTACAAAAACTCAGAGATGTTACACAAATTAATTTTGTTACTAAATATGATCAAGTTACATAATATAGTTAGTTCTATATGATCTGCTATGAGTGTTCCCTACCCCCTCCTTCCACACCTCCCCTCCCCCACCATGTGCAAAGGAAATGTAACATTTACACATTTTATGCTACTTCATTTTCACTTCTATCTCATTTTATGAAAGACCACTCTATTGAAAATTTGCTTTGGAAAGAACACTTTCTTTTCTGCATTTTGAAATAAAAATCAATCCACACATAATGCAAACATAACACAGAATGCTAAATTAAAATTTTATATTACACTTTCACAGCCCCAAGTTACAATTGACAGTAGCTGACGATTGGGTATAAAATTAAAAAGGAAATTTGACAAAAATTTTGCCTCATACGCTAACAATTTCATGCTGCCAATTTTCAAAATATCCTGATTTGGCTAGATATTTTGTAGGTAAAAAACTGGGACAAATGGGTGTCTCAACGACATTTTCAGGACAGTTAATTATTTAATTAATAATGGGATTGTCCCAGAAAACTGGGATGTCTGGAACCATATCATCTGAATTGAAAAGCCAGAAGCAACCAAAATAAATTTGTGACTTTCAACAACAGTATTTGAGAACTCTTAATTCTAAAAAAACTAAAATATTCACCCTAAGGATAATACTAGAAGAACATACAGAAAAACAACAAGCATTAATCTTGAACTTCAAACATGGTTACATTGATTTGAAAAAAATTGATTTTAAAAAAAAAGCATTTGGCAGCATGCATAGGTTGTCCTTGTGGAATATCTTAAAACATGGTGGGATTTTGGTAAATTTTGGTGGAATACCACCAAAAATTACCAAAATTATAAAAGACATATATGATGGCTATACTTGTGTAATTCGCACAGAGGTGGGAATGAGTGATTGGTTTTGAATTGAAACAGGAGTCAAACAGGGATGTATACTATCACCATTGCTATTTGGAATTACCATTGATTATATGAGTAAATGTCGCATAGGCAATAATGGCATTAAATGATATGACAAGAATTACTTGGAAGATCTAGATTTTGCAGATGATATAGCGCTCCTAAGTGACAATATCAGCAAGATGCAAAATTTCACAGATACCATATCATCCATGGCGGAAAAAAATAGGACTTTAAATCAACAGGTATAAAACATAAAATAATGAAAAATAACAACACCTCAGAAGGAAATATATATATATATATATATATATATCTCAATCGTCAGACATTGGAAAGAGTAGACCACTAAATATATCAGGTCTTGGTAGTAATATAGATCAAGAAGATGAAACAAAGAAAGAGATCAGAAGCAGGTTAGCAAAAGAAGCAATGGATTTTAAAAACTTGGACAAAATATGGAAATCAAAAATACTGTGCAAGAAACCCAAACTTAGAATTTTCAACTCAAACATATTATCAACACTTACCTATGCATGTGAAAAACATCAAAAGAGATTGAGAAAAGAACAAAATGCTTTTAAAAACCTAAGAAAAATAGACTGTTTACACTGGAATGAACTCAAGACAAATATTGAAATAAAAGAAATGGCCATGTAACCAAAGATCTCATCTACAATTAAGGAAAGAAGATGGACATATGTCAGACATGTGGCGAGAAGAGACAACAAGAGAATTCCAGAACATGCTCATATGGGAAACATCGTGCATGGCCAGGATGCAGTAAAAGAGGAAGACCTAAAGAGACACTAAAAAGAACAATTATAAGATAAGTAATTTTAATGCCATGAAAAGTATACTAACATCAAAACAAATAACACCAGGGCTAAAACTAAGAATGGCAAATTGAAATGTTATACCTTCTCAATATTCCTGTATGGTGCAGAAAAATGGCCATTAGACAAGAAAACAAAACAGAAAATTGAAGCCTTTGCCTTTGAGATGTGGATATATAGAAGAATAGGTAGAATTGAATGGAAAGAAAAGAAAACAAATGATGAAGTTTTAAAACAACTAAAAATTAAAAAAGAACTACCAAACACAATTAGATCAAAACAAATGAAATTTTTTAAGCATGTTAAAAGACACAACAGCCTACTAAAAAAGCAGTCTTGGAAGGGAAAATACAAAGTAATAAAACTAGTGACAGACCAAGACTTTAGACTGACATGGATGTATAACATCAAAAGACGGACAGTGGACAGGTCAGCCTATGACAACCTGCATCGTCAAAGCAAGTGACAGAGCAGCAGAAATGGTATTCCATGCAAGCCAACCTTTGATGTGGACACGGCACTCAATAATGATATTATGATACAAGAGAAGAAAAGTTGACAGGCATGGACTCATTAGAATTAGATAAGATCGGTTAGCGCAATCGATAGGCGGTTGGCTTACCACGGCAACAGCCGGGGTTCGTTCCCTGGCGAGGACACCTGGGTTTTACTAATTCCCTAAAAATTAGTGGGAGCCGCGATAGCTCAGTGGTTAGTGAACTGGACTACTACGGACAAGGGGTAGGGTTCGATCCCAACCGACGGCTCCGGGTTCACCCAGCCTTAAATGGGTACCGGATTTTTTCTGGGAAAGTAAAGCAGCACGGGCGTAATACCGACCACATTACCCCAAAAATCATGTGCTGAAGGTCTGTAAAATATAGGGTCACTAACACCATATTTTCCCTATACGCCACTTGGCGTGACGGGGGGTACTTTACTTTTTTTTAAGATCGAACATCTTGATGATCTTGCTCAGAATAGAGGTGGGTGGCAAAAAACACTACAAGTACAAGCCACAAGCGAAGCTTATCATCTATCTATGCGACACGGGACGTTGAAATTGAAGTCTAAGACAGTCTAGCAAACTCAAGTAATCAACTGACTACTGACTGATGACTGACTGTCTTAGTCTAGTGATCTAGTCTTTTAGTCTAAGTCTAGTCTAGCGGCTCGGCTCGGGAAGAATCAAATTCAAATCAAGAACTTGATAACTACTCATACTCATGATACTGTGGTTTTGTTGTGACGTCAACAAAGAAGAGATCACCCTTTCGTTGAAATATTTTATCAGACTATACTACACCTTTACCTAAAAAATAATAAATAATTTTATCTTTTTTTAAAATAAACTATAAACAATTGCTCTTCACCAAGCTCTGCCATTTTGTGTGTGTTTACAATCACTAAGCACAGCTCTGCATGCTGTCCGGTGATCGTAGTTTCGAATATTTATTTATTTATTTTTTGCGGGGGGGGGGGGGGGGGGGGGGGGGGGGGAAGAGAGAAATTGAAAAAATACTTTGATTGTATAGATAGTGCATGTTTATGTTAGTCATATCTCATATCTTTGTGTCTGGTTATCTGGTTATGGTAGGCTTCGGTATCACTGCAAACGAATTAAAATCCATAATTGCTCAACCGCCCGTGCAGTGGAATCATCCGAATTGCTAACACTAACACATCTCCCAAGCAAAGAAAGGTAGCTGTAGTCCCCACCATAGCAGTCTCAGCATACGCCAAAAGACATAAGGCGAAACCGCACAGAGAGTGAACACGGTCAACTGTTCTGTCATACGATATCAGCATTCATCGTAAGCAATTGGAATACCGGAGCATGAACAAAACGGATGAAACACACAGCTCACGGTGTGCACAGAGCACTAAACTCAGTAGCTCCTGCAACAAGCCGGACTTGGAATATGAGGAAACTGCAAGAAGGAACACTTTTCAGACATAGCCTTCAATGGTTCCTGCCGCCTATCCATCACATTACCCAAAAGATCACGTCCTCCTGAAAATGATGAACGTCATAGTATTTAAATGTATAGCGCCTGATGATGTTAGGACATCGTGTTTGACTCCAACTCCGAACATACAAAACACAGTTCGTCGTCAGATTATCCTCGTTGCACACCAAACAACAAATCGCAAGATTAGCGCATGGTCGGTCTTGGGACACACGATGATCCAAGATATCTTTATGTGTGCATGTCTATGTTGGTCATATCTCATATCTTTGTGCGCATGTCTATGTTAGGTATGTGTCATATCTTTGTGAGTGTGTGCATGTCTATGTCAGTCATATCTCATATCTTTATGTGCATGTTTATGTTTGTCATGTGTCATAAGTAGTGTTGGTGGCTGTTTACCCACCTAAAAGTGCACGCACATGCACCGAAACAGCACCAAAGACAATAGATTTTGCACCGATACCGCACGAAACTGGCACCAAACCCGTGCAAAAGTCCGATAATCGGCTTATTATCTCGGTGGTCGTGGCTTATCTCGTGGTGTGCGTTGGTGCGTGACGGCTTATCTCGTGGTGCGTGATCGGCTCGCCGGTTATCTCGGGCGACAGCGGTTCTAAAAGGGGTCGTCTCTCGTGGGCAACAGTGGTTCTAAAAGGGTCTGCGCAGGGGGGTAGCTCGCGGACAACAGCGGACTTGGGGCGATGTGCCTTGAATGGTCGTGTGTTATCGCTACCAACATCATGTGCCACCCTCAACAGCATCATCAACTCGTCCTATCATCATCATCATCATCATCATCACCAAGCCACACAAATTGACACATCATCCTCATGTGCCACCCTCAACACCATCATCAACCCTTCCTATCATCATCATGTGCCACTTTCAACACCATCATCGTCCCTTCATGTCCTATCATCATCATGTGCCACCCTCAACACCATCATCATCCCTTCTTGTCCTAACATCATCATGTGCCACCCTCAATACCATCATCATCCCTTCTTGTCCTATCATCATCATCATGTGCCACACCCTCAACACCATCATCATCCCTTCTTGTCATGTCTTCTTGTCGGTTGGGTGGGTAACGTGTAAAGAAACTGCTGACAACCAAACGACAAAATTCCTTTATTACCTTCCCAAATCGATTGTTATGAAAATATTAGGCAACACTCGTGACGCGACTCGTGACCCGTGACAACGCGATTTTTTTTTTCCATGGTGTGGTGGTCAGGGTTGGGTGGGTAACGTGTAAAGAAAATGCAGACAACCAAAGGACACATTTCTGTATTAGGTAGCCAAATTTGGGCAGGTACAAATCTCATATCCAACCAACCGAGACCACCACGTACTGGAAAAAAAATCGCCTTGTCACGGGTCACCTTACGCGTCATCGATCATGTGACCGGTCATCTTCCGGAAGGTCGACACTCAACAATCACAACCTAGACTTATCATCAATAGTCACCTGGCTCATTCAGCCTCTAATTCTGTGGTCGCTTGTAGCATAGTGCTAAGTGCCTGGCCTGTCACGCAGTAGACCCCGTGTTCGAATCCTGGTTGAATGAGAGAGAGAGATAAAATTTCGCTGGTTGATACTTTGTGTGGCTTGATGATAGGACATGAAGGGATGATGATGGTGTTGAGGGTGGCACATGATGATGATGATGTGTCACTAATAATCGGTTTGATACTTTGTGTGGTATGATGATAGGACATGAAGGGATGATGATGGTGTTGATGGTGTGGCTTGATGATGATGATAGGACAAGAAGCGATGATGATGGTGTTGAGGGTGTGGCACATGATGATGATAGGACAAGAAGAGATGATGATGGTGTTGAGGGTGGCACATGATGATGATAGGACATGAAGGGATGATGATGGTGTTGAGGGTGGCACGTGATGATGATAGGAAGGGTTGATGATGGTGTTGAGGGTGGCACATGATGATGATGTGTCAATTTGTGTGGCTTGGTGATGATGATGATGATGATGATGATGATGATGATGATGATGATGATGATGATGATGATGATGATGATAGGACATGAAGGAATGATGATGCTGTTGAGGGTGGCACATGATGTTGGTAGCGATAACACACGACCATTCAAGACACATCGCCTCAAGTCCCCGCCCGCGAGCTACCCCCCGCGCAGACCCCTTTTAGAACCGCTGTTGCCCGCGAGAGACGACCCCTTTTAGAACCGCTGTCGCCCGAGATAACCGGCGAGCCGATCACGCACCACGAGATAAGCCGTCACGCACCAACGCACACCACGACCACCGAGATAAGCCGTCACGCACCAACGCACACCACGAGATAAGCCACGACCACCGAGATAATAAGCCGATTATCGGACTTTTGCACGGGTTTGGTGCCAGTTTCGTGCGGTATCGGTGCAAAATCTATTCTTTGGTGCTGTTTCGGTGCATGTGCGTGCACTTTTAGATGGGCAAACAGCCACCAACACTACTGTCATATATCTTGATGTGTTAGTCATGTCTCGTATCGCTGTGTATATGTCTGTGTTATTCACATCTCATATCTTTGTGTGTGCATGTCTGTGTTAGTCACCTCTAGTGACTCGGGCAGATGGTGCTCGTAAACCTGGTAGGGCAGACCATCTAAGGACAGAATCCCCCTACAGAAAAGACAATCTGCTGCCTTGCAGGAAATTGGACACAATCAAAGGTTAAGGAAAGCAAACCTGAATAAAATGCTGGCTGAAATAGGATGCACTGGGCCACTGGCGCAGAACACAGTGCAACGTTTTTAACGGGTGTTCAATCAGAGTGGATCTGGCAGACTCTAAATGTGATGTTCCGTCTGTGGGGGCGATCAACACACTTAACCTGACAGCTGACTTCAATTGAGAGTCTGGAATCCTACTCTGATTGAGTCCTGATCGCAGAGAGAGAGAGAGAGAGAGAGAGAGAGAGAGTATAGATAGTGGTTCAAGGTACAATGGTTATGGAAGGCCCCTGTATCATTGCAAACGAACTAAAATCCGTAATAGCTCAACCGTCCGTGCCAGTGGAATCCTCAGAATTAACATCTCATCTCCCAAACAAAGAAAGGTAGCTGCAGTCGCCATCATGACAGTCTCAGCACACGCCAAAAGACATAAGGTGAAATTACATAGGAAATGAACACAGCCGACAGCCATCTGTTCCCCTTCATATACGATATCACCATTCATCGTAAGTCGTAAGCAATCGGAATATCGAAACACAATCAAAACTGATGAAACGCACAGCTCACGGTGTGCACAGAGTAAACTCAGTAGCTCCGGCAGCAAGCCGAGCTTGGAATATGAAGAAACTGCAACAAGAAACACTTTTCAGACAACCTCAATTTGTTCTTGCTGCCTATCCGCCATATTGGCCGGTATTCCAAGGATGATCTATATTATGACATTGGAAATGTAGTATGAGCTGAAAGATTGATAGCTGAATCAGAACTGCTAACATTATTATGATTATAGGGGATGTAAAGAACTGTTCGGCATCAGTTCACCGTCAAATTACAGCCCTACTAGAAGCAAACTTAACAGACTGTATAGCCAAGAAGGGAAGGCAAAGCTGGTATCTCAAAAATTTCGTTTTGAAGTCGGATGTTTTGGGACGAAAGGCGTGGCGTATAATTGACCTAAGTGACCATAATTTTTATAGACCTTCGGCACTTCATTTTTGTGGTAATGCGGTCGGTATTACGCCGTGCCGCTTCTTTCCCAGAAAAAAAAACAGGTACCCATTTAGGCAGGGTTAACCTGGAAGCCGTCGATCGAACCCGACCTCTTGTCCTTAGTAGTCCAGTTGGCTAACCACTGAGCTGATGTTTCAAAGTTGGCCTGCCTAATGCTCTTTTCATGACAGACAACAACAAATGCAGAACATCGACGTTAAAAGTGGTGTATTTATAGTTGATCGGCTAGAAATAGTGCCTGTGTTTTTCACTCTGAAGTCAATCACATCACTCTTCAGCACTCTTCAGGTTAATGCTGAGGTCAACGGTCTCATCTGCGATAACACCGATGAGAAAGATGCAGTCATCTATACAGACGGATCTGTAAGACGACACGAAAGAAGTGCATGGGCATTTACAGCACGTCGGCAGGCAGAATAGCCAAGGAAGACAGTGGTGCATACGCCATGACCACGAGTAGCATGACAATGGAGGTGATGGCAGTGACCAAGGCATTCAAATGGTTAGAGTCACAAGACTACATCCACGCATGTATACTGAGTGATTCGATGAGCATGATTAAAAAAGTGGAGGCGGGCTTTGTACGCATGCAATGGGTAGAGTCGTTGGAGAAATCCAAAATACATAAGGCCACCTTTGTCTATGTCCCTGGACATGCGGGAGTACGAGGAAACGAAAGAGCGGACATGTTGGCTAGCTGCGCTGTCGTTGAGGACGGGCAACCGATGGATCGGGCGGACATCATCAATGCCCTCCGAGATGTGGGAAGAGCACATGACTTCGACAAACACAGATCAACGTCACTTCTTCGGATGATGGAAATGGGAGTTAAGATGGGCACAGCCAGAAATGAGAAACTTGGTGGCCGTGTAAGAAGACTTATCAACCAACATAGAACTGGAGTCGTCAGTCGCTGGACACTGAGGGAATTGCTGAGGAGGGGACGTTAATTAAAAAAAAAAAAAGAAAGAAAGAATGAAAGAAAGAATGAAAGAAAGAATGAAAGAAAGAATGAAAGAAAGAATGAAAGAAAGAATGAAAGAAAGAAACATTGCACGGATTCTTTAGCAATGTCTAACCGCCATCTCGTTCTTATTGAAAACTGCCTAACGGTTCTAATTCATTCCAAAGGCGTAGAAAAACTTTCTCGTGACGGCGCATTTTACGAGTCTAAAGATGAAAGTCTGTCTGCCTGCCTGTCTGTCTGTTTGTCTGTCTATATCCATCTATCCATCCATCCATCCATCCATCCATCCATCCATCCATCCATCCATCCATCCATCCATCCATCCATCCATCCATCCATCCATCCATCCATCCATCCATCCATCCATCCATCCATCCATCCATCTATCTATCTATCTATCTATCTATCTATCTATCTATCTATCTATCTATCTATCTATCTATCTATCTATCTATCTATCTATCTATCTATCTATACAAAGCAATGATGAACAGTGGGAAATGCTAAAAGAGTCAATGCAACAAACATCAAAACAGTTCATACCACCAGTGAGGACAAATTCAAGAAAGAAATGGATGACAGATGACATTTTGCAGCTAATGGATACAAGAAGAAGAAATAAAGAAAATAAAGACGAGTATAAGAGAATAAATAAAGAAATTGTAGTAAAATGCAATAAAGCAAAAGAAGCATGGCTAAAAGAGTGATGCAAAGAGATTGAAATGCAACAAAAAGGAGATGTCAAAGCTATATACAAACAAATTGAGGAATTAACAGGAAGAAAAAACGTAATAAAAAAATGGATGTCTAAGATCAAAGGAAGGAGAACTGTTGATTGATATAAATAAGTAAATATAAAGGATAATGGAGAAGGACCAGAAATACTCAGAGAAAAAGTGGAAGTTGCCTTGCGCAATATGAAAGCAGGCAAAGCTCCTGGACCAGATAATATAACTAAAGAAGAGATTGAAGCCATTGGTGATTTTGGAATAGTAATAATAACAAAAATATTGAATGATATATACAACAACGGATATATACCAGACGACATGCTCAAATTAATATTCATAGCCCTACCAAAGAAATCGGGAGCGATTGAAAGCGATGATCATCGCACAATAAGCCTTATGAGTCATATGACTTAGATATTACTAAGAATCAGCATGCGAAGAGTGCGAAACAAAATCAGTCCAGAAATTAGCGATGAGCAGTGTGGTTTTGTTAGAGATAAAGGAACAAGCAATGCCATTTATATCATAAGATCTTTAGTAGAAAGAGCCATAGAGGTGAAAACAGATCTATACCTATGTTTCATAGATTACACCAAGGCATTTGACAAAGTAAAGCACCAAGAAATAATCAACATTTTAGAAAGCATAAACATAGACAGCAATGATCTAAGAATAATAAAGAACATGTACTGGCAACAAACAGCGGCCATAAGAACTGGAAACCAATTGGGAATGTTTCAACAAATAAAACAGGGTGTTAGACAAGGTTGTGTGCTGTCACCAGATTTGTTTAATATCTATAGTGAGATTATTTTAAAATCCATAAGGGACATGCCTAGAATAACAATTGGAGGTCATAATATAAATAATCTAAGGTATGCTGATGATACCGTCTTAATCGCTAAGAGTGAAAATGAGTTACAAGAAATATTGGACATTTTAGTGAAAGAAAGCAAAAATAAAGGACTCAGCCTTAATAGCGAAAAGACAAAGGTAATGGTAACAACAAAGAAAAAGACATCACCTCAGTGAAAAATAAAGACAAGTGTAACAATATTAAAACAGGTAAATGAATTTAAATATTTGGGAACTTTGTTAACCTCTGACGGAAGATGTACAAAAGAGGTGAGATGCAGAATGACTCAGGCTAAAGCAGCTTTCCAAAAAATGAGGAAGATACTATGCAATCCATTTTTGACAATATAAACAAGAAAAAGTTATTAAATTATCCATCTTATTAAAAGAGTTATTAAATGTTATGTAGAGCCAGTCTTAACATATGGATGCGAATCATGGACAATAGGACAACAGACAAGAAAATCACTGGAAATTGTAGCTTAACTTACGACTGACTCAGCAGGTCGGTAAGGGTTTTATGCTCAGAGAAATACACAGAAGATGGAGATTAAAGTAGCAACGATAAATATATGCGAGATAAAAAAAAAAAAAGAAGTCGAACTTATAGAAGAAATGACAAAAAGGAAAATTAAAATACTAGGATTAGTGGACACCAGAGTAAAAGGACAGCAGATAAAGAAAACACACAAGAACTACACGAAAATATTCCCAGGAGTCGACAACACAGAAAGAGCAACACACGCAGTAGGTTTTATAATCGATCCAGAATACGCAAAGAACATTCTAGAAATAAAATACCATTCAGAAAGAATTATCACAATTAAACTACTAGAAGACGATCGAAAAACAAATTGCATTCAAATCTATGCACCATGCAACAACAATGAAAGAGACAGCGAAGAATTCTATGACACAGTGAATGAAATAATTAACAAGATTGACGAAAGCGACGACATGTTAGTGATGGGAGATTTTAATGGAAGGCTTGGGAAACGCAACAGTGATATCTTAGGACCCTTTGGCGATAAAACAGCTGAAATAAATGAAAATGGAAGCAGACTGCTGGAACTATGCAATCAAAATGATTTATTTATCACCTACACATTCTTCAAACACAGAGAGTCACAAGTATACACCTGGTACAAATGGAATGACACAACGTGCAGGAGCCAGATAGATTTTATACTAACAAGAAAACAGAACAAGAAAAGAGTAACCGACAGCAGAGCAATCCCTAATATTACAGACGACACAGATCACAAGATGGTTATGATCACACTAAGACAGCCAAAAACAAAGAGAATATACGAAAACAAACAAAAGAAGCGAAAAGAACAGACAATAAAAATAAAACAATTAAAAGATCAAGAAACAAGGAAAACCCTAGAAGAAAAACTAACAGAGGAATTCAAGAAACTCCTAACGAAGTATGCACAGTAGAAGAAGAGTGGAAACAATTTAAAGAAACAGTAACCAACATCTCTAAAACAGTTTGTGGAACAAAGCTAAGAACAAGAGAAGGGAAAAAGAGCACCCCGTGGTGGAACGAAACAATCAGAGAAGCAATCAAAGAAAAGAAGAAACTGTTTAAAAATTGGAGGGAGAACAAGAACCAAGAAAAATATGAAAAATATGCCTTAGTTCGAAAAAGAGTTAAAATGTTGATCAAAGAAGCTAAGCAAAAGAATTGGTTAGAATTCGGAAAAAAACATGAGCAGAGACTTCAAGACAGCCACAAGATATTTCTACAAAGCAGTAAAAGCTACAAGAGAGAGAAAAGAAAACCATGATCCTACTGAGCTGATAAATGACAAGGACGGACAGCCAATATCAAATAACCAATGTATGCAACAGAGATGGAAAGAATATTTTGAAGACCTGTTAAACATACCAACTACCAATAAGACAACAAAAACCACGTCAGAACTCACAAATACTGAGCCCAACATCATGAAAGAGGAAATCAAAAAATAATCAAATATGCACCAAGAAATAAAGCACCAGGTATAGATAACATACAATAGAAATAATAGCAGCAGCAGGAAAAACAGGAATGCAATGGCTGCACAGAATATTTAATGCAGCATGGCACCAACAACAAGCCCCAGAAGACTGGCAACAGGCAATCATCATACCAATATGAAAAAGAAAGGTAGCAAAAGAGACTGCAATCAATATAGAGGTATATCTCTTCTCAGCCATGTAGGAAAGCTTTACGCCAAAATCTTGGAAAAAGGCTGAGGCCAATAATAGAACTACAGTTAAGCGATTCTCAAATGGGGTTCCGAAAAAACAGAGGATGTACCGACGCACAATTCACACTAAAACAGCTTGCAGAAAAAACGACAGAACACAATCAAAACTTATACATAGCCTTCATTGACCAGGAAAAAGCATTCGACAGAGTAAACAGAGAACAACTGTGGGAAATACTAACAACATACGGAGTAAGCCAACATCTAACTAACCTTATTAAAAGCCTCTACGTCAACAGCAGCTGCAGGGTCAGAACAGCAGCAGGCTACACAGACCACTTCGAAGTTAGATCAGGCGTAAGACAGGGGTGCGTACTATCCCCCCCTACTGTTTATTACATACATGGACCATATATGCAAGCTAGCCAACCCATCAGAGACAGAGGAGATCAACGAGCTTTTATTTGCAGACGACCAGACACTAATACATGAAACAATAGAAGACCTACAAGAACACTTAAACAAACTCAACATCTCAGGCACAAAATACAACATGAAAACCAACATCAACAAAACAGAAGTTATGAATGTCGCCAAAAATAAACAGAACATCAACGTAACTATAGAAGGCAGACAACTAAAACAAGTAGAGGAATTCAAATACCTATGAAGTCTAATGACAAACGATAATTCTCAAACAGAAGAGATAGAATCAAGATGCAACAAAGCTTGTCAAATCATCGGACAGTTATCACCACTATTGTCCAACAAGGAAATAACTCTGGATGCAAAACGAGCACTATACAATACAATCTTCATCCCAACGTTGTGCTACCAATGACAGACCTGGACCCTAGATGCAAGAACAATAAGCAAAATAACCTCTACAGAGATGAAATGTGTTAGACGAATGACAGGAAACAGTCTGAGAGATAAGATCACAATGAAGAACTGAGAAAAAAGCTAGGAATAGCCCCCACCATAGAATATATATAAGGAAACAACAGATAAAATGGTTTGGCCACGTGACAAGGCAGAAAGAACAAAACACTACACAACGAGCCTTCAACAAACGTTGTGAGAACACCAGACCCAAGGGTCGACCACGAAAAGATGGGTCGATGGAATATTAGAAGGAACAGGAAACATAACAGCAGTAGAGGCGAACAGAAGAGCAAAAGACCGCAAATTATATCTCCCCTCGGCGCTGAAAGGCAGATGAGGAAGGAAAGAAGAGAAGTTGAGAGTACCATGGACAGCTAAGAAGAGCAATGAAGATGTTCTGAGAGAAGTCAAAACAAAAAGAGAGCTAATTTCCCATATTAGGAAGAAACAGTCATCTTTTTTGGCCATGTAATGAGACGAGAACTGGAATATACTGTAACAACTGAAAAAATTGAGGGACGAAGAGATAGAGGGAAACAAAGAGAAAAAATAACAGACAGCTTAAGAGAATACACCATCAGCCCCGGTACTTGATGATGATGATAGTTGAAGTTACCATAACACAACTTAACGTTTTGTAGAGGGATACTGTAATCGTAGACAAATCTTGAGTGCATGAGATGAAAAAAAAAATAAATTACCAAGTAGGTCTTTAACCAAGCATGGTTGCCCTGGGAAGTAAACTTCAACTATAAAGAAACAAACTTTATCAATCAGGAAAAATTAAAAAATAAAAAAAGGTATGTAAGAAGCTTTACGTGACAAGTGGACGACACAGACTAAACAACGTTTCGGCTCAATAGGCCTTCATCAGGAACAACAATAAAAACACACACACACAAATTAATAACGAAACAACCAAAACAAAAACAATCGAAATGTGTTAAAGAAAACAACAACAAAAAGTAAAACTATCCTGTCAAATCCAAAATAAAATCGTAACCAAGTGCGGCTGTCGTGAACGTCGAAAATCGTGCGAAAAAGTGCGTAAATGTAAACAGAACCAGATGAGTAAACACAGGGGTCAGTGTGCAAACACAAAGGAGAAAGAATCGAATAGTAGTCTGACAGGTGTAAAAAGACGCTAAGAGTGAGATGTCTGAGAGTGGGGTACAGTAAAAATAAATGAGGGGTAAGAAGCACAGAAAAAAAAATTTTTATAGAGGAGAAAACCGAAGTGTCTCATAAGGGACTAGAGGAGAAGAACTATAAAAAGTATGGCATAGTAAGTAGACCAAAGAACCCAAATATGTGTAGTAGAGAAGGCTATGCAAAAGGGAAGGAGCAAGCAAAAAGAAACTATGCGTATGAGTGTGATACATTCATACCTCTCGGGGTCAGCGAACCATACTGGACTATAAGGCGATTTTCCAAAGTATAGCGGCTGCGGTCGCCAGAGTGACAAAGGACAATACCAGTGACACGGATGTCGTCTTTGCCCTTGTGATCAGGGGAGTTGAAGTGGGAAGATACCGGAGTACCAGTATTTTGTTGGACATTTTTGGAGATTTTGTGAACATCTACGTGATGTCCAACAAAATACTGGTACTCCGGTATCTTCCCACTTCAACTCCCCTGATCACAAGGGCAAAGACGACATCCGTGTCACTGGTATTGTCCTTTGTCACTCTGGCGACCGCAGCCGCTATACTTTGGAAAATCGCCTTATAGTCCAGTATGGTTCGCTGACCCCGAGAGGTATGAATGTATCACACTCATACGCATAGTTTCTTTTTGCTTGCTCCTTCCCTTTTGCATAGCCTTCTCTACTACACATATTTGGGTTCTTTGGTCTACTTACTATGCCATACTTTTTATAGTTCTTCTCCTCTAGTCCCTTATGAGACACTTCGGTTTTCTCCTCTATAAAAATTTTTTTTTCTGTGCTTCTTACCCTCATTTATTTTTACTGTACCCACTCTCAGACATCTCACTCTTAGCGTCTTTTTACACCTGTCAGACTACTATTCGATTCTTTCTCTTTGTGTTTGCACACTGACCCCTGTGTTTACTCATCTGGTTCTGTTTACATTTACGCACTTTTTCGCACGATTTTCGACGTTCACGACAGCCGCACTTGGTTACGATTTTATTTTGGATTTGACAGGATAGTTTTACTTTTTGTTGTTGTTTTCTTTAACACATTTCGATTGTTTTTGTTTTGGTTGTTTCGTTATTAATTTGTGTGTGTGTGTTTTTATTGTTTGTTCCTGATGAAGGCCTATTGAGCCGAAACGTTGTTTAGTCTGTGTCGTCCACTTGTCACGTAAAGCTTCTTACATACCTTTTTTTATTTTTTAATTTTTCCTCATATTCAGCTTTACTGCAGCTTCGCATTTCTATGCTTAACCCTTATCAATCAGGCCTTTCTCAGAAAGTTTTATCCTGTCCTTGATGCGCTCAGAACCTGCGGGTAAACTAATTATAGTCTTGGTGGTTTTGTCTACTTTTTAACGAGGCACGATGAAGTTATTTTCTTAATTATATAATACTGGAGTATATTAATTATATTTATATTTTTGTCTTGCCTTAGACTGTGTTCAATAGAATTTGCCCATATTAACGTTTACGTGACTTGCTTCCCTTTGATCAACATGGCTGTGCTGTAGTGCAACAACTTGTAACTTAACAAACATGCAGCGTTGACGTG
The DNA here is from genome assembly GCA_032433765.1 of Megaustenia siamemsis. Taxonomy (NCBI): domain Eukaryota; kingdom Metazoa; phylum Mollusca; class Gastropoda; order Stylommatophora; family Ariophantidae; genus Megaustenia; species Megaustenia siamemsis. The sequence continues at coordinate 22,372,547 of JAVIAB010000024.1, read as the reverse complement.
GTCAGTATCGTTAACTCAATTAATGAGTCAGTGTACTGTAACAAATTATCACTTTTAAGGGTTTGTAGAACGGATAATGCATCTAAAAAGAAAACTGGCGATAATTTGCATTGTTGTTAAATAAATATGTGAAGTCTACAAAACAATAAAATAAATAATAAAATAAATAGTGAGACTGAGACTGTGACTTTACATTGAATTACAGATGGTGAAAATAGAGTTTTTATATGACTTATACTATTATATGAGTGAATGAGACTGAGACTGTGACTCACTGACTGTCTACCTAAAAGTGTCTAGGTTAGGTTGACCATTTTTTCCCATTGTTTCCGGGGACATTTGTAATATTTTTTACATTTCAGAGGATTTTTTTGCTTATTTCTGAGACCGTCCCACAAAATCGGGGACGAACGATATATATATATATATAAAATATATATATAGGACGAACGATATATAATATATATATATATATATATATATATATATATATATATATATATGTGTGTGTGTGTATACATATATATTTATTTATATATATATTTACAATATGTGTGGGTGGGTGTGTGCGCAAGAAATTTTGTAGATGCAAAAAAAAAGATAACTAAATTTCATAATAACTGTTCATTTGCTGTTTGATTTTATTTTGTTAATATTCACGGTACTTATGCGATACACGCACTTAATGACATTACAATAGCTAGTTGTGTTTCTCAATAAAAAAAAATATTTAAAATAAAAAAAATTTAAACAACATCATCATCATCATTGAGTGCCGTCTCCGCAGCGAAGGTTGGCTACCATGGAGCGCCATTCTGCTCTATCTCTTGCTTTGATGGTGCAGGTTGTCATCGGTTGATTTGTCCATCTTTTGATGTTACTCGTCCATGTTAATCTTGGTCTGCCTCTGCCTCTTTTACCTTCTATTTTCCCCTCCAGGATCACTTTCAGTAGGCTGTTGTGTCTTTTAACATGGCCCAAGAATCACATTTGTCTTGTTCTAATTGTGTTCAGAAGTTCTCTTTTAATTTTAAGCGCTTTAAGAAGACCTCATCGTTTGTTTTCTTTTCCTTCCATCCAATTCTACCTATTCTTCTATATATCCACATTTCAAAGGCTTCAATTCTCTGTTCTGTTTTCTTGTCTAATGTCCATGTTTCTGCACCATATAGAAATATTGAGAAGATGTAACATTTTGCTATTCTTAGTTTTAGCTCTGGTGTTATTTGTTTTGATGTTAGTATGTCCTTCATGACATTAAAATTACTTTTTGCCATTCCTATTCTTTTGTTTATTTCAGTTGTACATTTTCCATCACTGGTTATAGTATGTCCAAGGTAGTTATAGTTCTGAACTGTCTCCAGGTCTATTCCTTCAATTTTGATATTCACTTGTGGGTTTTGAGTATTTTCTTTGTTTATGATCATAGTTTTAGTCTTTTTGATATTCATATCTAGTCCATATTTTTTGCTTGTCGTGTTTATTTCATTAAGTAATTGTTGTAGGTCTTTAGGATTTTCTGCTAGTAGTACAGTATCGTCAGCATATCTTAGGTTATTGATTGTCTTTCCATTAATTTGTAGGCCTGGCATCTCTATGATGTTTTTAAAGATTTGCTCAGTGTATAGATTGAACAAGCTTGGTGATAGGATGCATCCTTGTCTTACTCCTCTTTTTATATCAATGGGTGTAGAGAACTCTTTGTTATATTTTATTATTGCTGTTTGCTCCCAGTATAGATTGCATATTAGTCGTATATCCATGTCATCTAGATGTATCTCTTTTAGGCATTCTATAAGTTGTTTGTGGTGTACTCTATCAAAAGCTTTAGTGTAGTCTATGAAGCAGGCATATATTGGTTTGTTTACTTCTGTGTATTTTTCGATTAGTGTTTTCATGCAGAATATGGCTTCTTTTGTCCCGCTATTTTTCCTAAATCCAAATTGCTGCTCATCTAATTCAGTATTGATTTTATTCTGAATCCTTCCTTGTATAACTTTTAGCAAGATTTTTGTAACATGTCTCATTAGGCTTATTGTTCTAAAGTCACTGCATTCAACTGCACCATTCTTTTTAGGCAATGCAATGAAAGTTGATGTTTTTAGTTCATTTGGTATGTATCCTGTGTGGTATATGTCGTTGCATATGTCTGTAATCACTTCAATGCCAAAATCCTCAAGTGCCTGTATCATCTCTATCTGTATGCTTTCAGGTCCTGCTGCTTTTCCCCTTTTCATTGTTTTTATAGCTTTTTCCACCTCAGATTTTAAGATTTTATAGCCTGATGTACATTTTATAACTGGTTTCTTATCCCTCTGATCATGAAATAGTTCTGTTATATATTCCTGCCATCTATCTATGATATCCTTATTGTCTGTTAGCATTTTTCCTTTTTTGTCTGCAATGCATCCACCTTCTGTGGCTTTTTTATTTTTATTAGTCATTCTCTTTATTTCTGTGTGCATTCCTCTTAGGTCTTGTTTGCTTTCCATAGTTTCTATTTCTATACATTTTTGGCTCAGCCAGTCTTCTTTTGCCTTTTGCACATTTTGCGTATCTCATTATCTATTTTATTGTATTGGGCTTTGTTCTTCGCTTGTCTTCTTTCTTCCATTTTTTCTAAGATGGTGCTAGTTATCCATTTTTGTTTTTTGTTCTTTTCTCTTTTGGGTAAGGTGTCGCAGGCTTTTTGTATGCTTTTCTTTATGCATTGCCATTTGGTTTTTACTTTTAAACAACATATAGATATCAATTGCAGTATTAAAGTAATGTTTACAGTACCTTATTTATACTGAAGAGGTTGTTGCCTCGGCGTGGTACTTGTTTTTTGAGTGTATCTTTCTCAAGATCTCATGATTTGAAGCAAGTTTTTCACTGAAGCTTTCACACGATAAATTAATGTTAGTTTTTACTGTTGGCGACTTTGGCGAGATACTTTGGCGGGAGATGTTCGGAAAGGCAGGGGTGGGGGGAGAGAGAGTGTCTGCTTTTTTTAAAAATTAAACCCATCCCAATAGAAGTGAGTGGTGGGAATAGAAGTGACGTAGCACCGCGCTTCAAGAGTTCAAAGAGCTATCTCCGACACAACGCGTCCAAGTCTTCTCTTTTATCTTCCTGCTAATGCCGCTCAGTCTGGGATAAAGAAACACAACTCAGTAACGTCCTAAGTCCTAGTGATTACTTTAAAGGAGGGCCGATTCCGTGTATGAACATTTATTTATTCACTGAAATCGGGGACAAATTTCTTTCGGGGACAACTTCTACATTCCGGGGACTGTCCCCAGAAAACGGGGACGAATGGTCACCCTAGTCTAGGTGTCTTACCTGCCTACAAATCTATGATTGAGATTGTTGTATTAAGACATAGTATATAGTAAGATAGATATAAGTATAAAGCATGATAAATAAGTCTAAGTACATACATTCGACATGATAAAATTAATGATCTGATTCATTTTTTAAAATAATATATATAATTATGTACTGACTCAGACTACTGAGTGAGTCATTGACACACCAAAAAAATAAAAAAAACCTTTTTTTAACATATTTAGTTAGACAATTTGTGCCTTGTGGTTGGTTTTGCAATGCTTTCAGTACTTTCACTGTCTCAGTAAGTCTCACTCTAGTAGAATGTTGTCTATTATTATATTCTATCCTGTACTCTAATTCTTCTAACTAAACTGCTAAAGCACAAGACAAGTTTTAGCTATTAAAGGCCTAAAAGAGAGTGGACACAAGATAGTCAGACCACACACTGACACAGTTGATCTCTGGATGAGTAGTTGTAGTCATGAGTGGTGACTCAATCAACCCAATGTCAATCATAATGAATCAATCAACTTACTAAGTTACTTTAATTTAAACTAACTTTAATTAAATTGTTTATTTACTTTTACATTTAATTTAGTACTTACTAAATATGGGTTGATCGATGGCTTGACAATCTGTCATTGTAAAAAGTATTGTTATGGAAACAGAGCCATAAGTTTTGGAAGCAGTGATCTCAGCAATAAGTGCCATTCTGGCACGCAAGGTTTCTGTTTTTGAGATTGTGGTTCTGCCCTATGTGCCGTCTTCGGCTCGAAAGGACGATAGATAGAAATATGGGTAACCGTACCACAGTGCAGTATGAGTCATAAAGAAAAGAGTAGGCTAAAATAAATGCAAGATCTATACTATACTATCTCTGGACTGAATTCTGTCAGTATCCAAGTATGAGTATACTTATTATATATTTATATATTATAGTGTTAGTATAGTATATTTCTCCTGCGTTAGGGCCTGCATCTGGGGCCTCATTATGAGGGAAGTAAAGAATAGTGACACTGTGACCTTCCAGGCATTCGTAAGAGGCGACTAAGGAGATTGATCGATGGCTTGACAAGCTGTCATTGTAAAAAGTATTGTTATGGAAACAGTGCCATATATTTTAGAAGCAGCGATCTCTGCATGTGCCATTTTGGCACGCAAGGTTTCTTTATTTGAGATTGTGGTTCTGCCCTATGTGCCGTCTTGGGCTCGAAAGGACAATAGATAGATAGATAGTATATTTAATGTGTCAGATGAAAAGATACAGTATTCACTGCACTTGAAGAGATATTTTATAAAAATAGGAACTGTATGTCCATACTCTAAACTTGCACATGTGACAATGACCTTATGACAGGCTGCTGAATATTTTTTACAGATAAAATAAATAAATATGCAAAATATAAAAACAACAACACCTGTCTGCAACCTATCTCTTTCAATGAAGGGGATATTTGTTAACAACTGCCTTCATCAATTGTATTTTATGGGCAGTTGAAATTAATTTGGAAGAAGCTGATGACAGATATTTAACTCATTTAACATGTTTAGATTCAGTTAGCAATAATGAACCTTTTATAAATTCTTTGATAGTTTTGGACATTTTTAATTGTAAAAACGCTGTTGCTAATTGATTGACATTTTCTTATTAATTGTTGTTAAGGATCTCGTACCATGCATTTAATCAGTCTTCTGATTATTTCTTGTACAGAAATTGATACAGTCACTGAACTCATAAAAAGTCAATAAGATGTCAGCATCAGTCATGACCTTAAATGTTGGTGGCATTCTCTACACAACTACAATGCAACATTGATGAAATACCCAGAATCCATGCTTGGAGCATTAATAAGTCATAAATTACCAAGTACTAGAGACACAAATGGCCATCTTTTCATTGACAGAGATGGTCATTCATTCAGACATGTTCTAAATTTTCTCAGATCATCTCAGTTGTGTTTACCTTCAAATTTTAAAGATCTTGAGCTGTTGAGTGCAGAAGCAGATTTTTATCAGATTAGTCCTCTAATTGATGCCATCAATGAATTTCGTGACAATTCTTTCAAAAAAGGAAGAACTTTTTATTTAGAGATTATTGAAGTTCGAACTGGCTCCACCGCAACAATGCCTACTAGTAATTCACGTGTTAAAACTATTTTGTTGGGAAGAAAAGACATTTTGTTGACTTTGCCTCCATCAGTGATTGGTTCTGACTTTATTGAGCGTCTGTGCTGCAAGGAAGCTCAAGAATACACAGAGTTAGAATTGTTTGGTAGTCCAGTGCGCTTGCGAGTTGGAGAAGAACTTCACAACCTAGGTTGGACTCTTATTTCATCAGATCTTTCAACTTCATCTGGTTTTGATAACAAATCACTAATTGGTATGAGTTTAATCATAGAACATACATTTAGAGACAGGTGGAGTCGAGAATTTGATTATGATGAGCCTATTAGAATTAACCCAAACCACTCTATGATACTGGAAGAGGCAAATGTTTGATGTTTGTAATTACTCTAACATTTATTTCAATTATGTGGGTTTTCATACAATTTGTAGTTAATCTTTGCACTTTAGATGACGTAGAGTTACAGATTCTTGGCTATGAGTGGATTTAAAGTTTATTCAGAAATGATAAGTCAGATTGTACATTTATTATATAAAGTGACTGCACTTTCAGCAAATCATATATTGATATAATTTCAGCTGCCAGCAAGAATATATAATTTGACCTAGTGTACAGAAGTGATAAACTGCATTGCAGGACCAGCTATGGCTGAATTCCCATGTATATGGAGCAAGTAAGAAATAAACTGGTGTGGAGAACTGTCTTTTTCTCACCTTATTACTTTACTGATCCATGAGTTCATAGAGATCAGTGAGTCATATCTGATTAATAACATTAGATCAGTGAACCAGAACTGACCAAAAGCTAATGTTAACAATGCATGATGGTCCTGGAAAAAAAAGTAACTCAGCCTGGCCATATGAGTAGGAGTTGAAATGGGAAACCAGAAAATGTAGTCCTGAAAAATGCAGTGGCGTAATTGGATGTTTTGGGCCAAAGGGTGCAAATATCTCAGCTCACTATAAGCTTTGACACAGACAAGTACCCATTTCAGGGTGAAAACCAAGCCTAAGTAAGGAAGTCCAGATATTCCGGGATCATTACTCACTATTTGTCCATTGATTGTGTTTAATTTTCCTTAACCTGTTTTAAGCATAAACCAGAGTTAAAATACAAAATCATCATCATGTGCTGAACCAGTTGGTCACTTTTAAAGATTTTTGTCTTAACATGTGCTGCTTTCCTTCTAAATGTTTGCTATGGGCAGGAGAAGGTACCAGGGTTCTAATGCATCTAGTGATACCATGTCTTGAAATGAACAAAAATGAGGACACCAGACCAATCTGACCACTCAATAGCATCTAATGGATATAATAAATACAAACAGTTAGGCAGAGTTGTCCAATTACAGATAGTGAAAATAGAGTTTATATGCTGCATGTTTTAATATCTTAGTTATTAAATTCTGAGTATGCATATAGAAATACATAAACTGTCACTATAAAGCTTTACTGTTCACTCATATTTAATTCACACTTGTTCTAGTAGAGTAAATGTTACTTCATTTTAACAGCCAATGAGCATTTCTCTGTTGCTTTGATATTGTATAAAATGTTTTAGCAAGTACAAATGGAATGGAAAACAACCAAAATTAATAAACAAACAGTTATTTGTATACAAAACTAATAAGAAGAAATTGTTAAACAAAAATAAAACAGGACAAACAACCTCATGATGAAGCAGGTTTTAGTAAGACCAAAAGGGAAGACTTGCTAGTTAAATAAAGACCTGAAACAAAGAGAATGATTTGCAAGTAAAGCAAAGATGCTGAGAATGTGAAAGAATTAGCACTGCTATAGCCTCCATTGTGGAAGAGCTAGGCATTTAAACAAATTTAATCCACAGGTCCATTAACTGGGCATTCTTGTTGTTTTTGAAAATTCCTCCTGGATGGTAAGTTAACCATTGAAAGTGAGACAGTGTTAGGGGAGGATATGACAACCCTTGTCTAAGTGCATTGGCTTTTGTTTTAATGAGAGCTGGAAAACAACAAGAGAGATAAAAACAAAGATGAACACATTCAAAAATAAATGTCTAAGGAAAATACTTGGTATAGCATGGAACGAATTCAAAACAAATGATGAAATTAGAGAAAATGCCAATTAACCACTAATATCATCAGTAATCAAGAAAAGACAATGGTCATATGTTGGACATGTGATGAGGAGAAATAATAACCGAATAACAAAGCAAGCCCTCATGTGGGAAACAACAGGTAAGAGGAAAAGAGGCCAACCCAGAGAGACACTGAGAAGAACATTGATCAGAGAGGCAAGAGCAGGAAATCGGCTCCCTCAATGAGATTGAGTTGCTTGCACAGAACAGAGACAAATGGTGAGATTTGATAAAAGATCTTTACAAGGATTGAAAACTGCTAGAATAAAAATTGAGATAAGAGAAAGAGTATCTGGGTCTATGCTCTATGGGGTGGCTACGGCTCGAATGGTCAAGAGATAAATAGATAGATTGTTCAAGTTTTCATACACATCCCTCCAGCCCCCCTTTTTTTTAAACTGGTTAATCTTCTGCCCAAACTCCCAAACATTTGCATCAAAATATATTTTTAATAGAATACAAAAATACATTTAAAATATATTTTTTTTTTTCATAATATAATTGTAATCAGATATTAAATTAACTTGGTGTTTACATTAATGTTATTCTTGCATCTAGACACCCAGTCTCAAAATTTGTGGTTGAGTTCTGTTAAAGTTAACTTGTATCAACAAGTTTGTTTCTCCTTTCCATTTTGAGATCAGGTTATGAAAAATCCATTGATGCAGAGAAATGCAGGGCCAACTTGAAAAACTTAGGCCAGCATGATTGTCTTGGATATAACTGATACACAGCACACCAGAACTGGGGAATGCTTATCCTGATTCAAGAATTAATCCTGTCTTTGGAAAAGTTGGCTGCATTTGGGGAACCGGAGAATGGGTTATACAATTCATTTCATTCATTTTCCTCTGTTCGAAGACAGCACATAGGACAGAAGTCATAGTTCTCCTCAATTGATGATCTGCTGCTAATTCTTGTAGTTCTTGGTTGTTTTTTAGTTCCATGGTTGAGTCTGCCCTATTAATTGTTCTGCATAGCAATTCTCATGATCTACCTTTTTTTCTGATATTTTCCACATGAATGCCTAACGGGGAAGTCTTTCTACATTCATTCTCAGCACATGCCCAATGTATTTACAAGGCCTTCTTATAATCTTCTTCTTCTACCTTTTTAGCTCCCAGTGGAGCATAGGTCATCAACAAACGCTTTCTAAGTCGTTCTGTTTTTTGCCATTCTTTTAAGATCATTCCATGTCTTCCCCATCATCTTCATCTCTGCTTCTATCTGTCTTCTCCAAGAATTCCTTGGTCTTCCTCTTTGTCTTTTCCCCTGGGGATTCCAAAAAGAGGCCTGTTGTGTAATACTCTCAGTTGGCTTCCGTAGTGTGTGACCTATCCAGCGCCATCGTCTTCGCTGTATCTCTTTATCCACTGGTATTTGACTGGTACATTTCCATAATTCTATGTTAGTGATTTTGTCCTGCCATTTCCATCCTTTTATTCTGCGTAAGCATCCATTAATGAAAGTCTGTATCTTCATGATTGTCAATTTTGTTGTTCTCCATGTTTCACAGCATATAATAGGACCGACTTAACATTTGAGTTGAAAATTTTTATTTTTGTATTTAACCTAATTTCTTTGGATTTCCATGTTTCCCAGTGCAATGAAAGCTCCTCTTGCTTTTGATATCCTTATTTTGGTATCATTTTCTATTCTTCCCTCTTTGTCTATATTACTGGCCAGATATATGTAAGATTGTACGTCTAGTAGAGATATTTATCCTAGTTTTATTTGGTTATTGCCAACTAAATTAATTCTCATAATGTTGGTCTTATCTATTAATCTTCAGTCCTAGCTGTTGTGATCTCTCATCAAGTATGCTCATTTTATCCTGCATCTGTTGATGGCTGGAAAGGCCATTGTTTTTCACTGTTCCGGGCAGATGGGAATGTCCATCCTGAATGTACAAAGTCTGTGATGGTGGATGGGGTGGAAGAGTCAACAATGACCAACGGCCCAGAAAGCGAAAATAACAAAGTGTATGATACACAAGAGGCATATTCAGGACACGAAAAATGAATGTGGCTGATCACTATGAAAGAGATTGGAGCCTCATCACATACTATTCTAGACAAAGCCATGGAGAGAATGTGACACCTTACCCAAAAAAGGAAAAGAACAACAAAAACAAAAATTAATAACTAACACCATCTTAGAAAAACTGGAAGAAAGAAGACTAGCAAAGAACACTGTTCAATACAAGAAAATAGATAATGAAATACGCAAAATGTGCAAAAAGGCAAAAGAAGACTTCTGAAGTGGAAAAAGCTATAAAACAATGAAAAAGGGAAAAGCAGCAGGACCTGACAACATACATATAGAGGTAATACAGGCACTAGAAGTGATCACAGACATATGCAACGACATATACCATACAAGATACATACCAAATGAACTAAAAACATTAACTTTCATTGCATTGCCTAAAAAGAATGGTGCAATTGAATGCAGTGATTTTAGAACAATAAACCTAATGAGCCATTTAACAAAATTCTTACTGAAAGTTATACAAGGAAGGATTCAGAATAAAATCAATACTGAATTAGATGACCAGCAATTTGGATTTAGGAAAAATAGCTGGACAAAAGAAGCCGTATTCTGCATGAGGACATTAATCGAAAAGTATGCAGAAGTAAACAAACTAATATATGCCTGCTTCATAGACTACACCAAAGCTTTTGATAAAATAAACAACTTATAGAATGCCTAAAATTAATACATCTAGATGACAGGAACATACAAATAATATGTAATTTATACTGGGAGAAAACAGCAATAATAAAATATAACAAAGAGAACTCTACACCCATTGATATAAAAAGAGGAGTAAGACAGGGATGCATCCTATCACCAGCTTGTTCAATCTATACATTGAGCAAATCTTTAAAAACATCACAGAGATGCCAGGCCTAAACATAATGAAAAGATAATAAATAACCTAAGATATGTTGATGATACTGTATTACTAGCCACAAATCCTAAAGATCTATAACAATTACTTAATGAAATAAACATGACAAGAAAAAAGTATGGATTAGATATAAATATCAAAAAGACTAAAACTATGATCATAAGCAAAGAAAATACTCAAAACCTACAAGTGGATATCAAAATTGAAGAAATACATCTGGAGACAGTTCAGAGCTACAACTACCTTGGACATACTATAACCAGTGGTGGAAAATGTAAAACTGAAATAAACAAAAGAATAAGAGTGACCAAAAGTAAATTTAATGCCATGAATAATATACTGACATCAAAACAAATAACACCGGGCTAAAACTAAGAGTAGCAAAATGTTATATCTTCTCAACATTCATGAAACACAGACATTAGACATGAAAACAGAACATAAAATTGGAGCCTATGAAATGTGGATATATAAAACAATAGGTAGAATTGGATGGAAAGAAAACTAATTATAAAATCTTAAAGCAACTCTTTAGTCAAGTAGAGAGAACTACTAAATACAATTCTAACAAAACAAATGAGATTTTTGGGTGTGTTAAAAGACACAACATTACAAATACAATGCTGAAATCCAAGCAATAAAGTTATATTATATAGAATAATTATTATTAATAGAAAAATTGCTGAACAGTAATCTTAGCCCATAGCCTGTAGTGATTTTGACAGATGCAAGATCAGTACTCCAGGCACTGCAATCCAGAAAATTGTCACAGCTGCAAACCTTATTGATGAGCTCTGCAAGCACCACAGGTTGATCTGCAGTGGATCCCATCTCACTGTGGAATATCAAAAAATGAGAGAACAGATCAGCTGGAAAAAGAAGATGCAACAGGCACACAACCAGATGCACCCGTTACATACCATCAGAAAAAACAGATAATGAAATCAATCAGAAGACCACAAGCCCCAAATCAGGATGTCTTTCATGCCTTTAATATGAATAGGTGGGAACAAGTTATCATTATACGTCTCAGAACAGGACACAATCGACTCCGCAGTCATATGTATACAAAATTCAAAATTTGCACCTCAGCCACATGTACTTGTGGACAGGCATCCCAGACTGCTGAATACATACTTCAAGACTGCACTGAATATAGTAGACTAAGGAAAATCCCTTGGCCCATAGGTACAACACTACAGACAAAACTATATGGGCCACTGCAAGAAGGACAAAAGATAGTAAAATTTATACAGGAAACAACACTGCAGATATAGACAATACTTCAGGTGAACAAAAGATAGATAGAAAAGACACAACAGCCAATATAAAATTAATCTTGGAAGGGAAAATACAAGATAAACGTGGTGGAGGCTGACCAAGACTAAGGTGGATGAGTAACATCAAAAGATGGACAAGTCAGCCTATGGCAACCTGCACCATCCAAGCAAGAGACAGTGCAGAATGGCATTCCATGGTAGCCAACCATAAATGCGGAGACAGCTCTCAATGATGATGATGATTTTTCCACTCTCTCTCTCTCTCTCTCTCTGCGTTCAGGACTCAATCAGAGTAAGGATTCCAGACTCTCATATGAAGTCAGCTGTCGGGCTAAGTGTATTGATCGCCCCCACAGACAAAACATCACAATTAGAGTCTGTCAGATCCACTCTGACTGAACACCCGTTAATACGTTGCACTGTGTTCTGTGCCAGTGGCCCAGTGCATCCGATTTCAGCCAGCATTTTATTCGGGTTTGCTTTCCCTAGCCTTTGATTGTCCCCAATCTTCCTGCAAGGCAGCAGATTGTCTTTTCTGTAGGGGGATTCTGCCCTTAGATGGTAGGCCCTCCCAGGTTTACGAGCACCATCTGCCCGAGTCACTAGAAGTGACTAACACAGACATGCACACACAAAGATGTGAGATGTGACTAACACAGACACGGACACACAAAGATATGAGATGTGACTAACACAGACATACACACACAAAGATGTGAGATGTGACTAACGCAGACATGCGCACACAAAGATATGAGATGTGACTAATACAGACATGCACACAGCGATACGAGGCATGACTAACACTGACACACATCAAGATATATGACACATGACTAACATAAACATGCACATAAAGATATGAGATATAACTGACATTGACATGCACACACAAAGATATGACACATGCCTAACATAGACATGCACACAAAGATAAGAGATATGACTAACATAGATATGCACACACAAAGATATGAGATGTGACAAACACAGACATGCACACACAAAGATATGAGATATGACTAACATAAACATGCACACAAAGACATGAGATATCACTAACCCAGACATGCACACACAAAGATATGACATATGACTAACACTGGTACACACTAAGATATGAGATATGACTAAACACAGACACACATAAAGATATGAGACATGATTAACACGGATACACCGAGATATGAGATATGACTAACATGACACACACCAAGATATGAGCCATGGCCAGCACACACAAGCTAAGATATGAGCCATGGCTAGGACAGAAACACAGCAAGATATGAGCCATGGCTTCACTAAAAAACACCAAAAAAATGAACCATGTCTAGCACAGAAACACATTAAAGTGTCCATATGCTTGGGCTTGTTGTAGTCGGCAGACTCTTCTGAACGTGGGAATCACAGGTTTCGTTAAACAGTTGTCCGGAGATTTGAGAGTGCAGTCTGATCCATAGAACGCTCTCTTGCATGTACAGATTCCCGATCGACTGTTGACAGCTGTCGTTGAAACAGTTGTCCAGACATTTGAGAGTACATATGATGTCACAGCTATCAGAACACATCTGTTCGCACTGCAGCCCAAAATTACCATCGGGACAAGTGTCTTTACACGTATAGCCAAGATGTTTACATTGTAGGCATTTCCCAGATTTTTCCTCAAATAAAGGACAGTCACTGAGACAAGACCCGGAACAGTCGTGTCCATAGATCCCATGTGAACAGTAGCCGTGACAAGTACCGATGATGACATTGCAGCCTTTACTACACCCACTACACACTGCACAAAACGACCAAGAATGCTCGTCCAGACAATAGGTGTCTGTAAATGTTTGCACCTCACATACCGTCAGTGCACTGTCGGCCTGTGAAATGGTTGGTGAGAACTCAATCTTAATGTGTGCCATTGACGTTTGTGTTTTGACTACAATAGTGTTCACAGATAAATTAGGGTATGATATATCATTATACTGGAACACTACGCCGCCACTGTCAGAGAAAGCCTTTAGAGTGGCATTCTTTACCCAAATCATAGTGCTAGCTCGATGATAGATTCGAATGATGTGAGTCTTCTGGGGCGTTGCAAAGTTCAGATACCAGTAAACAGAATTGGTTCCACTTCTCCATTGTGTGTGTGTGCAGTCATTGTCATAGAGATTGGTCTTTGTTTTGCTATTAACTGCGGCCTCTGGTCCACATCCGTCTCCTGTATAACAATCATCAAATTTGTTGGTCTGGTTTGTGATCTGTTTGAGAGCCAGTTTCCGACCCCCGCCAATGCAGATGGAGCAGATATTTGCAACTATCGCCCTTTCAATCCGTAACTTGTTGATCAGACCAGGGCAGAAGGCATCAATCTCGTACGGACTGACTACAAACCTTGATACATTGTTACATGAGGCAGAACCATTCAGTTTTACCGTGAAACTGTCCAGATATTTTAAGTCATTCGCATAAATCCTAAACCAGGAGCACGGCAAATATTGATTGAGAGTTACCTCAACTGATGTAGATGATTTTTCCACTGACAGCTATGTACTGAGGTTTCCCTTGCCATACAGGCAGATATTCTCCAACTTCAGAGCTACACCATTGCTATTTTATCATTGAGAGTTTTTGACATTTTTGGGTACATTTTTGTCTCTCTCAATTTTGTTTTGGCAGCTACAATTTTTTGCCTACTATTTTCAATTTCCAAATGTCAAGGGTTTTTTACTGTGCACAGAATGCACTCGGGACCTCCAGGTTTTGTCATTATCTGAGTAGTTTAGATATTGGATCTCACTACCAGAGACTAGGGTAGAATAAAGCTACAAAGAACCATAGATTTGATTTTGTTAAAATTCTCACTGCCTTTGGTGAGAACAGTATAAAATGTTAAGTATCACCATAGTAAGTAATCAAAATAATATAAAATGTTTGATTTCTCTGAACCCAGTAGACTTTATATATTGTGACAGACCTTTAGACATTTCTGTTCATTTATTGAAAATAATGTAGCAACCACCGGCATTGCATCTCGTTATATTAAAACACATAACAATTGAACACATTTGTGGTAAAAATTCATATAAAAATAGTTGTAAGTAAAAGTAAATTTATTAACCCTTTTGGAGGTCACAACCCTCAGGTTGGGAACAGTTGATGTTAACGTGGAAATTATAGCTGTTACTAAAGCATTACTATGGTTTGAGTCACAGCCTTATACAAATGTCTGTTTCCTCAGTGACTCAATGAGTATGCTTAGAACGACCACAACTGGCAGTGCTCAACGACAATGGTTAGAGTCTCAGGGGAGGTCTTTTCTCTTCATTTGCCAGGGTACGCAGGTGTAAGAAGTAATGAATGTGCTAACATACTTGCCAGTTTGGTCGCTGTTGAGTGCGGAAAGGGCAATGGACTGCTGTGATATTCTGAATTCCCTCAGGGACGCTTGATGAAAGAAAGACTAAAAAAATAACCCATGAATACATTTCACAAATATCATGTCAAGGTGGGAGATGCTAGATGAGAGTGCTACCCAGGAATCTAAAGAAGATTTGTCAACCAACACAACACTGGTGTCATTAGTAGCTATAAGTTGAGGGATATAATTCTGAAGATATCTCAGCACCTATGGACTTGTCCAATGTGCAAAGAGAAAGACCTGTCAGCTAAACTAAACTAGATCTAGAGGTTGCCTTTAACACCTTCGACATTTTTATTCTGTAAGTATTTTTACGTTTCAAATACTTGGGCACAATAATAACATCAGATGGGAGATGCACCACAGAAATAAAAAGCAGAAAAGCTCAGGCCAAAATAGCATTTCAGAAAATGAAAAATATCTTATGCAACAAATCTATGTCAATAAAAATGAGAAAGATAGTTCATCAGTGCTATATAGAACCAATTCTGACCCATGGAAGCGAATCATGGACAGTAGACAAACAAATGAAAAGACAATTAGAGGCCACAGAGATGGGATTTCTCAGAAGAATGTTGAAAGTTCCCTGGACAGCTAAAAAGACAAATGAGGAAGTTCTCAAAGAGGCCAACACAAAAAGGGAGCTCTTAAAAAACATCAGAAAGAAGCAATCAACATTTTTTGGGCATATCATGAGAAGAGGAAAGTTGGAATACTTGGTTACAACTGGCAAAATAAAAGGAAAGAGAGATTGCGGACGACAAAGAGAGAAAATACTGGATAGCTTGGTGTCATGGCATGGAAAACAGTCAACAACAGAACTGATACGATGCACTGTAGATAGAAGATTGTGGAGGGACATGATCACCTACGCCAACCGGTAAGGCACATGATGATGATGATGAAGCATTTTTGGGTGCACAGTGTTATACAGAAACAGTAGATCGGTTTCACACTGATTGCTTTTATGTGTTATTTGAGGGGGTGAAGGGGACATATATGGAGAGGTGCTGTTAATAAGTTTTTTAATTTTTAGTATAATAAGTTATTAGACAAAAAATAGTAGCTGCCCAGTGCTGTTAATGCTGACACTTAATATCAACTGTGTTTTACTCGAACATTGTCCTTGATCATGAGGTATTTCACAACAATTACATAGCTTGTTATCTGCTGCATTGTAATCAGTTTTCCAGAATTTGCAACATTTCCCATCACCATTATCAACAATATGTTTTATATTTATTTCTATTTCTTAATAAGCCCTCCAGTGCTCAAGTTGACTGCTGATTGTATTTACCTGAAACAAATCTGTAGAATTCTTGATCATGACCTCATAGCAACTGCTCTTGAATATTTTACCTACCGTGTTTTTATTGTTTGTAATTGATTTATCAGCAGCAGTGCTTTATTATAAGCAATGTCACTGTTTCTGCAATGTCCTTGATTTAGTTAAACTTTGTATTTTTAAGATACAAATTGTGATGTTAAACCAATGTTTGGGAAACCGTCATTTCATGCCTATATGTAACATTTTATTTAATTTGTTAAATGGTAATGCAGCTAAGTTTGTGTTCATGTATATGTCATTGTTTGTGAATTAATGTCAGTTTTTACTCAAATATTGATTTCATGTTTAATTTGGTGTGTTTAGATCATGATTTTGCCATTGTTTAGTATGTTAGTTTATTGATTTCACAATGTTCAATCTTGATTAGTTCAAGATTTTTTAGATCAACATTTGCATTGTGAAATGAGACAAAAGCTATATCAAGAGGAATACACTTGCTAATGCACTGGTTTTCTCTTTATAAAAGATCATGTTACCTTGCCACAGAAGTAGAACTCTTATTGCAGCAACCAGATATTAAAATTGCATGTTCATAACTAGCACAAAATGAAAAAATGGGGATGACCAGTTTGACCATATCCATTTGGCACTATTGGGAGACAATTTTAACTGACACAGTCATTGTATGTTGTTATGTGTATCAACCCGTATTGTCCCACAAGGAACATGTAGGACATGAGCTGAAGAATATGCAGGAAATAATGTATTAGTGCATAACACTGATACACTGTTATCAGTGAAATGATACAGTAAATGGTGTATGAGCACATAACTGTAGGAGATACAGTAATTGGGACATGAGCAAGTTACCTGTAGGAGATAAGTAATTGGGACATGAGCACATGACTGTAGGAGATACAGTAATTGGGACATGAGCGCATAACTGTAGGAGATACAGTAATTGGGACATGAGCACATAACTGTAGGAGATACAGTAAATGGGGCATGAGCACATAACTGTAGGAGATACAGTAATTGGGACATGAGGACATAGCTGTAGGAGATACAGTAATTGGGACATGAGGACATAGCTGTAGGAGATACAGTAATTGGGACATGAGGACATAGCTGTAGGAGATACAGTAATTGGGACATGAGGACATAACTGTAGGAGATACAGTAATTGGGACATGAGGACATAGCTGTAGGAGATACAGTAATTGGGACATGAGGACATAGCTGTAGGAGATACAGTAATTGGGACATGAAGACATAGCTGTAGGAGATACAGTAATTGGGACATGAGGACATAGCTGTAGGAGATACAGTAATTGGGACATGAGGACATAGCTACAGAACCTACAGTAATTCAGACATGAGCACATAACTGCAGGAGACACAGTAATTGGGACATAGTATATAATTGTCTGATTAAGACATAGTGCATAATTTAGGACTTGCAGTGATTGAGACATAGTGTTTAATTGTAGGACTTGCAGTGATTGAGACGTAGTACATAATTTAGGACTTGCAGTGATTGAGACATAGTGTTTAATTGTAGGACTTGCAGTGATTGAGACGTAGTACATAATTTAGGACTTGCAGTGATTGAGACATAGTGTTTAATTGTAGGACTTGCAGTGATTGAGACATAGTGTTTAATTGTAGGACTTGCAGTGATTGAGACATAGTGTTTAATTGTAGGACTTGCAGTGATTGAGACGTAGTACATAATTTAGGACTTGCAGTGATTGAGACATAGTGTTTAATTGTAGGACTTGCAGTGATTGAGACGTAGTACATAATTTAGGACTTGCAGTGATTGAGACGTAGTACATAATTTAGGACTTGCAGTGATTGAGACATAGTGTTTAATTGTAGGGCTTGCAGTGATTGAGACATAGTGTTTAATTGTAGGGCTTGCAGTGATTGAGACATAGTGTTTAATTGTAGGGCTTGCAGTGATTGAGACATAGTGTTTAATTGTAGGACTTGCAGTGATTGAGACATAGTGTTTAATTGTAGGGCTTGCAGTGATTGAGACATAGTGTTTAATTGTAGGACTTGCAGTGATTGAGACATAGTGTTTAATTGTAGGGCTTGCAGTGATTGAGACATAGTGTTTAATTGTAGGACTTGCAGTGATTGAGACATAGTGTTTAATTGTAGGACTTGCAGTGATTGAGACATAGTGTTTAATTGTAGGACTTGCAGTGATTGAGACATAGTACATAATTGTAGGACTTGCAGTGATACAGAAAGTCTGGTCTAGCCAAAGAGTGTAGAAATGAGGCAAAAAGCTGAGTTGTATCTTGAAAGGATGTAAAATAAACATAAAATTGTATTAAGCAGCTAAACCTGTGGCAAAAAACCGGAAAAATTCAGGTATTTCGGCAGCAGCCTTTGTCAGGTACACAATAACAGATATTAATACAAAGACAAACTCAAAAGGCAAACCAACAGGCACATTGGTCCTGGCTATTCTTCCTCTTCTGCCATTTTCTGATTTGAAATTAGTATTTGTGTTTGTTTTTGTATTAATATCTGTTATTTTGTACCAGACAAAGGCTTATTCCAAAACGTTGTAGATTGGCTCATCTCTCTACAAGTTTAGATGTTTAAATACCACATTATGTTTATTTTGTATGTTTTCTGCAGCTCTACTTGTGACCCCACATAATATTTAATACATTTTATCTTTGTTCTATCTTTATCCAGAAACCTGTCTGCATATCTAGCATCTTAACGCAGTAGTAGAAAATGTCTGGTGTGTTATGAAAAGTTGCACCATAGTTTCACCTTGAAATATCATTAAATGTTTTCAGGCAGCTTCTCTTATTGCTTGATGAATCTATATTGGAGTTTGAATTGTATTTTTTTATTTCAGTTTTGAACATTCTTTACTTCTGCATTTTGTTCATTTACACCAATAACATTCCAGTATTATGGTGTGCACATCAACTCTATTTGTTGCTGCATAATGACTTGATTTAATTCCACAATTTTAGATGGCAGTCAATATTTTGATAGAATGGATTATAATTTATCAGTTTTTTAGTAAAAATATAGTAAATTATTAAACCATGAAATTATAATTCTACAAATTGTGAGCAATTAATCAAAGACTAAGGTTCTTTTATTAACCAAATTCTTTATGTTATTTAGCCCATCATTGATACTTTTCTCTGATTTTCTTTTTTTATGTCACCAATATATCTTGCAAGTCACTCAATTTCAAATCAGAATTTTTTTTTCTTAAATGGCAGCTAATGATATTGAAGCAGGGTGGCTTATCGACGTGTACTGTGAGGTCACTGTACATTTTATACATGAGAAATGCCCAGACCTATACTATACAATTAACAGCTACATGTCATACCTGTTTTAGACTGGACACATTCTGGAGACTGGAGATTGTTCTTTGTGTTTTTCTGTTGTTGTTGATTTGTCAATTTTTTCTGAGTGCTAACACATACCTTTTCCTTCTATGACATACCTGTTTTAGCTGCTGATCTAGTCTTATTCATAGGTTCCATGAAGCAATTCTGGAAGCTGCAAATCTCATGTCAGTTAGTGATACATAAGAAAACATTTGTAGCTATACACCATTTGAAAGTATAGTTTTCTTTATCGTAATCTAATACAAGATGATACAAGATTCTATGTGACATTAGAGAACAGAATGGCTTCACTGCAGGAGGGGCATTCCCATATCTGCTCAGCCCCTGTTCCAGCAACTAACAAAGTGTTCATCACGATCGGTTATGTTGTTGTATTGAACGTATTGCGTTCTGTACAATTGCGCATATTTTACGTTCATAAAAACTGTTCCCTTGAACTTGCCGTTTTAAACTGTATACAATGCGAGCATATTATGAGATCAATAGTAGACAAAAAAGGAATTGAAGTCAACGGTCACAACATAAATAATTTGCGATAAGCGGATGACACAGTCTTATTGAGTTATTTGCGGGCCATCATCATTACACTCCGAACATGTCCATAGGTGCTCAGATCCCCTCCTCAGCAAGTCCCGCAGTGTCCAGCGACTGACGACTCCAGTTCTATATTGGTTGATAAGTCTTCTTACACGTCCACTAAGTTTCTCATTTCTGGCTGTGCCCATCTTAATTCCCATTTCCATCATCCGAAGAAGTGACGTGAACTCATGGTTGTCGAAGTCCTGTGCTCTTCCCACATCTCAGAGGGCATTGATGATGTCCGCCCGATCCATCGGTTGCCCGTCCTCAACGACAGCGCAGCTAGCCAACCTGTCCGCTCTTTCATTTCCCCGTACTCCCGCATGTCCAGGGACATAGACGAAGGTGACCTTATGTATTTTGGACTTCTGCAATGACTCTACCGGTATCCACTCCTCACCAACGCTGATATTGGTAAGCCCACAGACCTGTTTGATGACATCTTCTGCTCGGCCTACCCATGATTTGCCTCTTTTTAGCCTGGCACCTTTCCCTGTGTTGAGCACGTGGTGCAATAGATGCTCTTTATCTGTACTAATCTTCAGGTATGCTCGTGCTCTCCAAATCTTGATTCTGTCATCCATGGTTGGAAAGTCAAGAAGATACCTCATTGCTACACAGGGAGTGTCCCTTGTACATCCCAAGATAATGCGCATGGCTTCATTTTGTATTTTCTCCAGCCTATCAATTAGAGTCGTACTGACAGTAAGAATGCCAGGGCATACTCGATTGGTGCGAGGACTAATCCCTGGAACAGAAGAGTAAGTAGCCTCTGCTCAATGTTGGCAGCTGCCATGACCTTCAAGGCAGCTAATCCTTTGCAGGATTTTGTTATCACATGGTTGACGTGGTCCCGAAAACACAGGCTGCGATAAAACTTAACTCCGAGGTATGTCATCAACTTGTCCCTGGTCACCTCATCAGCTCCCATTCGTACTACCGGTGTGGTCGTATTAACGATATGATTGTTAAGGGAGAACCATAAAACTGACATTTTATTAGGATTAACCAAGACACCTGAAACCCCACACCAGGAAGAAATGCGATCGAGTTCGTCTTGCATTGTGGAGGCGATTCCTCGTCTGTCTCTTCCCTGTCGATATACCAGAATATCATCAGCAAAAGTCATAGTTCTTCCCCTCCCATCCAGCTGTTGTTCCGTGATCGTTATTGTGTACACGTTAAATAGAACTGGTGACAATGGTGAGCCTTGTGGCAGCCCAGGACAAATGGATGTTGGCTCGGAAGACCAACTTCCACATCTCAGTATCACCTTTCTCTGAAACAGTGCCGCGGCGATCAATCTAATGAGGAAGGGGTGCACCGTCAGTTTTTGGAGCATATGCATGAGATATTCAAATGGTACCCTGTTGTATGCATCCTCCAGATCTATAGCAGCAGCACATGTCTCCTCTCGTCTGTAGAAGCCTTCGAAGACTTCATAGGCGAAGACTGCCGCATTGAGCCGTGTCTCTTTGTTATATCTATAACCTCCGAGTGTGGGTGGGAATGCACGTTTTTGTTCAAGGTGACAGGTGAGGACATGAGCAACTATTTTCTCCAGTAGCTTACCCGCAGTGTTCTGCATTGTGATGATTCTGTAGGCACTGATCTGAGAATGGTCCTTGTTTGGCTTCGGTAGTGGTAGTAAGTAGCTGTGTAGTTGCTCCTCCTTAATCTGGCCACTTTGAATGCTGGCATTAAACTCATTGGCCAGTTTTGTCAAGTCGTCGTCAGCTAAATCGCCTATGTCATCGTACCGAACACCATCTGGACCAGGAGCAGTGTAGTGTGACCTTTTAAGTGTTGTCCGAATGGTATCGGTTGTGAGATCTTCCAGCACTACATCCTTACACAATTTGGACAGCGATTCCCATATCCTCATTAGTACAGCCTCGTTTCTTTGGTCCGTCTGCTCAATGTAGCGGGCAAGCAGGGCCTTCCCTTTGCTCTCATCAGATTTGTGCCATATCCGGCCTGTGCTCTGAAAGTCTGGTATGCCTCTGTGTCGTGTTGTGCCATTCATGCTCTGATGAAGGCGCCAGAATGTGGCTAGCGATTTTTCTGAGCACACTTTGCTACAGAAGTCATCCCATTTGGCATCCTAAGCACATAGTTTAAAGTGCTTCATTTTTTGGTCGACCATTTCTTTCAGACGCTTCAAGAGCGCAGGTTGTGTTCTTCCATTCTTTCTGGCTTTCTGCCGTCCTGGTCTGTTTTCTCATAGTGGAATGTGTGGAGCTATCTTTTCTGGCTTCTATTCCTGCTTTTCTCAATTAGGAGGACACATGGATAGTGATCACTTCCGTGGAACCCCAGTGCACTCCACCTGCAAACCGGTGCGAAGGTGGAAGACACCAGTGCCAGGTCTATGACACTATCAGAGTCCCATGTTCGAGTGACCATTCGTGTTGCCCTTCCATCATTTAAGCACACTAAATCGATTGACACTACGAACGCACTAGGTGCGTTCTTTATATCTTCTCCCTGCTTGTTGGTTATGACATTACCCCACTGGTTGCCCCTAGCATTAAAGTCTCCGCAGAAAATGACGTTCTCTTCCTCGAAGTCGAAGAGATTCTGCCATTGTTGTGTGTTCACCTCCCATTACAGGCATACACATTTTCAATTACGAAATGAACTGGGTCTGCACTCTAACCGCAAGTACCTGCAATTCTGCACTGTCCCACGCAGACACATCAATCTCAGCTGCCACCATATTGTTGCACACAAGGATCGCCTGCCCAAGGTGTCGCCTATTGTAGAAACAGTGAAATCCAGGAGTACTTACTGTTCTGTCACAAAGAAGAGTTTCTTGCATAATCATTATATCGGCGCTGCACAGTAGCTTACCAAGAATGGACCGTCGTTGATTTATGGACCCACAATTCCAATATGTTACGTGCACATACTTTAGGTCTAGCCTCACAGTCTTAATAGCAGAGACAGAATGAACTACAAGAAATGATAGACATTATAGTAAAAGAAAGCAACAAAAAAAGGTCTCAGTCTGAGTAGTAAGAAAACGGCAGTAATGGTCATATCAAAGAAATAATCTTCACTATTATGCAGCATAAAAATAAACAGGACAAATCTGAAACAAGTGCATCGCGTCAAATACTTGGGTACAATATCATCAGATGGAAGATGCACCATAGAAATAAGCAGAATAGCTCAGGCCAAAATAGATTTCAGAAAATGAAAAATATCTTATGCAACAAATCTATGTTAATAAAAGTGGGAAAGAGAGTTCATCGGTGCTATATAGAACCAATTCTGACCTATGGAAGCTAATCACGGACAGTAGACAAACAAATGAAAAGTCAATTAGAGGCCACAGAGATGGGATTTCTCAGAAGAATGTTGAAAGTTCCCTGTACAGTTAAAAAGACCAATGAGGAAATTCTGAAAGAGGCCAACACAAAAAGGGAACTCCCTAAAAAACATCAGAAAGAAACAATCAACATTTTTTGGGCACATCATGAGAAGAGGAAAGTTGGAATTCTTGGTTACAACTGACAAAATAAAAGGAAATAGAGATCGCGGACGACAAAGAGAGAAAATACTGGATAGCTTGGTGTCATGGCATGGAAAACAGTCATCAACAGAACTGAGACGGTGCACTGTAGATAGAAGATTGTGGAAGGTCATGATCGCCACGCCAACCGGTAAGGCACATGATGATGATAAATGCACGCAGCTCAAAATTTCTGGTTCGTGGTAACGGCCGTCATGGCAGCATAATATCCGTGCTCCAAGAATCGCTGTCCCAACGAATGAAATCAGGCCTACACTTCGGTAAAACATTCGATCCGACTGCAGTCCAGCTGGTGACAAATTTGCAGTCGAACGCAGATCACAAATCCTGTCCCAGGAAAAATCCAGGACCTGGTACCGTTCCACTAACTCAACCCCCAGTTGCCTGCAGCACGCGGGCGTCAAAACCATGTTGATTTTGTGTCAGGTGAATGGGACTGGACTACTGTTGTCTCCACAAACAAAATTCCAAACCAGAAAAAGAACAGTTGAAACCACATTGCAGCAAGAATGTCACTAGTCATGAACCTGATTCGACTAAGAGGTCAACTATGCCCCGCACCAACCGGTTGTCATTCTATATGATAGACAAAATAATTTACAGTTCATTTAATCAAAATCTTTTAGACCACTTTTGGAGTATAGGTCACAGACAAAGTATCTCCATCCATCCCTATTCTTGGACATTTTCTCTACTTATCTCCAGTCTAGGTCAATGTCTTTGGGGGTTTCGATGACTTCACTTCTTAATTTATTCCTGTGCCTTCTCTGTCCATGTGGGTTCAAGTTTTTGTCTGCAATGCTGGCATCAGTTTTCCTTGGGGTGTGTCCAATTCATCGCCTTTTTATATTCATACTCTGTTGCTCAATTTGTCTTTGTTTTGTTCTTTCACATTTATCCTCATTTCTGATGTTCACAGTGTCTCTCATACAATTGTTGACAAATGTTTGTAATATTTAGTTTGGGAAGAATTGAAAACAAAATTGGAAAAAAATTGTATGGTAAAAGTTTTACGACACAAATTTGAACGACGTTTCGGTTCAATAGACCTTCAACAGAAACAAACAACACACACAGGTGCGGGCTGTAATAACCCTGCCGGTGGGAGGGTCAACAACGTGTAAAGGGTTCTAAAAATATGCGAGTGCGGGCAACACTGTCTAGGTTGCCTCGACTACAACGCCACCGACAATGTATATATATATATATATATATATATATATATATATATATATATATATATATATATATATATATATATATGATTTGTTTAATATGTATAGTGAGATTATTTTAAATTTCTTAAGAGGCATGCCTGGAATAACAATCGGAGGTCATAATATAAATAATCTAAAGTATGCTGATGATAGTCTTAATCGCTAAGAGTGAAAATTAGTTACAGAAATGTTAGACATTATAGTGAAAGAAAGCAAAAATAAAGGACTCAGCCTTAATAGCAAAAGGACAGAAGTAAAAGTAACAGCAAAGAAAAAGACATAATCTCAGTGCAAAGTAAAGACAAGTGGAACAATATTAAAACAGGTAAATTAATTTAAATATTTGGGAACTTTGTTAACTTCAGACGGAAGATGTACAAAAGAGGTGAGATGCAGAATGGCTCAGGCAAAAGCAGCTTTCCAAAAAATGAGGAAGATACTATGCAATCCATTTTTGACAATAGGAACAAGAACAAGAGTTCTTAAATCGTACGTTGAGTCAGTCTTAATATATTGATATCAATGGCGGAGAGTAGGACAACTGACAAAAAAAGCACTAGTGTCTGTAGAAATGTGGTTTTACAGAAGAATGTTGAGAATACCATGGACAGCTAAGAAGAGTAATGAAAACGTTCTGAAAGAGGCCAAAGCAAAAAGAAAAAAATTCCCCATATTAGGATGAAACAATCATAATTATTTGGTCATGTAATGAGAAGAGAACAGCTGGACTATATTGTAACAACTGGGAAAATTGAAGGACGAAGATATAGAGGGAAGCAAAGATAAAAGATACCAGACAGCTTAAGAGTATGGCTTGGCAGAAGGTCAACAACATAAATGATAAATAACTGTCGAGATCAAAAGTTGTGGAGAGACATGATCACCTACGCCAGCAGGCATAGTACTTGGTGATAAGGATATATATATATATATATATATATATATATATATATATATATATACATACACATATATCTACACCCATACATATGAATACATACAAGCATATACATGTAGAAATGTGCATATAACGCCCACATAACCAGAAGAGTCCACACCAAGGTCAGTGTGCATACACAAAAGAGAAAGAATAGAACAGAAGAATAATAAGTACTTGAAAGTAGGAAAGAATGAGATGTCTGAGAGTGGGGTACAAAAAGGATATGTGAAAGGTAAGCAGCACAGATAAAAGAGGTATAGGAGACCACCAAAGTATCGCAGTTGGGTCTAGTGGAGGAGAGCTGTGAATAGCATAGCAAAGTGGGTTTACTAGTATGCCCAAAAATGGGCAGCAGAGGAGACCAAACACGGGGGGAGGAGCATGTAAAGGGAAACTGTATACGAGTGAGATACATTCATGCCTCATGGGGTCAACGAACTCAATAAGACTATAAGACGATTCTCCAAATTCTCGGTTGGGATCGAACCCTACCCCTTCACCTTTGTAGTCCAGTTCACTAACCAATGAGCTATCGCGGCTCCCGCCTATATAGTGCCATTGCTCAAAAAGAACAAGTCTCCAGATGACCCCAGAAGCTATCATCCCATATCCCCAACATCATGCATAGGTAAAATAGCTGAGAGTATGGTCAATAGCAGACTATACTGTTATCTGGAAACCTCTAACACCCTGTGCTACGAACAAGCTGGTTTCAGGGCAGGCAATAACACAGAAGACCAAATCGTCAGGTTAATACAACAGGTCCAAGATGGATTTCAGAAGAGACAACATACTCAATCCACGCGTTAAAAACGTTGCACTGTGTTCTGCGCCAGTGACCCAGTGCATCCGATTTCAGCCAGCATTTTATTCAGGTTTGCTTTCCTTAGCCTTTGATTGTCCCCAATCTTCCTGCAAGGCAGCAGATCAACACACTTAACCTGACAGCTGACTTCATGTGAGTGTCTGGAATCCTACTCTGACTCTGATTGAGTCCTGATCGCAGAAAGAGAGAGAGAGAGAGAGAGAGAGAGAGAGAGAGAGAAAGAGAGAGAGAGCGATACTCAATCCATCCTAGTAGACATGCAACAGGCTTGTGATAAGAGTCTGTCGTAAGTTACTTTTGATGATGATGATGATGATGCGGTCGCCCGATGATTTGAGGTATTCTAGCGGATACGAACCGTAGACTTCCTCCTCGTCATCCGCCCTTAAAAGGACGTTAAGTGGACGTAGTTACGTTGTGTTGAAGTTTGCAGTGTAACACTGTGATATCTGCGCCTTTCGGCCCAACACATCCGACTTCAGCCGACATTTTTGAGTACCGGGTTTGTCTTCCCTCTTCGATCCCTGCTCGCTTGGCCAGACTAGACAGGTTAGTCTGTTTCTGGAGGCACCGCGGAGAGGTGTAGCAGGGTCTGGATGGTTCTGGTTCACCGATCCTGGCGCAAGCCATCAGTTATGAGTCACTGACGACTTCCAGCTCTGGTGCTGGGTGGGGCGCGCCTTTGCCTCCGTAAGTTACTTTTATTGAAGATGAGAGATGCCGGAATACATGGGAAACTGTAAAAATGGGTCAAATATTTCCTAGTTGATAGAACAATACAAACTAAATTAAATGAATCCATATCAGACAAAGAGGTACTAGAAAAAGGATTACCACAGGGATCACCACTCAGTTGTACCCTTTTTTATATATATATCAATGATCTGACCAAAACCCTGATAAATAAAAAAAAAAGCTCTCTGTGCGGATGATCTGGCCATGTGGAGTACGAATGAAAATATTCGAACAGCTGAAGCACAACTAAATAAAGACCTGAGGCACCTAGAAGAATACTGTAATATCTGGAAAATGAAAACAAATATGCAGAAAACAGTATATACAGTATTTACTAAAAGTAACAAAATAGCTAATGCAATAATCAAACTCAATCTCCAACACAATAGTCTACAAAAAAGAGGAACACCCTACATATTTAGGAATACAACTAGACCGACAATTGAACCTGAAGAAACACGTAGAGAATCTCACTAAGAAGGCAACACAAAGACTCTAACTATTGAAAAAGCTTTCCAGTACCTTATGGGGAGCAGATAAAGAAACACCTAGAAATCTCTATCTGGGATTTGTTCGCTCTGTTTTGGATTATAGTAGCTTGCTCCTAGCGACATGCAGCAAAACAACTATCATGGCACTGGACAAGATACAAAATAATGCATTACGACTCATCAGTGATGCGATGAGGTCCACTCCAGTTGCAGCCTGTGAAATTCACTGCAATGTTGAACCTTTAGAGTTGAGGAGAAACAAGGCCGCTATGGTGCTCTATGAAAGACAAAAAAGAATGGAGAAGGACCACCCTAACAGAAAATTAGTAGATACATGGACTCTAAAACAAAGAATTAAGCAGATGTCAGTATTATAACATGTTAGAAATATACAAGAGAAATTCCATCTACCTGAAAAACGACTACAAATATCAAGAGTCATCAAAGAAATGCCACCAAGTACAAATTTTTAAAATCCAGAAATAATGTAGATATGTGACAAAACAGATAAAAGGGTAGACCTAGTATCAGTAACACTAGCAGCAAAGAAAACAATAGATACTTATCCAGAGGATTGGATATATATATACACAGATGGTGCAGCCACTTCAAAAGCTGGATATGGAATATTAATACATTATCCAGATGAAACAGCAGAAGAAATATGTGGCCCTTGTGGTGAAGTCTGTAACAATTATGAAGCAGAAATAACAGCTATAGAAACAGCAATTTATCATTTAAATACGATTTTCGATACCACACCATCAAAGAAAACAAATAGTTATATTTACGGATTCCAAATCGGCTCTGCAAGCACTGGGAAACAACACGAACAAACCAGAACTCACACAGCTTATAATAGATACAGACAAACTCATTGAAACACATAACATAAGATTGGCAATGCAATGGATCCCGGGACACTCAAATATACCAGGAAATTATAAGGCAGATACATTAGCTAAGAGAGGATCCAGACAGACATAGATACAGACATCCATCACACTAGACACAGCCAAACAAGTCATAAACTCCAACAGTAGGGAGGAGTGGTTGAATGGATGGGCCTTAGGGAAAACAGGGAGAGAGCTTTTTAAATATATGGCAAGACCAAATCCACAAGACAACATCAACAACCTAACAAGAAGAGATCAAACCACCATCTTCAGACTGAGAACAGGACATGTTATGCTGAATAACCACATTAATAGAATACAACAAAACCATACCCCAGTATGTCCACTCTGTAATCACCCACAAGAAACTGTAGAACATCACCTGTTTCAATGTCAAAAGCTTACTGACATCAGAACAACGCTTCCTCAAAGACCCTCCAAATGGAATACTCTGTACGGAACAACAGCAGAACTTAAAAATACCTGCAGATACTACTACATGGCATTGGGCCAAAGGGCATTAGCTCAAAGGTCGCTGAATCCATAACAACAACAACAACATATGTAAATTCTATCCGTCTTGTTTGGGACGAAAATGTCTCGATGACTTTGTCATTGAAAGTACTGTTGGGTTAGTTTCCAAGTTTATCAATAGAGTTTATTGAGATCTCTGTGTTGTGTTTAGATGCTTGCTCTGCCATCATATCGTCGGCAGTAATGAACAAGAAATAATAAAAGTTCGTTATGAAGTTATTAATGAATAAGCTATACATATTTAAATCAACGTAATTTAAAACTTGAAGTTCAACAAAATTATATATGCCCAAATGAATTTAATATAAAACTATTTGCTTATATAAGACACTACATTCGCGTACGGCAAAAATAAAAACGTCTCAATTTTTGTTTATAAACTGATAGCTCGTAGTGCTACTGTTACTGACAGTTGAGATGTCTATGTGCCTAATTTTTTTTTATGGCGCATAATGTAGTTATAAATAGTTAAGGAAGTGCCAGTATTCAGACATAGTTTCACTTTTACTTTCTGGCGCTTCTAAATGGCTAGTACTAAAAATAATCCATGAAACCGCATTAGTGTAGAGGTAGCTTAGCCGTATAATTTTTGCTTCCTGTTTTGAATGTCAAGGTCGTGAATTTCCTCGTTCAAATGGGTGAGAAATGTACGCTAGTTACTATTCTATCTTTACGTCACATAGTACCATTGCTGGTGTATGACGGGGATGATGAGGGTGTTGAGGGTGGCACATGATGGTGTTGAGGGTGGCACATGATGATGATAGGAAGGGGTGATTGGTGTTGAGGGTGGCACATGATGATAGGAAGGTTTGCTGTTGAGGGTGGCACATGATGATGATGTGTCACTTAAAAATCGCTATAATCACACCTGGTACATGATACTACAATAACACACCCTGTGCCGACCAACCCCGTTTCCCCACCCTCGTTGCAGATAGTCGTATTTACCTTTTCCTAACCCCCTTCAACGTCATTGCTTGTCAGCATTTTTTTTTACATGTCGCCTCCTGTTGCCTAATACCCACCTCACACATGATGATACTAATAACACTCGACCAATAAAGGCACCCCCCTTTCCCCACCCGCACGCCTCGATAGCCGGCGACGACCCGCCATCCGACCCGCAAGATAGCCGGCGACGACCCGCCATCCCCACAAGTTTTAGAACCGCTGTCGCCCGACTACTTTTAGAACCGCTGTCCCCCGAGATAACCGGCGAGCGAGCGACGCACCACGAGATAAGCCGTCACGCACCAACGCAAACCACGAGCGACGCGCCGATCACGAGATAAGCCGTCACGCACCAACGCATACCACCGAGATTACCGTCACGACCACCGAGATAATAAGCCGATTATCGGACTTTTGCACGGATTTGGTGCCAGTTTCGTGCGGTTTTGATGCCAAATCTATTGTCTTTCGGTGCATGCACATGCACTTTTGGTGGTCAAAAACAGCCACACCTACTACTACCGTGGGCTTCGAACTCTAGAGGTCTCAATCTATCGTAGGGCAGTTTCTGTTTCATTCACAAACGTAATAGTGGCCAGAGGAAAACCTTGCTTTAATAAATGCAAATCAAAGCAAATAAATCATATTGGCAAACGAAATGTGTAATAGAATATTAGACAATTTGTAATATAATTATACAAACAAATATAATAAATTATCATTTCCTTTTATAATTCGTTAATATTGTTCAAGGATACCGGTGGTAGCTGCGCAAACATAGAGAATACGCCACTGATGACACCATAATGCCAACACCAGATACAGGAGAGTTTATCGAAAATAGGAAAGCATCCTTATCTCCATTAGGTTGTCAACATATAAAGCCTGTTTTCTTTTGAATATAGCCTTGACACACTTTCCCCAATCAGTTGTCATGTCAACAAATATAGTCTGCTTTCGTTTGAATCTAATCTTGACAAAATCTCCCCAATCAATTGTCAACCCAAAATATATAGCCTGCATTCGTTTGAATATAATCTTGACAAACTCTCCACAATTAGTTCTGTTCATGTCTAACACTCAAGATCACATTCGCAGGTGCCTTTGTGACGACTGAAGAATACAGTCTTGTTTTTGTAGCACGTAGCTGTCTCGTGTATATGAATTCCGGACGCAATCCACTAGACATAAATGATGCGTCATCTTGCGTGACGTTGATGGATGCCAATGCTGAGAATCCTCAGATTACCCAACACATTGATGTTTATTGTTCCATCACTCCAGAATATCCATAGAACGTCCTTCATGTCTAACCAGCGCATTACATTTTACTTTTCATATATTCATAAAAGGATAGAATCATGTCTATTAGCTTTCAGTGGCACAGCGCCTTTGTGAAGGCATGCTCAAATGAATCTACTAAAATTTATTTGTGATATTATATTATTAATTGTGTAAAATTATTAATACAGCATTGTTATAGTCCGTTCAGAAATTCATAATCACACCTGAATTAGTTTTGCGTGATAACCGCTTGTTATTTTGGTTTCAAATTTTGCATGCAATCTTAGAATATTGATGACGCAAAGATTTTGGTATTTTTTATTCCACAAACACAACAGATTTTGCACATCAGCGAATTCCTTTGATCTTTTATGATGATATCACACATGTTGATTCAAATTTTAGAGTTTACAGTAATCGTGTAAAATTTTCCAGTTTACTGCAATTCTTGTCAGAGGCGTATCTACATAGTGCTTAATTGTGGGTGTTGTTCGTTATGTGTATTTGCAAACATTAATTCAATTGGTTACAATTAGTCTTGTCCTTCGGTCACCATTAGACCCCAGTGAAAACGCGTCCTATATCCATGGGACTCAACTTGCACCTGAACTTGAACTTGGATATGACCTCGCTTAAGTTCACCTCCACCTCGTCGATGATCTCCTCGCTGCTTGGCGGCGACACTGACACCACCCAACTATGTACTGGTTCGCACCAGGTGGGCACTCTGAACCCACCCGGCACGGCTGCAAGATGATGATTATTACAACTGGTACTGGCGGTCACACTGAAACCCCCAGCACCTTCTTGGTTGGCACCAGGTGGTCTTTCTGAAACCACACAGAGCTGCTGCAATATAATGATGATGATCGACAGCCCAGGACCACTCAGGTTATTCTGAGCTCGCCCTGGTGTTCTCCGGTAGGAGGTAATTCCCTCCCATATTGCTCCTTGATCGCAATCTGTACTTCACGTTGTGCTGCTGTTACCTGCAACCCCGTTTGGCCCGTTCTTCGCGAAGGTAATATAGTGCCAAGGCAAATGATGAAATCAACTCTCTTGAACAGAAACACAATTGAATTTATTTACAACCGGACCACATGCGTGACCTCAACAATACATCTGTAACATCATGGCATGATATATGACACTCTGGATCTTATAAAGCTATCAACCCTCTACACACGGTTGACGCTATGCTGTCCATGTGTACACACATGGTTCTGGTTAATATCACTAGGCGACTAACAACCGTCTATATATGGTAGGAGCAGTTTATTCCCTAATGTCTCTTGCACAAATCTTGTACATAAATGGTTCTCATTATTGTCTCTAAGCTGCTACCATCGTCTACACATGTTCGAAGCTATGATATAGATATATATACATTCTCTACTGTCTCTTGTACATATCTTGTACACAAATGGTTCTGCTTAATGTCTCTGGGCGGTTAACAACCGTCTATACATGGCAGGAACTGTCTGTTCCCTAAATCTCTTGCCCATCGTGGTACATGATAGATTCACATTATCGTCTATTAACGGCCACTCTAGCCTAGACTGACAAACTCATGTACTACAATTTGTAGCTACACTACATTGCTAATTGACTGGAGTATCACAACTCTTTCTGTCAATCATACCTAGTTATGTCCATAGCACCGGACTCTAGCTAGTTCATGTAATCGCTTAGTATCACATTTTAATATCATTACCACCTAGTTAAACACAAGTAATTATTTCCTGAGAACTTACTATACTTAATTTCACAACCTTATCACTTACTGTCCTTTTCGAAAACATTTCCACATCTTAACATAGAAGATAACCTTCCCGCTAACGGTACCGTATTGTCAACATGACAATCCGTCCGCAACTAGCGCCCGCTGCCTGTCGAATGACCGTTCACTCGTACAACCTTTTCTCCTCTAACATTAGTCTCGCTTTCGAAAAACCTTTGTCTCGAACCTGTTCACACGCACTCTTCCTATTTCTCGTGGATCATGAATCGTCTCCCGATCTCGTCTCATCTGACCTTCACATATCCCCTCTCCGTCTTCTATCACCCCCTAAATACCCACTGTTTCATCAGGACGTCCTAACTGCAGCTGGAATTGAATTCATCTTAATTTTAATCATTCCGAATCTTACGATTCCAAGAGGTTGATAATCATTACTGGCTGGACAAATAGTAATCCATCTTGTTTCCAGTACTCATCTTCCACCCGCAGCACATGTTCAACACACTTCTTCCAGAACGGAATGTCTATTTTTGAGAGAGACTCGCGTGTCAGAACTTCAACATCACACATTTTAAACGTCCTGTTCTGTTCTGCAACTTGTACTTTGATGTGATCCCAGACAAGTTCGATTGGATTAAAGTGCGCATGATATGCAGGGAGTCGAAGAGAGTCGTGGCCGTATTTCTCAATGATTTTGTCAACATGGTACACCTTTTTCTTATTCGTATTCTTCACAAGTTGTAACAATTCGGGTGTTAAATATGTGTCGTCAAATTTGACATTTTCATTCGCAAGCCATGTCCTAATTTGCTCTTTTGTATTTGATGCAGTATGCACTTTGTCTTCCTCTGATACGACATTGTGGTATGATGCATTATCCATGACTATGCATGAAGGTCTCTCCAGGATTGATAAAAGATCGTTCTCCAACCAGTGCTTGAAAATGTTTCCATTCATTTCAGTATGGTAGTCCCTACCGTCGGTACTTTTTGATTGGAAAATAAGTCCCGCGTCATGGACAAGGCCGTTTTCAGTGCTTCCAGCATGCGTTAATATAATGCGTTGGCTTTTGCTGCTCGGAATTGTTCTTTTGAGTTTGCATTTACTGACTGCAAACGGTAATTAATGCCAAGGCCGTGGTGCGTCATGTCGTTCAATAACAATTAAGTTTTGTGCACGGGATTTTCCTGAAGTTAGTGTTTCTGCAATAGCCAAACTATTTTACGTGAACGACCGCACCAAATTAATGTATACATCCTAAAATGGTGTCAAATTCGAACAGGGTGAATTTAATATAGCCTAAAGAAGAAAACTTTTAAACTAGATCAAATTTCTCAGAGCAAAAAATATTTCTATAACGTCATCAATATTCTAAGATTGCATGCACAATTTGAAAGTAAAATAACAAACGGTTATCACGCAAAACTAATTCAAGTGTGATTATGAATTTCTGAACGGACTATAACTGTAATTTATGCAAGTCCTGAATTTCAGAGGTTGCATATTTTTGAACTTGTCAATTTCATGAAAGATAATCATTTCGATTTTGGACTGAAAGAACTGTATACAATGAATGAATTTATTTTGACTATTTCTTGTACCTCCATTGTCTGCTTTGATGTGGATACATAGTTGATGTAGGTGTATAGTCAAGATCGTTTGACTGGCTTGTGTCTTATTTATGTAGGAAAGGAAATGTTACAAGACATAAGATTGAAAGACTCCTTTTTTTTTAAATTTAGTGATGTAAAAACAAAGGGACAAAGACACATGAAATGATTATAGGTAACACCTGGTTCAAACAACATCCTAGGCGACTATGGACATGGCAAAGCCCAGACAAAAAAGTACACAATCAAATTGATTTTATACTGGTACAGAGAAGATTCAGGAATGGGCTAACATCTGTTAAAACAAGGCCAGGAGCAGATTGCAATAGTGACCATGTACCAGTTGTTGGAAAGATAAGAATAAAACTGCAGAATACACAGAAATCACCAAGAAATATAAAACTAGAACTAGATATGCTTAGAGTAGATAGACAGATGAGTGATAAGTACAGTACGATAGTACAAAATAGATATAATGCTATTGAAAAAATACAGGACATCAAGGAACAGTGGGAAATGCTCAAACAATCGATTCAGCAAACATCAAAAGAAGTAATACCAGTGACTAAAAGAATCAACAAAAAGAAATGGATGACAGAAGAAATATTACAACTAATGGACGAAAGAAGAAAAGATAAGAAAGAAGAACGAGCATACAAAATATTGCACAAAGAGATCCAAAACAAGTGCAGAGAAGCAAAGGAAGGATGGTTAAAACAGAACTGTGAAGAAATGGAAAAACAACAAAAGAAAGACCCATAATTTATGCACAATCAGTTAAATGAATTAACAGGAAGAAAAGAAGTCAAAGTATCAGGATGTGTGAAATCAAAGGAAGGAAATATAATAATGGGACAGGAGAAGACAATGGAAAGATGGACAGAATATATCAGTCAACTCTATGATGATGAGAGACCAGAATTAAACAGTTCAAATGAAGACACAGTACCACCAATAATGCAGAGTGAAGTGGAGGATGCAATTCAACACACGAAAAGAGGCAAAGCTCCAGGTCCTGACAATATAACAATCGAAGAGATAAATGCATTAGGAGAGCTGGGAGTATAAGTCATAACAAAATTACTCAATGATATATATAACACTGGACATATACCTGAGGATCTACTAAAATCTATCTTTGTAGCCATACCGAAGAAGCCAGGCGCCACTGATTGTGAAGACCATCGCACTATTTGTCTCATGAGCCATATGACTAAAATATTACTAAGAATCATCATGAGACGTGTAAGAAACAAAATGAAGCCAGAAATAAGTGAGGAACAACGTGGATTTGTGGAAGGAAAGGGCACCAATAATGCAATATACATCTTAAGGACATTGATAGAAAGATCTATAGAGGTAAAGAAAGATCTATATATGTGCTTTATAGACTACACGAAAGCATTTGACAAAGTAAAGCATGTGGGAATAATAAATATGCTGCAGAAATTAAACATTGATGGCAAGGATCTGCGAATCATAAAAAACATGTACTGGCAACAGACAGCAGCTATACGAATTAACAACCAAACAGGACAATTCCAATATATAAAACAAGGAGTCAGACAAGGCTGTGTTCTGTCACCGGATTTGTTTTTCACTTTACAGCGAATATATTATGAGATCAATAGTAGACAAAAAAGGAATTGAAGTCAACGGTCACAACATAAATAATTTGCGATATGCGGATGACACAGTCTTAATAGCAGAGACAGAGAACGAACTACAAGAAATGATAGACATAATAGTAGAAGAAAGCAACAAGAAAGGTCTCAGACTGAATAGTAAGAAAACAGAAGTAATGGTTATATCGAAGAAACAATCGCAACCATCATGCAGCATAAAAATAAAGGAGACAAATCTGAAACAAGTACAACGTTTCAAATACTTGGGCACAATAATTACATCAGATGGGAGATGCACCACAGAAATAAAAAGCAGAATAGCTCAGGCCAAAATAGCATTTCAGAAAATGAAAAATATGTTATGCAACAAATCTATGTCAATAAAAATGAGAAAGAGAGTTTATCGGTGCTATATAGAACCAATTCTGACCTATGGGAGCGAATCATGGACAGTAGACAAACAAATGAAAAGACGATTAGAGGCCACAGAGATGGGATTTCTCAGAAGAATGTTGAAAGTTCCCTGGACAGCTAAAAAGACAAATGAGGAAGTTCTCAAAGAGGCCAACACAAAAAGGGAGCTCTTAAAAAACATCAGAAAGAAGCAATCAACATTTTTCGGGCACATCATGAGAAGAGGAAAGTTGGAATACTTGGTTACAACTGGCAAAATAAAAGGAAAGAGAGATCGCGGACGACAAAGAGAGAAAATACTGGATAGCTTGGTGTCATGGCATAGAAAACAGTCAACAACAGAACTGATACGATGCACTGTAGATAGAAGATTGTGGAGGGACATGATCGCCTACGCCAATCGGCAGGGTACATGATGATGATGAGTGATGTAAACGTTTCTGAGTAAAGGAAGGAGGCTGGAATTAATATACTTCTTCTTTCCTTCCTCATTTGCCTTTCAGCGTCGAGGGGAGATATAATTTACGCTCATTTGCTCTTCTGTTTGACTCTGTTGCTGTTATGTTTCCTAGTGTTTCTAATAATCTGTCAATCCATCTTTTTCTTGGTCGGCATTTGGGTCTGTTGTTCTCGCAAAGTTTATTGAAGGCTTTTTGTGCCTTATCTTTTTGCCATTTTGTCTTTTGTTTCTGTATATATTTTATGATAGGGGCTATTCCTAGCTTGTTTTCTCAGTTCTTCATTTCTGATCAGGCTGTTTCCTGTGATTCTAACACATTTCATCTCGATGATGAGATGTGATGAAGAATCTTCATCTCCACTTTGGTTTTAATAGATTTGAATTTCGTGATTGTTAACAAAAAAGAAATTGCTTATCTTTAGTAGTGTAATATAAATTAACACACGGTAGAAGGTTTTACTAACTAGCAGAAGTTTTTAGGTGCCTGTATGTTTGTTAATGCAACACATTGCGGTGAAGTGTGGACTATACCGTTGAAGAATCCAAGAATGTCCTTGAGTACAAGTGTTATAGACAAATACTCAGGATGTATGTACAGAGAAAAGAATAAATATGTACTTGTAGCAACAGGATCAGTGTTATTGGTTATTGGTTATGGAAGGCCTCGGTTTCACAGCAAACGAATTAAAATCCATAATTGCTCAACCGCCCGTGCCAGTGGAATCATCCGAATTACTAATTCATCTCCCAAACAAAGAAAGGTAACTGTAGTCCCCATCGTAGCAGTCTCAGCACACGCCAAAAGACATAAGGCGAAACCGCGCAGAAAGTGAACACAGCCAACTGTTCCCCGTCATACGATATCATCATTCATCGTAAACAAGCGGGATATCGAAGCAGGATCAAAACGGATGAGACACACAGCTCACGGTGTGCACAGAGCACTTAACTCAGTAGCTCCTGCAACAAGCCGGACTTGGAATATGAGGAAACTGCAAGAAGGAACACTTTTCAGACATAGCCTTCAATGGTTCCTGCCGCCTATCCACCATATACCATGGGAGTTCACGTCCTCCCGAAAATGATGATTGTCATAGCACTTGATGATGTTAGGCCGTCATTGATGACTCCAATTCCAAACATATAGACACACAGTGTGGTAAGTTATCATTTCCAATCCAACAGAAGCCACATGACCTGTAGTTAGTAAAACCACAGAGAGAATATGATTTTGTGACCTTCACTGATTCACTCTTAGATGTGAATGTGTAGTTTACACAAGAGGAGAAGTTTTCAACTACAGTGATCCCATTTAAGGCAATTCTGGGATAGCAAGGCAAGTCTCCTTTATAGCAGCAGAACTTGATGTTCTCCGCTCCCTTCTTGTAGCTGCCGCCACACGATTCTGATGTCTCATTAACTTGGATATCATTCAAGAACAATGTCAGATTAACATTCCATAGATATGGCTCTGCTGATGAAATGCTTGGTGCAACAGTTGTATCAATAATACTGGAGGCTCCTGGTCTGTGGTCATTAATATCACAGACGGCACATGATGTTGTTATATTCAGTATTTCCTTCTGGGGTGTAAATATGTGGCACACACATGGAGAGTGGTTTGTAGTCACAGTAATCCCATTAAAGGCAATTCTAGGGTAGCATGGCATAGCTGTTTCAGAACAGCACAATCCTATAATGTTTTCTTTGTTCGCTATAAAGCTGCTGCTGCTACACAATCCTGACCAATTATAGGTGTGGACATTATTCACTTGCAATGACAAAACTGCTTTGTTTACATCATAAACCTCTGGAAGCGAATCATTTATGGGACTAATAGTACATTTTATTCTTCCATCGGGGATATCTTCATTGAGTCCCCCCCCCCCCCAAAAAAAAAAAGGTCTTTGGTTAAAAAGCACATATGCTTTTGAGTTAAACACACAATGAGCCCACTTCATAGATTCAAAATGATCCTTGCCAATGCCATCCGTTTGCACAAGTTAGGTCCTTAGCTACCAACGTCCCAAACGTCTGAAACGAAGCCATCGAATTAACGACTTTATCTACAGCGAAGGTTAACGAACTGTGAACAAACATTTATGTTCAAACCCTTGAAAACATTTTCAAAAATCTGCCAACTCGCAGCAATATCATATATCGTGTTGTTCAATGTAAACATTGCTTAGTCCATAGCTCGAATATAAATAAGCTGCCATTTTGGTGCGTCCCTGACGTCATTTCCAACAGCATCATATTTTAAAGAACCGTTTGTTAAATAGCACACACTGAAAATAAAATATTTTGTACACATAAAACGACTTGATAGCGTGAAGAAGCTCATTATGGTGGGCATGGTACACATGAGAGAGCGAGAGAGATGAAGTTCAAAATGTAAAAATCAAACTAGGCAAGACTGTTGCTGACGCTCGCTATTTTGCATTGGACAAAGAAAACTTCAGAGTACAGTAATCCCTCAGTTATCGCGGTTAATAGGGATCAGAACCGGCCGCGATAAGTGAAAAACCGCGAAGTAGTGTCACCCTCTCATTATTAACATACGTACATTTTTTGTGTATGTCATCGTCGTCAAGTACCGGACCTACTAGCGTAGGTGATCATGTCTCTCCACAACTTTCGATCTCGGCAGCTATTTACCATTTCTGTTGTTGACCTTCTGCCAAGCCATTCTCTTAAGCTGTCTGTTATTTTTTCTCTTTGCTTCCCTCTATCTCTTCGTCCCTCATTTTTTTCCAGTTGTTACAATATATTCCAGTTGTTCTCTTCTCATTACATGGCCAAAAAATGATGATTGTCTCTTCCTAATATTGGAAATTAGCTCTCTTTTTGCTTTGACCTCTCTCATAACATCTTCATTACTCTTCTTAGCTGTCCATGATACTCTCAACATTCTTCTGTAAAACCACATTTCTACAGACTCCAGTGATTTTCTTGTCTGTTGTCCTATTGTCCATGATTCGCATTTGTGTATGTATAATATCAATAAGTGTATATGAAACCATATAAGTGCATATGTTATCATTAGAACATTAAAGAATAGTTTCAAACATGTAAATAAAATACTAATAGTATAAATAACATACATAAAATAATGTATCTTCTTCTTCTTCTTTTCTCTTTTCACTGATACCTAAAAGGTTTATATCATTTGTCGTTCTTGAGCTGCTCAAACTGTCTGAATTAATGATTTTCCTTTGTTGTTACATGTCTCTGTCACTGCATCTATCCATCTTCTTCTGGGTCTTCCTCTTGGTCTTTTTCCATGAATTCTCGAGAAGAACGCCCTTGATGGTGATTGGTGAGGATTCATTCTGACCAGGTGGCCAAACCATTTAAGTTGTTGTTCTATATATTCTTCGCAGCGTTTATAAAATAATGTATAAATGATATAAATATGATATAATATAAACTTTTCTTTTATAACAAGTTCCGTAACTCACCTCTGACAATAGCTTCTCTTCGCTTGATCTTTATAAATGTCGATGAAACACCTGTGCAGTACGGTGGAGATGAAGAAGATGAAGATGATTTACTGCGCAGGTTAATGAGAACTTTACTGCTTCTCAGATGACGCCTCGTCGTCAGGTGCTAGGGGCGTTGGATCGTCGCTGGCAGCTTCGGATAGGGCTGGGGTAGCTGCAGTAGACGGCATAGATGC
Organism: Megaustenia siamemsis; assembly: GCA_032433765.1. Classification (NCBI taxonomy): domain Eukaryota; kingdom Metazoa; phylum Mollusca; class Gastropoda; order Stylommatophora; family Ariophantidae; genus Megaustenia; species Megaustenia siamemsis. The sequence goes on along the minus strand of JAVIAB010000024.1, from coordinate 22,331,180 downwards.
AGTAGGAGGCGGCGTACAGGCAGCAGGAGGAGCTTCTGCAGAACAATTTTGAGTTGTGGGCACTCCCTGCCTTCTGCATGGCGTGCGTGCAACTTTCGCGCCATAATTCCTCAATTTTGAATTTGTGAACAATCCGCGATGTACTGAGGCCGCGATAAATGAACCGCGAAGTAGCGAGGGATGACTGTAACTGTCATGGAATGCAAAATGACAAGATAAATGATGATGAAGTGTTTCTTCTTCATCTATGGTCAGTTTCCTATACTCAATATTCCACACATAGCTATGATTTGTCACCAGGAATCTAGCCGTAAACATGAGCTATTCTCAGGAGCTATCCCTTAGCTTGTCCTTCGTTAGGAGCTCTTCACAAGTATCCCATATCATGTCCTCCACTATGAGCTACTCACAAGTGTCCCATATCATGTCCTCCACTATGAGCTACTCACAAGTGTCCCAAAGCTTGTCCCTCACTGTGAGCTACTCACAAGTGTCCCAAAGCTTGTCCCTCACTGTGAGCTACTCACAAGTGTCCCATATCTTGTCCTCCACTATGAGCTACTCACAAGTGTCCCAAAGCTTGTCCCTCACTGTGAGCTACTCACAAGTGTCCCATATCTTGTCCTCCACTATGAGCTACTCACAAGTGTCCCAAAGCTTGTCCCTCACTGTGAGCTACTCACAAGTGTCCCATATCGTGTCCTCCACTATGAGCTACTCACAAGTGTCCCAAAGCTTGTCCCTCACTGTGAGCTACTCACAAGTGTCCCATATCTTGTCCTTCACTATGAGTTACTCACAAATGTCGCAAAGCTTGTCCTTCACTATGAGTTACTCACAAATGTCCCAAAGCTTGTCCCTCACTATGAGTTACTCACAAGTGTCCCAAAGCTTGTCCCTCACTATAAGCTTGTTTCTTCATCACATAAGGAGATTCAAACAAGTGTCACATAGCTTGTGTCTTCATCACATCAGGAGCTACTAACAGGTGTCCCATATCTTGTTTCTTTACGACACCAGGACCTACTCACAAGTGTTCCATAGCTTGTCTATCACCAGGAGCTATTCTTAAGTGTACCATACCTTGTCCTTCACCATATCAGGAGCTATCCACAGGTGCCCCATAGCTTGTCCTTCATCAGAAGCTATTCATATGTGTCCCTTAGCTTGTCCCTCACAACTTTTTGTTGTTGGGGATTCATATTTATGTTCTTGTCCCTTCTTATAGCTCTCACTTACACAAAATCAACGAAATTAAGGCGTAATGAAATAATACAAATTTTAGAGAGTACATGTGTTGACAGCAAATATCAAAGAATAGTAACGAACATTGATGAGGACATTTCCAACAAATGAAACAAGCTGTTGGCTGAGTTGTTATTGAGTTATTGAGTTATTGAGTTATTGAGTTATTGAGTTATTGAGTTATTGAGTTATTGAGTTATTTGCGGGTCATCATCATTGCACTCCGAACATGTCCATAGGTGCTCAGATCCCCTCTTCAGCAATTCCCTCAGTGTCCAGCGACTGACGACTCCAGTTCTATGTTGGTTGATAAGTCTTCTTACACGGCCACTAAGTTTCTCATTTCTGGCTGTGCCCATCTTAACTCCCATTTCCATCATCCGAATAAGTGACGTTGATCTGTGTTTGTCGAGGTCCTGTGCTCTTCCAACATCTCGAAGGACATTGATGATGTCCGCCCGATCCATCGGTTGCCCGTCCGTAACGACAGCGCAGCTAGCCAACCTGTCCGCTCTCTCATTTCCCCGTACTCCCGCATGTCCAGGGACATAGACAAAGGTGACCTTACGTATTTTGGATTTCTGCAACGATTCTACCCAATGCATGCGTACAAAGCTCGCCTCCACTTTTTTTTTATCATGCTCATCGAATCACTCAGTATACATGCGTGGATGTAGTCTTGTGACTCTAACCATTTGAATGCCTTGGTCACTGCCATCACCTCCATTGTCATGCTACTCGTGGTCATGGCGTATGCACCACTGTCTTCCTTGGCTATTCTGCCTGCTGAGCGTGCTGTAAATGCCCATGCACTTCTTTGGTGTCGTCTTACAGATCCGTCTGTATAGATGACTGCATCTTTCTCATTGGTATTATCGCAGATGAGACCGTTGACCTCAGCATTAACCACGACCGGGTTCTGTTCCCTACTTTTCCTGTCGAGTGTGACAATACATGAGAAATTTCCCTTGAATGACGTAGGCACCGGTATCCACTCCTCACTAACGCTGATATTGGTAAGCCCACAGACCTGTTTGATGACATCTTCTGCCCGGCTCACCCATGATTTGCCTCTTTTTAGCCTGGTACCTTTCTCTGTGTTGAGCACGTGGTGCAATGGATGCTCTGTATCTGTACTAATCTTCAGGTATGCTCGTGCTCTCCAGATCTTGATTCTGTCATCCATGGTTGGAAAGTCAAGAAGATACCTCATTGACGCACCAAGATGGCGCCCTGTTAACTGGCCTTTTCATAAGACTCACAGATAAGTGCTGTTTTCCAGTGAAATTTCCTGTTTATTTGTTTGTTTTTATTTATTTTTTAAGAGATCGTGTGATTGTACGCGCTTTCTATTTGATGTAATTCACTTTGCTTCTTTTGATTCATTGCATTTTGTTATAATTTCCTTATCTCATCATCCATGGAGTCCCGCGAGAGTGCCGGGCCCCCTGCCTAGAAAGGGCACAATCAATGCTACTGGTGGTCACCTCACTGTGTTGTGAAGTCAATGGTACTAAAAGAGCAAGAGTTATTGACCAAACACCGACGATAACACTAAATATGCTACAGCGGAATGTAAAAGGAATGCTAAATAAGAAAGTCCCCAGATCGATATAGAAAGTATACAATAAGTCTAAATAACAACCAAAGATTTACAATCAGGATACCAGACGTTTCGACACTACACCAAACATAACAATGAAGTGTCAGTACTATTTGGCCCACCAAACAAGGATCTGTCACTAATACGCATGGAAACTACAAACTTCAACTGCTTCGTCAGTTGCGACTTTAGCCGCTGGTGAGAAAGGCGGGGATATCCATATACAAACAGCAGGGCAGATGAAGTAGAAGAATGTGCGAGAGATACAAATCTTCACTTGTTAAACAGGTCAGATGACAAACCGTGTTTCTCTCCAAGAAGAGTGACAAATTTACAATGAAATCTGGCCAGAACTGCGAAGCCAACAATGCGCGCTGCAACAAAATTGTTGTTGCGTTCGCCAGCTTTCAACTCTGACGAAGTCCCTAGAGACTAGGAACTGAATTTTACGTGTTAATCCATTTTTCCCTGGCAGCCGTGTGCACAGGGGTTTCTCGTCGTACAGGCAGATAACTCCGACTTCGGAGGTACTCATGTTTTTTTTCCGTTGATGAGTAACTGCCGTTTCAAGCCGGGACTGCTGAGACCAGGGGTGGTTGCCGCAGAGAGAAATCATAAATTAAAATCCCAACCAGTGTAGCCGAGATTTGAACCCACAACCTCTCTGTCACGAGGCCGGTGTCTTGCCTCGAGACCAACCAGTTCCCCATGGACTTGGACTATGAGGGAACTGCAACAAGGAACACTTTTCATGCATAGCCTGCAATGGTTCCTGCCGCCTATCCACCATATACCGGAAGTTCACGTACTCCCGAAAATGATGATCGTCATATTTCTTTAAAAATGTATAGCGCTTGATGATGTTAGGCCATCGTTGTTGACTCCAATTTCGAATATATAAACACACAGTTAGTCGTCAGATTATTCCCGTCGCACATCAAACAGATTAGCGTTCCGTCGGTCTAGGGATTTACGATGAGCCATTCGCAACAAAATTAAGTCAATGATTGAAAACCTCAAAAAGCAACATTGCAGACATCCATTGAGTCGATTCCCAGGGGTGAAAGAAAAACCATAAATCATACTGGACGGAAGAACAAGAACTTGAGAACGAAATATGTGAAACCAGAGATCTAGCGGTGGGGGAACAAACCACTGAAGCAAACATTTCATTTAAAGCAACTGCTACAATATACAAATATACAATGAATCAGATCACAAGGGAATGATGGAAGGAAAAGACAAGCTGGCAGCAACAAACAAAATCACAATAAATCTTCAGGGCAACGTGCTTTCAAGGAAGAGAGCCGCAAAATTACTATTAGATCCTTGTGCCTGCACGAGTCACATTGATATACCAGCAGATAGAAAAAAAAAAGCTATAAGGTATGAACATACACTATGACAATACAAACTTTGTAGAGGAATACATAATGACAAATTTAACCAGGGAGGAATGGAAGAGACAATGAGATTGCTAAAGAAAAGTAAATCACTGGGAAAAGATGGAGTTACAAACGAAATGCTATTAGGACGACACAAAAAAGAAAAGCTACTGTCTGTCCTGAACTGGAAAAGAGAAATTATGTCACAAGCATAGAAATAGACAACATTAATCCCAATACCAAGGAAGGGAAAGACGCAACATATATATATATATAAGGTTACATACCTATCAGTCTGCTCAGCTGTGTAGGAAAACTAATGGAACGCCTGATTACCACCCGACTGGTGTGGCACCTGGAAGGAAAACAACGCTTAATATCACAGCAAGCTGACTTCCAATAAAACAAATCTACAGTACACCAAATGTTTGTAGGAGAATGTACAAATGGATTAGTCACAACCTTAAAAACAGAACAGCCAGAGTACAAGAAAATAGGCAGACAAACAGAAAAAGAATTTTGAAGCAGGGTGTTCCCTAAGGAGTGATTTTGTCACCAACATTATTTCTCTTGTACATAAATTATATTACATAGAGCATCCCAAAAAGAGTTCATAACTCCCTATTTGTCGATGACTTAGCTCTGTAGACCTCTGAAGAAAACATCCTGAATTCGAATTCAAATGCAGCAGGCCCAGTTCTAAAACGGAAAAGTGGGTACTTGACTTAGTTAAAATAAATGAAGGAAAAACAACACACACAGTATTCTCCATCTCAAAGAAAATTCAGTGTCCCGAATTAAAACTATATGGCAAAAATCTATATCTGGATGAAAACCCCAAAATATCTAACATTTGACAAGTAGGCAAAGGAAGATGGCAAATTACACCAACCAGGTACACGTACAACTTATGAAGAATCATCGAATTTTGTCAGAAACAAATGGAACACAGAACACCTGGGCTATCAGTAACATTATGCCTACTACCAGCTCGACAGAAGAGAACAAACAATTTTTAGACTTCGAACAGGCCACAGCAGATTGAAGTAATCACCTTATCAACGTCCTAAAGATAAGAACATCCGATAAAGTGATTGTGGCACAGGCATAATTACTACTGAACATCAGCTGCAATCATTGCAAACATAAGACGAACGGAGAAGGTTTTTTGTGGCCATCGCCGATGCCATATCGGGCAATCTGTATGGTGATGCCACCAGCCATGAGCTGGCGAACGCTTAGTTCGAGCTTATTAATATGAACGTGTAAATGTGTACGCATACGAAGAAGATTATATAAACGATCCGAACAGATGCTATGCTGAGTTAAGAATCGTATTCTAATGGTTGAAGTGAAGATGAGAAAGGAGGGGTCTCTTCACCGTTGCATGTTCGAGATTTTTTAAACGATATTGTGACGTCGCGGTAAGTATAGTAAAGTTCCCCGTCACGCCAAGGGGCGTATAGGGAATATAGTGTTAATGAACATAATTTTTACAGACCTTCGGCACATGATTTTTGGGGTAATGTGATCATTAACCACCCGATCTATTGGTTGACCATCTTCAACGACAGCGCAGCTAGCCAATCTGTCCGCTCTTTCATTTCCCCGTACTCCCGCATGACCAGGGACGTACGTAGACAAAGGTAATCCTACGTTTTTTAAACTTCTGCAACGACTCCGCCCATTGCATACGTACATATCCCGCCTCCGCTTTTTTTTTAAAAACCGTGCTCATCGAATCACTCAGTATACAGGTGTGGGTGTAGTCTTGTGACTGTAACCAAATAAATGGTCATTGCCATCACCCTCCATCGTCATGCTACTCGTGGTCATAACGTATGCACCACTGTCTTATTTGACTTATCTGCCTGCCGAGCGTGCTGTAAATGCCCATGCTCTCCTTTGGTATCGTATTACGGATCCGTCTGTATAGATGACTGCATCTTTATCATCGGTGTTATCCCAGATGAGACCGTTGACCTCGGCATTGACCACAACTAATTCTGTTCCTTACATTTTCTGTTGAGTGTGACAATACGCCGAGAATATGCTCCTGAATGACGTAGACACCGGTATCCACCTCTCGCCAGCGTTGATATTGGCAAGCACACAGACCTATTTAATTATATCTTCTGTTCGGCCCACCCATGATTTGCCTTCTTTTAGCATGACACCTTTCCCTGTGTTGAGCTCGCGGTGCAATGGATGCTCTTTATCTGCACTTATCTTCAGGTATGCCTGTGCCCTCCAGATCTTGATCTTGTCGTCCATGATTGGAAAGTCAAGAAGATATCCCATTGCTACACAGGGAGTGTCTTTCGCACACCCGAAGATAATAATAATAATAAAAAAAAAAAAGTACCCCCGTCACGCCAAGTGGCGTATAGGGAATATGGTGTTAGTGACCATAATTTTTACAGACCTTCGGCAAATGATTTTTGGGGTAATGTGGTCAGTATTACGCCCTTGCCGCTTTACTTTCCCAGAAAAAAAATCCGGTACCCATTAAAGGCTGGGTCGGTTGGGATCGAACCCTACCTCTTGTCCGAAGATAATGCACATAGTTTAATTCTGTATTTTCTCCAGCCTGTCAATCTGTTCCAGCAAGGAACGATATTTAACACTTTAAGAAAATGGTTTGGTAGAATATCAACAGACTGATAATATAATTAGGCTTAAGTAGACATAAACTAAGTTCATCATCGAGTGCCATCTCCGCAACGAAGGTTGGCTACCATGGAGTTCCATTCCGCTCTGTCTCTTGCTTTGATGGGGTAAGTTGTCATAGGCTGCTTTGTCCATCTTTTGATGTTACTCGTCCATGTTAGTCTTGGTCTGCCTCCGACTCTTTTACCATGTATTTTCCCCTCCAATATTACTTTTAGTAGCAGTTGTGTCTTTTAACATGGCCCCAAAAATCGCATTTGTCTTGTTTGAATTGTGTTTAGTAGTACTCTTTTAATTTTTAGTTGTAAGACTTCATTATTTATTTTCTTTTCTTTACATCCGATTCTACCTATTGTTCTATATATCCACATTTCAAAGGCTTCAATTCTCTGTTCTGTTTTCTTATCTAATGTCCATGTTTTTGCACCATATAGAAATGTTGAGAAAATATAACAATATGCTATTCTTAGTTTTAGCCCTGGTGTTTTTTTGTTTTGATGTTAGTATATTTTTCATGACATTAAAATTACCTTTTGCCATTCCTATTCTTTTATTTATTTCAGTTGTACATTTTCCATCACTGGTTTAGTATGTCCGAGGTAGTTGTAGTTCTGAACTGTCTCCAGGTCTATTCCTCCAATTTAGAAAGCCACCTGTGGGTTTTGAGTATTTTATTTGTTTATAAGCTAAGTTACAGAGACTTGATCATCTACGCCAACTGTCACAAAATGCAATTATTCATTTGATGTACTGATTGTACAAATCAAATCAAATTGATTTTATACTGGTACAGAGAAGATTTAGGAATGGACTAACGTCTGTTAAAACAAGGCCAGGAGCAGATTGTAATAGTGACCATGTACCAGTAGTTGGAAAGATAAAAATAAAACTGCGGAAGGCACAGAAATCACCAAGAAATATAAAATTAGAACTACAAATGCTAAGAGTAGATAAACAGATGAGTGATAAGTACAGCATGATAGTACAAAATAGATTTAATGCTATTGATAAAATACAAGACATCCAGGAGCAGTGGGAAATGCTCAAACAATCGATTCAGCAAACATCAAAAGAAGTAATACCAGTGACTAAAAGAATCAACAAAAAGAAATGGATGACAGAAGAAATATTACAACTAATGGACGAAAGAAGAAAAGATAAGAAAGAAGAACGAGCATACAAAATATTGCTCAAAGAGATCCAAAACAAGTGCAGCGAAGCAAAAGAAAGATGGTTAAAACAGAAATATGAAGAAATGGAAAAACAACAAAAGAAAGACCCAAAATTTATGCACAATCAGTTAAATGAATTAACAGGTAGAAAAGAAGTCAAAGTTTCAGGATGTGTGAAATCAAAGGAAGGAAATATAATAATGCGACAGGAGAAGACAATGGAAAGATGGACAGAATATATCAGTCAACTCTATGATGATGAGAGACCAGAATTAAACAGTTCAAATGAAGACACAGTACCACCAATAATGCAGAGTGAAGTGGAGGATGCAATTCAACACACGAAAAGAGGCAAAGCTCCAGGTCCTGACAATATAACAATCGAAGAGATAAATGCATTAGGAGAGCTGGGAGTATAAGTCATAACAAAATTACTCAATGATATATATAACACTGGACATATACCTGAGGATAGTAGTATACAAAGGTCCATTTGTCTATCATTTTGGCGTAAATTAACAAATATATATAAGAGGCGCCTTTAGCGCCTAATGTACACGAGAGACAAGGGGAGTTAACCATGACTGCTCGTGTCGGGATGTTGACCTCTAGTCCCGGTGACCCCGGACTCTCTTTCTCTCTTTCTCTCTCTCTCTACTATTCCAGCCTAGATTTCCTTCCATTGAAACACTTACTCATTCTCTCCATTTATCCATATCATCGCGCCTTCCTTCTCTCTCTCTCTCTCTCTCTCTCTCTCGCTTTCTCCCCTATCCTCTCTTAGACTTCTAACCTATCACTCCACCCTCCGCCTCTCTCTTTAGCTCACCCGCCCTCCCTCATATTTTTAGCGTCCCTCCTATTGTAACACTTGATTATTCTCACCATTAATACATAGCATCTCGCCTTCTTTCTCATAGGCTTCTCTCTCTCTCTCTCTCTCTCTCTCTCTCAGTTAGAGATTACTGGTTAGTCTTAGCTGGTAGTGTAAATATGTTCCTCGGTGTTAGTGGTTCGCTTTCTCTCTCTCTCTCGCCCTCTTTCTCTCTCTTTCTCTCTCTCTCTCTTTCTCTCTCTCTCTCTCTCTCTCTACTATTCCAGCCTAGATTTCCCTCCATTGAAACACTTACTCATTCTCTCCATTTATCCCTAGCATCGCGCCTTCCTTCTCTCTCTCTCTCTCTCTCTCTCTCTCTCGCTTTCTCCCCTATCCTCTCTTAGACTTCTAACATATCACTCCACCCTCCGCCTCTCCCTTTAGCTCCCCCGCCCTCCCTCATATTTTTAGCGTCCCTCCTATTGTAACACTTGATTATTCTCACCATTAATACATAGCATCTCGCCTTCTTTATCATACGCTTCTCTCTCTCGCGCTCTCTCTCTCTCTCTCTCTCTCTCTCTCGCTCTTCTAACCCCTACTAGACTTCTCTCCTACCATTCCACCTTTCTTCCTCTCTCTCTTTCTCTCTCTCTCTCTCTCTCTCTCTCTCTTACCTCGCCTAGCGTTCCGCCTTCATTCGTATTTTTACCTTACCACCAGTGTAACACATTAATAACATTGAATATCAATTACAAAAAGACTTGAAATATCTACTTTTTAAAGAACCAATAAGATAAACATATGAAAAACGAAGGAATAATACACTCGACAAGGCGTAACATACGTACTTTATACACATCACCCATTAATACAACTGAAATTCCTTTAATGATAACCTATCACAGCGTTATGAGCTAAGAGAAAAACAGAAAAAAATTCAACTTACACCGTAAAATATTCCACTACAACACAGACCGCTAGACTGAACAGTACTACGAAAATAAACGTCCGTGAATCAAGCGCGCTTATAACACGAAGTCTCACATCCGACTAGTTTAAATATAATCTGGTAAATAAAATTTGGACGATACTATTCCACCCTCGACTAATATCTAGGTTAACCAATCAGAGAAGAAGATTTCTATCGGACACCCATCAACGAAATGACTGACCTCTGGATTAACTAATCGGAGAAGAGGATTACTGTTATCGTGATAACTGACCTCATTTTCAACTTGAAGTGCTGTCGAGTCTGATGCATGGGTTACTTTAAATCGACCTAGCGGGTCAATGGTGGGGGAAATAATACAAGTGGCGGGTTACTTGAACGCGTTTTGACCCCTGCTGCAATACCAGGAGTTCCATGACAGTTATAAATAGTTGGATACAACAAGCAGGAAGTTATATTAAGGACAGAAATCTAGCAGGCAATGCAGAAACCTAAGAGGCAAGGACAGAAAACTAGGGGGGTCGTGGTTCGTGGTTCGGTAAGTCCGTGGTTCGTTAAGTCCGTGGTTCGTGGTTCGTTAGTTGATGGTTCGTTAAGTCCATGGTTCGTAGGGGTTGTGGTTCGCGGTTCGTGAGTTGATGGTTCGTTAAGTTCGTGGTTTGTTAAGTTCGTTGTTCGTGAGTTTGCGGTTCGTTAGTTGATGATTCGTTAAGTCCGTGGTTCGTGGGGTTGTGGTTCGTTAGTTGATGGTTCGTTAAGTCCATGGTTCGTAGGGGTTGTGGTTCGCGGTTCGTGAGTTGAGGGTTCGTTAAGTCCGTGGTTCGTGGGGTGTGGTTTGTGGTTCGTTAGTTGATGGTTCGTTAAGTCCGTGGTTCGTGGGGTTGTGGTTCGTGGTTCGTTAGTTGATGGTTCGTGGTTCGTTAAGTTCGTTGTTCGTGAGTTTGTGGTTTATTAAGTTTGTAGTTTGTTAAGTGCGTGGTTCGAGAGGTATACATGGGTGTTTTGAGCAAGGATTTGAACATTTTGGGCTGTATCGTGCTGCACGATACATCTGTGTAGTATGTACGCTCAAAACACCCATGTATACTACTAGTTTTTTGTGATGGAGTTTTATATGTAGGGGTGTCAAAAAATATGTTTGGGGTATGCCTTGAGGTTATATTTCATTTTTTATCGATTTCAGGGGCGTAACCCTCAAAAATGGTAAGGGGAGTTACATTTTCAAAAGTGATTTTTAAGTTAATTTTTGGTGTGGGGATGTCTAAAATAAAGTTTTAGGTAAGTCTACGTGCTAAATTTACGATTTTTATCGATTTCAGGGGCGTAACCCTAAAAAATGGTAAGAGGGGTTACATTTTCAAAAGTGATTTTTAAGTTAATTTTTGGTGTGGGGATGTCTAAAATAAAGTTTTAGGTAAGTCTACGTGCTAAATTTACGATTTTTATCGATTTCAGGGGCGTAACCCTAAAAAATGGTAACGGGGGTTACATTTTCAAAAGTGATTTTTAAGTTAATTTTTGGTGTGGGGATGTCTAAAATAAAGTTTTAGGTAAGTCTACGTGCTACATTTACGATTTTTATCGATTTCAGTGGCGTAACCCTAAAAAATGGTAAGGGGGTAAAATCCTAAAAGTGGTTTTTAATGTAAATCTTTGTTATGGGGATGTCTAAAATAGAGTTTGGGGTATGCCTAGAGTGAAAATTTACGATTTTTACCGATTTCATGGGCGTATCCCTAAAAAATGATCAGGGGGTAAACTTATAAAATTTCCCATCATACGTCAAAATCTTTTTAGTAACACATCCGGTATTGCCTCAGAGGTCAGTTCTATTTGGCTGCGTTACTTTCACACACAAGCTCAAATAACGCGACAGGATTAGACAAACCCTTGTTAGTTAACAACAGAAATGACTTTGAAACGTTTATCGATAGATTAAATGAAAGTGATATATTAGGTTATACAGACAAAAATAGGGCGACAATCAAATATACCGTTTATGACCTTGCCTCCTAGGTTTCTGTCTTTGCCTCTTAGGTTTCTGCCCTTGCCTCCTAGGTTTCTGCCCTTGCCTCCTAGGTTTCTGTCTTTGCCTCTTAGGTTTCTGCCCTTGCCTCCTAGGTTTCTGCCCTTGCCTCCTAGGTTTCTGACCTTGCCTCCTAGGTTTCTGCCCTTGCCTCTTAGGTTTCTGCCCTTGCCCACGACCTCTCGAACCACGCACTTAACAAACTACAAACTTAATAAACCACAAACTCACGAACAACGAACTTAACAAACCACGAACCACGGACTTACCGAACCCTCAACTCACGAACCGCGAACCACAACCCCACGAACCATGGACTTAACGAACCATCAACTAACGAACCACGAACCACAACCCCACGAACCACGGACTTAACGAACCATCAACTAACGAACCACAAACTCACGAACAACGAACTTAACAAACCACGAACTTAACGAACCATCAACTCACGAACCGCGAACCACAACCCCTACGAACCATGGACTTAACGAACCATCAACTAACGAACCACGAACCACAACCCCACGAACCACGTACTTAACGAACCATCAACTAACGAACCACGAACCACAACCCCACGAACCACGGACTTAACAAACCACGGACTTACCGAACCACGAACCACGACCCCCCTAGTTTTCTGTCCTTGCCCACGACCTCTCGAACCACGCACTTAACAAACTACAAACTTAATAAACCACAAACTCACGAACAACGAACTTAACGAACCACGAACCATCAACTAACGAACCACGAACCACAACCCCACGAACCACGGACTTAACGAACCATCAACTAACGAACCGCGAACCACAACCCCTACGAACCATGGACTTAACGAACCATCAACTAACGAACCACGAACCACAACCCACGAACCACGGACTTAACGAATCATCAACTAACGAACCGCAAACTCACGAACAACGAACTTAACAAACCACGAACTTAACGAACCATCAACTCACGAACCGCGAACCACAACCCCTACGAACCATGGACTTAACGAACCATCAACTAACGAACCACGAACCACGGACTTAACGAACCACGGACTTACCGAACCACGAACCACGACCCCCCTAGTTTTCTGTCCTTGCCTCTTAGGTTTCTGCCATTGCCTGCTAGATTTCTGTCCTTAATATAACTTCCTGCTTGTTGTATCCAACTATTTATAACTGTCATGGAACTCCTGGTATTGCAGCAGGGTCAAAACGCGTTCAAGTAACCCGCCACTTGTATTATTTCCCCCACCATTGACCCGCTAGGTCGATTTAAAGTAACCCATGCATCAGACTCGACAGCACTTCAAGTTGAAAATGAGGTCAGTTATCACGATAACAGTAATCCTCTTCTCCGATTAGTTAATCCAGAGGTCAGTCATTTCGTTGATGGGTGTCCGATAGAAATCTTCTTCTCTGATTGGTTAACCTAGATATTAGTCGAGGGTGGAATAGTATCGTCCAAATTTTATTTACCAGATTATATTTAAACTAGTCGGATGTGAGACTTCGTGTTATAAGCGCGCTTGATTCACGGACGTTTATTTTCGTAGTACTGTTCAGTCTAGCGGTCTGTGTTGTAGTGGAATATTTTACGGTGTAAGTTGAATTTTTTTCTGTTTTTCTCTTAGCTCATAACGCTGTGATAGGTTATCATTAAAGGAATTTCAGTTGTATTAATGGGTGATGTGTATAAAGTACGTATGTTACGCCTTGTCGAGTGTATTATTCCTTCGTTTTTCATATGTTTATCTTATTGGTTCTTTAAAAAGTAGATATTTCAAGTCTTTTTGTAATTGATATTCAATGTTATTAATGTGTTACACTGGTGGTAAGGTAAAAATACGAATGAAGGCGGAACGCTAGGCGAGGTAAAGAGAGAGAGAGAGAGAGAGAGAGAGAGAGAGAGAGAGAGAAAGAAAGGTGGAATGGTAGGAGAGAAGTCTAGTAGGGTTAGAAGAGCGAGAGAGAGAGAGAGAGAGAGAGAGCGAGAGAGAGAAGCGTATGATAAAGAAGGCGAGATGCTATGTATTAATGGTGAGAATAATCAAGTGTTACAATAGGAGGGACGCTAAAAATATGAGGGAGGGCGGGGGAGCTAAAGGGAGAGGCGGAGGGTGGAGTGATATGTTAGAAGTCTAAGAGAGGATAGGGGAGAAAGCGAGAGAGAGAGAGAGAGAGAGAGAGAGAGAGAGAAGGAAGGCGCGATGCTAGGGATAAATGGAGAGAATGAGTAAGTGTTTCAATGGAGGGAAATCTAGGCTGGAATAGTAGAGAGAGAGAGAGAGAGAGAGAGAGAGAGAGAGAGAGAGAGAAAGAGGGCGAGAGAGAGAGAGAGATAGCGAACCACTAACACCGAGGAACATATTTACACTACCAGCTAAGACTAACCAGTAATCTCTAACTGAGAGAGAGAGAGAGAGAGAGAGAGAGAGAAGCCTATGAGAAAGAAGGCGAGATGCTATGTATTAATGGTGAGAATAATCAAGTGTTACAATAGGAGGGACGCTAAAAATATGAGGGAGGGCGGGTGAGCTAAAGAGAGAGGCGGAGGGTGGAGTGATAGGTTAGAAGTCTAAGAGAGGATAGGGGAGAAAGCGAGAGAGAGAGAGAGAGAGAGAGAGAGAAGGAAGGCGCGATGATATGGATAAATGGAGAGAATGAGTAAGTGTTTCAATGGAAGGAAATCTAGGCTGGAATAGTAGAGAGAGAGAGAAAGAGAGAAAGAGAGTCCGGGGTCACCGGGACTAGAGGTCAACATCCCGACACGAGCAGTCATGGTTAACTCCCCTTGTCTCTCGTGTACATTAGGCGCTAAAGGCGCCTCTTATATATATTTGTTAATTTACGCCAAAATGATAGTCAAATGCACCTTTGTATACTACTGAGGATCTACTAAAATCTATCTTTGTAGCCATACCGAAGAAGCCAGGCGCTACTGATTGTGAAGACCATCGCACTATTTGTCTCATGAGCCATATGACTAAAATATTACTAAGAATCATCATGAGACGTGTAAGAAACAAAATGAAGCCAGAAATAAGTGAGGAACAACGTGGATTTGTGGAAGGAAAGGGCACCAATAATGCAATATACATCTTAAGGACATTGATAGAAAGATCTATAGAGGTAAAGAAAGATCTATATATGTGCTTTATAGACTACACGAAAGCATTTGACAAAGTAAAGCATGTGGGAATAATAAATATGCTGCAGAAATTAAACATTGATGGCAAGGATCTGCGAATCATAAAAAACATGTACTGTCAACAGACAGCAGCTATACGAATTAACAACCAAACAGGACAATTCCAATATATAAAACAAGGAGTCAGACAAGGCTGTGTTCTGTCACCGGATTTGTTTTTCACTTTACAGCGAATATATTATGAGATCAATAGTAGACAAAAAAGGAATTGAAGTCAACGGTCACAACATATATAATTTGCGATATGCGGATGACACAGTCTTAATAGCGGAGACAGAGAACGAACTACACGAAATGATAGACATAATAGTAGAAGAAAGCAACAAGAAAGGTCTCAGACTGAATAGTAAGAAAACAGAAGTAATGGTTATATCGAAGAAACAATCGTCACCATCATGCAGCATAAAAATAAAGGAGACAAATCTGAAACAAATACAACGTTTCAAATACTTGGGCACAATAATTACATCAGATGGGAGATGCACCACAGAAATAAAAAGCAGAAAAGCTCAGGCCAAAATAACATTTCAGAAAATGAAAAATATGTTATGCAACAAATCTATGTCAATAAAAATGAGAAAGAGAGTTTATCGGTGCTATATAGAACCAATTCTGACCTATGGAAGCGAATCATGGACAGTAGACAAACAAATGAAAAGACGATTAGAGGCCACAGAGATGGGATTTCTCAGAAGAATGTTGAAAGTTCCCTGGACAGCTAAAAAGACAAATGAGGAAGTTCTCAAAGAGGCCAACACAAAAAGGCAGCTCTTAAAAAATATCAGAAAGAAGCAATCAACATTTTTTGGGCACATCATAAGAAGAGGAAAGTTGGAATACTTGGTTACAACTGGCAAAATAAAAGGAAAGAGAGATCGCGGACGACAAAGAGAGAAAATACTGGATAGCTTGGTGTCATGGCATAGAAAACAGTCAACAACAGAACTGATACGATGCACTATAGATAGAAGATTGTGGAGGGACATGATCGCCTACGCCAATCGGCAGGGTACATGATGATGATGAGTGATTGTTATCTAAGAAGTGTTTGCAACCGGCAAGCTAGTGGAACCATTGATTAGCATATATAATTTACGCAATCCTCTCCCGTTATAATTTACGAATTAAGTTTTTTTCCTTATGTGTTCCACTGCTGTCAATAATCTACAATTACACTTCGTAAGATTTCGTGAGTTTCCGTGAAGTAGTGTACATTTCCGAGAGATAATTCATTCAACTTTTGGCCGACTTTTTCTCCGACAACAGGCAGACGACAGATATTGGGCCGCCACCACACGCTGTAGGATAAAGACAGTGTCATTATTTCCATCACACCTGTTGAATTGTTTCCATATTTGAGGATTTTACTTGTTGTGCTGTCATTCATTTCAAAATTTTGCATTTGTGTAAATTCAGAAAGTAAAAATTGATGTAGACCTGACAGTATTTCTTTGATAATTAATGTGTTTGTTAGTAGGTGCAACTGTACTGTAGTCTCAGTAGTCAGTAGTTAGTAGTCGTAGTGTTTGTAGTACAGTAGGTAGTCAGTAATGTTTGTAGTAGTAGTGTGTTGTCGAGTTGACTCCGGGCAGTCTTAAGTCAAGTTTTGGTCTAGTGAGTCTTGAAAAAAACTACTACAGTTGACAAATTCCTTATGTTGCTCCCTATTAATTGTCAATATTATTTAATGCCCAAATGATAATGGGTCAAAGAAAACAGCCACAAACAATTTTATTAATTATAAAAATAAAATAAAACGCATATCCATCTTGATTTATTAATTTATTTTATATAATATTATATTACGACATTTATTCATATGACATATGTAATAATTATGTAATACAAATAAAATAATAAATTAATACAATAAAAAAAATTATTAAATAATTTATTAAACCACCAGATGACTGCATGTTGTTCTAATGGGAAATATTTTCGACTGTACTGTAAATAATTATAAATATAATATATATAATAATATATAATTTATAATAATAATATAACAGAAACATATAATTTATTATAAAATTTATATGTAAGCAATGATCGCTCAACTCCAGGGTTTTGTGCTACAGTAACTACTACAGACTACCTACAGAAAGAGTCAAAGTGTGCTTTGGATTTGGTCATTTATAATTTTTAAGTTAAAAATGTCCGAGAACGAGGACCGGAGAGAGGATGACAGTAGTGTCAGAGTTGCTATAAGGTACAGTTTAATTTTTCTATTTATGTTATGTGGTTGCACTGGTTGTTGTCCCCTTGTACTAATTTATATTTTATATAGTATATACTAGTATAGTATAAGTAAGTAGTTATATTATATATTAATTTTAATAGTCATAGTGTTTGATCAGTATGCTTAATATAATAATTAGTGTTAAAGTCTAAGTGTCCAAAATTACAATTCTTCTTCTTTCCTTCCCCATTTGACTGTCAGTGTCGAGGGGAGATATATATATAATTAATTAATTAATTTACGGTCTTTTGCTTTTGTATTCGCCTCTGTCTGCTGCTGATGTTTCCTAGTGTTTCTAATAAATATTCCGTCATCCCATCTATTTTTAGTGGTCGACCATTGGGTCTGGTGTTCTCACGTTTGCATAAGGCTCACTGTGTTGTGTTTTGATTTTTCTGCCTTTTCACTGTGGCCAAACCATTTTATCAGTTGCTTTTTAAAAATATATAATATACTCTATGGTGGTGGTTATTCCTAGCTTTTTTTTCTCAGTTCTTTATTTCTGATCCTATCTCTCAGGCTGTTTCCTGTCATTCGTTTAACACATTTCATATCGGTAGTGGTTATTTTTCTTAATGTTCTTGCATCTAGGGTCCAGGACTGGCATTGGCAGCACAACTTTGGGATGAAGATTAGATTGTATAATAGAGTGTCCATTTTGCCTCTAGAGTTATTCCCTTGTTGGACAATAGTGGTGATAATTTCTCTCTCACTCTGCGATCAAGTCTCAATCAGAGTAGGATTCCAGACTCTCTTTATGAAGTCAGCTGTCTGTTTAAGCGATTCAATTGCCCCATATAGTTTCTCTTCCAGGGAGGTGGGTGTGGACCACATTGCTCTTCACAGGTCTGTGTACTGGGGCCAATCCTGTAGAACATGTTTTGTTGTCATGTTGTCCAGTGTACAGTGGCATTGGCTGGTTGTACCTATTTACGGTGGCCGTGTAAGAAGACTTATCAACCAACATAGAACTGGAGTCTTCAGTCGCTGGACACTGAGGGAATTGCTGAGGAGGGGATCTGAGCACCTATGGACATGTTCGGAGTGCAATGATGATGACCCGCAAATAACTCAATAACCTATTTTGAATTTGGTGAACATGTGGTTTCTCATTCTATTGTGGCCAATGCATAGGCGAAGTATGATGACTTGATCCCTCTTTGATAGTTGGAGGTATCCGTCCCTCTCATTATGCTTTGGGTGTTCTTGTTTCCATTTTTCATGATACTGGCCTTTGATGATGGATTTGGCTTCATCATAACTGACCAGATGGTTCTCTTGTGGTAATCTCCCTCCCTCTTTAGCTAGCTTGTCTGCGCATTCGTTTCCGTGTATATTACAGTGTGTATCCACTGAATGACTACTCTCTGGAAGTTATTGCATAGTTGGTCTAGAGTTGTTCTCAAGTCATCTAGTTAGTGATAATTTCATTTTTGTTCTCCATGTTTCATAGCCGGGTGCAGCGATAGCTCAGTGGTTAGTGAACTGGACTACAAAGGACAAGGGGTAGGGTTCGATCCCAACCGACGGCTTCCGGGTTCACCCAGCCTTAAATGGGTACCAGATTTTTTTCTGGGAAAGTAAAGCAGCATGGGCGTAATACCGACCACATTACCCCAAAAATCATGTGCCGAAGGTCTGTAAAATATAGGGTCACTAACACCATATTTCCCTATACGCCACTTGGCGTGACAGGGTACTTTACTTTTTTTTTTAAATGTTTCATAGCCATATAGTAGGACTGATTTAACATTGGAGTTAAAAAATTGTATTTTTGTATTTAGCCTAATCTCTTTGGATTTCATTATGGTTCTCTTTAGAGGCCTCTCTTGCTTTTTGTATCCTTTTTATGGTATCATTCTCTGTTTCTCCTTTGTCAATATATTAAGTAAAGGTTGCCTTTACGCCTTGCTAAGCGTAGAATATGTTGTTAGTGACCATATTTTTCTATAACCATGGCAAATTTTTGGGTGATGTGGTTGGTATCACGCCAGGCCGCCTATTACTTCCCAGAATAATCTCTGGTACCCATTTTTAGAGGCTGGGTGAATCCCAGAGAGCTAGTGGTAGGGTGTGCTAAACACTCCAAAGTATGATGACAGCTTTACAAGGAAGGAACACAACACAATACTGACGTTTCGGCCTGTGGCCTTCTTCAGAATACAAGGACAACGACAACAAATGGTGAAGCACAATTATCTATAACTACATGTTAGATGATCAAGTGGAGGGCGAGGAGGATAGGATGTAGAAATAAGAAAGGAGAGAGAAATGAATACTACAGGAGAGGTAGGATGGGTGTAAAGATATATAAAATGGAAAACGAGAAAGAGAAAAATAAAAATGTATAATAAAATGCACTTAGCTTCGAGCAGCAAATCAGTCCTCCGTGCTGAAACAAGGCAGAATGACTAGGAGCGTTAGGAATGTGTTAAGAAAGTAACATGTGATTGAGACAAGCGAGTGGAAGGACAACTGGCGGGGAAATAAAGAGAGGAGGGTGGGGGAGAAAGATAGGCGAAACTGCCAAATTACTGGGGAATGAAGGTCAATGGTGCAAGGGAAGCTAGAAGCCCAAAAGCAAATGCCCGGAGGGGCGCACCATGTCATAAATCATTCAAACACTGCAAGTGAGAGATCCCGCGAGAGGTAAAAGAAAGAGTGAAAGAAAAGACCAATTAGTGAACTGGGAGATGGGTGAGAAAGATATAGGCTCTACAGAATGGAAGGTCTAGAACTGGAAGAGTAGAAAGGTAGGTCAACGATGGCAGGGAGTGAGTACTGGAGGAAGAGATGATGAGAGGAAGAATAAGGAAACCGGTATAAGTCAAGTAGGTAGGGAGAAGGGCGGAAGAGTGATAGAGGGGTGGTCCGGAGGAAGTAAGTCACTCGAGAGGTAGGGAAGTATAGAGGAGGAGAAATGGAAAGGAGGGATGAGAAGCAGGTTTGTAGGAAGTGGATAGAAGGATAAGCGGTAGGTCAGAAGTGAATAAAAAGAGGGAGTCAGGAAGAAGTGGAGTAATAGGGGAATGGTGCGCAAGAGGTATGAACCAAAGGAGGTAAAGAAGTAGGGAAATGAAGGAACAAAAGGGGATGATGAGGGTCCTAGGAGAGGAATGAAATTGGGCATCAGGATAAGGGGGATGCTGGAATAGTAGATATAGAGGAGTAGTGACTACAAGTGAGTAGAGAGGAAAGGGGTGAGTTAGGAGTGGATCAGCAGAGAGGTGGTGGGAAGGACGAGGAACAATAGAGGTGGGCAGAGAGATGGTACAGTCCAGGTGGAGAGGTAATATAGTGATAAATAGGTGAGGGATAAGAAGGGAAAAGGGGGGGGGATTTATGGATGAAGAAGGCAAGATAAGGGTTACTCAAAGCGGATATGGAGAACAGGGATGGACGAGGAGTAGAAGACCCAAGAAGTGAAATAGGAAGAGAAGTCCATAGGTGGGAGGATGGAGTCAGAGGAAGGAGGGTCCTCAGAGGGACAGGGATACATTGATGCCACGAGGGCTGAGACAACCCCGACGAGCGATCAGACGGTGCCCCAGAGAGAGCCGACTGTGGTGATCAGAGGAGCATGATACTAGGCCAGTAACCAAGACATCCGTCTTACCTCAATGGCCCCTCGAGTTAAAGTGGGCTGCTACAGGAGTGTCCGCTTCTCGGGTGATGTCATTCAAGTGTTCACGGCACCTACCTCCGATACGTCTACCAGATTGGCCGATGTAGGTCAACTTGCATCGCTTACAAATGATGGCATAAATGATGTTCCACGATGTGCAAGTGAATCCCTCTCTGATCTGGAAAACGTGGTCACAAGTTTTACACACTCTGCGGTTGCAGCGGATAGTACCACGATGGCTGAAGAGGGCGGCAGGAAGACGGCCCCTGACAAGAAGGTCTCGGAGGTTCTGGTCATGTCTGAAGGCCACTAATGGTGGGTCGGGGAAGAGCAGACGAGTAGTAGGGTCAGATCGAAGAATAGGGAGGTAGCGGTGGATGGTCCTGATCACAGCGTAATGGTGAGGGTGATAGGTAAGGGCGAGCACTACTCTGTCCGAGGGGGTAAGAGCAGAATGACGTGAAGTGTGGAGAACTCGACGCAGGGCAGGGAGGAGAGCTGCTTCTGGATAGAGGCGTCGGCGGAAGAAGTCAAGCATAAGGTGGGCATTGTGAAGGAAATCTTCATTGTCTTGGCAAAGGCGACGAAGTCTGAGAAGCTGAGAATAGAGAAGAGAGTTCTTGCAGGATGTCGGGTGAGAGGAGTCATAGCGGAGGAAACTGTGGGAGTCAGTGGCCTTGTAGAAGACCGAGGTAAGAAGATGAGAGGTGCCCAAGGAGACTGAGATATCTAGGAAAGATACGGAGGAGGTGGAGATGTGGAAGGTGATGTGGATAGAGGCATGGAAATGTCCGACATATTCAATGAAATGGGAGATTTCATCCTCAGGAAGGTCAGACAAACCAATGCAGTCATCAATGTACCTACGATACATAAGGGGAAGAGGGCCATCGTAGGTTTGGATGATTTGGTGCTCAAGGTAACCCATGAAGAGACAAGCATAGCTAGGGCCCATTTTAGTGCCCATCGCCACACCGCTGATCTGGGTGAAGTAATTGCCATTGAACTCGAAAGAGTTGAGGTTCAAGATTAATTCCGCTAGACGGAGGAGGACGCCAGTGGCGATGGAAGGTTGGATCCTACGGTCCAGGAAAAACTGAAGAGCCCGAAGGCCATCAGAGTGGGGAATAGAAGTATATAGGGAGCAGACATCCATAACGAAGAGGCGGTAGTGACGGTTAGGGAGGAGGGTGGTAGAGGATGAATCCCAGAGCCTTGTCAGTCCGAAAAAAATCTGTCACTGCTGGGGATCGAACCCGGACCCTTGTGATCAGGAAGCGAGCACACTAACCACTCAACCATGTCAATATATTACTGCCTAGATATATACAAGATTCTACATCTATTTGAGATTTATCTCCTAGTGTTATTTGGTTGATAGAGTACACCACAAACAACTTATAGAATGCCTAAAAGAGATACATCTAGATGACATGGATATACGACTAATATGCAATCTATACTGGGAGCAAACAGCAATAATAAAATATAACAAAGAGTTCTCTACACCCATTGACATAAAAAGAGGAGTAAGACAAGGATGCATCCTATCACCAAGCTTGTTCAATCTATACACTGAGCAAATCTTTAAAAACATCATAGAGATGCCAGGCCTACAAATTAATGGAAAGATAATCAATAACCTAAGATATGCTGACGATACTGTACTACTAGCAGAAAATCCTAAAGACCTACAACAATTACTTAATGAAATAAACACGACAAGCAAAAAATATGGACTAGATATGAACATCAAAAAGACTAAAACTATGATCATAAACAAAGAAAATACTCAAAACCCACAAGTGGATATCAAAATTGAAGGAATAGACCTTGAGACAGTTCAGAACTATAACTACCTTGGACATACTATAACCAGTGATGGAAAATGTACAACTGAAATAAACAAAAGAATAGGAATGGCAAAAAGTAATTTTAATGTCATGAAGGACATACTAACATCAAAACAAATAACACCAGAGCTAAAACTAATAATAGCAAAATGTTACATCTTCTCAATATTCCTATATGGTGCTGAAACATGGACATTAGACAAGAAAACAGAACAGAGAATTGAAGCCTTCAAAATGTGGATTTATAGAAGAATAGGTAGAACTGGATGGAAGGAAAAGAAAACAAACGATGAAGTCTTAAAACAACTAAAAATGAAAAGAGAACTTCTGAACACAATTAGAACAAGACAAATGCGATTCTTGGGCCATGTTAAAAGACACAACAGCCTACTGAAAGTAATCCTGGAGGGGAAAATACAAGGTAAAAGAGGCAGAGGCAGACCAAGATTAACATGGACGAGTAACATCAAAAGATGGACAAATCAACCGATGACAACCTGCACCATCAAAGCAAGAGATAGAGCAGAATGGCGCTCCTTGGTAGCCAACCTTCGTTGCGGAGACGGCACTCAATGATGATGATGATGATGTTATTTGGTTATTGCCAACTGCATTAATTCTCTTGATTTTGGTCTTATTTCTATTTATTTTTGGTAATAAGTGCTGTGATTTCTCGTCGAGTATGTCCGTTTTATCTTGCTTTTGTTTATGATTATGTGAGAGGATTGCTATGTCATGTGCTTGCGTTCGCCCGATGACTTAAGGAGTGTACCTCGTCATCATCCGCCTTCAAAAGGACGATCTAGGTCTAGAAGCTTAGGTTGTCAATTTGCCATATCAGTGACCACTGGGTTCCTTTTCTGTTGTTCTGTGTTATTTTCATAATGCAATCTATGGACAGCAGACAGAGAAATGGAGATAGCACGCATCATTGCCATAATCCTGTTCTTAATCTATGAATCTGATATAAAGTGGGATCTGAGGTTCAAAGCTTTGTTCACTTACTATATGTAAGGTAGTTATTTGATTAGTGCATGATTTATTTGATATAATGTAGGGTTTCTTAAAGAGCAAGGAATTCAAGATAAATTTCAGTCACAGTATCAAACAAATACCAAGTCCTCCAACAACTAGAAAATAAAATAAATATAGTAGACAATTGGAAACAGGTAAAAGATATATGAAAGGAGACCTATGAAGAAACACTGGGGAAAAGAGAACGCCAGAATAAGGCATGGATGACAGCAGAGACCTTGAAGAAAATTAAAGAAAGAAAGCAGACATAAATAAAAGCAAAACAAGAAGTACTAAAACCAAGGCACAGGAAACTTACACAGAGGTAACAAAGAAGCGAGAAGATGCATTAATAGGGATTAGATGAAATATATAGATGAACTAGCTGAAGAGGCAGCAAAGGAAACATGAAAGAACTGTACAACAGCACAAAGAAATTAAGTGGAACATACAAACAGATCATTGCCTTTATTAAAGATAAGAGAGGAAATCTGCCTAATAATATGAACAAATGAAGAGATGGAAAGAGCACTTTGAAGAACTCTTGAACAGACTTGGTCCAAATAACCCTCCAGATATACTACCAGCAGAGGAAGAGTTGCATGTTAACTTTGAAAAGCCAAGTAAGGAAGAAATAATGAAAGCCATCAAGCTGTTAAAAAATAATAAAACCACAGGACCAGATGAAATTCCATCAGAAGTCATCATAGCAGATATCTCTCTCTCTCTCTCTCTGCGTTCAGGACTCAATCAGAGTAAGGATTCCAGACTCTCATATGAAGTCAGCTGTCAGGCTAAGTGTGTTGATCGCCCCCACAGACAGAACATCACAATTGGAGTCTGTCAGATCCACTCTGACTGAACACCCGTTAATACGTTGCACTGTGTTCTGTGCCAGTGGCCCAGTGCATCCGATTTCAGCCAGCATTTTATTCGGGTTTGCTTTCCCTAGCCTTTGATTGTCCCCAATCTTCCTGCAAGGCAGCAGATTGTCTTTTCTGTAGGGGGATTCTACCCTTAGATGGTAGGCCCTCCCAGGTTTACGAGCACCATCTGCCCGAGTCACAAGAGGTGACTAACATAGACATGCACACACAAAGATATGAGCTGTGACTAACACAGACACGGACACACAAAGATGTGAGATGTGACTAACACAGACACACACACACACAAAGATGTGAGATGTGACTAACACAGACATGCACACACAAAGATATGAGATGTGACTAATACAGACATGCACACAGCGATATGAGGCATGACTAACACTGACACACATCAAGATATGTGACACATGACTAACATAAACATGCACATAAAGATATGAGATATAACTGACATTGACATGCACACACAAAGATATGACACATGCCTAAGATAGACATGCACACAAAGATAAGAGATATGACTAACATAGATATGCACACACAAAGATATGAGATGGGACTAACATAGCCATGCACACAAAGATATGAGATATCACTAACCCAGACATGCACACACAAAGATATGACATATGACTAACACTGGTACACACTAAGATATGAGATATGACTAAACACAGACACACATAAAGATATGAGACATGATTAACACGGACACACCGAGATATGAGATATGACTAACATGACACACACCAAGATATGAGCCATGGCCAGCACACACAAGCTAAGATATGAGCCATGGCTAGGACAGAAACACAGCAAGATATGAGCCATGGCTTCACTAAAAAACACCAAAAAATGAACCATGTCTAGCACAGAAACACATTAAAGTGCCCATATGCTTGGGCTTGTTGTAGTCGGCATACTCTTCTGAACGTAGGAATCACAGGTTTCGTTAAACAGTTGTCCTGAGATTTGAGAGTGCAGTCTGACCCATAGAACGCTCTCTTGCATGTACAGATTCCCGATCGACTGGTGTCGTTGAAACAGTTGTCCGGACATTTGAGAGTACATATGATGTCACAGCCATCAGAACACATCTGTTCGCACTGTAGCCCAAAATTACCATCGGGACAAGTGTCATTACAGGTATAGCCAAGATGTTTACATTGTAGGCATTTTCCAGATTTTTCCTCAAATAAAGGACAGACACTGACACTAGACCCGGAACAGTCGTGTCCATAGATCCCATGTGAACAGTAGCCGTGACAAGTACTGATGATGACATTGCAGCCTTACTACACCCACTACACACTGCACAAAACGACCAAGAATGCTCGTCCAGACAATAGGTGTCTGTAAATGTTTGCACCTCACATACCGTCAGTGCACTGTCGGCCCGCGAAATGGTTGGTGAGAACTCAATCTTAATGTGTGCCATTGACGTTTGTGTTTTGACTACAATAGTGTTCACAGATAAATTAGGGTATGATATATCATTATACTGGAACACTACTCCGCCACTGTCAGAGAAAGCCTTTAGAGTGGCATTCTTTACCCGAATCATAGTGCTAGCTCGATGATAGATTCGAATGATGTGAGTCTTCTGGGGCGTTGCAAAGTTCAGATACCAGTAAACAGAATTGGTTCCACTTCTCCATTGTGTGTGTGTGCAGTCATTGTCATAGAGATTGGTCTTTGCTTTGCTATTAACTGCGGCCTCTGGTCCACATCCGTCTTCTGTATAACAATCATCAAATTTGTCGGTCTGATTTGTGATCTGTTTGAGAGCCATTTTCCGACCCCCGCCAATGTAGATGGAACAGATATTTGCAACTATCGCCCTTTCAATCCATAACTTGTTGATCAGACCAGCCCCAGGGCAGAAGGCATCAATCTCTTGCGGACTAACTACAAACCTTGATACATTGTTACATGAGGCAGAACCATTCAGTTTTACCGTGAAACTGTCCAGATATTTTAAGTCATTCGCATAAATCCTAAACCAGGAGCACGGCAAAGATTGATTGAGAGTTGCCTCAACTGATGTAGAATCTGTGTCCGGATTACATGTGGTGTCATTGTTATCAAACAGGGAAGTAGGTTCAGATTTTTGGGCATATTTGCAAATAAAATCCAAGTACTGACACTGGGGTCCGAAAATTTTGTGCTGACAACTGTCATTGTTTGGGCATGTCCCTGTAGTTCCGTCACAAACCAAGCCATTATAGCAGTGACACTGTAACGTACAATTCGCCCCAAACCAACCGTCGGCACAAGTAAGGTCACCAGCCTCCATGGTTGCTAACGAAGCCAGCGAACAAAGACTTGATCCACAGCGGTGGTTAACGAACTGTGTACACACACTTATTATCAAACCCGTGATCACATTAAAAAAAAAACCGCCATCTCACTGTGGTAACAGACAGCGTGAAATTCTCTAATAGAATGAGATAAACCGTTGGAGACAAGGAAAGTCAACATTGTTTACATGGCTTGGACGCAAGAAGCGTCCATTTTGGACGCTTCTTAAAATATATCAGATATTAAAAAAATAGCATCTTAAAAAGATCTTAAAAAAATAGCAGATATTAACACCTCTAACTAAATGTTACATAATCTACCAGATAAAATGTGGGAGAGGGAATAGTTACCTAAATATTGGAAAGAAGGTTATATGATCAAACTACCAAAGAAAGGATGTTTACAGGAGTGCACAAATTATAGATGAATTTATGCTACTATCAGGGCCAGGAAAAATACTAAGCAGAATCATTTTGAGAGACTAAAAGAGGCCCTAGTGAAACATTTGAGAGATAAACAATCAGGTTTTAGGAAAAATAGATCGTGCTCTGATCAAATAACACATCATCATCATGTGCTTTACTGGTTGGTGTAGGTGATCATGTCCTTCCACAATCTTCTATCTACAGTGCATTATCAGTTCTGTTGTTGATTGTTTTCAATGCCACAACGCTAAGCTATCCAGTATTTTCTCTCTTTGTCATCCGTGATCTCTCTTTCCTTTTATTTTGCCAGTTGTAACCAAGTATTCCAGCTTTCCTCTTCTAATGATGTACCCAAAAAATGTTGATTGTTTCTTTCTGTTTTAGGAGTTCCCTTTTTGTGTTGGTCTCTTTCAGAATTTCTTCATTGGTCTTTTTAGCTGTCCAGGGAACTTTCAACATTCTTCTGAGAAATTCCATCTTTGTGACTTCTAAATGTCTTTTCATTTGTTTGTCTACTGTCCATGATTCGTTTCCATAGGTCACAATTGGTTCTATATAGCACCGATGAACTCTCTCACTTCTATTGTCATAGATTTGGTGCATAAGATATTTTTTATTTTCTGAAATGTTATTTTAGCCTGAGCTATTCTGCTTTTTATTTCTGTGGTGCATCATCCATCTGATGCTATAATTGTGCAAAGTATTTGATGCGTTGCACTTGTTTCAAATTTGTCTTGTTTATTTTTATGCTGCATGATGGTGATGATTGTTTTTTTTATATGACCATTACCTCTGTTTTCTTACTATTCAGACTGAGACCTTTTTTGTTGCTTTCTTTTACTATTATGTCTATCATTTCTTGTAGTTCATTCTCTGTCTCACAACCTTGTCTGACTCCTTGTTTTATATATTGGAATTGTCCTGTTTGGTTGTTAATTCATTTAGCTGCTGTTTGTTGCCAGTGCATGTTTTTTATGATTCGCAGATCCTTGCCATAAATGTTTAATTTCTCCAGCATATTTATTATTTCCACATGCTTTACTTTGTCAAATGCTTTTGTTTAGTCTATAAAGCACATATATAGATATTTTTTTACCTCTATAGATCTTTCTATCAATGTCCTTAAGATGTATATTGCATTATTGGTGCCCTTTTCTTCCATAAATCCACAGTTCCTCACTTATTTCTGGTTTTATTTTGTTCCTTACATGTCTCATGATGATTTTAGTAATATTTTAGTCACATGGCTCGTGAAACTAATAGTGTGATGGTCCTCAATCAGCAGCAACTGACTTATTTGGTATGGCTACAAAGATAGATTTTAGTAGATCTTCGGGTATGTATCCAGTGTTATATATGTCACTGAGTAGTTTTGTTATGACTTGTACTCCCAGCTCTCCTAATGCATTTATCTCTTTGATTGTTATAATGTCAAGACCTGGAGCTTTGCCTCTTTTCCTGTGTTGAATTGCCTCCTCCACTTCACTCTGCATTATTAGTGGCCTTGTGTCTTTGTTGGCATTGTTTAGCTCTGGTCTTTCATCATCATAGAATTGACTGATATATTCTGTCCATCTTTCCATTGTCTTCTCCTGTCGCATTATTATATTTCCTACCTTTGATTTCACACATCCTGAAACTTTGACTTCTTTTCTTCCTGTTAATTCATTTAACTGATTGTGCATAAATTATGGGTCTTTCTTTTGTTGTTTTTCCATTTCTTCACATTTCTGCTTTAACCATCCTTCCTTAGCTTCTCTGCATTTGATTTTGATCTCTTTGTGCAATATTTTGTATGTCCTTTCTTCTTTCTTATGTTTTCTTCTTTCGTCCATTAGTTGTAATATTTCTTCTGTCATCCATTTCTTTTTGTTGATTCTTTTAGTCACTGGTATTACTTCTTTTAGAGCTGCTTGCACAGAACAGAAACAGATGGTGAGATTTGATAAAATATCTTTAAAAGAAAACTGCTAGAACAAAAGTTCAGATAGGAGAAGGTGTATCTTGGTCTACGCCCTATGGGCCGGCTACGGCTCGAAAGGTCAATAGATAGATAATTTCTTTTGATGTTTGTTGAATCGATTGTTTGAACATTTCCCACAGTTCCTCGATGTCCTGTATTTTCTCAATAGCATTATATCTATTTTGTACTATCGTACTGTACTTATCACTCATCTGTCTATCTACTCTAAGCATATCTAGTTCTAATTTTATATTTCTTGGGGATTTCTGTGTATTCTGCAGTTTTATTCTTATCTTTCCAACAACTGGTACATGATC
This sequence comes from Megaustenia siamemsis, assembly GCA_032433765.1. Taxonomy (NCBI): domain Eukaryota; kingdom Metazoa; phylum Mollusca; class Gastropoda; order Stylommatophora; family Ariophantidae; genus Megaustenia; species Megaustenia siamemsis. The sequence goes on along the minus strand of JAVIAB010000024.1, from coordinate 22,301,470 downwards.
AGTATTGCAGTCTGCTCCTGGCCTTGTTTTAACAGATGTTAGCCCATTCCTGAATCTTCTCTGTACCAGTATAAAATCAATTTGATTGTGTACTTTTTTGTTTGGGCTTTGCCATGTCCATAGTCGCCTAGGGTGTTGTTTGAACCAGGTGTTACCTATAATCATTTCATGTGTCTTTGCCCAATCTATCAATCTATCCTCTCTGTTATTCATCTCTCCAAGGCCATGTCCCCCAATCACATTTTGCACTTTAGCTGTTCCAACCTTTGCATTGAAATCTCCTATTATAATAGTTATTTCTTGGGATTTACACTGTTCCATGGTCATCTCAAGCTCGTAAAATGTGTCAGTGTCTTCTTCTTCGCTTTTACTTGTTGGTGTATAAGCTTCAATTATGTTGATATCCATTGGTCTAGCTCTCAATTTTATTACCGGATTTCTGTCTGATACTGGCCAAAATCCTTTCACTGTTTTGCTTCTTTCTCTATCTAAGATCAAATAACTCATCATCAAGTACCAGGCCTACTGGCGTATGTGATTATGTCTCTCCACAGCTTTCGATCTCGGCAGCTATTTATCATTTCTGTTGTTGACCTTCTGCCAAGCCATTCTCTTAAGCTGTCTGTTATTTTTTCTCTTTGCTTCCCTCTATCTCTTCGTCCCTCAATTTTTCCAGTTGTTACAATATATTCCAGTTGTTCTCTTCTCATTACATGGCCAAAAAATGATGATTATTTCTTCCTAATATTGGAAATAGCTCTCTTTTTGCTATTACCTCTCTCAGAACATCTTCATTACTCTTCTTAGCTGTCCATGGTACTCTCAACATTCCTCTGTAAAACCACATTTCTACAGACTCCAGTGATTTTCTTGTCTGTTGTCCTATTATCCATGACTCGCATCCATATGTTAAGACTGGCTCTACATAACATTTAAGAACTATTTTTCTTGTTTCTATTGTCAAAAATGGATTGCATAGTATCTTCCTCATTTTTTGGAAAGCTGCTTTAGCCTGAGCCATTCTACATCTCACCTCTTTTGTACATCTTCCGTCTGAGGTTAACAAAGTACCCAAATATTTAAATTAATTTACCTGTTTTAATATTGTTCCACTTGTCTTTATTTTGCACTGAGGTGATGCCTTTTTCTTTGTTGTTACTATTACCTCTGTCTTTTTGCTATTAAGGCTGAGTCCTTTATTTTTGCTTTCTTTCACTATGTCCAACATTTCTTGTAACTCATTTTCACTCTTAGCGATTAAGACTGTATCATCAACATACCTTAGATTATTTATATTATGACCTCCAATTGTTATTCCAGGCATGTCCCTTATGGATCTTAAAATAATCTCACTATAAATATTAAACAAATCTGGTGACAGCACACAACCTTGTCTAACACCCTGTTTTATTTGTTGAAACATTCCTAAATGATTTCCAGTTCCTATGGCTGCTGTTTGTTGCCAGTACATGTTCTTTATTACTCTAAGATCTTTGCTGTCTACGTTTATGCTTTCTAAAATTTTGATTATATCTTGGTGCTTTACTTTGTCAAATGCCTTGGTGTAATCTATGAAACATAGGGCAAGAACTGTTATCACCTTTATGGCTCTTTCTACTAAAGATCTTATGATATAAATGGCATTGCTTGTTCCTTTATCTCTAACAAAACCACACTGTTCATTGCTAATTTCTGGACTGATTTTGTTTCGCACTCTTCGCATGATGATTCTTAGTAATATCTTAGTCATATGACTCATAAGGCTTATTGTGAGATGATCATCGCATTCAATCGCACCCGATATAAAATAACTACCTTGTGTATAATAGTTGAACAAAGCTTGTAACTACAGTCCCCACTTTATATTGAATTCATAGATTAAAGAAAAGGCATTTGATAGTTTAGATAGGAATGCTTTGGAAGTTGGTGGGTCATTGTCAACTGTCTGTTGAGTCATTATGCAATCCCCGTTGATAATAATGTTTATTAACCTCATAAAAATAATGTATGAAGGAATGAAATGTAGTGTTGTACATGAAGGGCAACTTAAATAAGTATTTGAAATAAGAACAGCAGTAAGGGTAGAATACCTTCTATCTCCATTTCTCTTTCTGCAGGCCATAGATTGCATTGTGAAAATAATTCAGAACAACAGAAATGGAATCCAGTGGTCATTAACCATGCAGCTTGATGACATAGCTCTCCTATCACATAATCAACAACAGATGCAAGATAAAATGATATACTTGATGAGAGAACACAACAGCTGGAGCTGAAATAATTAGAGATAAGACCAAAATCATGAGATTTAATGCAGTTGGCAATAGCTAAATAACAATAGTAGAATTACCTCTACTAGACATACAATATTACATATATCTAGGCAACATATGCAAAAAAAGAGGAACAAAGAAGGATACCAAAATAAGGAAGGATACAAAAAGCAAGAGAGACCTTCATTGCACTAGAAAACATGAAAATCCAAAGAAATTAGGTTAAAAAAATAGAAATGTTCAACTCCAATGTGAAGAAAACACAAACTCAAAGATAAAAATTGCCACTGACCATGACAAGTTTTGATGTTATGAATTTCTTGTCTAGAGACTGACTTCTTACCTCTAGTCCACTCAGTGCTCCCCTCCCCCCCACTCCATTAAAACTATCTATTTCCTCTTATCTCAGTTTGCTTGATTAGACTGATTAGTCTGTTTCTAGGTCCAACTCAGAGAGGTGGAATATGATCTTAATCCTATAGTGAGACTATATTGATAGTTGCTGATCCTAAGCAGTCAGCTATGAGACACTGACCACTTTCAACTCGTGTGCTGTAGGTGCCTTGGCCTCACCCTGTTATTTTTTTGTTTACCTTTCATGGAATTGATTTCCACAGACAGGATTCTGTAATGTTAAACTATTTCATTTAACAATTCTGCTGCAGTTGTTTAAGGTGAAATTTGTTTCTAATTTGCCTACTGACATGTTTGCTTGTAGTTCCCATGCACATTTATATCTGTTATATTTGGTAATATGTATGAAGTATTTGTGTACATTTATTCTATTAGTGTCAGGATAAAAGCTTTAAATAATTAGTGTAGAGCATACAACTACCTACTGCATTTGATTCCTCTGTCAACACATCTGAAGGGCACTTCATGTATTCGTAATAATAATTTCTTATTGTTCTAGTTGTAGCTTTGTTCTTTTCTATAATTTCTCACTATGTATTTGTTAGTGATTCACTGTAGTCTCAGGAATATTTCATTATTATACAAAGTTGTGGCAGAGAACATTATAGCGCCCACTAAAACTGGAGATAGTATGTAAAAAAAAAAACAAATGATGATAAATGGAACACATAATAAAACTGCTAAACAGTATGACTAGATTTGTTTATGACTGTGATCTATTGGAGAGGAGATGAATTACACGACCAAATCATATCTCAGACAGAACAGCAGATGTAGAGATCAAATTAACTGCTATGCAGAAGTGAAATGAATGGAGTGGAAAACAAAGGATCATCTGTGTTCTATGGGAAGCAGAAAGCAATAAGGACAAACTAATGAAGGTGTGGAGACTTTTATTTGTACATTGGATAGTTGACAACATGCCATATGTCATTACAAGCTGTTTTATAAAATAGTTACCAAATTCTTACCTGTACCCTTAAATGTAACACTTTTATATTAGCTTTTTGTTATAACACTAAGTGTTCTTCTGTATTTGAGGTTATTTGTAATGTCTAGTCTACTACTGTAGACTTTTAAAATTATTGTTTGACTAGTTTTGCTCTGGTATAATACATCACTTAAATGGTAACCAGCTTGTGCTATCCAGTCTCGATCATCCAGTGAGAAAGCAAGCAGTAAGATGCTTAGATTGCACCAATTTTATGACAGGACCCATTTTTATCTGTGTCGTACTGAGTGTGAATATTACCCTATTTTAAAGGACAGGGATGTCACATTTCTGCTGTCATATGACATTGCTTTATTATTATACAATTAGATAATGTTCAAAATTTACATAATATATGCAGTAGGGGAAAACTCCTGATTTTATTATAAGCATTGTTCACTGTCATTATTGAAAAACAAATGAAGCCATCCAGAAGTGATCATTCAAAAGTCAAATTTAACTAAAGGCCAACATTCAAAATATGCAAAGTCTCATTACAGAATACACTTCAGGGTTAGCTTAATCTCATCAGACATGTCTGACCCCATTTTAACAAAGAATAATGGTGTATCCATAATGACACAAATGGATAAACAATGTAACACTCTTAAACAGAACCATTGTTTGCTAAGCAATGTATGCAGTGTGTTTACACACTATGTTAGACAGGAAATAATCACATTGACTCAGGTGAATAAACAATACCGCTCTTAACACAAAACTAAACCATTTCTGCTTACTAAACTATATATCATCATCATCATCGTGTGCCTTCTCCGCAACGAAGGTTGGCTACCATGGATCACCATTCTACTCTGTTTCTTGCTTTGATGGTGCAGGCTGACATAGATTGACTTGTCCATCTTTTGATATTACTCGTCCATGTTAGTCTTGGACTGCCTCTGCCTCTTTTACCTTGTATTTTTCCTTCCAATATTACTTTTAGTAGGCTGTTGTGTCTTTTGACATGCCCCAAAAATTTCATTTGTCTTGTCTTGATTGTATTTAGTAGTTCTCTTTTTATTTTCAGCTGTTTTAAAACTTCATCATTTGTTATCTTTAGTTTCCATCCAATTCTGCCCATTCTTCTATAAATCCACATTTCAAAGGCTTCAATTTTCTGTTTGTTTTCTTGTCTAATGTCCATGTTTCTGCACCATACAGGAATATGGAGAAGAGATAACATTTTGCCATTCTTAGTTTCAGCCCTGCTGATATTTGTTTTGTTGTTAGTATATTTTTCATGGCATTAAAATTACTTTTTGCCATACCTATTCTTTTGTTTATTTCAGTTTTGCATTTTCCATCATTGGTTACAGTATGTCCCAGGTAGTTGTAGCTCTGGACTGTCTCCAGATGTATTCCCTCAACTGTGATATTTAATTGTAGGTCTTGAGAATTTTCTTTGTTTATGATCATAGTTTTAGTCTTTTTGATATTCATATATAGTCCATATTTTTTGCATGTTATGTTTATTACATTAAGTTATTGTTGTAGATCTTTAGGATTTTCTGCTAGTAGAACAGTATCATCAGCATATCTTAGGTTATTGATTATCTTCCCATTAATGTCAAGGCCTGGTATCTCTGAGATGTTTTTAAAGATTTGCTCAGTGTATAAATTGAACAAGCTTGGTGATAGGATGCATCCTTGTCTTACTCCTCTTTTTATATCAATGGGTGTAGAGTTCTCCTTGTTATATCTTATTATTGCTGTTTGCTCCCTACTTTTCATATACATATATATATATATATACACATATATATATATATATATATATATATATATATATATATATATATATATATATATATATATATATATATATATATATATATATATATATATATATATATACATATATATATATACATATATATATATATATATATATATATATATATATATATATATATATATATATATATACATATATATACACACATATATATATATATATATATATATATATATATATATATATATATATATATACATATATATACATATATATATATATATATACACACATATATATACATATATATATATATATACACATATATATATATATATATTGCCTGCCCAACACATTACTTACAACAGTAGTTAACATCACTAACAAATATTATACACAAATTAATATTCTGAAAATGTTGACGAATCATCTGTATGTGTGTGTGCTTGTTTTTATAATAATTATTATTATTATCATAACAAGTATTGGTACTACAGTTGAAACATTTTAAATTGTTCTACCGAACAAAAGACATCGATTGCAGTATTCAAACTCAGAACATGACATAGAGATTAAATACACACCTGTATAGATTGGAAACAACCTCAACACTACAGTGCACATGTTAAAGGCTCCAAGCTTATAAGAACACCCCATACACACTAGGTGTCCGGTTAGCACAATCGATAGGCGGTTGGCTTACCACGGCAACAGCCGGGGTTCGTTCCCTGGCGAGGACACCTGGGTTTTACTAATTCCCTAAAAATTAGTGGGAGCCGCGATAGCTCAGTGGTTAGTGAACTGGACTACTACGGACAAGGGGTAGGGTTCGATCCCAACCGACGGCTCCGGGTTCACCCAGCCTTAAATGGGTACCGGATTTTTTCTGGGAAAGTAAAGCAGCATGGGCGTAATACCGACCACATTACCCCAAAAAAATCATGTGCTGAAGGTCTGTAAAATATAGGGTCACTAACACCATATTTCCCTATACGCCACTTGGCGTGACGGGGGGTACTTTACTTTTTACATACACACTAGCCAATGGAAGTTGTTAAAAGACGAGATATAAACAAAGCAGAGCCGCTAGCGAAAACCATAGAAAACACACGGGACAGCTACTAATCCTGCTAGCGAGATGCTTGGAGAACAGACTTGTCCATTTGTGTTGTCATCTGGGCATAAGAACGGGCCATGAACTTAGAAGAAGAAATAGTTGTAAAATGCGCCCCCCCCCCACCACGCCCGATGCGGCTGCCTGCCATGCGCTGTGAATCTATATACACAATACACCCTCCATTCCTTGCTTTAACTTCAATTGAAACTTAGAAGAACCTCAATCGCTGTTGACCCCTTGAAAGACAGATTGCTGATCTATACAATTGACTTAACTGCTTTTAGTATAGACTCTCAGACCAATGTGCACAGCTGCTTTCTCAACAAAGTATGCATTCTGATAGTTCCAGTAGCTTAGCAGTGTATACGCTCGTGATCGGTTCATTCAATTGCCTTGCCCTACTGTACTGATCCTAAATCAAAAGTAATAATCTTAGAGAGTTTCACAGTCAAATAGTTGAAGTACAGTTCTTGTGATCTGACGCTTCATGCCTCAGCGATAGAAAACATTTACTCATTCTTGAATGAATAATAATTCAAATACGCTCTGTTCTTTACACTATCTATCTATTGACCTTTCGAGTCGTAGCCGGCCCATAGAGCGTAGATCAAGATATTCCCTCTCTTATCTGAATTTTTGTTCTAGCAGTTTTCAATTCTTTTAAAGATATTTTATCAAATCTCGCCATTTGTCTCTGTTCTGTGCAAGCAGCTCTATCTCATTGAGGAAGCCGATTCCTGCTGCTCTTGCCTCTCTGATCAATGTTCTTCTCAGTGTCTCTCTGGGTCTTCCTCTTTTCCTCTTGCCTGTTGTTTCCCACATGAGGGCTTGCTTTGCTATTCGGTTATTATCTCTTCTCATCACATGTCCAACATATGACCATCGTCTTTTCTTGATTACTGAAGATATTAGTGGTTGATTGGCGATTTCTCTAATTTCCTTGTTTGTTTTGAATTTGTTCCACGATATACCATTTTCCTTAGACATTTATTTTCAAATGTGTTCAACTTTGTTTCTATATCTCTTGTTGTTTTCCAGCTTTCACATGCATACGTAAGGGTTGATAGTACTTTTGATTTTAATAGTCTAAGTTTTGTGTTTGTGCTTATGAGTTTTGATTTCCACAACTTTTCAAGGCTTCTGAAAGACATTGCTGCTTTAGCTATTCTGATTCTAATTTCTTTACTTGTATCCCCTTCTCGATCAATGCGACTTCCAAGATAGATAAAGTGATCGATCTCTTCCACTGGTTTGTTTTCCATGTATATTTTGTCGTCTGTTGGAATTAAGCTTTTCATGACTTTAGTCTTTTCATGATTGATCTCAAGCCCAATTTTGATGGCTATTGATGATAGTTCATTTGTGTTTTCCTGCATCGTTTTTATCTGACTGCTGATGAGAACTATGTCATCAGCAAAGTCGAAGTCCTCCAAATGGTCTCCCTTATCCACTCGATGCCTTTATTACCAGTGCAGCATTTCTTCATTATGAAGTCCATAACAACTCCAAATAACAAGGGCGATAAAGTACATCCTTGTTTAACCCCAGTTTCTATTGGGAAACATTCGCTTAGTCCTTCCTCTGTTCGAACTGCACATGTGTAACCATCATGCATCTTTACACGGGTCAGGAATTATTATTATTTTTTTGTACAAGTTTCAAATGTAGCGCGTATAAAAATAAGTGCTCAAACGGTTGTTGTAAATTGTTGCACTGCTGAATCTGTCAACTGAACACCCCCCCCCCCCTTTTCACCTAAACATTCTCTCCTTGCCCCACATTATTTAGCCTGTAAATATTTCTTCTGTACCCTACTCTGCAGTAGTGTTTACCAAGATCTCATTGTGAATTTGTAGCGTGCCGGATGAGTCTGTACTTTCACTGTGAAATAATTGTTACCTAAATGCAGCAGACTGCATTATAAACAGAGAGCAAAGTGTCGGACGTGAGGTCATTAAATGCTAAAAATAAGTTGCAAATATACAGAAGCCAAAAAGGTATGTAGAGGAATACAACACGCACATTAAAAGAGAGGTTTCGTGGAAGTTCGATTAAAGAAAGACTGATCCTTGTGAACATTAGAGATAGCTCATTAATGAAATATCTTTCCTTTATGGTTCTTTCCTTATTTTTGTTGTTATTTTATTTTTGGATTCATAACATCAGCTGTTGTACATTGTAATTTGCTACCTTCCCTCTCGACCCCCTACACACTTTGTCAAAGTAAACTGGTTAATCTGCTTCTAGAGGTCGAGTAGGATCTGGATATTTCTGGTTCACCGATCCCACTGCAAGCAGTCAGCTACGAGTCACTGACCACCTTCAGCCCTATTGCTTACATGTGTCTTTGTTCACTTTTTGTTTTTAAGAACCGTAACCACAATTTGTTGGGTTTCACTTAGTGTACATGCACGCGAGTATACTGTGTATAATTTGCCTTGCATTCACTTTTTTCATTCCGTTTCAATGGATTTCAACTTTAGTGTCGAAACGCGTTATCTTGGGATGTACAAGGGGCACTCCCTTTTTAGCAATGAGGTATCTTCTTGACTTTCCAACCATGGATGACAGAATCAAGATCTGGAGAGCACGAGCATACCTGAAGATTAGTACAGATAAAGAGCATCCATTGCAGCACGTGCTCAACACAGGGAAAGGTGCCAGGCTAAAAAGAGGCAAATCATGGGTAGGCCGAGCAGAAGTTGTCATCAAACAGGTCTGTGAGCTTGCCAATATCAACGTTGGTGAGGAGTGGATACCGGTGCCTACGTCATTCAAGGGGACTTTCTCGTGTATTGTCACACTCGACAGGAAAAGTAGGGAACAGAACCCGGACGTGTTTAATGCTGAGGTCAACGGTCTCATCTGCGATAACACCGATGAGAAAGATGCAGTCATCTATACAGACGGATCTGTAAGACGACACCAAAGAAGTGCATGGGCATTTACAGCACGCTCGGCAGGCAGAATAGTCAAAGAAAACAGTGGTGCATACGTCATGACCACGAGTAACATGACAATGGAGGTGATGGCAGTGACCATGGTATTCAAATGGTTAGAGTCACAAGACTACACCCACGCATGTATACTGAGTGATTCGATGAGCATGATAAAAAAAAGTGGAGGCAGGCTCTGTACGCATGCAATGGGTAGAGTCATTGCAGAAATCCAAAATACATAAGGTCACCTTTGTCTATGTCCCTGGACATGCGGGAGTACGGGGAAAGGAAAGAGCGGACAGGTTGGCTAGCTGTGCTGTCGTTGAGGACGGGCAACCAATGGATCGGGCGGACATCATCAATGCCCTCCGAGATATGGGAAGAGTACAGGACTTCGACAAACACAGATCCACGTCACTTCTTCGGATGATGGAAATGGGAGTTAAGATGGGCACAGCCAGAAATGAGAAACTTAATGGCCGTATAAGAAGACTTATCAACCAACATAGAACTGGAGTCGTCAGTCGCTGGACACGGCGAGACTTGCTGAGGAGGGGATCTGAGCACCTATGGACATGTTCGGAGTGCAATGATGATGATGATCCGCAAATAACTCAATAACTTTAGTGTTGAAAGTTTTTTTGTCGCTAAAAGGAAAAAAAAAATGAAGTTTGTTAAACATGTATAACTTTTTATTAATTGTATAGTTTTTTAAATAATTTTTTGCTGATATATTAAATATAATGGAATTATCGAAACCACCACTATCTTGTGCCATACCTATTGGCGTAGTATCTTATATCCTTTCACAATCTTCTAGTGCATCGTATCAATTTTGTTGTTGACTTGTTTCCATGTCATGATACCAAGCTATGTAGTATTTTATCTCATTGTCGCCCGCGATCTATCTTTCCCTGTATTTTGCCAGTTGTAACCAAATAAATCCAACTTTCCTTCTCTCACGATGTTCCCGAAACATGTTGATTGTTTCTTTCTGATGTTTTTTATGAGCTCCCTTTTTGTGTTGATCTTTTTGAGAATTTCTTCGTTGGTCTTTTTAGCTGTCCAAGGGAACTTTCAACATTATTCTGTAAAAATCCCATCTCTGTGGCCTCTAATCGTCTGTTCATCTGTTTGTTTACAGTTCATAATTCGCTTTCATAGGTCACAATTGGCTCTATATAGCACAGATGAACTCTCTTTCTCACTTCTATTGACATAGATTTGTTGCATTAGACGTTTTTTAATTATTGACATAGATTTGTTGCATTAGACGTTTTTTCATTTTTCTGAAATGCTATTTTGGCCTGCGCTATTCTACTTTTTATTTCTGTGGTGCATCTTCTATCTGATATTATTGTGCCAGAGTATTTGACGCGTTGCACTTGTTTCAGATTTGTCCTGTTTATTTTTATGTTGCATGATTATAATGATTATTTCTTCCATATGACCATTTAAAAAATATTTTTTAACAATTCAGACAGACCTATCTTGCTGCTTTCTTTTACTATTATGTCTATAATTTCTCGTAGTTCATTCTCTGTCTCTGTTTCTAAAACTGTGTCATCCGCATATCGCAAATTTTTTATGTTGTTACCGCTGACATCAATTAACTTTATATCTACTATTGATCTCATAATATTTTCGTTGCAAAGTGAAAACAAATCCGGCGACAGAACACAGCCTTGCCTGAATTCGTGTTTTTATATATTGTGGAGCTGTACTGTTTGGCTACTAATTCTTATGCTGATTATTACTATTACACGTTAAAAAAAAATATTTCCAGATCCTTGGCATAAATGTTTAATTTCTCCAGCATATTGATTATTTTCAAATGCTTTACAATGTCAGATATTTTGTGTAAAGCACATATATAGATATTTATTTACCTCTATAGCTCAATCAATATCCTCAGAATGTATATTGCATTATTGGTGCCCTTTCCTTCCATAAATCCACATTGTTCCTCACTTATTTCTAGTTTTATTTTGTTCCCTACACGTCTCATGATGATTCTTAATAATATTTTCGTCATAATATGGTTTTCAAAATCAGTAGCGCCTGACTTCTTCGATAGTAGTGAGACATGTTGTTAATGAGCTTCCTTTTTTAGTTGGAAGGAGGAAGAGGTTTACCCTATTAGTATAAGACTTATATAGAGACTGCGGCAATTTGGCTTGCCGCATTGTTATATATGTATAGGACTTAGAAGAAGAATGGTGGGTGTTAAGCTCATGAAGGGGGTAGTTGGGGAATAATTGAGTAGATTGGTTAATGAGTAATGGACATCACTGTTTCGCGCCAAATTCCACAGAGCTAATAGGAGTGAGTGTATGTTGTCCGGCTATAGACCACGCCCACTCCGGAAGCGAAACTACCATATTAGGAACTAGCGTTATGTCAGTTATTTCATAGATATATTGTGCATATATATTTATAATAATATTAAATTAATATTTATTATATCCTTACGGACGTAAAAAGACCATATTTAAGATAGATACGGACCATAACCAGGTATATATACATATATATAATGGCAAATCTTGCTGACGACATGAACGAACAGTCATTCTCCAAGGCTTCCGTGAGTACGACATGGATCAATACTGCTCTCCTGTGAGACTATAGATTTTTCCTGTCCCGCGCGAATGGTGTTTACCCCTACCGTGCACCACCTCACTCATACGGATACAAGGCGTCTAACACATTTTATATTTGTTGTAAGTTTTCTTACTGCATTGCCACTATAAATATGCCAATGATAATAACAACTCAAAGATCGGATGACGAATATAACATAGACTGACCATTAGATGGATATAATATATGTTTGAGGCTGTGACACATTATGCTGCATCATGAGTCTATGTCAGACACCGATGCGATTTCGTGACGTATTAAACAGCCTAGGTAATTAATGTTAATCGGAGGTGAGCTTTATGATAAAAAATAAATAAAATAAAATTACATAACCAGTGACGTCATGACAGACGGTTGTAGCAACCAGTCATGATAAGTCAGTAGTTTGGTGAAGCATTTGTGTCTCATACTGGGCGCTGTTTCACTGAAAAGCATCGCACATGGCTGAATCCTGGACAGACATCAATCTACAAAATGAACAAGATACATATTTGTGTGTCTGGCCTTGTCTCCCTTCTGTTGCGCCTCTTATCTTCTGAATTTGATAACAGCATTGTCTCGAAACTTGCTGTGCCAAATTTTTATTTTTGCTCTCCATGTGTGACGATCGTCAGCCATATTTTCTGTTTCTTTCACTGATAAAAAATTCCCCCAAGAAAGCCCTGCAAAGATCCTTATATCTCAGCACTGGTCTGCCCTTTTGTCTCGCTCCATCTCTAAGTTTTCCATGCACTATTTTTTAGGGAAGACATTCATTTTTTGTTTGTATTTTTTATTGTTTTACATTCTTCTCGCGTGACTCGCCCACTGTAGTCTCCGATTCCTAAGTAATACCATGATAGACGGGAGTGTGGCTCACTGCAAGACGCTAGCTTGTTACTCTGTCCCGCTATATGATGTTCTTTAGCTTGCAAAAACAACATACATTAAAAAATGTATAACCTGTTATCTTTCCCAACATAGGTAGTCCAAAATTATGATCCATATAAAAGTGTACCATCATCCTGCAGAGCTAGTTTAACTATGTCATCTAATGTAGATGTACTTAACCAAAGTATAAATAATCGGTATCTGTCTCCCATAACAGAAAGTCGGCTTCCTCTGTCTCTTTAGTTAGTTCATCTATATATTTCCTCTTATCCCTTTTAATGCATCTTCCCACTTCTTTGTTCACCTCTGTGTAAGCTTCCTCTGTCTTGGCTTTTATTTCCTCTCGTTTTGCTTTTATTTATGTCTACCTTCTTATTCTTTTCTTTCTTTAATTTTATCCAGAGCCTCTGCTGTCATCCATGCCTTTTTCTAGCATTCTCTTGTGCTCAACGTTTCTTCGCATGTCTCTTTCCATATTTCATTTATCTGTTTTCAATAATCTTCTATAGTTAATGTATTTTATAATTGATGGAGGACATGGTATATGCTTGATATTGTGACTGATGGTAGCAAGCAATCATGATAAGTTAGTAGTTTGGTAAAGCATTTGTGTCTCATACTGGGTGCTGTTTCACTGAAAAGCGTCGCACGGGGTTGAATTTGCCAATACTGGACAGACAGATCCATCTACAGAATGAACAAGAGGCATTTCTGTGTGTCTGGTCTTGTCTCTTTTCTGTTGCACCTTTTGTCATATGAATTTTGATAACAACACTATCTCGAATTGTGCTGTGCCCCCTTTTTTTAGTTTTGCTCTCATGTGCTACGTTATGCAACCACATTTTCTGTTTCTTTCACTGATAAAAAATTCCCCCAAGAAAGCCCTGCAAACATCCTTATAACGCAATGATAGTTTTTCATTTGTCTCGTTCCATTCACTGAAAAAACTTCCCACGTGGCTGAATTTGCTATTACTGGATAGACAGATCCATCTACAGAATGAACAAGAGGCAGTTTTGTGTGTATAGCCTTGTCTCTTTTCTGTTCCACTTCTGTCTTCTGAATTTGATAACAGCACTGTCTCAAATCGCGCTGTGCCATTTAAAAAAAAATATTTTTGCTCTCATGTGCAACTATATGCAACCACAGTTTTTGTTTCTTTCACCGATAAAAAAAATTCCCCTGCAAACATCCTTATATCTCAACACTAGTTTGGTCTTTCATCTCGTTCCATCTATAAGTTTTCCATACAATATTTGTTTGGGAATACATTATTTATTCTTTACGCATGACCCACCCACGGTAGTCTCTGATTCCTAAGTAATGCTATGAATGACGGGAGTGTGGCTCGCTGCAAGGCGTTAGTTTGTTACTTTGTCCTGCTATATGATGTTCTTTAGCTCGCAAACACAATGCACATTTAAAATATAGTATAACCTATTATCTTTCCCAACATAGGTAGTCCAAGATTATGATCCATATAAAAGTACCTTCATCATGCAAACCTGGTTTAGCTATGTCGTCTAATGTAGGTGCACTTAAGCCAAGTATAAACAATTGGCATCTGTCTCCCATAACTGAAAGTCGCCCAATCGAAAAAGATCCTCCCATATTTAAGGCCATCCTTTAAAACTGGAAATGTTGATATGGTGATACGGGGATTAACAACAAGATATGTTTGACGGCGTAATCTCCCATAAACTCACGGACAGCGTTACGAGTGACATCGATAAGTTTGTGTTTGTTTGGAAAAGTTGAATCATCTCACTGAAAGATTCCTTTACGTGGTTCACTGCACGTGTAGATCACATTCCAAAATACCAAAACATGTATCTAAATGTAACTAATATCTCACTGTGCATGTAGACGCTCTCCTAGTTCTGTAACCCTGGCTCCCCAATTATCAGTATAGATCTGTCTGACATCATATGGAAGAATTACAAAAGCGTCATCATCAACTGTTAGTTTTCTTTGTTTCGCACAACAACCAGTCTTCACTCGATGTGGTAGGTCGTTTGTGTGACTCCGATAAAGAAGTAGAAGTCTGTATGGGGTCGATGAATGCTGCTGTAGTTCATATGTAAATTGTCGCCACTATTAAATGAGGCACTGTACAGATGCCATATGGATGAGTGATAGAGATACAGGTAATGATGCTGCATTTTTTGGTTTTTCTAGATTTTTTTTCTTTAGATTGTTGAGGTGCAGTTGCACACGAAATATCACCAATGGTTTTCTGTTTTCACTAGCAGAAAATCAGCATAGACTTTTTCCCCCATAGATCCTCATTTCTTATCTTATATCCTAGCTTATCTTGGAACTAATTTCCTGATGTATTTTTGACACCGGTGACTTCCTACCGCAGAGAGTTATTTTCATGATGTGTAGTTTAAATGCTGTTGAACTGGGCTCTTTTCAATATTGGATATTCAGATGAGTCCAGTATCAAGGCTAAATCTATAATGACCGAGCTACACAAAACACTGGGGTGTTCTGTTGGTGACACATGTGAAAAAAATGATGGCGTCAAAACACCATGATGGCTGAGTGAACATGTTGTTGATATGACAGATACTGTTGTCGTTATTGATGCTGACAACGTTTTTTTTTTTAGTGATTAGCATGTGAAGGATAGACATTGTATCTCTGCATCAGCCATGACGTGGTAAAACCCTCACAGAGTTTGTAGTGTCAACACAAGAACATACCCAGGCTTGTCGATGCATCAGAGATTGTAGGATCAGCACAGTTGACATGTTCATGTACCTCAACACACACTCGATTGTAGTGTCTCTGCTCCACATGTAATATCAGTGTTCGTGTAGTCGACACTGTCGTGGTGTGATCGTTCAAGATGTCGTAGATGTCGACACACTAGGCTGTAATGTTGGTGATACATTTGATAATGTTATTGGTGTCGGGAGAATACAATTTGTAATGTCGACACCCCACATTCTCTCTAATTATCAAATAGTCGAGTCACCTTTCATGATAAGCGTGGTCGGTGACGTACACATTTCGATGTTTTAACGGTGTCGAGCAAAATTTAATATCTAAATATATCAAAACCTTTCAAACTTTTTTTTTATGTTGATGGAGTTGTAGTCTTGCGCGCAACAGAATAACAAGATCACCATCACTGAGACCGGTGTCTACACGCTCTCTGTTTTGTGTGAGATATGTCATCTGAACGTATGTTTTGTTTCTACTCTAGCTGTGTTCGAGTAAGTTGGTTTTTGTGTAGCAGATCAACCTTCTATTCATCTTCCCCAGCAACTTTCCTACACAAAGGAAGAGGCAGATGGGTCTATAATTCTTGGAGAGCGAATAGTCGCTTTCAGAGTTGTGAGATCACGAGTTGCTTCCCGAACATTGCACCCTGCTGTTCTTGCCTCTCTCATCAATGTTCTACTCAGTGTCCTCTCTGGGTCTTCCTCTTTTCCTCTTACCTGTTGTTTCCCACATGGGGGCTTGCTTTGCTTTCGGTTATTATCTCTTCTCATCACATGTCCAACATATGACCATCGTCTTTTCTTTATTACTGAAGATATTCGTGGTTGATTGGCGATTTCTCTAATTCCCTTGTTTGTTTTGAATTCGTTCCACGCTATACCAAGTATTTTCCTTAGACATTTATTTTCGAATGCGTTCAACTTTGTTTCTATATCTCTTGTTGTTTTCCAGCAACGCATACGTAAAGGTTGATAGTACATTAACTGGAGAATAATACCCAAAAAATGTCATATGTTACAAATCAAGATTTTTTTCTTATTAAAGATTTCTTTTCCATCCAAGATTGACGAGACTCGCCGAATTAAATCTTCCAGATCAGGAAGAATAATATTATTTTGCTCTGAAAATAGTTCTCATTTTGATGACCAGTCATAAACTTTCCTACATATCATTACCAACCACAACCTGCTAGATACTACTATCTCTTTTCAGTATGTTTTGTACTCATCTGTCCGTATCTGGAACAGACCAGAATGTGTAAGCGTACGATGTGGTGAAATACACTGATCACATGCACATTCATGTGTGTATATTGTTTATTCGTATGTCCTAATGTAAGATGTGTCTTGTCTTAAAATAAATCTTAACAACAAAAGCGGCAAATGCTATTATACATTTTAAGAAACTGTATCATGTAACATGAAATCAACTCAATGTTAAGCTCTTCGGCTCTCGTTACAGAGAAAGAGGCCAAATAGAAATCTGACACTTTTCATAAAACGTTTCTTTGTTTTCTGGTTACATTTAAATAATAATTGTGTTTTTGCCTTTGTTTGAGAGGTGCTGCCTTTTGTGCTGTAAACACAGTACTGAATATTATACATATATTAAATGTAGCAAATAAACATGAATGAGATTAAAAGTGTGTGTCGGATTATTCTAATGGGAAGAGACTTTTGAAAGTTGCTTAATGCAAGAGTGCATTTGCGCATTATATACAATAGATACGACAGAGAGAGAGAGAGAGAGAGAGAGAGAGAGAGAGAGAGAGAGAGAGAGAGAGAGAGAGAGAGAGAGTGAACTCATCAATAATAAAGGCTGTTGTGTCGTCATGACGTCGACTGTCTACAAATGCCATCTCAACTCCGAATCTGATCGACCAACAATCACGAAGAAAGCTAATAGTCACTGAGAGAATGTTGATAATTAAGACACCAATTGTTCAGGCATGACGATATCAAACTCAGCGAAATATACAGAAATCAATATACATGTTCCTTAATTATATCTGAAATATTTACATATCACACTAGACCCACTTACAAGCAAAATGTGATTTGTTTCTGTACGTTTTTGTTTAAGCGATTTTTGCTAATTCTGGAGAACTAAGGTACTATTTTTTCTGTCTGACATCTGACCAGCGTAAACATGCACATCTTGGTAACACCTGTCTAGTATAAAACTCTCTCTGGCATTGCTCTGAGGGTGGTCAGGGTACTCAAGCTGTTCAGCCTCGTCAAGATCAATAAGTTTGATTGAGAACACATTTACAAAATACACAAGTCAAGATGCCAAATGTAGGAAACCCGATATCAGGATAAATGGAGAACCAGGAAGTTAGTGACAGGAACAGAAATGTACAACTATGTCTGGGAATTATAATCTCTGTCTGAATATTAACAAAAGAATGAACAGAACCAGAATAGCTTTTGAAAAATCTAAATAACATTTGGAGATATAACCAGTATAAGCAAACTAATGATAATAAGAACCGAGTTTTTCCGATGCTTTCCTATATTGAGTTATTGAGTTATTTGCGGGTCATCATCATTGCACTCCGAACATGTCCATAGGTGCTCAGATCCCCTCCTCAGCAATTCCCTCAGTGTCCAGCGACTGACGACTCCAGTTCTATGTTGGTTGATAAGTCTTCTTACACGGCCACCAAGTTTCTCATTTCTGGCTGTGCCCATCTTAACTCCCATTTCCATCATCCGAAGAAGCGACGTTGATCTGTGTTTGTCGAAGTCCTGTGCTCTTCTCACATCTCGGAGTGCATTGATGACGTCCGCCCGATCCATCGGTTGCCCGTCCTCAACGACAGCGCAGCTAGCCAACCTGTCCGCTCTCTCATTTCCCCGTACTCCCGCATGTCCAGGGACATAGACAAAGGTGACCTTACGTATTTTGGATTTCTGCAACGACTCTACCCATTGCATGCGTACAAAGCCCGCCTCCACTTTTTTTATCATGCTCATCGAATCACTCAGTATACATGCGTGGATGTAATCTTGTGACTCTAACCATTTGAATGCCTTGGTCACTGCCATCACCTCCATTGTCATGCTACTCGTGGTCATGGCGTATGCACCACTGTCTTCCTTGGCTATTCTGCCTGCCGAACGTGCTGTAAATGCCCATGCACTTTTTTCGTGTCGTCTTACAGATCCGTCTGTATAGATGACTGCATCTTTCTCATCGGTGTTATCGCAGATGAGACCGTTGACCTCAGCATTAACCACGACTGGGTTCTGTTCCCTACTTTTCCTGTCGAGTGTGACAATACATGAGAAAGTCCCCTTGAATGACGTAGGCACCGGTATCCACTCCTCACCAACGCTGATATTGGTAAGCCCACAGACCTGTTTGATGACATCTTCTGCTCGGCCCACCCATGATTTGCCTCTTTTTAGCCTGGTACCTTTCTCTGTGTTGAGCACGTGGTGCAATGGATGCTCTGTATCTGTACTAATCTTCAGGTATGCTCGTGCTCTCCAGATCTTGATTCTGTCATCCATGGTTGGAAAGTCAAGAAGATACCTCATTGCCACACAGGGAGTGTCCCTCGTACATCCCAGGATAATGCGCATGGCTTCATTTTGTATTTTCTCCAGCCTATCAATTTGAGTCGTACTGACAGTAAGAATGGCCAGGGCATACTCGATTGGTGCGAGGACTAATCCCTGGAACAGAAGAGTAAGTAGCCTCTGCTCGATGTTGGCAGCTGCCAAGACCTTCAAGGCGGCTAATCCTTTGCGGGATTTTGTTATCACATGGTCAACGTGGTCCCGAAAACACAGGCTGCGATCAAACTTAACTCCGAGGTATGTCATCAACTTGTCCCTGGTCACCTCATCAGATCCCATTCGTACTACCGGTGTGGTCGTATTAACGATATGATTGTTAAGGGAGAACCATGAAACTGATGCTTTATTAGGATTAACCAAGGCACCTGAAACCCCACACCAGGAAGAAATGCGATCGAGTTCGTCTTGCATTGTGGAGGCGATTCCCCGTCTGTCTCTTCCCTGTCGATATACCAGAATATCATCAGCAAAAGTCATAGTTCTTCCCCTCCCATCCAGCTGTTGGGCCGTGATCGTTATTGTGTACACATTAAATAGAACTGGTGACAATGGTGAGCCTTGTGGCAGCCCAGGACAAATGGATGTTGGCTCGGAAGACCAACTTCCACATCTGAGTATCACCTTCCTCTGAAACAGTGCCGCGGCGATCCATCTTATGAGGAAGGGGTTCACCGCCAGTTTGAGAAGCATATGCATGAGATATTCAAATGGTACCCTGTTGTATGCATCCTCCAGATCTATAGCAGCAGCACATGTCTCCTCTCGTCTGTGGAAGCCTTCGAAGACGTCATAGGCAAATACTGCCGCATTGAGCCATGTCTCTTTGTTATATCTATAACCTCCGAGTGTGGATGGGAATACGCGTTTCTGTTCAAGGCGACACGTGGGGACACGGGCAACTATTTTCTCCAGCAGCTTGCCCGCAGTATTCTGCATTGTGATGATTCTGTAGGCACTGATCTGAGAATGGTCCTTGTTTGGCTTCGGTAGCGGTAGTAAGTAGCTGTGTAGCCACTCCTCCTTAATCTGGCCACTCCGAATACTGGCATTAAACTCATTGGCCAGTGTTGTCAAGTCGTCATCAGCTAAATCGCCTATGTCATCATACCGAACACCATCTGGACCAGGAGCAGTGTTGTGTGACCTTTTAAGTGTCGCGCGAATGGTATCGGTTGTGATTGTGAGATCTTCTTCCTATATATCAGAAATGATGCTGCATTACAACAGAAAGAACACGTGATGAATGTCATTTCAAGAATACATTATATTATAATTATATAAGAATATAAATTATGAACGTTCACGTTTCTGCAAAAAAATTCAAACAGCCAAGTAATGTAGACAAAATAAGCACCCAAAAGTAGATGCAGCAAGAAAAGGGAGGGGTGGGGGGAAGGGGGGAGAAAGGTCCCGGATCTGGATAGGCTAAGCATTCAAAAGAGATTAAGACTACGCGAATTATATCTATCTATCTACATGTCTCTCTGTCTGCCTGCCTGCCTGTCCTGTCCTGTCTTTCTGTCCTGTCTCTCTGTCTAGTCCGTTTAATCTATCTAGTCTGTCTGTCTAATCTTTCTTTCTACCTATCTTTCGATCCGTAGTCGGCCTATAAGGCATAGACTCAGATACTCTTTCCCTGTTTCGAAATTTTCTTTATATCAGTCGCAATTCTTTCAAATATCTTTTATCAAATCTCGACATTTATCTCTGTTCTGTGCAAGCATCTCGACCTCATTGAGGGAGCTGATTCCTGCTGCTTTTGCCTCCCTGATAAACGTTTCTCTGGGTCGGCAACTTTTCCTCCTACCTGTAGTTTCCCACTTCAGGGCTTGCTTTGCTCATCGGTTATTATCTCTTTTCATCACAAGTTCAACATATGTCCAGCGTCTTTTCTTGATTACTGATGATATTAGTGGTAAATTGGCGATTTCTCTAATTTCCTCGTTTGTTTTGAATTCGTTCCACGCTATACCAAGTATTTTCCACAGACATTTATTTTTAAATGAGTTCAACTTTGTTTCTATGTCTTTTGTTGTTTTCCAGCTCTCGCATACATATTTGTGGAAAACGTAATGAATGCTAAAATGTACAATAGTCTGGTTAATATGATTTTAAAAACAATAAGTAAAAAGTTATATTTAAATAAGTAAAAACACATTTTTATTAAGAATATTTATTTATATTGTTTGTAGTTAAAAGAAAAAAACTGAGCCGTGAACAAAGCTGAAGCAGACATTTGTCAATGGTTAAATGTAAAGAAATGGGTACACTTTACTATTTTTAATTTTTGGCAGATTTTCGCGTATAAACTCTCTCTCTCTCTCTCTCTCTCTCTCTCTCTCTCTGCGATCAGGACTCAGTCAGAGTAGGATTCCAGACTCCCACATGAAGTCAGCTGTCAGGTTAAGTGTGTTGATCGCCCCCACAGACAGAAAGTCACATTTAGAGTCCGCCAGATCCACTCTGACTGAACACCCGTTAATACGTTGCACTGTGTTCTGCGCCAGTGGCCCAGTGCATCCGATTTCAGCCAGCATTTTTTCAGGTTTGCTTTCCTTAGCCTTTGATTGTCCCCAATCTTCCTGCAAGGCAGCAGATTGTCTTTTCTGTAGGGGGATTCTGCCCTTAGATGGTCGGCCCTCCCAGGTTTACGAGCACCATCTGCCCGAGTCACTAGAGGTGACTAACACAGACATGCACACACAAAGATATGAGATGTGAATAACACAGACATGTACACAGCGATACGAGCCATGACTAACACCGACACACATCAAGATATATGACACATGACTAACATAGGCATGCACACACAAAGATATGAGATGTGACTTACATAGCCATGCGCACACAAGAATATGAGATGTGACAGACACAGACATGTACGCACAAAGATATGAGATATGACTAACATAAACATGAAAACAAAGGTATGAGATATCCCTAACCCAGACATGCACACACAAAGATATGAACCATGACTAACACAGATACACACTAAGTTATGATATATTACTAAACTCAGACGCACATAAAGATAAGAGACATGATTAACACGGACACACCAAGATATGAGATATGACTAACATGACACACATCTAGATATGAGCCATGGCTAGCACACACACAACACACACACACCCAAGCTAAGATTTGAGCCATAGCTAGCACAGAAACACCCCAAGATATGAGCCATGACTAGCACAGAAAAACATTAAGATATGAGTCAAGTCTTCACGGAAAAAACACCAAGAAATAAGCCAAGTCTAGCACATAAACACATTGAGGTATCCATATGCTTGGGTTAGTCTGCAGACTCTTCTTAACGTGTGAATCATTGACATACGAGACGCAGGCTTCGATTAACTGTCCGCAGGTTTCGTTCAAACAGTTGTCCGGAGATTTTAGAATGCAGTCTGACACGTAGAACTTTCCCTTGCACGCACTGTTCCCGGTTGACTGTTCACAGGTGTCGTTGACACAGTTGTCTGGACATTTGAGAGTGCTGTCTGACCCGTAGTATGTTTCCTTGCACGTGCAGTCTGCACTTTCCGGGTCACATATGATGTCACAGCCATCAGAACACGTCTGTTTGCACTGTAGCCCAAAATTACCATCGGGACAAGTGTCATTACAGGTATAGCCAGGATGTTTACATTGTAGTCATTTTCCGGATTTTTCCCACATAAAGGACAGACACTGAGACAAGACCTGGAGCAATTGTGTCCATAGACCCCATGTGAGCATTTGCCGTGACACGTACCAATGATGAAGTCGCAGCTTTTGCTACACCCACTACACACTGCACAAAACGACCAAGAATACCCGTCCAGACAATAGGTGTCTGCAAATGTTTGCGCCTCACACACCGTCAGTTCACTGCCGGCCTGCGAAATGGTCGGTGAGAACTCAGTCTTAATGTGTGCCATTGGCGTTTGTGTGGTGACTACAATAGTGTTCATAGAAACATTTGGGTATGATATATCATTAGACTGGAACACTTCGCCACCGCTGTCAGAGAAAGCCTTTAGAGTGGCATTCTTTACCCGAATCATAGTGCTAGCTTGATGATAGAATCGAATGGTGTGAATCTTCTGGGGCGTGGCAAAGTTTAGATTCCAGTAAACAGGACTGTTTCCACTTCTCAGTTTTGTGTGTGTGCAGTCATTGTCATAGAGATTGGTCCTTCTTTTGCCATTTACTGCGGACTCTGGTCCACATCCGTCTCCTGTATAACAAGAATTACAAGTGTCGGCCTGGTTTGTGTTCTGTTTGAGAGCCACATTCCGACCCCCGCCTATGTGGATGGAGCAGATATTTGCAACTATCGCCCCTGCAATCCATAACTTGTTGATCAGACCAGCCCCAGAGCAAAAGACATCAATCTCGTGCTGACTAACTGCAAACCTTGAATCATTGCTACATGGGCAGAACCATTTAGTATTGCCGTGAAACTGTCCGGAACTATTAAGTCATTTACATAAATCCTAAACCAGGAGAACAGCAAAGATTGGTTGAGAGTTGCCTCAACTGATGTAGAATTTGTGTCCGAGTTACATGTGGTGTCGTTGTAATTAAACAGGAAAGTAGGTTCATAATTTTGGGCGTATTTGTACACGAGAACCAAGTACTGACACTGGGGTCCAAAATATTCGTGCTGACAACTGTCATTGTTTGGGCCTATCCCTGTAGTTTTGTCATAAACTCTCTTCTCTCTCTCTCTCTCTCTCTCTCTCTCTCTCTCTCTCTCTCTCTCTCTTTCTCTCTCTGCGATCAAGACTCGATCAGAGTAGGATTCCAGTCTCTCTCATGAAGTCAGCTGTCTGTTTAAGTGAATCGATCGCCCCATATAATTTCTCCTCCAGGGAGGTGGGCGTGGACCACATTGCTCTTCTTAGGTCCGTGTACTGGGGGCAATCCTGTAGAACATGATTTGTAGTCATATTGTCCAGTGTACAGTGGCATAGGCTGGTAGTTCCTATTTTGAATTTGGTGAACATGTGATTTCTCATTCTATTGTGGCCTGTGCGTAGGCGAAGTATGATGACTTGATCCCTCCTTGATAGTTGGTGGTATCCGTCACTCTCGTTATGCTTTGGGTGTTCACGTTTCCATTTTTCATGGTACTGACCCTTGAGGATGGATTTGGCTTCATCATAACTGAGCGGATTGTTCTCTTGTGGTAATCTCCCTCCCTCTTTAGCTAATTTATCTGCGTGTTCGTTCCCGTGTATATTATAGTGTGATGGTATCCACTGAATGACTACTCTCTGGAAGTTATTGCATAGTTGGTCCAGGGTAGTTCTCAAGTCATCTAGTTCATTGTTCTTGTGGTTTATTAGAGCTGATAGTACTGACAGTGCATGTCAGAATCACCAATTTATTGTGCATGTTATTTTTGTGTTGAGTAGCCAGTGTTGCAGCTTTTCTAATGGCCTCAGCCTCTGCTTTAAAGTTGTTTGAGAATTTTCCAGTAGCTATTGACTTAGTGATCTCGTCCTGATTGGTCAGCGTCAAGAAAACACCTCCCCCTCCATTTCTGGTGGCATTTGTAGCAAAGCCATCTGTATATATGTGGGACCAAGAGTCCTGTGGGTAAGTATCGTGTATATGTTTTTCTGCTACGTGTTTTCTTTCTGTGTTTGATTGGGTGCCTTTTTTCATGATTCCTGTTATGTTTTCCTGAAGTTCTGGTATTTTATGTTTTCCGTGAGGAGACATATCAGATGGGCCCAAGGGTTTCGATATTGTTTGGGAAAGAACTGGGTCTCCAGTAGTTAGTTCATTGGCAATTGCAGCGAAGTTGTTCCTCTTAAGTCGTACAATTCCGGAACCAGATATTCTTTGGTGCATGGGGTGGCTAAGGAGCCTTCTATATTTCTCCGCTTGTTGCAAAACTTTAGTGACCCGTCTGTCATCTAAGGGTTGTAAACCTGTTACTGTTTCTAGAGTCTTGATAGGTGTAGATTTCATAGCACCAGTAATGATACGGGCAGCTTGCTTCTGTATTCTGTTAATTTTGCAGAGGTGTGATTTGGAAGCGTATAAACAAAATGATACATATATCGTGCCATATGTGTTCATGCGCCAATTCATGAGTATTCCTTATTTCCGCCGTTGACTAACAACTCTAAACACCGTGTTGCTTACAACGCTGCGCCACGTGCTGTTTGTAAATAGCCTGTCATAGTCCGAATGGAAACGACAAATTCTTCATATTTGACGAAAGTCCGGGTTTGCGACAGAATATCGATATTCTGGTAAATTATTTACATTTACATCTCAGCACACAGACACAACTACGCTCTCACGCTCTAGCGCGTACACGCGCACAAAGTAAATGTTGAACGATATTGATACGTCAATGCTATATAGAGTGCGTTCACAGATGCTTTGACTGTTGTTTACAAGTTTATATCCCAGCATTGGGAAAGGAAAACTTGTTGAAATTACATATTTACATTTATATCATCGTAAAACCTATATCACACCTCTCACTCTCTCTCTCTCTCCTCCCTCTTTATTCCTGCTGTCGAGTAATTAGGAAAGATTTGTTCTCTTTCGAGATATATAAATACTTCATAATCCTATCTTAGTTACTATTTATGAGTTTTACAGACCACAATGTGGTAGCAACTACCCAGCCGTTCAAAAGGATTTAAGAGTGGGAGTTATTAAAAAACACAGCAATCAACATAGCAAAAATAGTCTGCGGAACAAAGTAAAAAAAGAGAGAGAGAGAGAGAGAGAGAAGGAAAGAAATGTACATTGTGGTGGAAGGAAAGCATTAGATCAGCAACAAAAGAAAAGAAGTAACTATACAGTAAGTGGAAGAAAACAATGAGCCAAGAAAACTATGACAAATATACTAAAGTTAGAAGAGAAGTGAAATTATTAATCAAAGAAACAAAACAAAAATTCTGGACAGGCTGGTCTGAAGATTATCAGAGATTACAAGACAGCCACAAAGAATTTCTACAAAACTGGCAAAGCAATGAGAACAAAGAATGACAATTGCGACCTCACGGAACCTATAGATGACAAAGAGGGTTCCCCTTTACATAACAAACAAAGATCACTACAGAGGTGAAAAGAATATTTTAAAGACTTCTAAACACAACAACCAAATCCACCGACAACCAGAAAAGTAAATGCTAAGATCTAGAAGCAAGTATCCTAAGAGCCGAAATCACAGAAGCCATAAGACAAGCACTAAGAAACAAAGCCCCAGGAATTGACAACCTATCAATAGAGATACTTATAGCCTCAGGAACAAGAGTAGAATGGTTAACTAAAGTATTCAACATAGCTTGGCAACAACAAGTACCAGAAGACTGGAAACAAGCCATCATAATTTCAGCATGGAAAAGGAAAGACAGTACGAGAGATTGAAATCAGTACAGAAGTATCTCCCTACTAAGCTACGCAGGCAAATTGTATCTTCTTTCTTCTTCTATTCTTCCTCTGTTGCCGTTGGCGTCGAGGGGAGAAACAATCTGCGATTCTTTGCTCTTCTGTTGGCCTCTTCTGATGTTAT
Source organism: Megaustenia siamemsis (assembly GCA_032433765.1). Classification (NCBI taxonomy): domain Eukaryota; kingdom Metazoa; phylum Mollusca; class Gastropoda; order Stylommatophora; family Ariophantidae; genus Megaustenia; species Megaustenia siamemsis. The sequence goes on along the minus strand of JAVIAB010000024.1, from coordinate 22,274,628 downwards.
TCCTCCTAGTGACTCTAGTATACCCTTTATCCATCTCTTTCTTGGTCTTCCTCTTAATCTGACGTTTTCGTAGCGTTTGTTTATGGCTCTTTGATTCATTGTTAGTTCTTTCTGTCTTGTTATGTGGCCGAACCAATTTATCTGTTGTTTCTTTATGTATTCGATGGCTGGTTCAATTTCGAGTTTCTTCCTCAGGTCAGTGTTTCTTACTCTGTCCCTTAAGCTGTTTCCTGTCATTTTTCTGACACATTTCATTTCGGTGGTCGTTATCTTTCTTATTGTTCTAGAGTCCAGCGTCCAATTCTGGCACTGATAGCACAGAGTTGGTAGGAAAATTGATTTGTATATTGCCCTTTTTGCTTCCGTAGTTATTGCTTTGTTTTTCAATAATGTTGATACTTGGCCTATAACTTGGCATGCTTTGTTACACCTTATATCTATCTCTGTTTCTTGGTTATTGTCTTGTGTTAGAGTGCTACCCAGATATTTAAAATTGTCAACTTGCTTCAAAGATGTATTATCTATAATGATGTTTAGTTTTTCTTTCTTTCTCGCTGTTGCCATTACTTCGGTTTTGCTTATGTTGATCTTCATGTTGTATTGTTTACAAGTGTTGTTTAGCCTGTTGATATGTTCTTGTAGGTCCTCAGTTGTTTCATGTATCAGAACTTGGTCGTCTGCAAATAGTATTTCATTTATTTCTTCCTCTCTTCTGTTGTTTTCTGGTATGCATATTTCGTTCTCTTCTGTGTTATAGTTTGTTGTCATCTATAACACAGAAGAGAACGAAATATGCAAATTGTATGCTACAATAATACAGAGGTTAAGACCAATATCAATATGAGGACCTTAAATAAGCGACGCACAAATGTGTTTCAGAAAGAACAGAGGGTGCACTGATGACCTATTTTCTTTGAATCAGAAAAAGCAATCGAATACAATCAAACACTATACATAACATTCATAGATCAAAAGGCTTTTGATCGCGCACAAAGAGAATAACTGTGGAGCGTACAATTTACGGTGTTAAGCAACATTTGATCAACTTATGCAGAAGCCTATACGACAACAGCACCAGCAAAATAAGAACAGCAGCAGGCTATACAGACCCTTCAAAATCAAAACAGGAGTAAAACGAGAATGCGAACTATCTCTGCTATACACACACACCCCCACGAGTCACCAACAAACAATAAGAGAACACCAGCCCAAGAGTCCTACAAAGTAAAAGGTGGATAAACGGAATACTAGAAACATGTGGAGGTATAACAGCAGAAGAAACCAATAGAAGAACCAATAGAATCGCGTTGTTTGGTCGTGAAGACATTCATGCAAGTCATTCATTTGATCCTCTGTTGCCTGTTCAGTTGGGGCATATCATTGAAGGATTATTGTCTTTGCGAACCTTGAGTAGAATCTAGCTCAGTTATGCGTGGATTTATAGGTTCCCACCCTGAGAGGCTTTTCTCTGTCTATTCACAACTGTACCAACTCCTTTAATATGTTGGCCATCACTTCTCCTAGAATAATATATGGTTTCACCAGTAGCTGATCTATATCTCCAATTTCCTGTCCATCTCACTTCGCTTAGAACTAAAATATTAAGATGTTGTATGTCTTCAACTCTGTAATCACCTGAGCTGTCCTGCCTGTTTCATACATTGTTCTCACATTCCATGTTGCAATTCTTATTAGCTGCTTGGGGGTGATCAAGGACTTTGTCCCTCGGTAGCCTAGTTGGGAAAACCATCTAACTTGGCTACCGACGTTCAGACAACCCGTGTTCGATTCCCGCTGGAAGCAGTGTCAGTTGTACTCGTTGGAAAAAAAATACTCCCGCGGTCGAGCCAGCCGCTGGCAAAAATGGGTACTAGAAAGAACACTCTGAGAAGATGAGGAATGCTACCTCGCATCGTGATTTCGATGCTTGAAGCCACACTATCCAGAAATATCCAAACATTTCTGGATAGGCGGCCGAGCACATATGGGTGAAAACTCGCGTGCTAAGGCGCCGATTCACGTCACGTACTTTACCTTTACCTTTGTCAGGACATGGACTTTCATTTGGCTTTCATCTCTCTCTGTCATGGACGGCATTTTTGTCTGAGTCCCAGCTTGTTCCTCCAAATCTTGATTGCTAGGATCTTTTCTCTGTGTTTCCGTAGCATTTTGAAATTTTTCTCCATGTGGGTTGCTGGCCCAACTTCTAAACCCCCAAGCTGGAGAACCAGTGCGTCTGTCTTTGTCTGGCTCCTACTCATTGACCTGTTCGGGTTCGGCGACCCTGCTGGTAGCTTCCGCGGGCCTAGTTCTCGGGATCATTGGAACACTCAAACCCCTCTACCCCGACAAGTGAAGATAACACGGGGAAAGGGGGGTGGGTGGGTGAAATGACAGTTGGTATCATCAATACTTGTTTGAACATTTCTATTTCTATTTAGTAAGCAATGGCTGGTCAAGACAGCATTGAATATTATTATTGTTTTTAGTTAATTGTTAAACATTCTTTAGTTAGAGTCAATAATGTCATTGTTGAATCATTGACAGAATCAGGCCCCAAAATGCTCGAGAAAAGATTGACGCGTGTCAGATGTGTACAACAGTTACAGACAATGAGCACCAAATCATGTTGGGAAGAGACAAGGCCTTCACCTTTGACTATGTGTTTGATGTGCAGACACAGCAAGACTCCATTTACAACAGCTGTATCAGAAGCTTGGTGGAAGGGTAAGTTAGATAGATAGTCATCATTCTTCATTAGTAAGCAGAATCACCTCATTAAACTCAGTGCAGTCTCAAAGTTGTTCACCTTTTCATAACAGGCAGTCGCCCGTGTGTTACCGGGCACTGTCCAGAAAGGAATAGAGCTACTAACAACTGCCATGCTTGTCATTAGAGTCTACTAAGGAAATTACGGTCAAGGGCTTGGCCAGTTCAACGGAGTTTGTGCATCTGAGGTGAAGCAATCTTCAGCGCCTTCGGTAGTGTTGTCTCGGCCAGGGGAACATGCTGAGGAGGGAATCTGAGCTTTGCATTTGTCCATTATGCAGTCAAGATGATCTGTCGACTAAACTAAATGTAACAATGGGCAGTGATCAATTTCCTGTGTGTTACCGGGGCCTCATTATGAGGGAAGTAAAGAATAGTGACACTGTGTTCTTCCAGCTTCCAGGCATGTAGTAAGATGCGACTAAGGAGGTTGGTCGATGGCTCAACAAGCTGTCATTGTAAAAAGTATTGTTATGGAAACAGCGCCATATATTTTAGAGCAGTGATCTCTGCAATATGCGCCTTTTTGGCACGCAAGGTTTCTGTTTTTGAGATTGTGGTTCTGCCCTATGTGCCGTCTTCGGCTCGAAAGGACAATAGATAGATAGATGGATCTTGGATGGCGGGCGGGTGGATGGATTAGATAGATGGATGGATGGATCTTGGATGGCGGGCGGGCGGGTGGATGGATTAGATAGATGGATGGATTAGATAGATGGATGGATTAGATAGATGGATGGATGGATGGATTAGATGGATGGATGGATTAGATAGATGGATGGATTAGATAGATGGATGGATTAGATATCAATATGATTGATGATGGTTTCAGTAGCTTGCTGGTTAAACACATTACAAAGTTATTTTATCATACTCATCCATTTCTTAATTCCAGTTTTCTGCACTCAATTTCCCTCATGCATTATTGTGGAATCTTCAGTAATAAAGAAAAGACGATGGTCATATGTTGGGCATGTGATGAGAAGAGATAATAACCAAATAGCAAAGCAAGCCCTCATGTGGGAAACAACAGGTAAGAGAAAAAGAGGAAGACTCAGGGAGACACTGAGAAGAACATTGATGAGAGAGGCAAGAGCAGCAGGATTCGGCTCCCTCAATGAGATAGAGCTGCTTGCACAGAACAGAGACAGATGGCGAGATTTGATAAAATATCTTTAAAAGAATTGAAAACTGCTAGAACAAAAGTTCAGATGGGAGAAGGTGTATCTTGGTCGACGCCCTATGGGCCGGCTACGGCTCGAAAGGTCAATAGATAGATAGATAGATTATTGTGGAAAGTTAAATTCAAAGATGTTCACAGTACTTGAGAATCATCCATTCATGTCTAACCATCTGTTTCCATTGGAAGCATAGATTGCGAAACTTGCACAATAACTTTTCTTTACTAGTAGAGATGGCGTTAAGGGATACCTTAATTCTGTTATTATTGATAGTTGTATTGTGATTTCCATTTGTTTCTGCTATGATTTAATCTCTCTTAAAAAGACCACTTCGTATTGTGATTTCCATTTGTTTCTGCTATGATTTAATCTCTCTTAAAAAGACCACTTCTGGATTATCCTCCATGCCTTACAATTCATTGCTGACCAATTGTCTAGTTTGTTTCACCGTCTCTTAAACGTCAAGTACCTCGTACCTGCTTACATAGTTGATCATGCCTCTTCGCAACTTTCTTTCTCTACAGTTGTTACTGTTGCTCGCATAATAACCTCTAGTAATGTCTTGGCCGTGTCACTCATAGATGATTATCGTATCTTATGACACCGAGCGTCTTTTGAAGAACTATGATTGTAGATTTGTGTACATCATTCAGTTTACATTCACTGTTGTAGATTTCATTCAACAACCTCGTTATTACTTCTTTATTTAAAATATTTTCAGCTTCCATTTCTTCTTTGTTTATGTTATGTGACACAGGTAACTTATCTTTATTTGCTCAGCACATGGTATACACTACTTCTCCTGTGTGCCTTGTTTGGGGCTTTTCTATTATCTGAAATGTTATCGTCTGCTCGTTCATCTTCACAGAGCTTGTTGTAATCTACCCTTGTTTACTTTACTCTACATCATCCTATTAACAGTAATCCCTCCTTTGATTTTAAACAGCCAGTATTTTCTCATGTTTTTCTTCCTTTTAATTCATAATTTTGCACTTTAATAGCATTTGCATCTTGTGCAACATTTCAATCTCTTTGTATCTCTAGTTAAACCATAATTTTGGATACTCTGCATTTATTGATAATTTCTCGATTTAAACTTCAGATTCATGTTTGTCTTATTTATTCTTTCTCTTTGTTTCCATTAAAAGTACAGCGTCATCTGTTATTCATTTCTTTCTTGTAGTTCTCTTTATTTGTAGTATGTAGTATTTACTATTCTGTAGTATTACACTTGATGTTTGTTGTTTTGGTTCTTTTAACAGATCTCATTGTTCGTCTATGCCCTGTATTTAAATCTATCATGCTATACTTATTGTTAATTGTGATATTAAAATCACACATGTTACTTCTTGTCTGATGTAGGTAAATAAAAATTTAACTTCATGTTAATTCGGATTATTTTTTGTGGTTTTTATTTGTGTTGCTTGCTTTCAATGGTTAGTACGTGATCACCACAGTCTGTTCCTTTTTTTTTCATGGATTCAAGCTATTTCTCACTATGTATTTACCAATATATAATGTTATATTTGATGACGAACATTTCCCAGGATTTTTCACGCCCTGAGGCGTCTTGGTTGTTGTTTAAACCATATATTTTCTAATAACATTTTATGTGTTTTTCACAATGGACCAGTTTGCCACCTGCCTCATTCTTCTCTCCTAAACTTAAACTACATCTATGAACAATTTCTTCCACTTTTTTCGTTTCCAACTCTTGCATACAATTTCCAAGGTGTTTGCATTTTCTAGTGCCGTATGAAGCTCCTTGTAGAATGTGCAGACCTCTACTTCTGCGCTTCCTACTGTTGGTTGAATTTGAATTAAGATAATTTATGCAGGACTGCAATTCGCTTTAGTCTTCAGTTCGGACTGGCATCACTGCAGTCAGGGAATTCCCATATCCACTCTGCCGCCCGTTCCAACAACCACCCAAACGTTCGTCTACTGATTGTTCCTTTCCTGTATTGATTGACTGTGGTGCATTCTTTACCGCTGAGAATACTTTTCCTGCTTTTGCCCCTCGTGGTGCCGTGTCCACAACTCATTTGACGTGTGAATTAACCTCAGCTTCCTTGTCGTCATCCTGTGAGGTGTTCTTTAAAAGCTTTCCCATACATGTCCATTTTTAAGGTTTCTTGCGAAATGGAGAACACTCTTCCCCCCCCCCCCCCCAATATGTCGGCTGTATCATTGCTACGAACTCCCACGTACCCTGGGCAATATATCCAAGTTAGGCTGCTAAGTGAGACATGTGGAGTAGGTTCACCACTCCCTGTGTAGTATCTTTTGTCTATGCATCAAAGCATGCTTTGTGAGCCGGTCAAGATGAACGCATGTGCTGTTGATCTCCTAACCCCGCGTGATAGCTTCAGTCACAGCCTTAACCACCATGCATGTGCTGTAGGTAGTAGTCTTGTAGGCCCCTGCACCTATCTCTCAACTTCTCATTAGAATACACAACAAAAGCCCACCGCTCCGCACTCCTCTGGTGACCGAGCCATCAGTGTAGATGATTGATTCCTGAGGTTGGGAGGGAAGTTGCAGTACCTCATGGATCTCGGACTCGGTCATCCCCTTTTGTTTCCTGTCCAAATGTATGGTGACCTTGGTTAACCCACGCCTCTCATGCACATCTATCCAATCCCTGCCAGTAGGTATGTCCTCCTTGTTACATACACCTTACAGTGTTGTCTCAGCTTATGCCAGCCACGATCTGTCCCGCACTTAACGTTGTTGCCTTTTATTGACTGTAATTCTGATAGCAGTGGATATATTTTGTTACATGCCACCCCCAGGTACGCTTTCGCTTACATGTACTTGTGTCGCGCTTGAATGCTTGGAAGGTCCAACAGGAATTACAAAGGATTGGCGTATCTTTAGGGCATCTCAACACGGCTCGCACATCCTCGCTCTGTACGCTTTCCGGCTTAGCTGAGTGTGAGATCGGGTTAGAAAGCCCAACCCGTAGTAGATGACTGACAGAACTAGTGACTCTTTTTTGAGGAATAACGTTCGTTGATAGAAGCCAGATCTCGCCATAACCTTCATGCAATCACTCCTTTCCTGGCGTTTTGGACTACATTGTTTATATGATGGATGAAGGACAACGATCTGTCAAAAGAGATACCAAGGTACCTCAAGCCATAGAGTCTTTCAATGTGTGTACATTGTACATAAGAATAAGCAGCCCCGCTTGCATAATGTGATTCTTCAGTGAGAACAACTTGGCCTCGCTAGGACTGATCAGAGCCCCATTACTGCCTCACCAGTCAGTGAGTGATTCGACCAACTATGATCTGTATTATATACGTGATGTCATTACGGCTCCTGCTCTAGATGTAAACCAGAATGTCGTCCGCGTTTGTTAGCATGCCACCTGGTCCACCTAACTGTGTCTGTGTGAGGCTAGTAGTATAAATAGTATACATGTTAAACATCACCGGTAAGAGAGCCTTGCAAGAGGTCTGAAGCTATAAGTCTGGCCTCCTAGGACCAGGATCCGAATCCTCAGTGCCACAACTCACACGAGTAGCATCGTGGCTACCCATCGCACCATCCATGGGTCTATCTTCATGACCATCATGTGTGGTATGAGAGTGCCATACCAAATTCTGTTATAAGAGTTCTCTAGGTCAAGCGCAGCCATTGCCGTCTCCTCCCTTCTCTGGAAACCCTTGTACACATCATACGCCAAGACTGACACTTTTGTGGCAGTGTCCCTGCAAGGTTTATACCCACCCACCGAGTCGGGAAACAACTTGTATTTTTTATATTCAAATTCCACATTAAACGTTTGGAGACTATCCTTTCAAGAACTTCACCGTACACGTTCTGCAGATTCCGTAGCCTTAAATCTCTGAACTGTCCTTGCCTGGTTTGGCCAGCAGGACGAGGTAACTATATAACCATTCCTGTGGTACTGCACCAGTTTTTATGCGGAGGCTGTACTCCTGACATATCTGTGCCAGCATTGCCTTATCAGCCTCCTTTAGATAGCTGTATCGAACTTCATCTAGACCAGGGGCGCGTCTATGTCCTGTTTAATCGTCAAATCCACCTATTCTGCCGTGACTACATTACCGATATCACCCTGCCCCAGAGAAGCAGATAACGTGCCTGTCATCACTGTGTAGCAAATTATTTCAGAGGAAGAGGTATGTTTACAGCACAACGTTTGGTTTCTCGTAGCAAGGCGCTCTGCCAAGGAGTACGGGTTCGATTCTGCTTCGGACCATAACTTGTTCATTGTTTTTTTCCTTTTGTTGATTATTTGTTATTTTTTCCTAGTTCTGTAAACATACCTCTTCCTCTGAAATGATTTTCTGATCGATCGTCTCGGAAGTTTCCCTCTATAATATATTCATTTATTATTATTTGTCTTCATATGTGTGTAACTGTGGCTGTCGCACTGATTCGTTAACAAGATGTATCTTTCAAAGAAGGCCCGGTCTTCTCTTCATCAGAAGCCTGGCCCTTCCATCCCTCATCACGGATGTTAACATTAATTTTTCTGCCCAATCACTTTCCTGTCCAATCTGTTGTCCATGTTTCTGTACATGACTTTCCTGTCTAATGTGTTGTCCATGTTTCTGTACATCACTTTCTTGTCTAATGTGTTGTTCATTTTTCTATACATCACTTTCTTGTCTACTGTGTTGTCCATGTTTCTGTACATCACTCTCTTGTTTAATGTGTTGTCGATGTTTCTGTACATCACTTTCTTGTCTAATCTGTTGTCCATGTTCCTGTACATTACTTTCTTGTCTAATGTGTTGTCCATGTTTCTGTACGTGACTTTCCTGTCTAATGTGTTGTCCATGTTTCTGTACATCACTCTCTTGTCTAATATGTTGTCGATGTTTCTGTACATCACTTTCTTGTCTTATCGGTTGTCCATGTTCCTGTACATTACTTTCCTGTCTAATGTGTTGTCTGTTTTTCTGTACATCACTTTCCTGTCTAATCTGTTGTTCATGTTTCTGCAAAAATCTAGTCGAGATCTTTTCTGATGAAACCTGCCGCATGCAGACCAGCTTGGGTCACGAACGCGACGGTCATTTTGAGATCTTCACTGGTTTCCCCATAATTTGTCATGCAGGGTTGTTTACGTGAGCCATATTTGTGTTCTTAGAGTGTTGAGAGTGCCGCAATCCTGTAGTGTTTGCTCTCGTTTTTGTCCGGATGCTGCTCCGCAGTCAGGTGTTGTAAAGCCACTATGTCCTATCCTGTATAAGTGTGCTCTGAGGCCACAGTGACCTCTTCTGAGTCTGAATATCATGGCCTGCTCATGTTTGCTGAGTTTGTTTAAGCTTAGGCTGTCCTGTTCTGGTTCATATTTCCATGTAAATACCCCCATTCCGCTTTCCTGGCTTATTTCAAGATTGTTTTTATTTCTTTGAGACTCGGGTTGGTTGGTCTATTGAAGGCTCTCACCTTCTCTTGAGAGTTCATCTGCTTTCTCATATCCAGGGGTGTCACATTGTGCTTATATCCACTGCAAGATTGGTTGTTGTTTTTTCTAACAACAAACATATATTATTCTTTATTTCTTAAATGAGTGTTCTGTTTTTGGCTTGACATCGTTTGTGTGACTTTACATCAGTGAGGATGACAATTTTTGGACTCGGGACTTCTTGTGTATTGAGAGTTTATATGACTGTGTCGAGTGCCATTGCCTCTACTCTAAAATGTGTGCACCTTTCTCTTGTTGGCAGAGAGTATGTTTCTGTCTTTCTACTTGGGTATGTTATATATAGCAGTGATCTCTGCAATATGTGCCACTTTGGCACGCAAGGTTTCTGCTTTTGAGATTGTAGTTCTGCCCTATGTGCCGTCTTCGGCTCGAAAGGACAATAGATAGATAGATAGATAGATATATATATGCCACTGCCTCCCTTCTTCGTGGTTTCAGTTGCGGATCCCTCTGTGAAAATTCGTTTCCATGTCTGGTGTATTTTTTCCTGGAGCATGATGAGTGATAGGGCTCTCATTTCAGCATCGGGTTGCTCGTTTTTGGAGACTATTCCTGAAACATGTGGGGTTATTTTCGTTTGGTTTTTACAGTATGGCCGTGGTTCGGGTATGAGGGCTTCACGCATATCTTTGTTTGGTTCTGGTATATGTACTTGTCTGAAGGTTTCCCTTGCAAGATTATTTGGGCCCTTCCTTGGGAATTTGTTTTTTTCTTCTGTCTTGGAATTTTTGGTGCTCTGGGTGATCTGGTAGCCTTTTAAACTTTTCAGACTGGATCAGGGATTCAAGAGACTCAAGATCTGCTGTTTTTTCCATTGTTGTGATGGAGGTGCTTTTCATAGCTCCCATGGTTGTTCTGAGTGTCATGTTTTGGACTTTGTTTAATTTGAAAGTCCAATTAATTTAACTGATAAAATTAAATATTGTCTAAAAGCTTTTCACTGTTCTTTCTCGTTCTGTATCCACGATTAATTATTAATTAAGCGAATCATGGACAGAAGACAAACAAATGAAAAGTCTATTAGAGGACACAGAGATGGGATTTCTCAATATCAAAGAATGTTGAGGGTTCCCTGGACAGCTAAAAAGACAAACCAGGAAATTCTCAAAGAGGCCAATACAAACAGGGAGCTCTTAAGAAACATCAGAATGAAACAATCGATATTTTCAGGGCACATCATGAGAAGAGGAAAGTTGGTTACAACTGACAAAATACGGGGGAAAAAAGACCGCGAGAAAAAAGACCGCGAACGACAAAGCGAAGATAACTAGATATCTTGGTGTCACAACACGGAAAACAGTGAGCAACAGAATTGATACGATGCACTGTGTATAGAAAATTGTGGAAGGACACGATCGTCAAAATGTAACAGTGGGAGGATGAAAATGTGTAACAATAACATGAGTGAGTGAGTTAGGAAAACGTGGGCATTTCGCGGGGAGTGAGTGAGAGAATCAACTCAGTTAGAGGGGAAGAGGATGTAAGAAGGTCGGGGATAGGCTGAAGATGAAAGATATAGTCAAATCAAATGTGGAGAGTTTTACTCATAAGGTAGGCCTGAGAGCAGGGTCGCCTGAAGGCAGTAGCCATTATGGCTTACCAACCTTCAAATGTGTCGTGTTAAATGTTCATGTTAATTATATGTGCACTAGGAGTCAGCCATTGATTAGTGTTAGTTGGACAGTTGAGGTCTTAATGTGAGGATGTGCGAGCAAGGAGCTCGCTAACAAATTCAGCTGTAGTTGAAAAGTTGATGTAGTTAGAATATTCATTATGTGTGAGCAAGGAGCTCGCTAACAAATTCAGCTGTAGTTGAAAGGTTGATGTAGTTAGAATATTCATTATGTGTGAGCAAGGAGCTCGCTAACTAATTCAGCTTTAGTTGAAAAGCTGAGTATTTATCATATTCATTATTTGTGAGCAAGGAGATCGCTGACTGATTCAGCTTTAGTGGAAGAGCTGAATATTTTCATGTGAATTATGTGTAAACCAGAGTTCAGCCATTGATTACTGTTGGCTGGACAAGTGAAGTCTTAATGTGAGGATGTGCGAGCAAAGAGCTTGCTAATTGATTCAGCTTTCGTTGAAAAGCTGAGTAGTTTTCATATTCATTATGTGTGAGCAAGGAGATCGCTAACTGTTTCAGCTTTAGTGGAAGAGCCGAATAATAAAAAAAAAAAAAGTAAAATACCACCGTCACGCCAAGTGGCGTATAGGGAATATGGTGTTAGTGACCATACATTTTACAGACCTTCGGTAGATGATTTTTGGGGTAATGTGGTCGGTATTACGCCCGTGCCGCTTTACTTTCCCAGAAAAAATCCGGTACCCATTAAAGGCTGGGTGAAACGGAAGCCGTCGGTTGGGATCGAACCGTACCTGGAAGAGCTGAATATTTCATGTTAATTATGTGTGAGCAGCCGATGGCTGAGTACGTCGCTGGTTTTGTCTACTTTGTAGTGTTACAGGTCAGATGAACTGTGAATAAACTCAGTCCTATTTTATGAGTGAACAGTTGTGGTCAGTCATTTTGTCAGTGTTTGTGGTTATGATCGTTATGGTGAAGAACGAACAGTAGGGTTGAGGAGAAGTCTGGGGTCTGAACGTCTGCATGGCCGTCCATCAGTGAATCAGCGCGAAGTACCGCTATTCGGAGATCACAAGGGGAAGCACAGCATTAGTTTCCTGGCCAGTTTTGAACGGCTGTTCCATCAAGTAAGAAGCAGTCAAGCAGTGACGCAAATCACGAGTTTATCATTCCAGAAAGGCTTTCAGGGAGAAGGCCGACAGTCAGTGCAGCAGGCGACTAGCCTCAACGCCGGCTTTGATCCGTGTCCAGTGGAGAGCATGGCTCGTCACTAACAACGTTATCATTAGTTTATGTCAACAGTTTGTGTTGACAAATTTAAAGACGCAGTGGCAGCGATTAGAGATGAGATGACGGAACAAGGCGGATAGAAATGCCATCGGGTCTGACACATGATTATGATGATCCAAGATTATACATACTCCTACACTTTAGGTGTTTAATGGTTTCCATAATAATGTTGTCATTGTTATCAGATAAAGTGCCACTTGGATAAATTACTTTGTAGTTATCTCACCTGATCCAGTATATCTCATCTCAATTCACTTAGTTCTAATAAATGTATCTCCACACTTTCGATCTCCACATTGATGTTATCCACTTTTCCATGTGGTAATAGTATCCATACATTCCAAGTTTCTATCCTCATTGCGTCTCTACTTTGCTTACTTGCTGACAATATCCACTACACTCAATTGGAAAATAGATATTCCAGCTGAGTGTAATGGTAACATTTTTAGAGATGCTCATTTATGAGTCATCTGTACCTACCTATAGTTTCATCTAAAGGCTCAATCTTAGCCACTATTTCAGTTTTATATTTTTATGTATTCATTTCTTGGTTTGTGATATTTTAATATCTGTAGTGCTACTGTAAAGTATATTTGGATATGGAAGACCCCGGTTTCACTGCAAACGAATTAAAATCCATAATTGCCCAACCGCCCGTGCCAGCGTAATCATCCGAATTAATATCGCATCTCCCAAACAAAGAAAGGTAACTGTAGTCCCCATTGTAGCAGTCTCAGCACACGCCAAAAGACATAAGGCGAAACTGCGCAGAAAGTGAACACAGCCAACTGTTCCCTTTCATACGATATCATCATTCATCGTAAACAATTGGAATATCGAAACATGATCAAAACGGATGAGACACACAGCTCACGGTGTGCACAGAGCACTTAACTCAGTAGCTCCTGCAACGGTTCCTGTCGCCTAGCCGCCATATTGACAGGAAGGCTCACCTTCTTATGACCATGTCTTGGATAGAGAGGTCGGAGCGCGTTGTTTGCAATGAAAACATTTCGCGGTAAGCGGGCCTGTAAATTAAATTGATGGACGGACGGACGGACGGACTTATGGATGGATACACGAATAGACGAGTGGGAATGGATATGTTGCTTGTTTTGTTTAGATAGGTAATAGAATAGATAGAGAGATCAGATGAAAGATGAGTTAAGAAAGTCAAAGAGTGAGAAAGATACGAGATAGTAATGTAATCTTATGATTATTGAAAATAAGGTCATTAACATACCTGAATTATATCATTAGCGATCACTGGCGATCCATGATGGCTTGCTGCTAGCCGGTATAGCACATGGTGGTGGTGACATCTTTCAGCTGCCAATAGTATAGTGGTTATCATGATGGCCTTTCGATAAAAAGTGAGTGTGGATTCATTTTCATCTTGACGTTCTTCACAAGATCTAGCTTAAAAAAAAAGAATTGCGGGGAAATATAAACAGCAAGAAAAAGCACTGGCCCTCAATTTACCTAAGCATGTGACCTATTTCGCCGGTGAAGCTTAATAACAAAGTGATACGTGTTACGCATGTGACAATCCATAAACGAATGCATATGTTCGGTTCGGTAGTTGGGAAACATTCAGGAAGAAGAGGTTTAAAAAGGCAGGGAAGAATTAGTGGTATATGTTATTTGAAAAAGCTAGCAGGAAAACAGCATGAGCGAGAAGAACCTGTTTATTTCTGCATAATTGTTCACACTCTTGGAATGCAAGTTCCTTACGTCATACATTTCGTACAGGAATCTTGTAATCCCAAAACATCTCTACGTTTTGTGTGTGTGTTTTTTTTGTAAATATTCACATTTTATATAGAGGCCTGCATTTAATAAATTTTAGGTTAAAACGTAACGTGTTCAACAGCTTGGGAACTGGTTCTCAACGTGTACATTTTTTGTTGTTTTTTGTAGGAATGTTTAGTTAAATTGTGTTCAATTTTTGAACACACGAGCTTACGTTTTTACATTTACATCAGTAGTTGCAGTAGCCTGTGATAATTTGAAAGGGACTATACACAATGCGCGCTGTTATTTTGTTAGTAATCTCTTTTCTTTTTTTTTATCCTTTGGAGTAAGAAAATATAGTATTATTCATATGAAGAATAAATTTAATGAATGACTCGAGTTCAACACATTTCTTTGCCAGTATCTACACCAGTAAATTAAGTTTCACGCTTATGATTTTGCGAATTGCTACCGTGAATTTACGCTATTCAGGATGCCTGGTTTGCCTTCTTTTCCTCGCCCTCCCATATCCCATTTATTTAGAGTATTAACATGGGACACATAGAAGACACATGGCCTTCCCGGAGCTTAACAGGAACAAGCATTCCGAGTAATAGTTTGCACTCTTTATTTTACTGTATGACAGGAGGATTATTGGAGGATATTAATGACCTCGGGAACATCGGTTTCACATTAAAAGTGGTAATTTATTAAGGTTATATGTTTTATAGAACCAGTTCACAATCTTTTGGCAAAACATTAATCACACTGAAGTGTATTGCGCTAATCAGCGATCCAAGAAGAATATAATAAAGAAAACCAGTAGTAGAGTGTGTCATTTAAAACATGAGTAAGAATGTTTAGTATTTTAGTTTAGTCGATATGTCATCCTTATTGCTCATCGAACAAGCCCATAAGTAAGAATGGATGCAAAATACTTTTAAAATTTACATTGTCATTGATTTCTCTATGTCCGTCTCTGTCTGCCTGTTTTTGTGTGTGTGTGTTTTGTTTTAATAAAACTCCAGATCAACTCGATAACAAAAAAGTCCTGGGTATTACCAACAAATCCTCTGATATAACAATTAACAACTTACCTGTCGAGCTTTATAAGTAGGTATTGGAAATACATCGGTCATGTGCTGAGAATGAATGAAGAAAGACCTCCCCTAAGAATTCATGTGGAAACCATCTGGTGAAAGATAACAGTGCAGACCAAGAGAATAGCTATGTATAACAACTACTAAGGAAGGCTCAACCACGGGACTAAGTAGCCACCAAGTACTACAAGAACCAGCAGCAACTCGTCAATAATGGAGAACTATGATTTCCCCACTACATGCCGCCTTCGGCCTGAGAGGCAAATAATGATGACGAGTAGAACCCGCTCGTGACAGGCTCTTAGATTGCGATAGAGTTATATTAGTAGGGGTTTGTTGTAAACATATTAGGTCTCGGTTACAGAAGAATTTTAGATAATTTGACTGTTGCAGTTTTAACAATACAAATTTTATACTATACAAATAAAAAGGAACACATCTTGCTATAATTCAAGAAATACCATGAAGTAATGAGACCTAGAGGTTGAATGAACATGACATGAATTTGAAGTAACACAGTGTTAAAGTGAGTCGTTGGGATTTCTTATCTCAAATGCGTAGTTGAGGGGAAATTCCTTAAAATCTTTTAGAACCCTTAAACAGAAGATTAATGTGTTCATCAGTGTATAACAATTAACAGCTTAGAAAGAAAATGGATTCACGTGGACGAAGAGTAAAATATATACTTCATGATTCTCTGCTTCACAAGAAGAATAGAGTGATAACGTTATCTTTTCCACCGTGTATGGTGTCCTCAGGGTAATTGATGTAGATGAAACACATATACACATATCTACGATTATCCAGCATTACTACAACTCCACACCGCCTTAGACCACAATAGTGGGCATGTCCTCAGAGAGACGGCCAACTTATTCATGAAATTGATTTGCTTACGTCATTTTTCAACTTGTTATTTGTGGATAAAGCAACTGTTTTTGCCTCATTATTTACAAGAAACACATACCATTTGTGTTGTAGTGTATGTGTGAGAACGAGATCATCATCATCTAGTGCCATCTCCGCAACGAAGGTTGGCTACCATGGAGCGCCATTCTGCTCTGTCTCTTGCTTTGATGGTTCATGTTGTCATAGGCTGGTTTGTCCATCTTTTGATGTTACTCGTCCATGTTAGTCTTGGTCTGCCTCTTTTACCTTGTATTTTCCCCGCCAGGATTACTTTTAGTAGGCTATTGTGTCTTTTAACATGGCCCAAAAATCGCATTTGTCTTCTTTGAATTGTGTTTAGTAGTTCTATTTTCATTTTTAGTTGTTTTAAAACTTCATCGTTTGTTTTCTTTTCCTTCCATCCGATTCTACCTATTCTTCTATTTATCCACATTTCAAAGGCTTCAATTCTCTGTTCTGTTTTTATGTCTAATGTCCATGTTTCTGCACCATATAGGAATGTTGAGAAGACATAACATTTTGCTATTCTTAGTTTTAGCCTTGGTGTTATTTGTTTTGATGTTAGTATGTTCTTCATGACATTAAAATTACTTGCTACCATTCCTATTCTTTTGTTATCTCAGTTTTACATTTTCCATCACTGGTTATAGTATGTTTTTAAAGATTTGCTCAGTGTATAAATTGAACAAGCTTGATGATAGGATGCATCCCTGTCTTACTCCTCTTTTTATATCAATGGGTGTAGAGTTCTCTTTGTTATGTCTTATTATTGCTGTTTGCTCCCAGTATAGATTGAGAACGAGATACTGATAGACAAATAGAATATGAAGAAGGCTACTTCAAATTTACATAGACCATCTTAATCGCATAGCACACTTTTGGCTTTTAAGGTTACTTATATATCTGGCCACTTCCGTTTAGTACTGTGTAATGAGTCATTTGTGTAGATATATTATTAAAAATCGTGGAATTGTCAGAAAGGAGTGAGAGAAGAGGATTGATACAATTAGCACAGAGCACGAAGAATGCGGGGATGTTGATCCTTTAATGTCACAGAGTCGAAGGAGAAATCAATATATGTGTTTTATAGTTCAGATACAATTTAACAAAAGAATAAAACACAAGAGGTGGGACATAAAAACCGAACTGAGAAGGCCAAAGCAAATTCAGTTGAGTGCAAAAAGAATGGTTGCTGAAAATACAAATAAATTATTAATTATATATGTGTCTGTGCGGCCTTACGGTTTAAGTGAAATCCTAAATGTTTGATATTCATCATCATCTTCTTCTTTCCATCCTCATTTGCCATTCAGCGTCGAGGGAAAGATATAATTTGCGGTCTTTTGCTCTTCTGTTCACTTCTGCTGCTGTTATGTTTCCTAGTGCTTCTAATATTCCACCAATCCATCTTTTTCGTGGTCGACCCTTGGGTCTGGTATTCTCGCAACGTTTATTGAGGGCTTGTTCTGTTGTATTTTGATCACTCTGCCTTGTCACGAGGCCAAACCATTTTATCTGTTGTTTCTTTATATATTCTTGGCGGGGGTTATTCCTAGCTTTTTTCTCAGTTCATCATTTCTGATCTTGTCTACCAGGCTGTTTCCTGTCATTCCTCTAACACATTTCATATCAGTAGAGATTATTTTTTCTTATTGTTCTTGCATTTAGGGTCCATGACTGGCATTGGTAGCACAACTTTGGTTGAAGATTGTATTGCGGAGTGCCCGTTTTGCCTCTAGAGTTATTTTTTTGTTGGACAATAGTGGTGATAGCTGTCCAATAATTTGGCAATCTTTGTTGTATCTTGAGTCTATCTCTGCTATTTGTGAATTGTCGTTTGTCACTAAACTACCTAGGTATTTGAATTCTTCTACTTGTTTTAATTGCCTGCTTTGTATAGTTATGTTGATGTTATGTTTATCTTTGACGACAATCTTTACTATTGTTTTGTTGATGTTGATTTTCATGTAGTATTTTGTGCCTGTGCTGTTGAGTTCATTTAAGGTTATTGTATGTCTTCTATTTTATCCATGTATTTAGTGCCTGATCGTTTGAAAATAGGAGCTCGTTGATTTCCTCTGTCCCAGATGGATTGGCTAACTTGCTTATATAGTCCATGTATGTAATAAACGGTACACACCTTTGTCTTACACCTGATCTAACGTCGAAGTGGTCCGTGTAGCCTGCTGCTGTTCTGTCTGTGAAGCTGCTGTTGATGTAGAGACTTTAAATTATGTTGGTTAGATGTTGGCTTATCTGTATATTGTTAGTATCTCCCACAGTTGTTTACTGTTTACTCTGTCGAATACTTTTTCCTGGTCAATGAAATCTATGTACAAATTTTTGATTGTGTTCTGTCGTTTTTTTCTGCAAGCTGTTTTAATGTGAATAGAACGTCAGTACATCCTCTCTTTTTTTTGGAACCCCATTTGAGAATCGCTTAACTATAGTTCTGTTATTGGTCTCAGCCTTTTTTCCTCACAATTTTGGCGTATAGATTTCCTACATGACTGAAAAGAGATATACCTCTATATTGATTGCAGTTTCTTTTGCTACCTTTCTTTTTCCATATTGGTATGATGATTGCCTGCTGCCAGTCTTCTGGGGCTTGTTGTTGGTGCCATTCTGCATCGAATATTCTGTGTAGCCATGTCACTATTGTATCTCCTGCTGCTGTTATTATTTCTATTGGTATGTTATCTATCCCCGGTGCTTTATTTCTTGATGCATTTTTGATTACTTCTTCGATTTCCTCTTTCATAATTTTGGGTTCAGTATTTGTACTTTCTTGCGTGGTTTTTGTTGTCTATTTGTAGTTGTTGTCATGTTTAATAGGTCTTCAAAATATTCTTTATATCATTTGGATATGTAGGTAATTTGATATTTTGACATTCTGGTGCAGAATGAAAATTTTTTAACATGTATGTAATCTGCTGGGAGCCGCGATAGCTCAGTGGTTAGTGAACTGGACTACCACGGACAAGGGGTAGGGTTCGATCCCAACCGACGGCTTCCGGGTTCACCCAGCCTTAAATGGGTACCGGATTTTTTCTGGGAAAGTAAAGCAGCACGGGCGTAATACTGACCACATTACCCCAAAAATCATGTGCTGAAGGTCTGTAAACTATATGGTCACTAACACCATATTTTTCCCTATACGCCACTTGGCGTGACGGGGGTACTTTACTTTTTTATGTAATCTGCTACAAAAGAGGATACATTTTTAAAATGACATAAGTAAATATTACCCATATTAGTAATGTTTATTATCTATAGAATAACACATCTTTGGCGTGCATTGAATTAAAAATTATAAATATTTATTACTAATTAATTGAAGAATTAAAAAAAAAAGATTAATATCCCCCGATTTCTATCTCTTTACCTCCCGTTTCGATTTTAATGTTCATTTGTGTCCCGTTGGGAATAGTAAGTGTGATTACCGGTTAAACGCAAAACCGACTTTTCTGTAATCCATTTATATAACTCAGAAAAATGTCTTGTATTTGGCAGGCTACATATAATTAGAATCTAACGCTATGGACATTGTAAATATTGTGTGTTTGTGTGTGTGCGCGCGCGTGAATGCGTACGCGTATGAGTGGTAACCTTGAAGGAAAATAATTATATACATTTTTTCCCATAAAAAGGCAATAACTTTAGCAGTGCACTTGATTCTTTATTCATCATCATTGAGTGCCATCTCCGCATCCAAGGTTGGCTACCATGGAGCGCCATTCCGCTCTGTCTCATGCTTTGACGATATTTATAAGGATGAATATTTATTAAACATATTCTATATTACAGATATATATATACACTGTATATATATATATATATATATATATATATATATATATATATATATATATATATATATATAATCTTCTTTTACCTTTTTCAGCTCCCTGTAGAGCATATGTCTTCGAACATGCGTAGTAGGGAACAGTGCTCAATTCTTTACTCCCATTCAAGCCCCGGCAGCACACAGGCGCATATATATATATATATATATATATATATATATATATATATATATATATATATATACAAATTATAATGAGAAGAAAACGTTTAATTTGTGATTTTACGGTTAATGACCAACATTTTATAATTTTCACCTCCATTTACCATATATTAATTAAGCGTTTTTTTTTTTAATTTTTAGTTCAAAGCGGGTCTCTCTCTCTCTCTCTCTCTCTCTCTCTCTCTCTCTCTCCGATCAAGACTCAATCAGAGTAGGATTCCAGACTTTCACATGAAGTCAGCTGTCTGTTTAAGTGATTCGATTGCCCCATAAAGTTTCTTTTCAGGGAGGTGGGTGTGGACCACATTGCTCTTCTCAGGTCTGTGTACTGGGGGCAATCCTGTAGAACATGTTTTGTAGTCATATTGTCCAGTATACAGTGGCATAGGCTGGTTGTACCTATTTTGAATTTGGTGAACATGTGATTTCTCATTCTATTGTGGCCACTGCGTAGGCGAAGTATGTTGACTTGATCCCTCCTTGATAGTTGGTGGTATCCGTCACTCTCGTTATGCTTTGGGTGTTCTCGTTTCCATTTTTTATAGTACTGACCTTTGAGGTAATGGGACAGGAGAAGACAATGGAAAGATGGACAGAATATATCAGTCAACTCTATGATGATGAAAGACCAGAATTAAACAATTCAAATGAAGACACAGGACCACCAATAATGCAGAGCGAAGTGGAGGACGCAATTCAACACATGAAAAGAGGCAAAGCTCCAGGTTCTGACAATATAACAATCAAAGAGATAAATGCATTAGGAAAGCTAGGAGTACAAGTCATAACAAAATTATTCAATGACATATATAACACTGGACTCATACCCGAAGATCTACTAAATCTATCATTGTAGCCATACCGAAGAAGTCAGGAGCCACTGATTGTGAAGACCACCGCACTATTAGTCTCATGAGCCATATGACGAAAATACTACTAAGAATAATCATGAGACGTGTAAGGAACAAAATAAAGCCAGAAATAAGTGAGTAACAATGTGGATTTGTGGAAGGAAAGGGCACCAATAATGCAATATACATCTTAAGGACATTGATAGAAAGATCTATAGAGGTAAAGAAAGATCTATATAGGTGCTTCTTAGGCTACACGAAAGCATTTGACAAGGTAAAGCATGTGGAAATAATCAATATGCTGGAGAAATTAAACATTGATGGCAAGGATCTGCGAATCATAAAAAAACATGTACTGGCAACAAACAGCAGCTATACGAATTAACAACCAAACAGGACAATTCCAATTTATAAAACAAGGAGTCAGACAAGGCTGTGTTCTGTTACCGGATTTGTTTTCACTTGACAGCGAATATATTATGAGATCAATAATAGACAAAAAAGGAATTTAAGTCAATGGTCACAACATAAATAATTTGCGATATGCGGATGACACAGTCTTAATAGCAGAGACAGAACGAATTACAAAAAATGATAGACATAATAGTAAAAGAAGGCAACAAGAAAGGTCTCAGTCTGAATAGCAAAAAAACAGAAGTAATGGTTATATCGAAGAAACAATCATCACCATCATGCAGCATAAAAATAAACGAGACAAATCTGAAACAAGTGCAACGTTAGTAGTATCTTGGCATGTTTACGCACATAAAAGTTCAAGCATATGCACCGAAACTGCACCAAAGACAATGGATTTTGCACCGAAACCGCACCGTGCAAAATTATTTTGGCACCAAATCCGTGCAAAATTTTTTTGATTGGCTTATCTCGGTGGTCGGGTCGTGGCGTGCGGTGGGGCGTGACGGCTTATCTCGGTGGTCGTGGTGTGACAGCTTATCTCGGTGGTCGTGGCGTGGCGTCGCGGCGTGGGGAAAGGGGCGCTACAACGTGTTATTAGAGCGGTTCTAAAACTCGGGGAAGGGGGGGGAACAGAGCGGTTCTAAAACTTGGGGGAAGGGTGCCTTTATTGGTCGAGTGTGTTATTCGTAGAAGAAAACGGACTTATTTTAAAAATAATAAAATATAATGATAAAAATCAATATTTTAAAACTTAAATGAAGGGAAATTAAAAAATATAGGTTGGCTATATATAGGAAGTTTCATTAGCCTTCAAAACACAACCGCCCTCCATTTTGACAAAACCTTGATTAAAGGTGGAATAGGTAATTGGTGACTCTGCAGAAACACCCGTGGCATCCGTATTGGCTGCCGGATCTGTCGTCTGATTAACAAGAGTGAGGTTCTCTTGGTTAACAAAAGGGGACGTGTAGTCGATGAAATTCGGGTTAACAAGAGATGGCGTATAGTTCTGGTGGTTAACAACAGGCGGCATGTAGTTGATCTGGTTAATGAGAAGTGGCGTGTAGTTGATCTAGTTAACGAGAGGTGGCGTGTAGTTGAGATTAACATAAGCGGATAAAATTTCATCTCGCATCTCAACTAACGTGATAAATTCCTCTCTCGATAGTGTTATCCCAGTTCTGGTAGGACACTTCAAAAAACTATCACCGCTATATGTCCTTATATTTATCAATGGTCTGTTACGAAAAACACAAACCGAGACTGCCTTAACACCATCTTTAGACAATGGAACTACAGTCTCATTTCCACGCAACATAAATATGCGCTGATCACTGACATCAAACGAAGTTGGCATATTCAAGCTACACAACTCCATATTCAAAGAAAACAAATACAAGCCACCTGGTAACAGACGCTGGTTATCTATGTGTGTGTGTGTGTACACTGATCGACTGGTGCTTTATACCCTTACTGTTATCGGGTCGAGGACTGTCTATTTATAGTAGCTAACGCAATACGTTATCAGGCGTGGTAATACGTTATGTTGCAACATGTTCAGTGACCCCTGGAACTGAACCAATAGGGTGATGTGTGGGAAATCCCCAGCTGACCTGGTCGATGATGCGTGTAACAATTCGGTCTCAGGTAATGCGACTTGAGACTAGGAAACCCCTGTAGTGTTTATATAGGATGTGGATTTTAAAATAGGTGTTAGTTGAAGAGGGGAAACCTCACGTGCTGACCTAAAATCACTCATTGTTATTTTGTCGGTGGCATAAACACTAAAGTTGGTAGCACTTGTGAGGATGGATCCCCGATGGAATCATCCCTTCACAGCTCTGATAGCCGGTCCTACAGGGTGTGGGAAAACGGTATTTGTGCAAAAGTTTATACAGAACCTTCACGAGCTAGCTGTCCCCGTACCGGAGGAAGTTATATGGTGTTATGCGGAATGGCAACCAATATACGAGGCTATGGGGTCAGTGAGATTTATCGAGGGTCTACCAGACGTCGATAAATTGGAAGGTGGTAAGAAGAGAAGACTGATCGTCATCGATGAATTGATGTCTGAGACGGACGAGCAGGTAACAAAATTATTCACCAAAGGTAGTCATCACAGAGATATTAGTGTGATGTACATTGTTCAAAATCTATTCGGAAAAAATAAAGAACATCGAACCATAAGTCTCAATACTCACTTTTTAGTCCTTTTCAAGAACCCGAGAGACGGGAGTCAACTTATCAATCTGGCTAAACAAATGTACCCAGGACAGGTGGGGTACCTCCAAGATAGTTTTAAGGATGTGGCAGCGTCTCCTCATGGTTATTTGCTGGTTGATCTTCGTCAGGACACACCTGATAATCTTGGTTGAGAACAAAAATATTCCCAGGGGAGAGACAAATTGTCTACGTGCCAAAGTAGAGAATCATGTGTGATGAATCACTTAGATGGCACGGTGAAATATTGAAATGTATGCACGCCACCTCGCCGAGCGGTTTAAGAGCCATATTAAAAACAGCCTCTCCCAAACTTATTAACTTTTTGTGCGAGTGTTGTCATAACATATTAAAAGATAATGTTAGACTCACTCAGCGACAGAAGTGCGAGCTACGTCGACACAAGAACAAGTTGAGACTTCTTACTAAAAAGAAACCGAATCTTAAGCGGCGGAAAGAGATTCTACAAACCGGTGGGTTCATAGGTGCTTTGCTCTGTCCTATATTAAGTATTCTCGGTGGAGTACTAGGTGCGTAACAATGGCCAAAAAAATGATTTTGATGGATCCTCGATTCCTCAAAGGTCTTAAACAGACTAAAAGCACGTATACCCCACCCGAGGCGATCGGTGACAACTTGAGAGATTTAGATGATGAAATGCAACGTATCCTATTCCGCAATGATTTAGCACCCGCTGATAAGGCCAGAGTGTGCCAACGAGCTCTGCATCAATATTTAACTAGATTGGAGCAGTATAAACGATGCTCATTGGGCTCGGTCGATCTCATTCAACACAACTTGTCAACAGAAAAAACACCTTCCCCACCACCACCATCAATCGAGGTATCACCAGAGCAGACAAAGACACCACCACCACCACCACCACCACCAACGGAAACCCCAAAGCTAAGTAATGAAACCACTCCACCCATAACCACGTATAAACTGAGACCTAAAAAAAGAAACAGTGGAATCCCAACACCAAAATGGGAACAGTGGAGAAAATATTGAGACGTCATTACTTTGACCCTAGTCGACCATGGGCGTATAGTGGTGCAACAGCCCTGCAACGTAACACCAAACTGGGACTCGCAAAGATCAAACAATGGTCGAGTCATCAGGATAGCTATACCCTTCATAAACCAATTCGTCGCACATTTGAAAGGCGTCCCATTATAACGAGTGGCCCCCAACAGCAATATCAGGTAGACCTAATTGATTTGAGACATTTAAAAAACCACAACGATGGGTATTCCTATTTGGTTTCTTGCGTGGATGTTTTCCGTAAATTCGCGTGGTTTGTACTGATACGAACCAAAACGGGGAAATCCTTAGTGGAAGCCGTCGGTAAGATATTTCGCCATGGGAAACCCGCGAGTTTTCAAATGGATAAGGGGTCAGAGTTTCTGAACAGAACATTTCAGAAATTCCTCGCTGACAACGTTCACTTTTTCACTACACAGAACAAAGATATTAAGGCCGCCGTGGTGGAATGCTTTAATAGGACTCTGAAACAACGGATGTGGCGATATTTCACGAAATCCAATAAACTGTCTTATGTCCGAGTCCTACCAGCCCAACTTCGAAATTATAACCATTCGTATCACAGAAGTATAAAAATGGCACCGGTCGACGTCAACGCAGACAATCAAGAACAGGTATGGAACACGTTGTATAATAGCAAACGCAACTTTAAATTTGAAAGACCCCTGTATAAGCCTGGTGATCGAGTTAGACTGGTCCAGGGCAGAGCCAATTTTAAAAAAGAAAAGGGTTATGCCCCGGCTTGGACGGAGGAACTGTTTTTCATCAGTCGAGTAAATGAAACAAACCCCGTTACATATGTGTTGAAAGATGATAAGGGCGATGAAATAGAAGGGTTATTCTACACACCAGAAATTAAAAAAGCCGGAGACAAGCACGAGTACAGAATCGAGAGTATCATAACCGAGCGTCGCACATCATTTAGGCGAAAAGAGAGTTTAGTTAAATGGTTTGGGTATGATTCCTCATTTAACAGTTGGATACCATCCAAGGACATTGTCAGATACAAAAACTAAAGATGAGAGAAGAACAAGAAGTGGAAACTTTTGGAGAGCCCGATTTGCGAACCGTAAACTCGGGAGTGAGGAGAGAGAGCGAACCACGCTGGGGGTCGGTGTTTGGGAAACTAATCCCCTACTTAGAACTTGTCTTTATTTGTCAAGTGGTAGTTATATATACCGTTGTCGCGGTCTCGCTGTTCAATCTGACTACCGAAAAGCCAGACGCAAAGGAGGGAAAACTGTGGATAGCCCTATTGAGCAGCTGTTTGGGTTACATGCTACCGAATCCAAATTTGGAGAGGCGACGGTGAAACGAGTAAAATGAGTTTTTATGTTACCCTACCCAGCAATGCATCTATGGAACTTTTTAAGGATAATAACCCCGGCCACTTTTTCATTAAACTCCCTCAGATCATTGACATTTCGACGCAGTATGAGCTCGCACTGGTGGAGATACAGTTTCCACTAAATTATTTCAATGTAATAGAGGGTGTTGTCTGGATTCGGTACGAATCTCTCGCTAACGACGATATTTGCGACGCTAGATTTCATTTCAACGAGAGCCTGGAGCCTGGGTTATACAAGAAACCCGATGCGTTCATCAGCGCATTGAATGCGTCGATCATAAAAGCGGAGGATGAGTCGAACGGGGATGTGAAAGGGAAAAAAATTAGATTCATTTATGCAAAGGAGATGAATAAAGCCATCATGAAACTTTACGAAAAAGGTGTCAGTGTTACCATAAGCGACACTTTGAAAAACATGTTAGCCTTCCCCACGACCTCTATATCAGACACGACTCCCGATATTTACAGCGTGGGCGTAATGGACTTGGAAAGTGTTGCGAAGAATGTCTATGTCTACTGTGATGTCGTTTCCCCCAGACCGGTCGGGGATGTGATGGTGCCTCTCCTCAGGAGCATGCCTGTTCTCAATAGAAATCACACCGCAGTGTTTCAGATCTACGATAAGCCTCACTACCTACCCTTGAGTAGATTTTCCTTCGATATCGTGGAAATCCTTTTAGCCAATGAACACGGAAAAACCATTCCATTCACCAGCGGGACGCCGGTGCTAACGGTACACTTTCGAGTGAAGAAACATCTCGTGTTGGTATAATGGTGAGACACACCCCCCTTCATCGAGATGTTGAGTTATATGAAGACTTTTACTGTTGTCAGGCAGGTGATGGAATGCCCGTGTTTATAGGAGGTTGAAGTCAGAGCGGTCGAGGAATCGGTAGTTTCTTTGGTGGAATCGGGAGGGCTATTTTACTGTGGTTAAAAACCGGCGGTACGGCCTTGCTCCGAGAAGGATTGGGGACCGGTCTGCAGGTCGCACAGGACGCATTAGCCGGGAAAAATGTCGGTGAAGCTTTCAAAGAACGAGCTAAGGAGGCCGGCCAGCGGTTGATACACGGGGCCGTAGACCACCTGAGTGTTTACAACCAATCAGGAAGTGGTTTACGACAAAGCAGAAAGAGAGTTATGAAGTTACCTCCACCAGGAGAACCCGTTACGAAGAGGATAAATCCGACAGCTAGACAGTTCCCCCTTCATTCGGTGCACAACAGCAAGAAAACGAAGACGAGTGTGGCAAAGGATATTTTCGATTAATAATGTCCCTCATTCACCCCAAATCGTGTGAATGTCTTCACTCTGGTTTGGATTTATTTAGCGTTCCACCCACACAGACATCTCTAGACTCTGGCCAGTTTATTGAAATTCGTCCGATCGCAGCCTTGTCGCATAGCACACCGATAGAGTTTTTCATTTCTGGAAACAGCGAGGAGTATCTAGATCTTTTCAACACGTTTTTACATCTGCGGGTCAAGATCACCCTCTCGAATGGTGATAGTGTACCACCCGATGCTGAGGTAGGACCAGTCAACAAATATCTTCACAGTCTATTTTCACAAGTTGATGTATCGCTAAACGACACTTTGGTTACACCGTCGGAGAATACCTATCCTTTTAGAGCAGTATTTGAGACTACGCTAAACTACGGGGAGGATGCGAAAACGGGATACTTGACGGCCGCTCTGTTCTACAAAGACACAGCTGGCCACCATAACGATTTGAAAGAAAATGAGGGTTTTAAAACATGGCGCGATTTGACTTCGGGTAGTAAAGAGGTTGAAATGATGGGTCGTTTGCACTCTGATGTCTTTGTGCAGGATCGTTACATTTTAAACAGAGTCGGTGTAAAGATAAAACTCACGCCCTCTAAGGATGTGTTCAGCCTCGTGGCTCACGATAGCTCTGTGGGTTATAAGAGTGTTATCACCTATGCCGCGCTCGTGGTCAGGAAAGCTAAGCTAAACCCCGCGATTTCTCTCGAAAAGGCTCTTTTAAGCGGGAATACTCGGTACCCGATCAAGAGGGTTACCATCAAGACATTTTCCATTGCTAGCGGAATGTTCTCCCACAGTCAGGACAATTTATTTTTGTCTCAAACATCGACCCGTATAGTTATAGGTCTGATTATGACCAGTGCATTTAATGGTGTTTATACAGCTAACCCGTTCAATTTTCAACACTTTGGTCTGATTTATATAAACCTGACGGTCGACGGGAAGTGTATCTTGGGAAAGCCTCTAACTATGGACTTTGAACGAAATCAATACGCGAGAGCTTTTTTCAGTACAAATCTGGCCATGGGTCTGATTGATAAAGATGCTGGGAATAACGTTGATTATAGAGAGTTCAAGGACGGATATTGTCTATTTGGTTTTGACCTCTCATCCAGCCTACTGGACGGCTAACATTTTGAGCTAGCCACAAGCGGACCCTTGTCGATAGAACTCAAGTTTGCCGTTCCCACAACTACTCCCCTACAAGTTACCGTCTACGCCGAGTTGGACACAGTGCTCGAGGTGTCCAAGACAAGGCAGATTCTAACAGACTTCGCCGTTTGAGAGAAAGAAGATGAACACGAGGGAGATTTACAACCTTTTGATGTCGGATATTTTTGTTCGACATTGTTCCCTTGTTAGTGTCATTCCACGAAACCACTTACCGCCCAGCATCGACCCAACGGCGACCGCGGCCTTTGTCATAAACACCGACCCGGCATACGAACCTGGTGAGCATTGGGTGGCCCTCTTTTGCAACGGTCTCGGTGAATGTGAGTATTTCGATTCCTACGGTTTGCCTCCCAGGCACGTGGATATTTTAAACTTTATAGAGCAAAACTCACACGTTCCATTCGTCTACAACCCGCGGGTGTTGCAAGATTTGTTTAGCAACACGTGCGGTCTATATTGTGTTTATTATATACTTCTTAAGTGTCGTGGCGCGAAACTTAACAGAATTCTCATGCCTTTTTCATCGAGACAGCACATAAATGACCGTATCATTTATCGTTTGCTCGCCCCGTGGCTATTTCGACTTCGCGGGGTCCAAGGATGCCCAAAGTCAACAACCGGACAGTAATATATTTTCAAATATGTGTTGAATTAATAAAGTTGTGAAATATAGAACGAATTTTGTTTTGCTTTACATTGAATGTGAAAGAGAGAGAGAGTGAGAATTTTGCTTTACATTGAATGTGAAAGTGCGAGATCGTCACTATTTAATGTTAGCACACCTTACTACACGACACATGATGATACTAATAACACACTTCGACCAATAAAGGCACCCTTTCCCCAAGTTTTAGAACCACTATAATAACACCTAGCACATGATGATAACGACGATACTACATTTCGACCAATAAAGGCATCCTTTCCCCAAGTTTTAGAACCGCTCTGGCCCCCCCTTTCCCCAAATTTTAGAACCGCTCTAATAACACGTTAGCATTGTAGCGCCCCTTTCCCCACGCCGAGATAATCCCCCACGCCACGACGCACGTCACGCCCCACCGCACGCCATGACCACCGAGATAAGCCGTCACGCCCCACCGCACGCCACGACCATCGAAATAAGCCGATTAAAAAAATTTTGCACGGTGCGGTTTCGGTGCAAAATCCATTGTCTTTGGTGCATTTTCGGTGCATGTGTTTTAACTTTTAAAGTGCGCAAACGTGTCAAGATGCTACTAACGTTTCAAATACTTGGCCACAATAATAACATCAGATGAGAGATGCACCACAGAAATAAAAAGCAGAATAGCTCAGGCCAAAATAGCATTTCAGAAAATAAAAATATCTTATGCAACAAATCTATGTCAATAAAAATGAGACAGAGAGTTCGTCGGTGCTATATAGAACCAATTCTGACCTATGGAAGCGAATCATGGACAGTAGACAAACAAATGAAAAGACTATTAGAGGCTACAGAGATGGGATTTCTCAGAAGAATGTTGAAAGTTCCCTGGACAGCTAAAAAGACCAATGAGGAAGTTCTCAAAGAGGCCAACACAAAAAGGGAGCTCTTAAAAAACATCAGAAAGAAGCAATCAAAATTTTTCGGGCACATCTTGAGAAGAGGAAAGTTGGAATACTTGGTTACAACTGGCAAAATAAAAGGAAACAGAGATCGCGGACGACAAAGAGTGAAAATACTGGATAGCTTGGTGTCATGGCATGGAAAACAGTCAACAACACAACTCATACGATGCACTGTGGATAGAAGATTGTGGAGGGACATGATCACCTGCGCCAACCGGTAAGGCACATGATGATGATGATGATGACCTTTGAGGATGGATTTGGCTTCATCATAACTGAGCGGATGGTTCTCTTGTGGTAATCTCCCTCCCTCTTTAGCTAATTTATCTGCGCATTCGTTCCCGTGCATATTAGTGTGATGGTATCCACTGAATGACTACTCTCTGGAAGTTATTGCATAGTTGGTCCAGGGTTGTTCTCAAGTCATTAGTTCATTGTTCTTGGGGCTTTAATATATATATATATATATATATATATATATATATATATATATATATATATATATATATATAATTATTATTATTAAAGCAGGTCTTAGACAGGTATTGGGGGATTTCCAATGTAGCGACATTACATGTTTGGTGTCCCAATTTTATTTGCTTAAACAATGTAAATTTGATATGTGGAGCCTAATATATAAATGTAATCTAGACATTGAATACTCTGTAGCGTTCTGAGATTATTATATCTCATTTTGAAGTTCAATATTTAGCACACAAAAAATGTATATATATACTTTGCAGCTTAAGAAATGTTAATAAGACATAAATGTTTGCTTGTTTAGAGTACAGTTTAATTGGGTAGAAATTTTTGGTTGGTGTGACAAGAGTTTAATTGGACAGAAATGTTTTGTTGGTTGTCTCATTGGTCAACCAATGGATCAAGCGGACATCATCAATGCCCTCAGAGAATTGGGAAGGGCACAGGACTTCGACAACCATGAGTCCACATCACTCCTTCGGATGAAAGAGATAGGAGTTAAGATTGGCACAGCCAGAAATGAGAGACTTGGTGGGCGTATAAGAAGACTTATCAACCAATACAGAACTGAGTCATTAGTCGCTGGACACTGCGGGTCTTGCTGATGAGGAGATCTAAGCACCTATGGACATGTTCGGAGTGCAATGAAGATGGTCCGCAAATAACCCAATAACTTTCA
The DNA here is from genome assembly GCA_032433765.1 of Megaustenia siamemsis. NCBI lineage: Eukaryota > Metazoa > Mollusca > Gastropoda > Stylommatophora > Ariophantidae > Megaustenia > Megaustenia siamemsis. The sequence continues at coordinate 22,243,472 of JAVIAB010000024.1, read as the reverse complement.
ATCCGATGCCCACGAGCACCATTGCACCTGCTGAGTGTTTTCTTGGTCCCGGAGAAGTTCCAACCTTATTTCATCGAGTGACGTCATTATTGTCCGACATTCAGTTGAACGAAAGATTGAGAGAGAGAGAGAAAGAAAGCTAAACAAACGCTGATGTTTTTTTTTTCTTCAATTTCCAATGAACAGAAGCGATAACCATAACCATCAAATGACCAGAGCAATGTAGATTTAGCGGTTGAAATTAGATGCGGTATCTTGGAAGGCTTGAGTAGATGTGAATTTGAATTGACATAAATCATACGTCCCCAGCTTTGAAAATCTAGAAGAAAAACAATGCTCAAAATCACATTAGTTCGGTGCAGTGTAATGCTTTCTTTTTTAATGCTTTTTTTGCTCTTTATCTTCTGAAGATATGTAATTTTTTGTTTGTAAGATACAGCACTTTATATATATATATATATATATATATATATATATATATATATTTTTTTTTTTAATGGACACATAATAACTGTGCGACTAGAGAAAAGCTCTGTTATGGATATGAGTAGTCATTGTTGACAATTAATTTGGATAATGGCACCCACGGTTCTTTGAAAAATTTCCAGTGTGTCCATGCTATACCATACACCTCACATCTGCTGTACAGTTACTACAATCTGGCGCTGTTATATTTTTCCAGGTATTAAAATTGTTTAACCATTTTAATGCTGCCCTACTTGCTTTAGTTGTGCACTTAGAAAATGTCTATTCCTTTGTTGCGACCAATAATTTTGTCTTTTTTGCTGTTGAAGTTAAGACCTCCATTTTTAGTTTCTCATCACTATACTACCAATCATTTTCTGTAATTAATGTTGACAGTTAGTGATTAAGACTGTATCAAAACATACCTCATATACAGGGACGTATATATTTCATGCTAGCTGCGAAGCCCTGCCGAGTAAGGTGTCGATTATATAAGAATAATGCGGAAACAATACGTTTGCTCATTTCAACAAAAGAAATGAAGCATTCAACAAACGCATCGTAGCATCCATTTGCACAGTCTTCGCTAGGAGCTTCCGAATCCTTGACGGTCGACTACATGTGGTGTTGCTATGGCAACTTTTGGTGACTTGAATGGTGTCAGTGACGTAAGTATGCTAGGAAGTTCTTCGCTCAGTAAAGGATTAGCTTGGTGTTTCTGTCACGTTCATTATTATCGGAATGGGAATAACTTGTTCTCATTTTGTTAAACAAATTTGCAGTGCTTCTGATAGTGAAGTTAAGTTGAAACTCTGTGTTAGTAATATTTTTGCTGTGTTTATTGAGAAATTAATTAAAATTAATGATATTGATATATGAATTCATCATCAGGTCGCATGTCCTTTGCAGGATAATGCATTCAACCCAGCCGGTCTGACAGAATCTCAGTCTCTAGCCATATCTCCCACTTCTTCTGTTGCCATGTTCAAGGTCTCTTTGATGTCTTGAAACTACCTTCCTTTTGGTCTGCCTCTCATGCGTCGCCCTGGAACCACGCCTTCCATTATCGTACTTTCCAGTCTGGTGTGTTTTTCCACGTGGCCATAGTATTTTAATTTCTTCGCATTTGTATGCATTTATATGCATTTCTTTGCTTGGCCCCGTACTAGTATTGTGCCACACATTCTTCATCATCATCATGTGCCATACCGATTGGTGTAGACGATAATGTCCTTCCACTATTCTCTGTCCACAGTACATCATATCGATTCTGTTGTTGACTGTTTTCCGTGCCATGACACCAAGCTATTTAGTATATTCTCTTTATTTCGCCCGCGATCTCGCATTCCCTCTATTTTGCCAGTTGTAAAACCAAGTATTCCAACTTTCCTCTTCTCATGACGTGCTCGAAAAATGTTGATTGGTTTTTTTCTGATGCTTCTTAGGAACTTCCTTTTTGCGTTGGCCTCTTTGAGAATTTCCTCGCTGTTCTTTTTAGCCGTCCAGGGAACTCTCAACATCATTCAGAGATATCCCATCTTTGTGGCCTCTAATAGTCTTTTCATTATGCCTTTGGTTGGTGTGAGTAGAGTTTAGTTGGATATAAATGTTTGGTTGGTTAGAGTAGAGTTTAATTTGGCAGAAATGTTTAGTTGGTTGGAGTAGAGTTTAATTGGAAATAAATGTTTGGTTGGTTAAAGTAGAATTTATTTGGAAATAAATGTTTAGTTGGTTAGAGTAGAGTTTAATTGGACATACATTTTTGGTTGGCGTGAGTTTCATTGGACAAAAGTGCTTGGTTAGTTGGAGTAGAGTTTAATTTGGCAGAAATATTTGGTCGTTTAGAGTAGAGTTTAGCTGGACAGAAATGGTTGGTTGGTAAAAGTAGTTTTTAATTTGGCTGAAATGTTTAGTTGACTAGAGTAGTTGGGCAGAAATGATTGGTTGGTTAAAGTAGAGTTTAATTGGACAGAGGTGCTTGGTTGGTTAAAGTAGAGTTTAATTTGGCAGAAATGTTTAGTTGGTGTAAGTAAAGTTTAATTTTGCAGAAATATTTGGTTGGTTAGAGTAGAGTTTAATTTGGCAGAAATGGTTGGTTGGTTAAAGTAGTTTAGTTGGACCTAAATATTTGGTTGGTTAGAGTAAACTATTTTTGTGCTTTACATAAAATCAAGATCTCGCTTTATATGACCAACGATCCTATGCGGCTACCGAAACAAGATTGCCTCTTTTGAGGGGGTACATTACTTTGGTTTTCAAAATTGCGATTTTCCTCATTGGAACCGTTGATTTACTTGAGAGGAGGTGCGCTCAACACATGGGATTATAGGGGTGTTCGAAATTTAGTGTGCTGGCTGCAGTTTGGTTACTTTACAAGGCAATACCGTTAGTTGTAATACAAATGATTTTTGCATGAATCTCTGCAGATCGATTTGTTCTTGTTTTCAGTTTTAGGTCGTAATGCTTTGCTGTGCACTACCTAATATATCACTAATGAGTTAAGTTACTCGTGTATCAATATTTTTAATTAAAGTAGTCGTACTAACTAGGAATTGTTTATTTTTCTTACAATAAGTAGTCGGCCTTTCTCGCGGCAGTATATAGGAAGACGTAAAAACGACCGTAGTATTACACAATAAACCCTGTTAGTGTTTCCCTAAAAAGTCTATGTATCATGCGCATGTTAGTCTTCCTCCCCGCTGTTTTGATTTCGCCATTGAAAGACTGTCCTTCTTCCCATTCTTTTCCCATTTATCCTTTAAGCTGTGCAATGAACTAAGCTCTCATTCCATTTTCCATCGTTTCAGCCGCATTCTACAAGTAATAAATACGGTAAACACGATTCCGGTAGATTGTCACCAATCTACCGTTCTTAAAATTCCTGATATGTTTATTTTACCTTTGGTGTGCTACCTTGTAACCACTGACATTTCAATTAATTCATATCACATCCTGTATTGTTAATAAAAAAAACCCACAAAAAAGCATATTCTAACACACGACAGCATCACATGTTGTGTGGTGTTTTATACTTGCTCAAGCTTGTTTTATTTTCTCCATCATCTAGGTGCTTTGAAGGCTACAATGCAACAGTCTTCGCATATGGTCAGGTAAGTCTGTCAGGAATGTTTGTTTCTTAGATAACTTTGTTTCTTCAATATCGATCCACCGGTTAGCTGGCTGTAAAATATATCTAGTATATGACGAATGTGACAGATACAATCAAATCAATGCTAATGTATAATTTTCTTCCTTATTGTCCTCATAGTCAGTATAAATGCAATTAATTTTCATAAATAGATACTTGTAGTATATAGTATGTGTTAGTAAAAAAAAAAAAGCACACAACATTGTCTTCGAAATGCTAAATAACTAGGTTACTTACTAATAAGTGCAGTTTGACGTTCATCCGTTTTCAGACTAACTGAAATTTGTTATTTTATTTAATTTTATTTTTTTTTAGTACGTTAAAGGTACGTTGACTTCCTGTGTGTGACTGTGCAGGCAACACGATGCAATTTTCGATGGGAGTCTAATTTTAGTGATAAGTGAATTTCAATTCCCGTAGTAAAAGAAATTCAAGCGTTCTTGTGTTATTTCGAACGGATTTATTTATGATTTATTGTTACAGTTTGTTTTAATTACTATCCATTGTGCTATTACGATCACGAACGAAAATGCAAAATGAAAGCAGGAAAACTACACATTAAACATTAAGATCAAAGATAAAGAAATAAAACAAGTAGAGGAATTCAAGTATTTAGGCACAATGTTCACAGAAGATGGTAAACTAGACAGAGAAATTGACATGAGAATACAAAAAGCAAATGCTGTCACATACCAGCTTTCATCATTGTTAAGACATCCAAACATTTCTATGCCAGCTAAACAACAAATAATAAATAGCATTTTCATACCAACTTTGTGCTATGAAAGTCAAACATGGACCCTTTCTAAATCACATTTAAGAAAGACCAATACATGTGAGATGCGATGCTTTAGAAAAGTAACAAACAACACAAGAAGAGATAGAATACCAAATGAAACCATAAGAAAAATGGTAGGAACTAAACCCTGCTAAGAATATATAGAACAACAACAACTTAAATGGTTTGGCCACCTGGTCAGAATGAATCCTTATCAATCACCATCAAGGGCGTTCTTCTCGAGAATGCATGGTAAAAGACCAAGAGGAAGACCCAGAAGAAGATGGATGGATGCAGTGACAGAGACATGTAACAACAAAGGAAAATCACTAATTCAAACAGTTCGAGCAGCTCAAGAACGACAAATGATATAAACCACGACACCTTTTAGGTATCAGTAACGAGAGAAAAGAAGAAGAAGAAAAGGGCTACCTGTCACGTCTTGTGGTTGTGGTACATTTATTGGTGATGTGGCCAGTATCACGTCTTCGAAGGCTTCCACAGACGAGAGGAGACATGTGCTGCTGCTATAGATCTGGAGGATGCATACAATAGGGTACCATTTGAATATCTCTTGCATATGCTCCTCAAACTGACAGTGCACCCCTTCCTCTTTAGATGGATCGCCGCGGCACTGTTTCAGAGGAAGGTGATACTCAGATGTGGAAGTTGGTCTTCCGAGCCAACATCCATTTGTCCAGGGCTGCCACAAGGCTCACCATTGTCACCAGTTCTATTTAACGTGTACACAATAACGATCACGTGTAGCCGTGGTTAACCTATAATGTAGCAGGTTTGTTAACACAGTAATGAGTAATCACACGATTTGGAAAGACTTCTCCCGGAAGCCTGCCCTGTACTTTATGCACTAGTGCGACATGGTGTACACCACACCAATGCCCAATATGTACCACTACACGTGGTGGACGTAGGCCTTTCCCTCGCCTGTGACGCTCCTTCACTGCCGATATGGACCGTAGAAAGTGTTGTAGGCAAGTTCCCCTTGCCCGCATTGACTTGACTGGGTCTCTGCTTCACTGTTGGAAAGACTTGCCAAGCCTTGCCTCATATACACCTTACACGGAAGATGCACACAGACAGCTCACTACATTTTGAGCCATCTCCCTGCTTGACCTTTAGAACACGTCACACCGCTAATGGCGGTCTGACTCTCCCTCGACTTTCCTCTGTGGATATCTCGACAGAAGCTCGTGGAGATCTGAGTCCCTTATGACTCCTACCAGCTCCTTGGACACCAGCCGGTTGCGCTGGCCAAGACGACTTGACTGCCTGTTGATCGTTAGAAGTACTTCGCGCTGTTCAATCTATGGGTCTGGACAACCCTAATCCGTTCGTCGTCAGGACAAAACAATAAGAACACAGCTAGCATTTCCAAGCATGTTTCAACACCATGGAAGTCAACAATTCAACGTTTATTTCACACAACAATCCATCCCCAGAAATTTAAAAAACAATGTCCACTGTCACTCTCATGGTGGCCTCTCATTCCGGCTTGATTCTCGCACTGACAACACATTCAATGCACAATACTATTTGCCTCCTCAACATGAGTGCGACCTTCACAATAATACAACAGTCTCTGCACTTGTTTAGTACTAGCACTCACAATTAATTCAACGTCTCTGTCTTGTGCTAATGAGACTACTCACAATTAATTCAAGTCTCTGTTCTATGCTAATTAGAACGCTCATAAAATTCAACATCTGTTCTATATGAAAATGAATACTCACACTGAGTCTAAAGTCTCTGCGCTGTTAGGGCTATCAGCTTCGTAGTCAGTTCTCTGCATGACTATATCTATTCTAATTCGATGAGAATTCGATGAGAACACTCACAATTAATATACATGTCTCTGCTCTATGCTAATTAGAACACTCACAATGATTCAACATCTGTTCTTTGTGAATAGAGTACTCACAATGATTCAAAAGTCTCTGCTCTGTTAGAAGCTACCAGCTTCGTAGTCAATTCTCTACATGACTATTTCTATTCTAATTCATTGAAATTCGGTGAGAACACTCACAATTAATATACATGTCTCTGCTCTATGCTAATTAGAACACTCACAATAATTCAAACACCTGTCCTCTGTGAATAGAGTACTCACAATGATTCAAAAGTCTCTGCGCTGTTAGAAGCTACCAGCTTCGTAGTCAATTCTCTACATGACTATTTCTATTCTAATTCATTGAAATTCGGTGAGAACACTCACAATTAATATACATGTCTCTGCTCTATGCTAATTAGAACACTCACAATAATTCAAACACCTGTCCTCTGTGAATAGAGTACTCACAATGATTCAAAAGTCTCTGCGCTGTTAGAAGCTACCAGCTTCGTAGTCAATTCTCTACATGACTATATCTATTCTAATTCGATGAGAATTCGGTGAGAACACTCACAATTAGTATACATGTCTCTGCGCTATTATAAGCTACCAGCTTCGTAGTCAAATCTCTGCATGACTATATCTATTCTACACGTCTCCAGGAATTCACAATTACATAGCTAACTACCACTTCCTAACACTGACCTGTTCTGCACAACTCTCTGAATTCCCTCTACGGGGGTTCACGGTAATCGGCTGTCTGTACACAAGCCGCCCGCACTGAACCCACTTCTGAATCGAATGACCACTCTACTCTGACTTGCGCACACCTGATCCCTCAACACTAACCTCTCAACTTAATCCTTTGTTCACTCACCTCTGGCTTTTTTTCCTGCCCCCCCCCCCCCCCCCCGTGATTCTTGCTTACTCACTACCTTCTCGAGCCCTTTAACACCTATCAGCTCTCCTTCCTAATTATCCCCCCTTTGTTTACATTCTGCCCTTCACTCACTAATTTCCTATCGCTGCTATCTCCTGTTTCAAACTTACTATTGCTATAGCCTGTTTCCACCATACCCCCTCTATACTCTGTTTCACACGGAGCAACAGCTGGATGGGAGGAGAAGAACTATGACTTTTGCTGATGATATTCTGGTATATCGACAGGGAAGAGACAGACGGGGAATCGCCTCCACAATGCAAGACGAACTCGATCGTATTTCTTCCTGGTGTGGGGTTTCAGGTGTCTTGGTTAATCCTAATAAAGTATCAGTTTTATGGTTCGCCCTTAACAATCATACCGTTAATACGACCACACCGGTAGTACGAATGGGAGCTGATGAGGTGACCAGGGACAAGTTGATGACATACCTCGGAGTTAAGTTTGATCGCAGCCTAAGTTTTCGGGACCAAGTCGACCATGTGATAACAAAATCCCGTAAAGGATTAGCCGCCTTGAAGGTCATGGCAGCTGCCAACATCGAGCAGAGGCTACTTACTCTTCTGTTCCAGAGATTAGTCCTCGCACCAATCGAGTATGCCCTGGCAATTCTTACTGTCAGTACGACTCAAATTGATAGGCAGGAGAAAATACAAAAATGAAGCCATGCGCATTATCTTGGGATGTACAAGGGACACTCCCTGTGTAGCAATGAGGTATATTCTTGACTTTCCAACTATGGATGATGACAGAATCAAGATCTGGAGAGCACGAGCATACCTGAAGATTAGTACAGATAAAGAGCATCAATCGCACCACGTGCTCAACACAGGGAAAGGTGCCAGACTAAAAAGAGGCAAATCATGGGTGGGCCGAGCAGAAGATGTCATCAAACAGGTCTGTGGGCTTACCGATATCAGCGTTGGTGAGGAGTGGATACCGGTGCCTACGTCTTTCAAGGGGACTTTCTCGCGTATTGTCACACTCGACAGGAAAAGTAGGGAACAGAACCCAGTCGTGGTTAATGCTGAGGTCAACTGTCTCATCTGCGACAACACCGATGAGAAAGATGCAGTCATCTATACAGACGGATCTGTAAGACGACACCAAAGAAGTGCATGGGCATTTACAGTACGCTCGGCAAGCAGAATAGTCAAAGAAGACAGTGGTGCATACGTCATGACCACGAGTAACATGACAATGGAGGTGATGGCAGTGACCAAGGCATTCAAATGGTTAGAGCCTCAAGACTACACCCACATATGTATACTGAGTGATTCGATGAGCATCATAAAAAAAGTGAAGCGGGGCTCAGTACGCATGCAATAGGTAGAGTCGTTGCAGAAATCCAAAATACGTAAGGTCACCTTTGTCTTTGTCCCTGGACATGCGGGAATACGGAGAAATGAAAGAGCGGACAGGTTGGCTAGCTGCGCTGTCGTTGAGGACGGGCAACCAATGAATCGGGCGGACATCATCAATGCCCTCCGAGAAGTGGGAAGGGCACAGGACTTTGACAAACATAGATCCATGTCACTTCTTCGGATGATGGAGATGGGAGTTAAGATGGACACAGCCAGAAATTAGAAACTTAGTGGGCGTGTAAAAAGACTTATCAACCAACACAGAACTGGAGTCATCAGTCGCTGGACACTGCAGGACTTGCTGAGGTGGGGATCTGAGCACCTATGGACATGTTCGGAGTGTTGATGATGACCCGCAAATAACTCAATAACTCAATAAGACGATGTTTTTCATTTTATGAATGTGTTGGTCACATCTCCTATCTTTGTGTGTGCATGTCTGTGTTAGTCACCTCTAGTGACTCGGGCAGATGGTGCTCGTAAACCTGGGAGGGCCGACCATCTAAGGGCACAATCCCCCTACAGAAAAGATCATCTGCTGCCTTGCAGGAAGATTGGAGACAATCAAAGGCTAAGGAATGCAAACCTGAATAAAATGCTGGCTGAAATCGGATGCACTGGGCCACTGGCGCAGAACACAGTGCAACGTTTTAACGGGTGTTCTATCAGAGTGGATCTGGCAGACTCTAATTGTGATGTTCTGTCCGTGGGGGCTATCAACACACTTAACCTGACAGCTGACGTCATGTGAGAGTCTGGAATCCTACTCTGATTGAGTCCTGATCGCAGAGAGAGAGAGAGAGAGATTTTCTGAAATTTTATTTTGGCCTGAGGCATTCTACTTTTTATTTCTGTGGTGCTTCTTCCGTCAGATTGTATTATTGTGCCCAGGTAGAAGACGGTATACACTTGTTTCAGATTTGTTCCACTTATTTTTATTTTGCATGGTGGTGATAATTGTTTCTTTGATATGGCCATTACTTCTGTTTTCTTACTATTAAGATTGAGACCTTTCTTGTTGCTTTCTTTCAGTATTATGTCTATAATTTCTTGTACTTCATTTTTCGTTTCTGCAATTGGTCATGTAAACTGATGAAAAAAGACCGGCAGTCAAGAATGAATTGTATGAAATCAAATACCAAGGGTCTGAGAAGTTATACCCAGTCTACATGATAGAAAAATATTTACTGTTAGCGTTGGAGTAAAACTGAATTAAAATATGCAAAATCATTATTATACTTGAGACTCGAAGTTGCGCATTTTATTTTTAAGTATTGATCACTGCTGAAGTAGAACAAAGTGGAAGCCAGCGTTATGCTGTTGTTTTCAATCTCTGCTTATTTATTATGTAAAATGTGTGTCAGCAAGGTGGTCATGACGTTGTGCTGCTCTGTCTATGTTTGTTCTATCTATTTTGTTTTCTGGTGCTCACATTCATGATAATAAAAAAAGACGGCAGTTAGGTGAAATTTCTCATCCTTATACAAGTTCTCTTTGAAAGAGACATGGCCCTGCCATGCATATTCTTTCTCTTCTGTGATAAAGGCAAAGGCAGCTGCAGATTTCCGCCTGTTATAAGGCTATTATTACACCATGTGAATGCATATATTTTACAAATCATGTATGTGTTATTTAAGTGACGTCTCACATTAGCTGCTGTGCAGTGAATAAAGATGTGGACACATGATTTATCTATTGTCCTTTTGAGCGGAAAACATAGAGCAGAAATTCTATTAAAAAATAGACTGCATGTTTCGCCGATTTTTGTCATTAAGCATCAGACTTTTCATAATATCCACGTTTTATCCTCGCCACACGCGATGACACGATAACGCTTGGACAATTTGTGATACGCATCGGGTTTTATATGATTTGAGTGTTTTCTGCCCCATTTGGATTTAAATATGTATTTTATAGTTGTATTATTATTACTATTTATAAGTTATCCATAAATGTCTTTTTTTTTTTTTTAAAGAGGTTTGCCATTTTGTGTGAATTTGTTACACTTTTCATTGCTTGAAATGTTGCAATGTACGGGTACCCACCTGTTTGAATTGTTGCAATGTACGGGTTGTTTTCTTTTGGAGCATTAGCCTAGTCTCTTTACTGTGTGTGTGCGTGCGTGCGTGCGTGCGTGCGTGTCACACTGTGTGTGTGCGTGTGTGCACGTGCGTGTGTGTGTGCGCGTGCGTGCGTGTGTGTGAGAGAGAGAGAGGGAGGGAGGGAGGGAGGGACGGAGAGAGAGAGGGAGGGACGGAGATATATATATATATATATATATATATATATATATATATATATATATATATCTCATATATTCAGCTAAAGCATGTCCCTGCCTTCCGTGTTGAAGTTGTTGCAGATTTTTGCAGTAGAAATACCATATCTTGAAGCTTTAGTAGCATAGTGATTAGAACACTGAATTGTCGATTGAGTGAACATAGGTTCAGTCGAAGCTTGGCATTCTTCTATTCATCATTATCATCATCATGAGCCGTACTGGTTGGCGATCATGTCCTTCCACAATCTTCTATCCACAGTGCATCGTATGAGTTCTATTGTTGACTGTTTTCCATGCCATGACACCAAGCTATCCAGTATTTTCTCTCTTTGTCGTCCGCGATCTCTCTTTCCTTTTATTTTGCCAGTTGTAACCAAGTATTCCAACTTTCCTCTTCTCATGATGTGCCCAAAATTGTTGATTGCTTCTTTCTGATGTTTTTAAGAGCTCCCTTTTTGTGTTGGCCTCTTTGAGAACTTTCTCATTGGTCTTTTTAGCTGTCCAGGGAACTTTCAACATTCTTCTGAGAAATCCCATCTCTGTGGCCTCTAATCGTCTTTTCATTTGTTTGTCTATTGTCCATGATTAGCTTCCATAGGTCAGAATTGATTCTATATAGCACCGATGAACTCTCTTTCTCATTTCTATTGACATAGATTTGTTGCATAAGATATTTTTTTCATTTTCTGAATGCTATTTTGGCCTCAGCTATTCTGCTTTTTATTTCTGTGTTGCATCTTCCATCTGATGTTATCACTGTGCCCAAGTATTTCAAACATTGCACTTGTCTTCTATTCAGCTGGGAAAAAGTATGTCTGGGTTGCAAAGCTGGGGAAGGTATTAACAAGGAGAAAAACGTTGCTTCCCTGGTCCATCAAATGCTGTGGTCATGTACAAGGGTGTTTAATACTTCACTCTCATAGAGAGGTTTTAGTATAGTATCTGTTAAGGAACTTTCTTATAGTTGTACACTGAGTGTCGAGAAGGAAAGCCATACACTCTCATCTTTCAGTTGAAATATAAAGTTCCTAAAAGTAAACATGAAAGATATCATTATGGCTTATACGAGTATAACGTTGAAGCTTGGAAGAAAGAAGTTGATTGTTTAGACATTTTCGATTAGCTTTATAAGTTTACATTGTGACTTTAGATAAGAGAAACACATTTACCAGCTATAAGAAAATTTTGAGATATCTCATCCAATTTGTAAAAAAAAACACTTCATGACAGTAAATCTAGGAAATACTGGCATATTTGACAAACTGTAATGTTTGAGAAAGGTGAACTGGGTAAAAATCTGAAGGACACCTTATGGTTATGGTTATTCGAAGGTCCCACTGCAAACGAACTAAAATCCATAATTGCTCAACCGCTCGTACCAGTGAAATCGTCCGAAAAACTCATCTCATTGAAAGCCAAACAAAGAAAGGCAGCTGTAGCCCCCATCATAGCAGCTACAGCACACACCAAAAGACATAGGACCAAGCGGCACCGAAAGTGAACGCTGCTGAACTGTCCTTCGTTATATGATATCATCATTCAGCGTAAGCAATCTGAATAATAGAAACATCATCCGGATGAAAAACACAGCTCACGATATGCACAGAGCACTAAGCTCAGTAGCTCCAACAACATGCCGGACTTGGAATATGAGGAAATGCAACAAGGAACATTTTCCAGACTGAGGCTGAATGGTTCCTGCCGCCTATCCGCCATATTGACCGGCTGTACGATTGAAAGGATTTTAATGTGTGTATTATGAGCTTACGTAATAAGTTACACTGATAAGAACGCCTTTTCCTCAAAATTGCCAGTGGTATAGATGAACTTCAGGGTGAGCTCTGAGAACTTTAGAACGATTGCTCGACATTTTTATTAAAACTGCCGGGTCAGCTCTCATGTTAGCCGTATATCAGTCGTAACCAAAGTATATTGTGTGAACTATTCTTTTAAAATGTATTTTCTGCCTGTCGAATATAAATGTGTTTTTATGCCAGTATGTGCATCTGTTGTGTTGAGTATGTGTATCTGTTGTGTTTTGTTGGGTTAATAAGAGGGGAGTATGACGACTTATTTTAAAAGATCACACTTTTAAGAAGATTAGAAAATTCTGGTCTAGAGTATCGAAGTGTGATGATATTATGTTAATTATGTATTATATTACAGCAATTTTCATTTGATAAACCACTATGTTTTATTATGATTGTACTAAAAATGTTAGTTCAGCACATTCTTTACAAACTAGTCTATTGAGGGTCAAAATATTTGCAATTCTAATCCATGATGTAAAGTATGCACTCTGAGAGGTCGCTACCACCATGCGAACTTTGGTAGCACTGTTGTTATTGATCGAGCAGCGTGTTGGATGTTTGCCATTTTGGCCCATCGCAAAGCAATAATTGCTATAAACTTTGGGCATTCCCTAATAACCTAAATTTCTTTCTTCATAACACAAAGTGCTTGTGGTTTCTTTGGGGAATATTTTGTAGGAATTGTTTTTGAAATTTTGCTCGGGCTACGGTATGAATCCTGCTTTATTATTTTAAATATTTTTTTACATTTCAAGCGCCAATGGTTCTTTCTTTTGTTGTGTCCAACTTCTCTTAAGGGACTTGGTTTTATTGTTGTTCTCAAGAAGACTTGTCACGTAATCCCATGCCTTGAAAAAAGCAGATCGTTCTACGTAGCAACGTCAGGATGCTAATATCATCTTCCTCACCTCTTCGCCAACGAATATTCTAAACTAATAAATAAAAAGGCAACGAACTGTGGTTTCATTTTAAAGTACAGTAACGTTTAAGTCAATAATAACAGCTAATAGTTCAAGACTGTAGAAAATAACATAACTGATGTTACAGCGATTTAAGTAACGATGTTTAAAGTGATGTAAGTATTAAAACACATTACTTCTAAGTAAAACAAGTAGGGTCTATTTCGTTCCAGTTGTATGTGCCTGAATTTATAACATGGTAATCAAATTAGTGTATTGGTGTCTACACTACAATCGCTTTACAATCATTAGTATCCAATCTTTACGCTCACTGTTATAAAATACTGGTACACCCTGACCTTGCCTATAGGTCACCGGGGGCATCGCACCACTAAAATGCTCAACTATTTTATTACACAGGTGTGAATATATCTTCTCTGTGTGTGGTTACATTGCATTGCAGTGCCTTTAAAATGTCCTTTTGTTCAGCTTATTCTGTCTTTATCCACAACATGTTCTTTAATTACCTGTTTTGTAGCAGCTTTTCTCTACACAGTTGTACGAATATTACCAGCAGATTAACTCTTTTACTACCACTGGCCAGTGTACTGTACGGCTGGTTTTTTGTAAAAAAAAAACTTGTTACTGGCTTATTTAAACACTTTTTAAAGTTGGAACAAGTTAAAATATCTAGCAAAATGTTTATTTTTACAGAATTTGACATTTGACAATGGTATTCGATTACTTTGTAGAAAAAAAATAAAAGATTTTCATGAGATATCATTTTCCTTACTTTCGGAAACGATCCCACGAAATCGCCTAATTTCTCAAAGCGATTTACATAAAGCTATTTATTTCAATATAACAAAGAGAACTCTACACCCATTGATATAAAAAGAGGAGTAAGACAGGGATGTATCCTATCAGCAAGCTTGTTCAATCTATACACTGAGCAAATCTTTAAAAATATCATAGAGGTACCAGGCCTACATATTAATGGAAAGATATAATCAATAACCCAAGATATGCTGACGATACTGTACTACTAGCAGAAAATCCTAAAGATCTACAACAATTACTTAATGAAATAAAAAGGACAAGAAAAATATGGACTAGATATGAATATCAAAAAGACTAAAACTATGATCATAAACAAAGAAAATACTCAAAACCCACAAGGGGAATAGACCTGGAGACAGTTCAGAACTACAACTACCTTGGACATACTATAACCAGTGATGGAAAATGTACAACTGAAATAAACAAAAGAATAGGAATGGCTAAAAGTAATTTTAATGTCATGAAGAACATACAAACATCAAAACAAATAACACCAAGGCTAAAACTAAGAAAAGCAAAATGTTACATCTTTTCAATATTCCTATATGGTGATGAAACATGGACATTAGACAAGAAAGCAGAACAGAAAATTGAAGGCTTTGAAATGTGGATATACAGAAAAATAGGTAGAATTGGATGGAAGGAAAATAAAACAAACGATGAAGTCTTAAAACAACTAAAAATAAAAAGAGAACTACTAAGCACAATTCAAGCTAGACAAATGCGATTTTTGGGCCATGTTAAAAGACACAACAGCCTACTAAAAGTAATCCTGGAGGGGAAAATACAAGGTAAAAGAGGCAGAGGCAGACCAAGACTAACATGGACGAGTAACATCAAAAGATGGACAAATCAGCCTATGACAACCTGCACCATCAAAGCAAGAGACAGAGCAGAATGGCGCTCCATGGTAGCCAACCTTCGTTGCGGAGACGGCACTCGATGATGATGAAATTATATATCAAACCGTAGTTTGCTTATGATCTCGTTAGTTTAAACAAAGATACTGGGTTTGTCCCTCAGCCTTATAGAGTTTTTGTCTATTTTATATTTTCTTAACTATGTGTTTGATAGACTAAGATTCTTTGCCTTTGTGATCGAAACGATTTAAACTGCCGAAGAAGAGTGGATGCTGTTTAAACATTCATCGGAAACACACATTAACGACCAAAACAATTAGAACCTGTCACATGCATGACCAGATCACACTGATAGAGTCTACATCTGAAAGGCTAGCAAACTCTCGGAGTATTTTAAAAGAGAGACAATAGTAGTATACAATGTTGTAATAAGTCGCATTTGGCCGTAAATTAACACATATATATAGTCGATGCGTTGCGCACCTAATGTACACGAGGGGCAGGGAGAGTTAAACATGACCGCTCGTGTCGGGATGTTGACATCTAGTCCCGGTGACCCCGGAAGTAACCTGTTTATGTCTGTTGTGTGCTGACTGTGGAGTCTTTGATGTACTTGATCGATAGTGATAGGTTAGTAGATTATACAACATCAATGCTGATAAGGCGGTCAGGTGACCTTGTTATCTCGGTGACCGTAAGGTGTGACCGTATTTTAGCTTCATTCATAGGCTTCCCTCCATTGTAACACTTACTCATTCTCCCCATTTAAGCCCATTATCTCTCCTTCCCTTCACTAGACTTCTCACTCCTAGACGTCTCTCCTACCAGGCAAGCTTCCCTCCTTTCTCGTAACATTCCGCCCTCCATCATATATTTAGCTTCCGTCATAGACTTCCCTCCATTGTAACACTTACTCATTCTCTCCATTTAAACCCATTAGCTCTCCTTAGCTCCCCTAGATTTCTCCCTATCTCTCTCTTCTCTCTTCTCTCTCTCTCTCTCTCTATTCCCGCCTAGATTTCCCTCCATTGAAACACTTACTCATTCTCTCCATTTATGCCTATCATCTCGCCTTCCTTCTCTCTCTCATTCTCTCTTTCTCCCCTATCCTCTCTTAGACTTCTAACCTATCAGTCCACCCTCCCTCCTCTCCCTTTATCTCTCCCGCATCGTCTGCCCTCCCTCATATTTTTAGCGTCCCTCCTATTGTAACACTTGATTATTCTCGCATTTATGCCTAGCATCTCACCTTCTTTCTCCTAGACTTCTCTCTCTCTCTCTCTCTCTCTAACCCCTACTAGACTTCTCTCCTACCATTCTACCCTCCTTCCTCTCTCTTTACCTCTCCTAGCATTCAACCCTCATTCGTATTTTTACCTAACCGCCAGTGTAACACAGTAATAACATTCAATATCAATTACAAAATCCCTCCTCTCCCTTTATCTCTCCCGCATCGTTCCGCCCTCCCTCATATTTTTAGCGTCCCTCCTATTGTAACACTTGATTATTCTCTCCATTTATGCCTAGCATCTCGCCTTCTTTCTCCTAGACTTCTCTCTATCTCTCTCTCTCTCTCTCTCTCTCTTCTAACCCCTACTAGACTTCTCTCCTACCATTCTACCCTTCTTCCTCTCTCTTTAACTCTCCTAGCGTTCCGCCCTCATTCGTATTTTTACCTTACCGCCAGTGTAACACAGTAATAACATTGAATATCAATTACAAAAAGACTTGAAATATCTACTTTTCAAACAACCAATAAGATAAACATATGAAAAACGAAGGAATAATACACTCAACAAGGCTTAACATACGTACTTTACACACATCACCAGTAATGCAACTGAATATCCTTTTATTGATAACCTACCACATCGTTATGAGATAAGAGAAAAACAGAAAAAAATGTTCAACTTACAGCGTAAAATAGCCCCACAACACAGGCCACTACACTGAACAGTACTATGAAAATAAGCTTCCGTGAATCAATCGCGCTTATAACATGAAGTCTCACATCCGACTAGTTTAAATATAATCTGGTAAATAAAGGTTGGACGAAACTATTCCACCCTCGACTAACATCTAGGTTAACCAATCAGAGAAGTGGATTTCTATGGGACACCCACAAACGAAATAACTGGCCTCTGGATTAACTAATCAGAGAAAAGGATTACTGTTATCGTGATAACTGACCTCATTTTCCAATTGAAGTGCCTTCAAGTCTGATGCATGGGTTACTTTAAATCGATTCGGTCCCTGATACAATCCACCTGTCGGGTCAATGATGGGGGAAATAATACAGATGGCGGGTTACTTGAACGCGCTTTGACCCCTGATGCAATACCAGGAGTTCCATGACAGTCATAAATAGTTGGGCATAATGAGCCGGAAGTTATATTCAAGGTCCAAAAAAAGTTAGGCCAAAATCACAAAAGTTTAACCACAGAACACGAAAATAAAGACTAATATTTAAAAAGTCGACCTCAAAACCCTAAAAAAGCTACTCATATAGTCATAATAGTTAGACACAAGGAGCAGGAAGTTATATTCAAGGTCCAAAAAATTAGACCAAATCGCAAACATTTTATCCCCATAACGGAAAAAATTAGGCTCAAATTCAAAAAGGCGACAAAAAAACAAAGGCGACATAAAAAAACCCTTAAAATCTACGCCCATACTCATACTAGTTAGAAACATCGAACTGATAGTTATATTCAAATCCCCAAAGTTACGCCAAATCGCAAACATTTTACTACCATAACACTAAAATGTAGGCTCATAATCAAAAAGTAGTCCTAAAAATCCCAAAGAGCTACTCACATAGTCATAATAGTTAGACACAACGACCAGGAAGTTATATACAAGGTCCAAAAAAAGTTAGGCCAAATCGCAAAAGTTTACCCACAGAACACAAACATAAAGGCTCATATTTAAAAAGTCGACCTCAAAACCCTAAAAAGCTACTCATATAGTCATAATAGTTAGCCACAATGAGCAGGAAGTTATATTCAAGGTCCAAAAAATTAGACCAAATCGCAAACATTTTATCCACCATAACAAAAAATTATGCTAAAATTAAAAAAGGCGACATAAAAACCCTAAAAATCTACGCCCATACTCATACTAGTTAGAAACATCGAACTGATAGTTATATTCAAAGTCCCAAAGTTACGCCAAATCACAAACATTTTACTACCAGAACACAAAAATGTAGGCTCATAATCAAAAAGTAGTCCTAAAAATCCCAAAGAGCTACTCACATAGTCATAATAGTTAGACACAACGACCAGGAAGTTATATTCAAGGTCCAAAAAAGTTAGGCCAAATCGCAAAAGTTTAACCACAGAACACGAAAATCAAGGCTCATATTTAAAAAGTCGACCTCAAAACCCTAAAAAGCTACTCATATAGTCATAATAGTTAGAAACAATGAGCAGGAAGTGATATTCAAGGTCCAAAAAATTAGACCAAATCGCAAACATTTTATCCACCATAACAAAAAATTATGCTCAAATTAAAAAAGGCGACATAAAAACCCTAAAAATCTACGCCCATACTCATACTAGTTAGAAACATCGAACTGATAGTTATATTCAAAGTCCCAAAAGTTACGCCAAATCACAAACATTTTACTACCAGAACACAAAAATGTAGGCTCATAATCAAAAAGTAGTCCTAAAAATCCCAAAGAGCTACTCACATAGTCATAATAGTTAGACACAACGACCAGGAAGTTATATTCAAGGTCCAAAAAAAGTTAGGCCAAATCGCAAAAGTTTAACCACAGAACACGAAAATCAAGGCTCATATTTAAAAAGTCGACCTCAAAACCCTAAAAAGCTACTCATATAGTCATAATAGTTAGACACAATGAGCAGGAAGTGATATTCAAGGTCCAAAAAATTAGACCAAATCGCAAACATTTTATCGACCATAACAGAAAAAAATTATGCTCAAATTCAAAAAGGCAACATAAAAATCTACTCCCACACTCATACTAGTTAGAAACATCGAACTGATAGTTATATTCAAAGTCCCAAAAGTTACACCAAATCGCAAACATTTTACTACCAGAACACAAAAATGTTGGCTCATAATCAAAAAGTCGACCTAAAAATCCCAAAGAGCTACTCACATAGTCATAATAGTTATACACAACGACCAGGAAGTTATATTCAAGGTCCACAAAAGTTAGTCCAGAGCACAAAATTGTACCCACTTAAAAATCCCAATATCAAGAATTTTCTTAAAACTCACTTTTATGCTTTTACCGCCATGGCAATTTTTGAGGGATACGCCCATAAAATCGGAAAAAAATCGTAAATTTTCACTCTAGGCATACCCCAAACTTTATTTTATACATCACCATAGCAAAAATTTACATTAAAAACCACTTTTAGGATTTTACCCCCTGACCATTTTTGGTAGCTACGCCCCTGAATTCGACGCAAATCGTAAATTTAGCACGCAGGCTTACCCCAAACTTTATTATAGACATCCCCATACCAAAAATTTACTTAAAAATCACTTTTAAAATTGTTACCCCTTTGACCATTTTTGGTGGCTACGCCCCTGAATTCGACGAAAATCGTAAATTTAGCACGTAGGCTTACCTAAAACTTTATTTTAGACATCCCCATTTCAAAAATTTACTTTAAAATCACTTTTGAAATTGTTACCCCCTTACCATTTTTGTGGGATACGCCGCTGAAATCGATAAAAAATTGAAATTTAACCTCAAGGCATACCTCAAACATAATATTTGACACCCCTACATATCAAATTCCAACAAAAAATAAAAAAAAACTAGTAGTGAGGAAAAGGGTTTTGAGCCGCGATTCAACCCGCATAGAATGCATCGTGCGATGCAGGCACGAAAATGAGCTTGAAAATTTGTCGCATTGCATCGTGCCTGCATCGCACCATGCATCTATGCAGGGTTGAATCCGCGGCTCAAAACCCTTTTCCTCACTACTAGTTTTTTGTTGATTTTTTGTTGGAATTTGATATGTAGGGGTGTCAAATATTATGTTTGAGGTATGCCTTGAGGTTAAATTTCAATTTTTTATCGATTTCAGGGGCGTATCCCACAAAAATGGTAAGGGGGGTAACAATTTCAAAAGTGATTTTTAAGTAAATTTTTGGTATGGGGATGTCTAAAATAAAGTTTTAGGTAAGCCTACATGCTAAATTTACGATTTTCGTCGAATTCAGGGCGTAGCCACCAAAAATGGTCGGGGGGGGGGGGGGGTAACAACTTTAAAAGTGATTTTTAAGTAAATTTTTGGTATGGGGATGTCTAAAATAAAGTTTGGGGTAAGCCTACGTGCTAAATTTACGATTTGCGTCGAATTCAGGGGCGTAGCCACCAAAAATGGTCAGGGGGTAAAATCCTAAAAGTGGTTTTTAATGTAGTTAATGAAAATTTTTGCTATGGTGATGTATAAAATAAAGTTTGGGGTATGCCTAGAGTGAAAATTTACGATTTTTACCGATTTTATGGGCGTATCCCTCAAAAATGGCCATGGCGGTAACAAGCATCAAAGTGATTTTTAAGAAAATTCTTGATATTGGGATATTTAAGTGGGTACAATTTTGTGCTCTGGACTAACTTTTGTGGACCTTGAATATAGCTTGCTGGTCGTTGTGTCTGACTATTATGACTATGTGAGTAGCTCTTTGGGATTTTTAGGTCGACTTTTTGATTATGAGCCAACAATTTTGTGTTCTGGTAGTAAAATGTTTGCGATTTGGCGTAACTTTTGGGACTTCGAATATAACTATCAATTCGATGTTTCTAACTAGTATGAGTATGGGCATAGATTTTTAGGGTTTTTTATGTCGCCTTTTTGAATTTGAGCCTAATTTTTTCTGTTATGGGTATAAAATGTTTGCGATTTGGTCTAATTTTTTGGACCTTGAATATAACTTCCTGCTCATTGTGTCTAACTATTATGACTATATGAGTAGCTTTTTATGGTTTTTAGGTCGACTTTTTGATTATGAGCCTACATTTTTGTGTTCTGGTAGTAAAATGTTTGCGATTTGGTGTAACTTTTGGGACTTTGAATATAACTATCAGTTCCATGTTTCTAGCTAGTCTGAGTATGGGCGTAGATTTTTAGGGTTTTTATGTCGCCTTTTTGAATTTGAGCCTAATTTTTTCTGTTATGGGAATAAAATGTTTGCGATTTGGTCTAATTTTTTGGACCTTGAATATAACTTCCGGCTCGTTGTGTCCAGCTATTTATGACTGTCATGGAACTACTGGTATTGCATCAGGGGTCAAAGCGCGTTCAAGTAACCCGCCACCTGTATTATTTCCCCCATCATTGACCCGACAGGTGGATTGTATCAGGGACCGAATCGATTTAAAGTAACCCATGCGTCAGACTCGACAGCACTTCAATTGGAAAATGAGGTCAGTTATCACGATAACAGTAATCCTTTTCTCTGATTAGTGAATCCAAAGGCCAGTCATTTCGTTGGTGGGTGTCCCATAGAAATCCACTTCTCTGATTGGTTAACCTAGATGTTAGTCGAGGGTGGAATAGTTTCATCCAACTTTTATTTACCAGATTATATTTAAACAAGTCGGATGTGAGACTTCGTGTTATAAGCGCGATTGATTCCCGGAAGCTTATTTTCATAGTACTGTTCAGTCTAGCGGCCTGTGTTGTGGGGCTATTTTACGCTGTAAGTTGAATATTTTTTTCTGTTTTTCTCTTATCTCATAACGATGTGGTAGGTTATCAATAAAAGGATATTCAGTTGCATTACTGGTGATGTGTGTAAAGTACGTATGTTAAGCCTTGTTAAGTGTATTATTCCTTCATTTTTCATATGTTTATCTTATTTGGTTGTTTGAAAAGTAGATATTTCAAGTCTTTTTGTAATTGATATTCAATGTTATTACTGTGTTACACTGGCGGTATGGTAAAAATGTGAATGAGGGCAGAACGCTAGGAGAGTTAAAGAGAGAGGAAGGAGGGTAGAATGGTAGGAGAGAAGTCTAGTAAGGGTTAGAAGAGAGAGAGAGATAGAGAGAGATAGAGAGAAGTCTAGGAGAAAGAAGGCGAGATGCTAGGCATAAATGGAGAGAATAATCAAGTGTTACAATAGGAGGGACGCTAAAAATATGAGGGAGGGCGGAACGATGCGGGAGAGATAAAGGGAGAGGAGGGATTTTGTAATTGATATTGAATGTTATTACTGTGTTACACTGGCGGTTAGGTAAAAATACGAATGAGGGCGGAACGCTAGGAGAGGTAAAGAGAGAGGAAGGAGGGTAGAATGGTAGGAGAGAAGTCTAGTAGGGGTTAGAAGAGAGAGAGCGAGAGAGAGATAGAAGTCTAGGAGAAAGAAGGTGAGATGCTAGGCATAAATGCGAGAATAATCAAGTGTTACAATAGGAGGGACGCTAAAAATATGAGGGAGGGCAGACGATGCAGGAGAGATAAAGGGAGAGGAGGGAGGGTGGACTGATAGGTTAGAAGTCTAAGAGAGGATAGGGGAGGAAGAGAGAATGAGAGAGAGAGAGAAGGAAGGCGAGATAATAGGCATAAATGGAGAGAATGAGTAAGTGTTTCAATGGAGGGAAATCTAGGCAGGAATAGGAGAGAGAGAGAGATAGAGAGAAATCTAGGGGAGCTAAGGAGAGCTAATGGGTTTAAATAGAGAGAATGAGTAAGTGTTACAATGGAGGGAAATCTATGACGGAAGCTAAATATACGATGGAGGGCGGAATGTTAGGAGAGAGAGGAGGGAAGCTTGCCTGGTAGGAGAGACGTCCAGGAGTGAGAAGTCTAGTGAAGGGAAGGAGAGATAATGGGCTTAAATGGGGAGAATGAGTAAGTGTTACAATGGAGGGAAGTCTATGAAGGAAGCTAAAATACGGCCACACATTAAGGTCACCGAGATAACAAGGTCACCTGACCGCCTTATCAGCATTGATGTTGTATAATCTACTAACCTATCACTATCGATCAAGTACATCAAAGACTCCACAGTCAGCACACAACAGACATAAACAGGTCACTTCCGGGGTCACCGGGACTAGAGGTCAACATCCCGACACGAGCGGTCATGTTTAACTCCCCCTGCCCCTCGTGTACATTAGGTGCGCAAGGCACCTACTGTATATCTTTGTTAATTTACGGCCAAATGCGACCAAGTTACAACATTGTATACTACTGACAATGCTCTGAAAACTGCAGCTGAATCTCTCTGGAATAAGAAAAGCAGCGAGAGGCATCATAAAGACTGCATTTTTCATGGATGCATTGCCAGCACCGAAAAGCCACAGTGGCTCAGACCTGTAGGAGCTAAGAATAGCACGAACGATTTGTCATGAACAAATCATCACGGGAGTTACTCAGGAAAAAAACAAACAAACATATGTTCACTGTTGCTACCAGTTCATCGGGTAAAGCAAATGTAACAATATTAAAATTAATTCAATGTAGAACACAACTGATTAATATATTTCGTGCCACGTAATTCAAATTTTATTCGACCCAGTAGGGTTTTGAACTGTGAAAACTTTGAAAATGTTTTTGAGAAAGGTTACCGTTTGGAAAGAGTCTCCTTCCACAAACACATCAAATAACCGTACTTCTGACTTCTTTTTTTCTTCCCACTTTCTCTCTCTCTCTTTCTCCCTCTCTCCCATAACTACTGTTTGAGTGTTTTGGTCCACGTTCCTTCTTTTTTAGATCAGACACATGTGTACCGCATTTATAGTTCACGATACGTTCATATTTTCACTTCAGTCGTCTAGATTACAACCTTCTTTTTAGTTGCCTTCACGCCCTTTTTAAATGCTACAGTTAGTAGGTTGTAGTTGTATATAGCCGAAAAACATGAAAAATAAAGCGAAAAATATACCGAAAATACGAGCGTAAGACAAGAGATGCATTTGATGCACAACAGAATGCATTTACACATGGCACTTCTCACTGCGCCTGCTCACATGCAGTTCGAAAGTAGAAACATCATTTGAACTCCGGATTAAAATTCTCTTGAATTGAGCATTCGAACTCTGAAACGTTCTATGTTAGGATCGTTATAAGTATGAGGCTCCACTGTATTTACCTTTCAACATTCAATTGTTAGTCTATGAGTGAGACTTTAGTTAATTGACCGCTGAACAAATAATAACAAGTACCAGCCTATGATGATCTTTCCAAGTGACTTTCAAGAACAAGCTGACATGGTGATATCAATGGTTTGGGAGAAACACATATTCTGTTTATTTTCCAAAAGTTAAACCATGGGTTAAAACATAAAAAAGCATGTCATAATAATGCATATGTGGTTTAAAATAATGCCTAATTTGTTAAGGCTAGAGTATTATTCCATTCAGACGTATAGGTGAGTAGAAACTATGAAGGAACCTCGATATTTTTCTACATTTGCAAGTTACGTTATTTTCTATTATCAGTTACCAAGTGGGCGGCAGTAGTTTTAATAGCTCTACGAATGTTAAGAAAAAAAGATACAGAGAGAGAGAGAGTGTGTGTGCGTGGGGAATATATGGCCTCGTTAATAAAAGACATAGTCTTGTAGAGAAATACAAATGCGACCTATATAATTATTTTAGTAAGGTTTGAAAATGGCTAAAACGAGAATAAAATGACAATTCCCCATCTGCATTGTTATGGTTATGGAAGACCCTAGTATCACTGCAAACGAATTAAAATTCATAATTGTTCGACCGCCTGTGCCAGTGGAATCATCCGAATTAATATATCATCTCTCGAACAAAGAAAGGTAGCTGCAGTCCATATCATAGCAGTCTAAGCACACGCCAAAAGACATAAGGCGACCGCACAGAAAATGAACACAGCCATCTGTTCCCCGTCATACGATATTATCATTCAGCACAAGCAATCAAAATATCGAAACACAATCAAAACGGATGAAACGCACAGCTCACGGTGTGCACAGAGCACTTAACTCAGTAGCTCCTGCAGCAAGCCAGACTTGAAATATGAGGAAACTGCAACAAGGAACACTTCTCAGATTCAGCCCATCTGCATTGTTATGCTTTGGAGGGGGCAAAAATGCATTGTGTTGTTGTGTCTTTATAGATGTGGTCGAAGTACTTTTGTCATGGTTCAATCACAAATTTTTGTCTGCGTTGATTCGGGTTTGGGGGGAAAAAGGGGGGTGGGAGGGGGATGAGAAAAACGGTTGTTCTGCCAATCTGTTCTGTGTTGGTTAACATAGTGTCTTCGTTCAATAACTAATAGATTTAGGCCTGTTGATTAACTGAGATGTCGGTATTTGGTGGGAGAGTTTGTAGGGGCTAACAACTTCAACTTTTAATCTTGATATAACAGTTTATTTCATTGTTGCAGTCTGGGATGTACAAATGTAACTACAGCTATTCTCTATAACAAGACAGTAGCCACAATTCTTTCACCCTTATTTAATCTTGTTTACTTATGTGTTTGTTGAGCGGGTTTGATGTTATTGTTGAACTTATGAGGTAGTTACTATTATTGGTATGTTTGCTCAGTGGTTGATGTTAATGGCATGTTTGTTGAGTTGTTGTTAATGGTGTCTTTGCGCGGCAATTGTTGTTAATGGCGTGCTTGTTTAGATTTCGTTACTGGTGTAGTTATTGTTAATGGCTAGTTAGTTAGTTGTTGTTACTTGTGTGGTTGTCGTTAATGGCGTGTTTCTTTAGATTTTGTTACTGGTGTGGTTATTGTTAATGGCGTGTTAGTTTAGTTGTTGTTACTTGTGTGGTTGTTGTTAATGGCATGTTTCTTTAGATTTTGTTACTGGTGTGGTTATTGTTAATGACGTGTTAGTTTAGTTTTGTTAACAGCGTGTTTAGTTTAGTTTTGTTAATAACGTGTTTAGTTAGTTGTTACTGGTGTGGTTGTTGTTAATGGCGTGTTAGTTTAGTTCTTGTTATTGGTGTGATTGTTGTTAATGGCGTGTCAGTTTAGTTGTTGTTACTGGTGTGGTTGTCGTTAATGGCGTGTTTGCTTAGTTATTGTTACTGGTGTGGTTGTTGTTAATGGCGTATCAGTTTTGTTGTTACTGGTGTGGTTGTTGTTAATGGCGTGTCAATTTAGTTGTTACTGGTGTGGTTGTTGTTAATGGCGTGTCAGTTTAGTTGTTGTTACTGGTGTGGTTGTTGTTAATGGCGTATCAGTTTAGTTGTTGTTACTGGTGTGGTTGTTAATGGCGTATCAGTTTAGTTGTTACTGGTGTGGTTGTTGTTAATGGCGTGTCAGTTTAGTTGTTGTTACTGGTGTGGTTGTTGTTAATGGCGTATCAGTTTAGTTGTTGTTACTGGTGTGGTTGTTGTTAATGGCGTGTCAGTTTAGTTGTTACTGGTGTGGTTGTTGTTAATGGCGTGTTTGTTTAGTTGTTGTTACTGGTGTGGTTGTTGTTAATGGCGTGTCAGTTTAGTTGTTACTGGTGTGGTTGTTGTTAATGGCGTATCAGTTTAGTTGTTGTTACTGGTGTGGTTGTTGTTAATAGCATGTTTGTTTAGTTGTTGTTAATGGCATGTTAGTTTAATAGTTGTTACATGATTACATGAGTGCTTGTCAGACAGTTGTTAACGCCGTGTTTGTTTAGATTTTGTTACTGGTGTAGTTGTTGTTAATGGCGTGTTAGTTTAGTTGTTGATACATGAGTGTTTGTAAGGCAGTTTTTAATGATGTGTTTGTTTAGATTTTGTGATTGGTGTAGTTGTTAATGGCATGTTTGTTTAGTTGTTGTTACTTCTGTAGTTGTCGTTAATGGCGTGCTTGTTTAGATTTCGTTACTGGTGTGGTTATTGTTAATGGCTAGTTAGTTAGTTGTTGTTACTTGTGTGGTTGTCGTTAATGGCATGTTTCTTTAGATTTTGTTACTGGTGTGGTTATTGTTAATGGCGTGTTAGTTTAGTTGTTGTTACTTGTGTGGTTGTTGTTAATGGCATGTTTCTTTAGATTTTGTTACTGGTGTGGTTATTGTTAATGGCGTGTTAGTTTAGTTTTGTTAACAGCGTGTTTAGTTTAGTTTTGTTAATAGCGTGTTTAGTTAGTTGTTACTGGTATGGTTGTTGTTACTGGTGTGGTTGTTGTTAATGGCGTGTTAGTTTAGTTCTTGTTATTGGTGTGGTTGTTGTTAATGGCGTGTCAGTTTAGTTGTTGTTACTGGTGTGCTTGTGTTAATGGCGTGTTAGTTTAGTATTTTGTTACAGGAGTGTTTGTAAGGCAGTTGCTGTTAATGTATTTCGTTACTAGTGTGTTTGTTGTTATATGTGTAGTTACTAGTGTAGTGTTAATGGCATGGTTGTTAGTTTAGTGGTGTTTTGTTGTACATTGTTGTTAAAGACGTGTTGCTTAGTATTTGTTACAGAAGTGTTTATAAGACAGTTGCTGTTAATGTCGTATTTATTTAGTTGTTGTTAATGGTATGTTTATTTTGTTTTTGTTACTGGTGTGGTTATTGTTAATGGCGTGGTTGTTTAGTTTTGTTACAGGGGTGTTTGTTAGACAGTTGCTGTTAATGGCGGTTGTTTAATTGTTGTTACTGGTGTGGTTGTTATTAATGACATATTTGTTAAGTTGCTATTACTATGGTGGTTGTTGTTACTGGTGTTTTTGTTTAGTTGTTGTTACGTGTATGGTTGTCGTTAATAGCGCGTTTGTTTAGTTGTTGTTACTGGAGTGTTTGTAAGGCAGTTGTTATTAATGGCGTGTTTTAGTTTTTGCAACATGTGTGTTTGTGAGGGCTGTTGTTAATGACGTGTTTGTTTAGTTGTTGTTATTGGTGTGTTAGTGGAACTGTTATTAATGATGCATTTGTTTAGTTGTTGTTATTTGTGTGCTCATAGAGTTATTTTTACTGTGGTTTTATGGGAAGTGGCTGTTATTTATTTGTTTGCTGGGCTTTTTAAATTCTGGTCTGTATTTGTTAGCGTTGGCTTGCATGACTGTGGCGTTATTTTACTTTGTCTTTTTGTTAAATTTTTGTTGTTGGTGTACTGTATGATGTTGTTGGTGTGTTTATGAGGTGGTTATTAGCATTAAATATGTCTTGGGAGGCTGAAATTATATGGATCTTTTGTGTGGGATGGCTGTGTTGTTTTATTAATGTGTTCGTGGTTTTGACAAACTGTCAACAGTACCCTTTCTGTAATGTTACTTAAGTTAGTAATATTTCTAAAGAATAGTGTCACTAAATAGCTTACCATTCCTTATGTGTTCATTCTGTCTTCAGTATGCCAGTATATATGCTCTCTCTCTCTCTCTCTCTCTCTCTCTCAGTGTCACATTTGTTAAACCAGGCTACACCCTTGTATTGTATTGTAGAGAGAATAGGTTTTGTTGTGATTATTTTACTTACATGTTGCAGACTGGTTCTGGTAAAACATATACAATGGGTACCGGATTTGATACATCATTTGCAACAATCACAGAAGATATTGGCATCATTCCTCGAGCTGTGGATCATCTTTTTCTGGGTATTGAGGAGCGGCGGAGGTTAGCTTTTGAAAATGGAGAACCAGCACCAGAATTTAAAGTTACAGCTCAGTTTATGGAGGTAGGGGTTCCAGTGAGAGTTTTAGTTTGTGAATTTGAGCTAAAGAAATGTTTATAATTCACAATCCTATGACTTAACAGCTTTTCTCATTGCAATATATTTTTTATTTTGTGAATTGCATGCCTACTTTACTGGTTCTTTGAGATGACTTCATAAAACTCAAGCTTTTCTTGATTTTATTTGTTACTTCTGGTTACATTTTGATGTTTTTAGCTCTCACTTTTTGTGCTGGTGCCTGATACAGTCATATTTTCAAGTCAAAGTAAGTAATTACTCATAACAGGAATGAGATATTTAAGGAAATCTGCTGGAGTGACCACAACGGACATATTTTGAAATGAGACAGACTCGGCATAGAACCAATCTTGAACATCATATAGAGGCAGCAAATGAAGTGGTTATTCCACATGGAGAAAATGTCTTGTGGTTTCATTACAAGGTATATAAAAAAATGGGTGAGAGCACAGAACCAGAGCAGGCAAACTCAAAGTAAAATTGAATGAGAGCATAAAAAAAAAAACTCCAGAACATAGCAGCATCAGGTTAATTACAGTCCACACATATGTCTTTACTATTAAAGAACGCCGTAAATGTTTTGCTTTTGTGTCACATGTTTATTGAGAAAATGATTATGTTTGTTTCCAGTTGTACAATGAAGAAATATTTGACCTGATGGACACAACAAAAGACTCACATGTGAAGGTAATTTACATTGGTATCCCCTTAGTAGACAAGAATAAGTTACATCAAATTAAAAGAAAGGCATAACAAACCCAGTCGTTCTTGCATGTTGACTGACTGTTATTTGTGAATAAGTATCAGTTATTATGTAAATGAACTAATCTTATGTTCTGCGGTCAGATGTAATCTTGACAATGAATCTACATCCATTATGAGATGAGAGATGAGAAAAAAATATGTTAAAATAAAATTACTTTAGTGGTAGCCTTTCCTCTTTCTTTAATACAAATTTTTTACTTTTCCCATTGACAATTTATTTGCAGGGAAGAAAGTCTCACAACAGAATACATGAAGATGCTAGTGGTGGTATATATGTAGTTGGTGTCAATACCAGACCTGTTTCATCTCTTGATGATGTAAGTCTAAACATTTCTGAACCATGAAGTACATTTTTGTATTTCCTCAGTGAGAATAATGAAACTGTTGTTAAGTGTATTAAATGCATCTATTAATTAAGATCAAAGAGTAATGGAAATAAAATGTATATGGCCAATTGCCAACATATTATCAAATTGAGGCTACTCAGGGTATGTTATTTTTCCAATATTATTTTACAGATGTGAAGCCTGAACTCTAGTTCAATCAGCTGAAAAGATCATTTCCTTATTTCTCTCTCTTTCTCTCTCTGCGATCAAGACTCAATCAGTGTAGAAGTGATTCAATTGCCCTGTATAGTTTCTCTTCCAGGGAGGTGGGTGTGGACCACATTGCTCTTCTCAGGTCTGTGTACTGGGGGAAATCCTGTAGAACATGTTTTGTAGTCATATTGTCCAATGTACAGTGGCATAGGCTGGTTGTTCCTATTTTGAATTTGGTGAACATGTGATTTCTCATTCTATTTCCTTGTTTGGGATTAATGCTACAAAAGTATCATCTAAATATCCTAGATAGTCAAATGAACCAACAAAAGTATTATAGGAGAACTGAAAATGAAAAAACACTGACTTCTCTTTTTTTTTTTTTTTTCAAACACTGTCTGTTTCATAATGTTTACACAAGTAGTCTGTTTTATTTGAATGCATGCTGCTATGTCTTATAGTTCCTCAGTGCTTCCAAACAGCTTGGCATGGGTGTGTGTTTCTGTTGACCAATATCCCTCACTCAGCTGCCTGAACTGTTGTAGTCCTGGTGTATGTGTTCAGCTGTCTGTCATGCCTGTCCAAATGTGAAGGTGGTCATGGGACTAGTCTCAGCCTGTGCAAATAATTGTTTAGTCTGATGTGTCTTGTTCTGAGGTGGAGTAGGATCATTTGTTCTGCTTTTTCAAGTGATAGTTGTCCTTTTGTTGATCAATCTTCATAACCTTGATGAAGGTGTTCTCTTGAAATGTGATGGTTTGTTCTATCTGTGCTTGTATCGCTCCTTTTGCCAGTCTCACTCTTTCATTTCCTGGTATGCCGTAGTATGATGTTATCCATTGTAATGCTATTTTTTTTTTGGTCTTCAATTAACTCTTTCCGTACGGAAGCTTTTTATCGACGCAACGGAAGAGATTTTAGAGACAAAATTGTTCATGGTTTTAAGAATCAATCTATATATTTATATTTATCTAACATAACATATATATGAATGTTTAGATAATTGAACAAGGTATTAGATTTCACCAATATCCAGATGATACAAGACATGTAAAACGAATATGGTTTGATGGCGTTCACACTAATAAAATTTAGCGTGGCGCACCATGCGGCGGAACCTACGCAACTGAAACGGAAATGGTGCACCATGCAGCGGAACCTACGCAACTGAAACGGAAATGGTGCACCATGCGGCGGAACGTATGGAAAGAGTTAAGCAGGGTTTTTCCTACCTCTGGTAATTTGTCTTTAATGAGGACCTGCAGGACTACATTACATCAGTAAGAAATGCTACCTGCTGGCACTGACTTTTGGATTGATTTATTACTTATACAGCATGGTTATGGTTATGGAAGGCCCCGGTATCACTAATATATATGGTATTATACAGCATGTCTTAAGGCTTATGCTTCCACAGTGTTCGTTCGAGCAGACTGTTCTAGTACAGACTTGTAAATTTAATTAAGCAAATAAACTTATAATTTGATCATATGTAATACCATAATGACCTTGAAAGTAATAAGTGTAGCATTGACATATACAATGTTGATAATTATACACTGCACAATGTTTTAAACAATACCTGTGTTCATAACTTCATATGATGACTCAAGATGTTGCCTAGATCTCATACAAAAGTTTATTTGCACAGTTCTTTAGTTACATATTATAATTTAATCGGATAAATAACTTGTTTGTACATAAAAGTCACTAATTGCACAAGATTTTGGTAGGATATGGCTACCTAAACAATCTATCGAACTAGATCATTAATGGAAACTCTGTAACTTATATAAACAATTACTCCTATGAAATCTGTATACTCCTAGTCTTGATCTCCCTAATAAGCACACATCTCTTTTGTGACCTGAAATACATACCTATAGCTAAACATATTCCCTTGAAACAAATCTTTCTGAATAATCCTCTCTTTAATACATCCATGGATCAGCCCTCTCTGAATGTTCTCAATCCCTGAATGAATCCTAAGTCACCATCTCTCTGAATGAATCCCCAAATGAATAAATGAATGACTGACGCCTCCCCCCCCCAAACCCTAGATACCACTTCTTTAACTACTGTAGTTCAGCCTACCCTCCCAAAGTTGGTTTCTACCATGTTTCCCTAAACCTTATCTTGGTTGGACGTGTGCTAATGTTTAACTTCCAAGGCAAGTCCAAATCAAATATTCTAATAGCTCAATATTGAAATGTTTTGCATATTGCTTTTTTGTTGCACACTATCTGGAATGTGTGTCATCAATTGAACACAGGCGTACACCAAACGTTTAATGCAGGCCTGACACTACTGCATCAGCACAGAAAGGGTGATTCAGAAGATAATGGGACCAATATTTAGAATTGCTTACAATGCAGACACAAATAGAAATATTATGACTAGCAATCAAAAGACTGGCATCCTCTTACAGCCTATTTAATAATGAAGATGCAGTCAAGATAGGAAAGATGTGTAATTAATCATCAACACCTATACCTGAAAGAAGCATTGACAATATACTCTGAAGAGAGATACTGACCAGAAATTATTGAGATAAATAGAGCAGTGTTAAAGAATTTTTAGTCACCTTCCCTATTTGACATCCACACCAAGAAAATGTTTAAACACATTGAAAGAACGTAAAGATTAAATTGATGACACAATATTGCTGCCTTAAAGTATAGTAAGTACAATTTGGACATCATCATCACCATGGGCCATAACACATAACAACATGGTTAATGAACACACATGGCTATTAAAAAAAACATAAACAATGATAATTATAGCATAACAAAGGAGAGAAACAGCGGAGAAACAAACATACAAATAATTGTAAGAGGTGATTCAATACAAGAAACAATTATATTTAAAACTGAAATGAACAAGAGATTTTTAAAAATGTGACACAGTGGCGAAAAAAAAAAAATGAACATGACCAAAATAACTTAAACAGTTAGGAGATGTTTACATGAAAATACATAATAAACAAGTTGAAAGTAAGAATTATTAAGTGTTATATTTATCCAACAGTCTCAACAATGCAGAAACTTTACAATTGAACAAACACATTGGAGGAAATATATTCATCATCATCATGTGCCATACCGGTTGGCATAGGTGATCATGTCCCTCCACAATCTTCTATCTACAGTGCATCGTATCAGTTCTGCTGTTGACTGTTTTCCATGCCATGACACCAAGCTATCCATTATTTTCTCTCTCTGTCGTCCGCGATCTCTCTTTCCTTTTATTTTGCCAGTTGTAACCAAGTATTCCAACTTTCCTCTTCTCATGATGTGCCAGAAAAATGTTGATTGCTTCTTTCTGATGTTTTTTAGGAGCTCCCTTTTGTGTTGGTCTCTTTGAGAATTTTCTCATTGGTTTTTTTAGCTGCCATGGGAACTTTCAACATTCTTCTGAGAAATCCCATCTCTGTGGCCTCTAATCGTCTTTTCATTTGTTTGTCTACTGTCCATGAATTGCTTCCATGGGTCAGAATTGGTTCTATATAGCACTGATGAACTCTCTTTCTCATTTCTATTAACATAGATTTGTTGCACAAGATATTTTTCATTTTCTGAAATGCTATTTTGGCCTGAGCTATTCTGCTTTTTATTTCTGTGGTGCATCTCCCATCTGATGTTATTATTGTGCCCAAGTATTTGAAACATTGCACTTGTTTCAGATTTGTCTCGCTTATTTTTATGCTGCATGATGGTGGTGATTGTTTCTTCGATATAACCATTACTTCTGTTTTCTTACTTTTCAGACTCTCTCTCTCTCTCTCTCTCTGCGATCAGGACTCAATCAGAGTAGGATTCCAGACTCCCACATGAAGTCAGCTGTCAGGCTAAGTGTGTTGATCGCCCCCACAGACAGAACATCACAAGTAGAGTTCGCCAGATCCACTCTTGATTGAATACCCGTTAATACGTTGCACTGTGTTCT
This sequence comes from Megaustenia siamemsis, assembly GCA_032433765.1. Lineage (NCBI taxonomy): Eukaryota > Metazoa > Mollusca > Gastropoda > Stylommatophora > Ariophantidae > Megaustenia > Megaustenia siamemsis. The sequence goes on along the minus strand of JAVIAB010000024.1, from coordinate 22,209,416 downwards.
GCGCCAGTGGCCCAGTGCATCCGATTTCAGCCAGCATTTTATTCGGGTTTGCTTTCCCTAGCCTTTGATTGTCCCCAATCTTCCTGCAAGGCAGCAGGTTGTCTTTTCTGTAGGGGGATTCTGCCCTTAGATGGTCGGCCCTCCCAGGTTTACGAGCACCATCTGTCCGAGTCACTAGAGGTGACTAACACAGACATGCACACACAAAGATGTGAGATGTGACTAACACAGACATGCACACAGCGATACGAGGCATGACTAACACTGACACACATCAAGATATATGACACATGACTAACATAAACATGCACATAAAGATATGAGATATAACTGACATAGACATGCACACACAAATATATGACACATGCCTAACATAGACATGCACACAAAGATAAGAGATATGACTAACATAGATATGCACACACAAAGACATGATATGGGACTAACATAGCCATGCACACACAAGAATATGAGATGTGACAAACACAGACATGCACACACAAAGATATGAGATATGACTAACATAAACATGCACACAAAGATATGAGATATCACTAACCCAGACATGCACACACAAAGATATGACATATGACTAACACTGGTGCACACTAAAATATGAGATATGACTAAACACAGACACACATAAAGATATGAGATATGATTAACATGGATACACCGAGATATGAGATATGACTAACATGACACACACCAAGATATGAGCCATGGCCAGCACACACAAGCCAAGATATGAGCCATGGCTAGCACAGAAACACATCAAGATATGAGCCATGGCTTCACGGAAAAACACCAAGAAATGAACCATGTCTAGCACAGAAACACATTAAAGTGTCCATATGCTTGGGCTTGTTGTAGTTGGCAGACTCTTCTGAACGTGGGAATCACAGGTTTCGTTCAAACAGTTGTCCGGAGATTTGAGAGTGCAGTCTGGCCCATAGAATGTTCTGCATGTACAGTTCCTGATTGACTGTTCACAGGTGTCTTTGAAACAGTTGTCCGGACATTTAAGAGTGCAATCTGACTCGTACGTTTCCTTGCACGTACAGTCTGCACTTTCCGGGTCACATATGATGTCACAGCCATCAGAACACGTCTGTTCACACTATATCCTAAAATTACCATCGGGACAAGTGTCATTACAGGTATAGCCAAGATGTTTACATTGTATGCATTTTCCGGATTTTTCCACAAATAAAGGACAGACACTAAGACAAGACCCGGAACAGTCGTGTCCATAGATCCCTTGTGAACAGTTGCCGTGACACATACCAATGATGGCGTTGCAACCTTTACTACACCCACTAGACATTGCACAAAACGACCAAGAATGCTCGTCCAGACAATAGGTGTCTGTATATGTTTGCAACTCACATACCGTCAGTGCACTGTCGGCCTGCGAAATGGTCGGTGAGAACTCAATCTTAATGTGTGCCATTTGCATTTGTGTGTTGACTACAATAGTGTTCACAGAAATATTAGGGTATGATATATCATTACACTGGAACACTACGCCGCCACTGTCGGAGAAAGCCCTTAGAGTGGCATTCTTTACCCAAATCATATTGCTAGCTCGATGATAGATTCGAATGGTGTGAGTCTTCTGGGGCGTGGCAAAGTTCAGATACCAGTAAACAGAATTGGTTCCACTTCTCCATTGTGTATGTGTGCAGTCATTGTCATAGAGAATGGTCTTTGTTTTGCCATTAACTGCGGCCTCTGGTCTACATCCGTCACCTGCATAACAAGCATCAAATGTGTCTATCTGGTTTGTGATCTGTTTGAGAGCCACATTCCGACCCCCGCCAATGTAGATGGAGCAGATATTTGCAACTATCGCCCCTTCAATCCGTAACTTGTTGATCAGACCAGCCCCAGAGCAAAAGACATCAATCTCGTGCGGACTAACTACAAACCTTGATACATTGTTACATGAGGCAGAACCATTCAGATTTACCGTGAAACTGTCCGTATCTGTTAAGTCATTTACATAAATCCTAAACCAGGAGTGTGGCAAAGATTGATTGAGAGTTGCCTCAACAGATGTAGAAACTGTGTCAGGATTACTTGAGGTGTCGTTGTTTTCAAGCAGGAAAGAAGGTTCAGATTTTTGGGCATATTTGTAAACGAGATCCAAGTACTGACACTGGGGTCCGAAATATTTGTGCTGACAACTGTCATTGTTTGGGCATGTCCCTGTAGTTTTGTCACAAACTGCGTCCTTATTGCAGTGATATTGTAATGTACAATTTGCCCCAAACCAACCGGCTGCAGAAGTAAGGTCATTAGCTTTCAAGGTCGCGAGCAGAGCCAGCGAATAAAGACTTGATCTACAGTGATGGTTCACAAACTGTGTACAAACATTTATTATCAACCCGCCATTTACATTTATAAAAATCCACCAACTCACTGTGATAACAGATAGCATGAAATGCTCTAATAAAATGAGAAAAATCGTTGGAGACAAGGAAAGTCAACATTGTTTACATGGCTTGGACGCAGGTAGCGTCCATCTTGGTGTGTCCCATGACGTCAAAAACACTTTTCAGACTGAGACCTTTCTTGTTGCTTTCTTTTACTATTATGTCTATCATTTCTTGTAGTTCATTCTCTGTCTCTGCTATTAAGACTGTGTCATCCGCATATCACAAATTATTTATGTTGTGACCGTTGACTTCAATTCCATTTTTGTCTACTATTGATCTCATAATATATTCGCTGTAAAGTGAAAATAAATCCGGCGACAGAACACAACCTTGTCTGACTCCTTGTTGTATATATTGGAATTTTCCTGTTTGGTTGCTAATTCGTATAGCTGCTGTTTGTTGCCAGTACATGTTTTTTATGAATCGCAGATCCTTGCCATCGATGTTTAATTTCTCCAGCATATTGATTATTTCCACGTGCTTTACTTTGTCAAATGCTTTCGTGTAGTCTATAAAACACATATATAGATCTTTCTTTACCTCTATAGATCTTTCTATCAATGTTCTTAAGATGTATATTGCATTATTGGTGCCCTTTCCTTCCACAAATCCACATGGAAATATATTAAAGAACCTAAAATGTTCATGTACAGGTGAACCTAATTCATCTGTTGAAATGAAAAAACAAACAATAAAAACAGTTTTATGAAGACTAGGAAAAATGTGAGAAATTCTGTTCTGTTCATGGAATCAGTTTCACGGCAGTTGAGAATTCCCCTTATCTGCACCACTATATGTCACAGCTCCCACCAGAACACCTTGGCAAATTCTTAGAACATAGTTGACTTCTGTGCAGCTCTAATCTGCAGCACAGGCAATGATTCCAAAAGAAAAAAAAATTTCCATTAGAAAGAAAGTGTACAGACTTTCTCCAATTTCCTCGCAAGCTCATATTTAAAACAAACAAAGCAACCAAAATGGTTTTAGCAACTACGCTAGTCTCTGCAAAAGCAGGGTGACATGCAGCCATTTTACATTGATAGTTATGACATTAGCAAGTTTGAACTCCATTGCGAGCCAAGTGACTGCATAGGTGACAATTTCAGATGATGTCACCGAAAAGAGAGTAAATACACATGCCCCACTTCAACTCTCTTGAATAAATAAAAAAAACCACCCCAAAAACTGTCAAAACACCTAAAAATGGTTTTAGTGTAAAAACTCTCTAAAGGTCTGACAAGCATTGATGCCATCTTCACAGAAGTCCCATGAGAAATACTGAATTAGGTGAAATTTTATGGGAATATAGAGAAACAATAAATACCATGTCATGATGCTGCTGAAAATGCATGCTTATATTTATAATGTGTTATTTAAAAGATAGTTACTGTTCTTTATCAGTAATTGTTTTTTTCCACAGACACTTCAATGTCTCAAATCTGGTGCCCTTTCACGAGCAACTGCCTCAACAAATATGAATGTCTCATCCTCAAGATCTCATGCTATATTTACTCTTCACATTCGACAACATCGAATGGTGAAGGATGAGGTAACCTAATTTGAAGTGTATTTTTTAAATGACAAGCTACCATTGGATATCATTCACATAATTTCACACTTACTTATATGGGGCATCAATGAAACGCACTGGATTAGTTATTAAGTGATCTAAGGTTCAATCCTAATCAGGCATAACTTAGCTGATCAAGCTGAAAAGATAATGAGTAAAAGTCTCTTCTTCTTTCCTTCCTCATTTGCCTTTCAGCGTCAAGGAGAGATGTAATTTGCGGTATTTTGCTCATCTATTTGCCTCTGCTGCTGTTGTTTCCTAGTGTTTCTAATATTCCATCGATCCATCTTTTTTCATGGTCGGTCCTTTGGTCTAGTGTTCTTGCAACTTTTATTGAATGCTCGTTATGTTGTGTTTTGATCTTTCTGCCTTACCATGTTACCAAACCATTTTATCTGTTGTTTCTTTATATATTCTAATGACAGGGGTCATTCTTAGCTTTTTTCTCAGTTCTTCCTTTCTGACCTAATCTCTGAGGCTATTTTCTATCATTTATCTAACACATTTCATCTTGGGAGTGGTTATTTTTCTTATTGTTCTTGCATCTAGGGTCCATTGTTAGCACAAAATTAAGCTGAAGATTGTATTGTAGAGTGCCGTTTTTCTGCTAGTTGCTTTAGGGTGAATAAAGCATTAGTACATCCTCTGTTTTTTTGGAACCCATTTGAGAATCACTTAATTGTAGTTCTATTATTGGTCTCAGGCTTTTTTAAAAAATGTTTGCGTATAACTCTCCTACATGGCAGAGAAGCAATATACCTCTGTAATGATTGTAGTCTCTCTTGCTACCTTTATTTTTCCATATTGGTATGATGCTTGCCTGTTGGCAGTCTTCTGGGGCTTTTTATTGGTGCCATGTTGCATTGAATATTCTGTGCAGCCATGTACTCCCGTTTCTCCTGCTGCTGCTATTATTTCTACTGGTATATTATCTGTCCCCTGTGCTTTATTTAATTATTTCTTCAGTTTTCTTTCATGATATTGAGTTCAGTGTTTGTGCATTCTTGCATGGTTTTTGTTGGGTACAAGACTGAGTTGATGAAGTTAATAATTTTAAGGTCTAGCAGTTGACCCTTCACCTCCAATGCTGTGATAAAGTTTACTTCACTCTTGTATGACAATATGTTTTGTAAAACACCCTTAACCATTACTTTATTTATCATATCTACTTATGTGGTGAAGCATTGTGGGCGGATGCATAAATGTGTCACTCTGGTTGGTATTAGCCTGTGGGGACTGCAGGTATTCTGTGATATTGTTTAAACATCTGACTACTCTTGATCTGAAGTCATACTGTGACCATTGTAGATATGTAACGAAAGCTGGCTAAACTCCATTAAACCAACTCTCAGGGCCATAGGGGTAAGGTGGATGTCCTAGTCACAGACTAATGGATAAGGAGATAAGACTGGATAATTGGAAACAAACTTATTCTGGTAAACCTTCTGAACAATAAGCAAACATGCTAATCTATAGCATGGAAAAACTATCAGAACACCTTATCTAGCGATAACCCCAAATTACATGCACAAGCTCACAATCACAAGTGTGGACGGACAAGTAGGAGAAATCGACCATAAGCCAATAGATTTATGTTATGAGAGAAATTGTTTTTTAAAAAAATGTACATATGTTTAGACAAGAATATGTGACTCCTAGGTACAGAAAAGAAGTAGACAAACACTTAACACTAAGTTAACCACATTACTGTAGTTGATAATATCTTCTTAGATCAAGCTGAGTTTGATAGAAAATTCTTTATTGTTGTAGAAAGCAGGAATTATACTAGCTAATGATAATATCTTAGATGTTAAGATATCTTAAGTTATTTTAGCGAGTTCTTTACTGTTATTGAAAGCTGGAGCTATTACAAGACATATCACAAAACAATAATGAAGTATTTATAAATTGCTGAAGGCCTGAAGATGTATTATATAGAACTCTGTTAATAATGCAAAAAAAAAAACATAGCTAAATAAATTTACGTTGTACTGGTAGTAGGTCAAAGAATATAAAACAATAAGTCACAAAACTAAGGCTCTAAGTCCCAAAGTGAAACAAGTTTATTTATTTATTTGTTACTGTCTGTTTTGTTTGATAACCTAGGCCCCACTGGAGGAGGGTAAAGACACTGATTCTACTCAAACTGAGTTTGAAACTCTTACAGCCAAGTTCCACTTTGTAGATCTGGCAGGTTCAGAGAGGTTAAAAAGGACAGGAGCCACAGGTGATCGAGCTAAAGAGGGAATCTCCATCAACTGTGGTTTGGTGAGTTGTTTGTACTTGACATAATATTAATTCATTTGTCTAGTTTCATTGCATACAATTTTTGATAAGGATTGAAACCAGTGTGCCATTCGGAAAATATATTTCATATTTAACACGATGAATGCGATGAAAAGTAAAAATTTCTGTATAGTGCAGAAACAAAGATATTAAATAAGAAAACAGAGCAAAAAACTGAAGTCTTTGAAATGTAAATCTATTGAAAAAATGGAGAGAATCAGATGGAAGAAAAAAAGATAAAACAGGGAAGTTCTAAATCAGCTGAAAATGAAAGAAAGACTGCATAACAAAATTAGAAAAAGACAACTTAAATTTTTGGGACATGTGAAAAGACATAATACCCCACTGAAATTCATCTTGAAAAAGGGAAGATACAGGGTAGTAGATAAGACAGAGGCAGACCAAGACTAAAGTGAACTGATAACATCAAAAGATGGGCAGAATAACGTATGACAATGTATACTATCAAGACAAGAGCATACCTTTCATATTTTATGACTTACTCATATGTAGTAAATTTTTTGTATCAGTTTTTCCTTTTAATATGAGCGTACAGCGTCCAATTGATATGAGTAAAGACCATTTTTGGAAAACTCAACTTTTTTTTCTCCTTCAGATTTATCTACACATAATATTTTTTAAAAACTGCATCATTTTCCTTTGGAAATGATGAAAAACCAATTTTTTTTCTAGTCAGGAAGTTATCAAGAATGGCCGAAAGGACTCACATTTTAATGCATTTAACAGTAATTATCACATGATTAGTATTACTATGTGTATGCACATCAGGTGAAAACAGATTTATAACATTGCAATCCACACAATTAATTGGTCATGGCTCCAGCCCAAAGTGATTTTCACTTTAAATTTTGAGTGGCAATTCGGTGTAACGTAACCTGGAAAACTTAGTCTAAGATTAAACAGATCATGTCTCAACAGGAAGCAGGCAAAACTCCTAAGACAAAGATATACAAAATGGTATCCAACCGTTTGCCCATGGGGAGAGCATTTTTGATGTAACCATAATCACTACCACATGGTAGTTTTCAAGATATTGGATTCATGTTTGAATGCATTAGGTGTGCTTTCTTTTCAATATTTTTTATTATTAATTTACTAGTGGAGAATTAAAAATAATGAATTTTTAAATTCAGTATCCATATAATTAAGAGCTACCCAATATAATTTTATATTTATTTCTGCAAAATTTGAAAGTGATCTGCCTATTAATTCACATCAAAATAATAATTTAAATTTAGGGAAGGGGAACATCTCCGCAAAGATTGGAAAGCAAGGCACCGACCATATTAATTGTTAGTGACATCATTCGCTTTTATCAATAGCACTGCATTTTAAAATGTTTAATAATTAATTTACTGGATAATATATTTGTTAAAAAAAAAACAGGGTTTGTTTTTAATTTAGCACTAATTTAAATTAACCCAATTTGAACTGAAAGAAATATGACTATAATGATGTTGTGTCCAGTTGGAACTTCTCACAAAAACTATTTATTATTATTATTAATATTAAAGTTAATAATACTATGTATTATTATTATTTATTATTATTAATTAATATTTAAAATTGACATGTACATTTTTTGTATGGGTTTTCTTCATCTGGCATACGGGTTTACCTAAAAAATATATGGAAGGTATGCAAAAGACAGAGGAAAAATGGCTCTACAGGGTAGCCAACCTTTGATGTGGAGACAGCGCCCTGTGAGTGAACACAGAAAAAGCAGAATTGTTATATATTATTGAAAGTGTGTCCTTCAAGAAGTGCTGAAATTTGGTAGAGAAAGAAAGATAGATTTCATTATTCCCAAACTTATAAACAGAAAAATTGTTTCATCTTATGAATAAGATGAAGGATGTCCCCATAACATACACAGTGCCACAGGAGAATTAAGTATTCAATTTCACCTTTCCTTATCTATATACAGTGCCTAAAATTTAGAAGGAAATAATTCACCTAGAGTCTACAAAGCTCACCCAGAACAGGGATATATGGTAAGACAGACTGGAGGTCCTGTGCAAAGCCCAAGAGCACTGAAAGCATATCAGCAACAAATCATCAGACATGGAGAGTTTATTTCATTTTTGCAGTGTGCTATCTTCATTTCAAGAGGAACTACTAACATTAACTCTTTCAGGACCAGAACAGGAAACAGAAATTTTCAGATTTGGACCAGAAAACTCGACTTTTTTTCCTGTTTCCAGAAATTTTACCATATACCTTTTTCATTTAATAAACAATAATTGAGATAAATGTGGCATGTGTTATATATCACTGGAAAGGAAAATGGATACAGAAAATGAAAATAGCAATATATTTCTGATATGTTATTATTTAAAGGAATAGTTATATTTAAAAAAAAAAATATTCAAGGTAGATAATTTTAAATTTAAAATATTGTATTTCATTTACCAATTTCCATCCAGATATGTGTTGCTATCCATTTGTCTTGAAATATTACACAACATAATCCAAATTCCTCGAAAATACAGTTTATTTGATGAATTTATGTCCACAAATAACAAAATTATGCACATTTTTATAAACGATCCCAGAATAAAAAATTTTCAAATTTTTGTACATCGCAACAATATTATTTACAAGTCAAGTTTATTATTTTTATTGACACCTATGTACTTATTATGTGTGATATTCCCTAAAGCATGTTTTAGTGCACAGATGTGGCTTATCCGGACAACCTGTACAATAATAGCTGCTTCGTTTTCTTACTTTCCGCTGCTCCGAACAATGAACACACTGCAGGTCTTTCCCATCAAAATCAATGAGATGGATGGCACCCTGATATCTCTGCCGCTTCATGTTCCATTTTTTCCCCGGCTTGGATAAATCAACTTGAAGAAGGTTGTTAGGAATAGGTGTCTCTGCTCCTACTATGCTACACAATTCATAAATAAGCAGCTCCTTGAAATCTGCAAAGGGCATAGGCTTTTCGGTGTTAGGGCAGCTCAAGTTATACAAAATATGAGCATTGAGTTGTGTGATCTCATTTATCCATATAAATATTTTCTTCCATCACTTGACTGTCTTCCTTGTGTGGTTCCCATAATATGAGATCATCTGGTCTACTCTGCCACATCCATTCATTGAGTGGTTGTAGCTATGGATGGGTGATGGCTTCCTGACTTGACTCCTACCTTCAGTTCTGACCTCATATGTGACACTTCCATGTGTTGTCACCAATTGGCAGGGCTTTTTGGATTTTTTATCCCTTCAGCTGACACACATAACTTGCTCCTCATAATTGATGAACCACTTTGCCTCATTCACTGATATTTTTTTATTTTTGACTTCTGCTGGAAAAAGTCTGTTGGAATTTAGCGTTCCAGTGTAGTTGTGATTTTTTCTGCCGCAGAAATTGAACAAGTGGCAGGGAAGTATAATACCGGTCAGCAAACACATGATGATGATCTGTGATGCCTTCCAGTAACTTGTCGAAAACTTTGACAGCATGTGATGAATGTGGGTCTGTTTCAGGCCTGTAAGCTGTGTTCGCACCAAAATATACCAGGAGGTTGAAAACGTATCCGGTGATTGAGTCGCAAAGTCCGTATGATTTGATATGACATTTTTTTGGCTTACTGGCATTGTACTGCTTGTACTTAAATCTTCCCTTGTAGCCTATAACCATCTCATTGATGCAGATATTTTCAAACGGATAAAATGCTTCTTGAAATTTTTCTATCAATGAATTGATGAACGGCTCATTTTTATATTTTCCAGCCGCATCAGGAACAGCCGCATGAAGCATAGATTGATAAATGAGTAAAAATCTTGTCCGACTAAACATGCACCTAAACCAAGGACTACTTTTAAATGATTGAATGGACCAGTAATCCTTTATAGAATTTTTTGCATTCATTCCCATGGCAATCAGGACTGCCAAAAACTGAAAAAAAGTATTACGGTCCAGCAGTGTCCATTTAGTAAAACTTGAATACTTGCGTACAGGAGTACTCAATTCCATTTTTTGCTGAGCATAATTGTTGATATTTTGAATCAGACTATCAACAATTGTGTCAGTCAACAGGCTCAGAAAATACTTGGAAGGTGAAGCATTTTCTGGAAGATCTAACTTACATCCAGAATTTATATTTTTGAAGCTAGATTTTCCAATGGTATCTCATCTCTGGCTTCCTAGCCACATCTGTCCTGTCAGCTTTAGGCTGACAGAATAGTATCAGTTTCATCGTCAGAATCACTGTCACTAAATTCCTCTGAGTCACTGATAGTGCTGGAGTGGAGGCATCGACCAGCTAAACCTAAACAAGAGAGTCTTGGTTTCTTACCACTCGACTTACCACTACGATTATCATGACTATCACCACAAAAACTAAAACTGTCGTCTGAATCTGAAGTCCATTTCTGATTCACTAAATAACAATGTTTCGAACATAGACCTAGCTTGTTCTGCACTATATCATTTTGGGCGAGATGTACTGCAAGAACTACCAGCAGTGGGCGTGGCCATTTTGTGATAGAAATTTCAGGAAAAAAAAACAATGAATATAAATGAATAATTTTTCAAGATTCAAACGTCCAACCACGCTGTTGTAAATTGGAAGATCAAGGAAAATAACTCTCACGACCGGAAATCAAGTATTGGTTGAAACAAAAACGAGATTCAGTGAAAACGAAACAAATATTTAGCTACATCCAAAATATACGAAATGTCGGTGGCTGTCTAAACGGATCAATCCGAGGACTCGGTGCTGGACCTGAAAGAGTTAAACCTAGAAAAATACTTATTTTAACAAAGATAGTGCTAACAGTGGTAAAGAAGTATTGGAAGATATTAGGAGAGCCTATTTTAATCTCTTAGTCTGTGGAAGAAAATCTTTTGAATTGGCTATGAAGTGTGGAGTAAATTCATGATTTCTGCACATAAATAAAATGTGCTGTTAGTTAAGATTCCCTCCATACCTTGATAGGTGTATGGGGAATATGATATTCTTCTTCTTCCTTTCAGCTCCCTGTGGAGCTGGGTCATCAACAAACACTTTCCAAGCTGTTTTGTTTATTACCATTCTTTTAAGATCATTCCATGTCATTCCCCATCATCTTTATCTCTGCTTCCATCTGTCTTACCCAGTATATGTCATTGAGTTATTGAATTAATTCATCATTCACTCCGAAATGTCCATAGGTGCTCAGATCCCCTCCTCAGCAAATCCCACAGTGTCCAGTGACTGATAACTCCAGTTCTGTTTTGTTTGATAAGTTTTCTTATATGACCACAAAGTTTCTCGTTTCTGGCTGTGCCCATCTTAGCTCCCATCTCTTTCATCCGAAGGAGTGATGTGGACTCATGGTTGACGAAGTCCTGTGCCCCTCCCATATCTCTGAGGGCATTGATGATGTAACCCAATCCATTCTTTGACCGTCTTCAACGACAGTGCAGCTAGCCAACCTGTCTGCTATTTCATTTCCCCGTACTCATGCATTTCAAGGAATGTAGACAAAGGTGGCCCTACGTATTTTTGACTTCTGCAATGACTCTATTCATTGCCTGCATACAGAGCCTGCTTCCACTTTTCTAATTGTGTTCATAGAATCACTTAGTTGCATATCCTGCACAAACGTCTTCACTGTATTGCTTTATCCACTGGTATTTGACTGGTACTTTTCCATAATTCTATGTTAGTGATTTCATCCTGCTATTTCCATCCTTTTATTGCGCACTGGCATCGATTGATGAAGGTCTGTATTTCCATGATTGTCATTTTTGTTGTTCTGTTTCACAACCATATGATAAGACTTAACATTTGAGTTGAACATTCTTTTTTTGGGTATTTGATTATGGAAGGCCCCGGTATCACTGCAAACGAATTAAAATCCATAATTGCTCAACCGCCCGTGCCAGCGTAATCATCCGAATCTCATCTCCCAAACAAAGAAAGGTAACTGTAGATAGCAGTCTCAGCACATGCCAAAAGACATAAGGCGAAACCGCGCAGAAAGTGAACACAGCCAACTGTTCCCTGTCATACAATATCATCATTCATCGAAAGCAATTGGAATATCGAAACATGATCAAAACGGATGAGACACACAGCTCACGGTGTGCACAGAGCACTTAACTCAGTAGCTCCTGCAACAAGCCTGACTTGGAATATGAGGAAACTGCAACAAGGAACACTTTTCATGCATAGCCTTCAATTGTTCCCGCCGCCTGTCCACCATATACCGGGAGTTCACATCCTCTTGAAAATGGTGATCGTCACATTTTTTTAAAATGTAGAGCGCTTGATGATGTTAAGCCATCATTGTTAACTCCAATTCCGAACATATAGACACACAATTATTGTAGCGAAATAGCCCCTCTGGCTATTTCCTCTTTCTTTTGTTCTGATTCCTCGGTAAGCGCCGCTTCTCAATTCCCATCTGCTTCTCCGGCCCTGACTTCGCGTTGTGTTTCAGTTGCTGACAGACTCCAAGAACGTTCATCACAGGAAACATCACCCCTTCAACAACAGCCTGGTAACAGATCTTAACAACACCAGAGTTAAGCACAACAGTTTCTTTTAATCAACAACAACATAGGATTCATATTACAAGCAATCTTCTGGTGGTCTCTGGCATGTAGACCCCCCCAGTTTCATACAATCAACACCGACAGCCTCTGCAGGTGTACCACACATCCATAATTATTATCGACCTTGGTATTAGTAAGGTCTACCTTGACATTCAATAATCTTCATAACTGTCTCTGTAGTTAAGGCCCACAGCCTATAAATTGCACCTCTTCCAGAGAAGTGAAGGCGATCTACCATAACTACCACTGCGGAGATATGGCAACGTGAATGGTGAATGGCCCAGAGCCGATTCACCCCTACCAGCACGATGCTGATAATGTATTTACTTGACGCTGAAATGGTTGATTCATGGTCTGTGATGAGAATGGCCCACAGCCTATTCCCACCTATCAGCGTGATGCTGATAATAGTAAGTACTTGACACTTGAAATGGTTGATTCATGGTCTCTGATGAGAATGGCCCACAGCCTATTCACACCTATCAGCGTGATGCTGATAATAGTAGTTAATTGACACTCGACATGGTTGATTCATAGTCTCTGATGAGAATGGCCCACAGCCTATTCACACCTATCAGCGTGATGCTGATAATAGTAGTTACTTGACACTAGACATGGTTGATTCATAGTCTCTGATGAGAATGGCCCACAGCCTATTCCCACCTATCAGCGTGATGCCGATAATAGTAATGCACTGACGCTAGTAATTGTTCAGTGAGAGTCTCTGTCTATAAGGGCACTAAGCCAACACACACCTCTCAGCAATAGGCCGACGAGGTCTTTCATTGACATTATTGAGTGTCTACTACTAATCTGTGATAATAAGGGCACACAGCCAACTCGCTTATCATCATAATTGAGATTCTATTGATGTCAGTACAATTCTGACTTGACTCCTCAAAGCTTAGCTATCTTGTACACTACAGTGATAACTAATTCATAATAACGGCACATAGCCAGTTCACAATGTAACATCTTCTTTCCTGATGCTATAGTCTCATTGACAACGTTCATTGTCCACTAACAGAATTTGACACTAAGGGCACACAGCCACTTCACATAGAATCCTGTCTACTGTTCTATTGATGTCAGTACAATTCTGACTTGACTCCTCAGAGCTTAGCTATCTTGTACACTACATTGATAACTAATTCACAATAACGGCACATAGCCAATTCACTATCTAGCAATCTAGCTCACTATCATATTTCTGTCCACAGTTATCACAGAGCTTTCTCTTGAACCTTATAACTCTATACTATCTCCTAGCTACCTAACTGCCTAGCTTGGAACCAATCTATTTACTAACCTGTCCTCTCGAAAAGCACACTTCCCTGGCCCACAGTATCGTCTGCTCTCACACACGTCTGCATAGCCTCTCGACTTCAACTCGACTGACTGACTAAACTCTCCTTCTTTGTCCCCTAATTCGACTCTCCCCGCATGCTTTTCACATGAATTGCCTGCCTACCTCACATGTCCTTGTTTATCCCGTGACTGAACTTCACCCCGCTTCCTATTAATTCCCCTACCAGTCTGCTTTACCTCCCCTTGTTCCCCACTAATTCTCACCTATCAGTCTTATTATGACCCCTTCATCCCGAACCTAATATACTCTACTTTACCACCTTCTTACTCTTTTTTAGTTATTGATTTATCTTAATAACTACTTTGCACCATCCTTTTTCCCAATACCCCTTTATTTCTTGTCTAGTGAGAGCCTCCTCCACAATTTCTTCTATGGCCCCTACAGAACTTCTGGAGGCCGCTCCCCTCCCTTTTTTTTTTCTTGTTCTCCCTATCCCCTACCTATTGTAATTGATCACTCTCCTTGTGTTGTCAAAATCGCCTGCTTCTTTGAGTACTTGTTCCATTTCCCGTCACCTGGTATCTGCCTTGTCCTCTCTGTCTACCTTGCAACTCCCTACACTGTCGAATAATATGCCCTTTTCTTCCACATCTGTAACACCTTCTCCTCTCTTGTATCATGTTTACTGTTCCTATTTCTCTTTGTTGCTCCCTCGTAGGTCTGACATGATCTATTTCCATCGGAATTTCTTGTCTATGTAACATACCCGTTTGTTTGTGTTCTCTTTGTTCTCCTTCAAATCTTTTTGTTAAGCCTTCCTCTTCGACTGCCGCATCTATTAACTGAGATATTGTTGACAACTTCTTTCTTGCCAATGTCAATTTTAATCTTTCATCTCTAATCCCTGTTATAAATGTTGCTATCAACATCTTATTCACTTGTTCTAATTCTACTCCTACTCCAAATCCTGTTTGTGCCATTTCTCTCACTCTTTCTCCATATTCCTGTATTGTTTCGTTTTTTCTTTGTTGTGCCGCTGTTAGATTCATGATGGCATGCTGCTCATCCCTATATTTGCCATACCGTTTTGCTACATATGCCCTGAATTCTTGCCATGACTCCTGTCCTCTTTCTTCTATTCTTCTTCTCATACAATTTGCTACGCCACCTTGACTTGTGGCCACCGCTAACTCTTTCCATTCTGATTGATCTAAGTGCTTAGTTTTCCCCCAGAACTCGATTACTTGTACCCAATTTTCAAACTTTTCTGGGTCCCCCCCAAACATAGGTATTCTTCTTGTTATTTCTTGCATTTGTAAATTACTACCCAACCTTTCCACTACTTCCCCCATCTTTTGCATAGCCTGCCACATATAGCCTTCTTGCGTTAGTCCCTCCATTTTCTTTTCTTTTCTTTTCCTCCCTTGCTATTCTATCTTCGTATTTGTATTAGTACTTCTTATCCCCATCTATTTCTTATCACTGCTCTCTGTGTTTCCTTTCCTCTTCGCATTATCGCAGCCCTGTGTGTCGTTTTGTGTTCAATTCTTTTTCTTATTCTATTATACTCCCTCTCCCTTATTTACTTGTACTTCTCTATTCTGTAAAAAAAAATCTCTATCTGACACACATGACTGTGATAATCTCTTATTCGCCTTGATTTTTAGTTGAATTTCTCAACCCAATCCACTACTAAGGCCAGACTGCCTTTTCTAATTAACAATTTATACAGGATTTTCAATATAATACATAATAATGTGTCAATTTACTATACAATTACAATTTTGTTGAATTCAATTCACAAGCAACAAAATTTTATTACAAAACCAACAAATTCAACTTTCTATTAAATACTCAGTATACACTATACTCTTTCCTTTCCAAAAAAAAAAAAAACCAACATCCCCTCACCCATTCTCTTTCTAATATTCTTGTAGACCTTTCTCTTTTTTTTTTTCTTTTTTTTTTCTTTAACTCCTTCCAAAATAATTTTCAATCCATTACATCATCAATTCCACACACACACAAAATTTTCATTTGCTAATTCACCACAAATTTTGCGTTCATTATATAATAAATTCCTTTCCAATTAATACACATTTACATTAACACACTATTCAATTAATACACAATTCAAGAGACGAGAAAAAAAATTTTAACTTAGTCCACCATTTCCGAGAAAACAATTCCCTTGATACACAATTGGAACAAAGAAAAGAAAAAACAATTTCCAATTAATACACACTTCAAAAGAAAAAAAACATTCCAAATTAATACCCAATTCAAGAGACCCCAAAAAAAAAACAAATTTAATTTATGCACAATTTGTTGAAAAAAAAACAATTTAACTGATACACCACTTAAGCGAAAAAGACAAAAACCCTTTTCTCATTAATACTCAATTCAAGATAAAAAAAAAAACATCTCCATTAATACACAGCTCAAGTTGCACACAAACGAAAACAATTTCACTTAATACACAATTCCTGAAAAAAACAATTCCATTAGTATACAATTTAAGTGAAAAAAGAGACAAAAAAAACAATTTTCCATTTAATACACAATTCAAGAGAAAAATAACATTCCAATTAATATTCAATTCAAGAGAAGAAAAATAAAAATTTTACTTAATACACAATTCATGAAAAAACACAATTCACCTGATACACAACTTAAGCGAAGAAGGGAAAAAAACAATTTCTAATTACTACACAATTCAAGAAAAAAAAAACATCCAAATTAATACACAACTCAAGAAGAAATAAAAAAAATTCTATTTCAACAGACCAGCATATAAAAAAAATTCATTCAATATCTACCACAACTCCACAAACCGAGTCTCCATTGATACCCAAAAACACTCTCCGATTCTATAATCCCTTCAACTTCTAATTGAACCTACTATCCAACCATTTTCCCATTTCCCTTTCACCTAAACAATCTTTTCCTACAATCCCTGGCACTTTACTCTTCTATTCACCTCTTAAAATACACCAAAAACCCAACCTTACTTTATCCCCAAAAACATTTTTAATTCAGTAGAACCGCAATAATTTCTTCTTTTTTTTTCAAGTCACTCCCATTTTCAATATCTTGCACCTCCTACAACAACGTTCTAAAATTAGGAGCAACCTATTTTTTTTTCCAATCTTCCCCAAGATTTCTATTGCCTCACATCCAACAAAAACCTTCACTTAAATTAGTCGCAAATTATTTTTCTTTTCTTTTCCTTTAACACCGACAAATTTTCATTACAATACACCCCAAAAATAATAGAACAAAAAGAAAAAAAAATTCAACCGACCAACACTTCTTGTTTTTTTTTTCTACTTATTTATCCTAATTATTC
Organism: Megaustenia siamemsis; assembly: GCA_032433765.1. Lineage (NCBI taxonomy): Eukaryota > Metazoa > Mollusca > Gastropoda > Stylommatophora > Ariophantidae > Megaustenia > Megaustenia siamemsis. The sequence continues at coordinate 22,191,887 of JAVIAB010000024.1, read as the reverse complement.
CTTGTCACCTTTGTGCTGACACTAGTTGCCTCTCTGTCTCTGCTGCTGTGAAGTCTGGCGACTGTCCTGTGTAGGTCACGGCTCCAATTATATTGTAGCGAAATAGCCCCTCTGGCTATTTCCTCTTTCTTTTGTTCTGATTCCTCGGTAAGCGCTGCTTCTCAATTCCCACCTGCTTCTCCGGCCCTGACTTCGCGTTGTGTTTCAGTTGCTGACAGACTCCAAGAACGTTCATCACAGGAAACATCACCCCTTCAACAACAGCCTGGTAACAGATCTTAACAACACCAGAGTTAAGCACAACAGTTTCTTTTAATCAACAACAACATAGGATTCATATTACAAGCAATCTTCTGGTGGTCTCTGGCATGTAGACCCCCCCAGTTTCATACAATCAACACCGACAGCCTCTGCAGGTGTACCACACATCCATAATTATTATCGACCTTGGTATTAGTAAGGTCTACCTTGACATTCAATAATCTTCATAACTGTCTCTGTAGTTAAGGCCCACAGCCTATAAATTGCACCTCTTCCAGAGAAGTGAAGGCGATCTACCATAACTACCACTGCGGAGATATGGCAACGTGAATGGTGAATGGCCCAGAGCCGATTCACCCCTACCAGCACGATGCTGATAATGTATTTACTTGACGCTGAAATGGTTGATTCATGGTCTGTGATGAGAATGGCCCACAGCCTATTCCCACCTATCAGCGTGATGCTGATAATAGTAAGTACTTGACACTTGAAATGGTTGATTCATGGTCTCTGATGAGAATGGCCCACAGCCTATTCACACCTATCAGCGTGATGCTGATAATAGTAGTTAATTGACACTCGACATGGTTGATTCATAGTCTCTGATGAGAATGGCCCACAGCCTATTCACACCTATCAGCGTGATGCTGATAATAGTAGTTACTTGACACTAGACATGGTTGATTCATAGTCTCTGATGAGAATGGCCCACAGCCTATTCCCACCTATCAGCGTGATGCCGATAATAGTAATGCACTGACGCTAGTAATTGTTCAGTGAGAGTCTCTGTCTATAAGGGCACTAAGCCAACACACACCTCTCAGCAATAGGCCGACGAGGTCTTTCATTGACATTATTGAGTGTCTACTACTAATCTGTGATAATAAGGGCACACAGCCAACTCGCTTATCATCATAATTGAGATTCTATTGATGTCAGTACAATTCTGACTTGACTCCTCAAAGCTTAGCTATCTTGTACACTACAGTGATAACTAATTCATAATAACGGCACATAGCCAGTTCACAATGTAACATCTTCTTTCCTGATGCTATAGTCTCATTGACAACGTTCATTGTCCACTAACAGAATTTGACACTAAGGGCACACAGCCACTTCACATAGAATCCTGTCTACTGTTCTATTGATGTCAGTACAATTCTGACTTGACTCCTCAGAGCTTAGCTATCTTGTACACTACATTGATAACTAATTCACAATAACGGCACATAGCCAATTCACTATCTAGCAATCTAGCTCACTATCATATTTCTGTCCACAGTTATCACAGAGCTTTCTCTTGAACCTTATAACTCTATACTATCTCCTAGCTACCTAACTGCCTAGCTTGGAACCAATCCATTTACTAACCTGTCCTCTCGAATAGCACATTTCCCTGGCCCACAGTATCGTCTGCTCTCACACACGTCTGCATAGCCTCTCGACTTCAACTCGACTGACTGACTGACTAAACTCTCCTTCTTTGTCCCCTAATTCGACTCTCCCCGCATGCTTTTCACATGAATTGCCTACCTACCTCACGTGTCCTTGTTTATCCCGTGACTGAACTTCACCCCGCTTCCTATTAATTCCCCTACCAGTCTGCTTTACCTCCCCTTGTTCCCCACTAATTCTCACCTATCAGTCTTATTATGACCCCTTCATCCCGAACCTAATATACTCTACTTTACAGTTAGTTGTCAGATTATCCGTCGCACATCAAACAACTGACCGTAAGATTAGCGTATGGCCGGTCTAGAGTCTAGGGATATACAATGAACTATTATGATGACATAGCACGCAAAAAAAGTTGTACACACAATTTCGCTCCCTTTCGATTTCTGATTACTCTAGTAAAAGCAGCCTAAGACGAACAAAACACTGTGCAAATTCCGTAAAGAGATAAAACTGCGGCTGACGACGTAGTTTAGATTGATAAGTAACATGGAAATAACTTGCGTCAAGGAATTCCAACAATGGCCATGAACAGCACCAATGTGACGTAAAACGCAGATCAAGTCTAGACGTTGGAAGGTCGCATTCACAACACTTGATTTGTCAAAAAGGGACTGTTGCCGGCGTACAACATCGCTTTAGCGGTTGCAGATGTAATAAGAAGATCATCACTTTTACTTTAACGCAGAAAAGTACAACAGAGAACCGAAATCAGATTCCGAATGCACTTACTGCAGTGATCAAGAGAACGTGACCTAGATCCCACCATCTTTACAACGGAAGTCCATTTTTTTTTTAACCTAATTTCTTTAGAATTCCTTGTTTCCCATTGCAATGAATGCACCTCTTGCTTTTGCTATCCTTTTTGGTATCATTCTCTGTTCCTCTCTCTCTTTGTCTATATTACTGCTCAGATATATGTAAGATTATACGTCTATAAGAGGTATTTCTCCTATTGTTATTTAGTTATTGCCAACAGCATAATAATTATCATAATTTTGGTCTTATCTCTATTTATTTTCAGTCCAAGCTGCTGTGATCTCATCAAGTCTGCTCATTTTATCTTGCATCTGTTGATGATTATGTGATAAGAGAGCTATGTCATCAGCAAGTCTAAGTCATTATGTTGCTTGCGCAGTGACTACTGGATTCCATTTCTGTTGTTCTGAGTTATTTTCATAATCCAATCTAGGCCAGTAGAAAGAGAAATGGTGTTAGAAGGCATCCCTGCCTTACTCCTGTTCTTATTTCAAATACTTCTGTAAGCTGCCCTTCGTGCACAAAACTACATTTCACTCCTTCAATCATTGCTTTTAACAGGTTAATAAACTTTATGGGGATTCTGTAATGACCCAGTAATTTTCAAAGCATTCCTCTGTCTGAACTATCAAATGCATCTTTATAATCTATGAATGCAATATAAAGTGGGGACTCTACTTCTAAACTTTGTTCAGTAAGCTTTGTATTATACATAAAGTAGAAATTTCATCAGCACATGATCTGTTCTTCCTAAAACCTGCTTGTTCATCTCTCAAATGTTTCTCTATGGCCTCTTTTAGTCTCTGCAGAATGATTCTGCTTAATATTTTTCCTGGCACTGATAGTAGCATAATTCCCCTATAATTTGTGCACTCCTCTAAACTTCCTTTCTTTGGTAGTTTGATCATATAACCTTCTTTCCAGTCTTTAGGTATTTCTTTCCTCTCCCAAATTTTATCTAGTAGATTATGTAACATCTTGGTAGAGGTGTTAATATCTGCTGTTTTGTGGCTTCTGAAGGAATTTCATCTGGTCCTGTGGCTTTATAATTTTTTAACAGCTTGATGGCTTTCATTATCTCTTCCTTGCTAGGCTTTCCACAGTTAATGTGTAACTCTTCTTCTGCTGCTGGTAGTATATCTGGTGGGGTATTTGGGCTGGGTCTGTTCAAGTGTTCTTCAAAGTTAACCTTCCATCTCTTCATTTGTTCCCTTAAATTACTAAGCAGATTTCCTTCCTTATCTTTAATAAAGGCATTGATCTGTTTGTATGTTCCACTTAATTTCTTTGTGCTGTTGTACAGTTCTTTCATATTTCCTTTATTTGCCGCTCCCTTTGCCTCTTCAGCTAGTCATCTATATATTTCCTCTTATCTCTGTTAATGCATCTTCTCACTTTTTTGTTCACCTCTGTGTAAGTTTCCTGTGCCTTGGCTTTAGTACTTCTCATTTTGCTTTTATTTATGTCTGCTTTCTTTCTTTAATTTTCTCCAGGGCCTCTGCTGTCATCCATGTTTTATTCTGATGTTTTCTTTTCACTAGGGTTTCTTCACATGTCTCCATCCATATATCCTTTACCTGTTTCCAATGATCCTTTTCAATGTAGGGTTTCTTAAAGAGCATTGATTTATAGATAAATTTCCTGTCACAGTATAAAAAAATACCAAGTCCTCCAACAACTAGAAATGACAATAAATATAGAAGAAAAATATGGTATTTATTCCCCAAATATGGTATTTGTGGTCATATTTTTAAATTAACAGTGGCATATTTTATGATGATGTAGTCAGTATTGCATCAGGTCACTTACTTTCTAAGAAAAATATTGTACCAATTTTGGGGCTGGGTGAAGCTAGGAGCCTTTATTAAGAATCAAACAGCCTCTAGTCTTTAGTAGTCCAGTTTACTCACCATTAACTCTTTCCGTATGGAAGTTTTTTATCGACGCAGCAGAAGAGATTTCAGAGACAATATTTTTCATAGTTTTAAGAATCAATCTACATATTTATATTTATCTAACATATAACATATTATATATGAATTTTTAGATAATTGAACAAGGTATTAGATTTCACCAATATCAAGATGATACTAGATAGGTAAAAAGAATATGGTTTGATGGCGTTCACACTAATCAAATTGAGCATCGCACACTATGCGGCAAAACGTACGTTGCCGAAATCGGCATGACGCACAGTGTGGCGAAATGTATGGAAAGAGTTAATCTACCACAGCTTCCTTTGATATCATGTTTCATCATTTTTAAAATTAGTGCATTTACACAGTAAGTGGCACACACTTCATAAACATAGGACTGAAAGCAGGCTATCATGCTAAATGTGCATAAATAATTGCTTATGCAATCTAGTTTGAGTGTCAGATTGACCAATCAGAGTTTCCATCGCCTAATGGTAAGTTCTGCAACATGTTATTTGAGCAAACCTTGTAGTGTTATTTAAGGATACTTTCAACATGGAAGTAGCATTTGATTGTCATGCAGCTAAGGGGTTAACACAGGAACTGATTTTTTTACCAGTCAGCAATAATGAAAGCAAGTTTATTTATTATTCAAGGTAATTTCATTTATGTGGGTTTTTTTTGTTTTCTTAGTATGTGTTCAATTCCTATGTCTTCCTTATTTATTTGCTGCTTTCTAAAAGTGTTTCCAGTTACTCTCTGTGTCCATGTCTTGAGGTAGTGCTTAGTAGATTCTTATTAAAGTAGTATCTCTTTTATGTTACCAGTCATTTTCAATATGAGTGTCTGTAGAGTGCTCATAATGCACTATCTTGGTGATGAGAGCTAGCTTAGTAAACAAAGGCTCAAAAGCAGCTTGGCACTCACCACTTGACTGAGATGATAAAAGGCCTGGGTACCTGGCTGAAGGAGTTGGGGAAAGTAGTGACAGTGAGGAAGAGAACTGGTTCCCAAACTTCCAAATGTTGTGATTGAGTACTGTAAAATTTATATTTTACACACACTGCTCCTCTTACAGCAGAATATGTTATGTGACTACTGCACCAATGAATAATTATGAAAAGCAAATTTAGTTAACAATTAATTTCAATTTAAAATTAAAACTAATTTGCAGCTTGCCTTGGGTAATGTGATATCTGCACTAGGAGATAATACCAAAAAAGGAAGCCATGTTCCCTACAGAGACTCAAAGCTTACTAGATTGCTGCAAGATTCTCTAGGTGGAAACAGGTCAGTTTTATTTACTTATTTTCTTTCAAGTATGATATTACAAAGCAGAAAATTTAGTTGAACATTTTTAGAATTTGACATGTGTTTTTTATCTTGGCACATTAAAGCTTCATACATTCACTGTGATGACTGTTTTTATCAGCTGAAAATATATACATGCTGTAACTCACAATTTAACCTATATCACCATGCACTTAACAATATTTATATGGTTGATAATATTTCTTCACAAATTTTTTACAAGTAATGAAATAAAAAGAGTTTTCACATTATAAGTGCCTCTCTATCCTTCCATTATTGTTTTTCCAGCCCACTGTGTCTTTTGATGTAGCCATGATGGTATCTTAAGGATTTTTCTGCAGCATTTTGTTTCAAATGAATTGATTGCATTCATCTGATATAAATGTCAACGATTCCGTAGAAAACAATAGAAAAAAAATCAAGCATTGAACTTTTTCTTTACCTTTGGCATGACAGCCTGAACTGCAGTTATCGGAAAAATGGATGACTGATCTTTTAGAAGACCATGAAATTGGTTTAAACTTCTGTTCTGGTTGTCTTTCAACTCATCTTTCAATTTTCATTGGTGATGACGACACTGGACACTCAAATTACATTTTCCTACTTACATTTGTTTCTAGATGATGCTGATGGCTGGGTAGACTCCTAAAATTACCTTGTTCACTCACAGAGCTACACATTTCATTTTCATCTTCACTATCATTCTTTCAGAAAAAAAACTCACTTCTTTTTCAATCCAAATTCACTTTTTAGCCATGGCGTTATAACATTTTTTTTAACACAATAGCAAGTAAAAAATAAGTATGGTGGTAAAAATTTGAGTGAACAATGTTATCATAGACTCCATATACACAGCAAATGAAAATTGTTATACATCTTCTACATGTAAAAAAAAAGTAAAGTATCCCCATCACGCCAAGTGGCGTATAGGGAATATGGTGTTAGTGACCATAAGTTTTACAGACCTTCAGCACATGATTTTTGGGGTAATGTGGTCTGTATTACACCCATGCCACTTTACTTTTCCAGAAAAAAATCTGGTACCCATTAAAGACTGGGTGAACCAGAAGCCCGTTGATTGGGATCGAACCCTACTTCTTGTCCTTTGTACATCTTCTATAGCAAAGTTTTAAAAGGAAGTTCAAAAGACTTAACCAATCCTTAACTCTTTCCGTGCCACAACTAACTTCAGTGACTTCTGCCTTCTCAATTTTAAACGTGAGATTTTTATGAATTAGCAAAAAAAAAATACTGGTTGTTGTAAAAAAATTACAATATAAATACCAAAATCATAATGTATTTCTATTTTATTATACATGAAAATATATATTAGTGGATGTTGTTTTCAAAAATGTAAAACAAATTGTGAAATAATCAACTGGTCTAAAGAAAGTAGGCCTTAGAGATGAAATGGTATAGTATAGATATTACACATAACATACAGAGAACATATCTTAAAGATGAAATGGTATCAATGAAGAAGTGAGTGAAAGAATCCAAAGATCCACTGGACCAATAAAAGACTTACTGTAAATATATGGCCCTTTTCGTCTTGTCAGATGGTTTAGTGGAGGCTATTGTGTATTTTTTTAGGTTTTGTTTTTGTCGAACAGCTTCTCTCGCGGCTAATTCTACCAATGTTTGACAAACACACGTGGTCACATAATGAACAAGTCAGGCTCGCTGATCCACAGCGTTTTCCATCCTTTTTCATGAGTCTTTTCTCTTCTAAGTTTTGCCTTAGCACAGTCTCAAATGATGTTATACCGTTCCTTATACAAGTTCTCCATGATGTACGATTACTTGCCAGATGTTCCCAGTCATTTTCACATATGGAGAAGTCTTTCAGAGATGATTTACAGATATCTCTATATCATAATTTAGGTCTGCCGATTTGTCTTTTTCCGTGTATTAGTTCACCATATAGTACTTACCTAGGAATGCACTTTTCTTCCATTCGTTGGACATGCCCCAGCCATCTTAGTCTTCGACATCTGAGCATCGACATGATTGTTGATGTCTTAGCACATTGCAGGACAGTTAAGTTGGTTATTTTGTCCTGCCATTTGATGTGCATCATTTTGCGGAGACTTCGCATGTGGAAGACATTTAGTCTTTTTTCCTGGTTTGAGTATGTTGTCCAGGTTTCAGATCCATATAATTGTGTGCTAAGCACACAAGTTTGATATATTAAGAGTTTAGTCTTTAGTGTTTGTTACGTGTTGTTCCAGGCCCTTTCAGTGAGTTTGCCGAAGGTCGTAGCTGCCTTACCAATTCGACTGTTTATTTCTTCATCAAGAGAGATGGTTTGCGTAATTGTGGATCCAAGATATGTAAATTTCTGTAGTGATTCTAGTGGACAATCTTTTAGAGCAATTGATAGAGGTTTGATGTCACCTTGACTTAGTATTACTGTCTTCTGAACATTAATTGACAGTGAAAAAAGGTTGCATGCTTTGTCCAGGTTGTTGATCAGGGATTGTAGGGTGGCTTCACTATGAGCGACTAGGGCAGCATCGTCAGCAAATAAAAATTCTTTAAGTAGGGCAACATTTGTTTTGGTTTTTGCTCTTAGTCGTGCTAAGTTGAACAGTGAGCCATCTGATCTTGTGCGAATGTAAATATTTCCTGAGCTGTTTTCGAAGGCGTAATTTAGGAGGGCAGCAAAAAATATACTAAAAAGGGTGGGGGCGAGGACACATCCCTGTTTCACTCCTTTGTTGACTTTGAAATTCTCTGATGAACTCCCATCAAAGTAGATTTTACCATTCATGTCTTCATGGAAGGACATAATCAGCCTAAGTAATTTATGGAGGGCAGACTATGCCTTCTAACACCCTGTGGAGCCCATCTCTGTTTACTGAGTCGAAGGCCTTTGTTAGATCCACAAAGGCAATATAGAGCGGCATATTTTGTTCTTGACATTTTTCTTGCAGTTGTCTGAGTGTGAAAATCCTGTCTATGGTTGATCTCCTGACTCTGAAGCCACATTGAGACTCGGGAAGAACACGTTCTGCAAGTCTATGCAGGCGTTTAAGTATAAATCTAGCAAAAGCCTTGCTGGCTGTGCTAAGGAGAGATTCTTTATCTATGAGGGCTGTTGTTCTAATTTACCCTTCTGTCGGTGTGTTTGCTTTAGCAAGTCCAGGGCACATAGTCCTTACGTTCCATGTGCCAAGTTTAAATATTGGTGCTTTCTTTCTCATTTCACTTTGCCTACTCTGCCTGGGCACGGAATATGGAATTAGTGCTTTACTCAGTCGCTGTATCCCCCTCTTGACTTCATTTCAAGGATTTCCGAAGGAGGGACAAAGTCCATACGTTCGGAATTGAAAGGAGGTGCAGGGGATGCCAAAAAGACGGTTAACACCGTCTACTGCCATAGGGTCCCTCCCTCCGGATTTTTACTCTCGGTGTACTCCCATAACCTTCGATTCTAACTAGAATCTAGTCCACAAGGTAGTGGAGGGTTTTGTGGTTGAAGTTTCCCTTCTTCTACATGGGTTGCCAGCCAAGGTTTATGAGTCCCATCTACCCGGAGCGATATCTAAAGATACGCCTTTGTCAGGCTCAGGTGGTCGGACATCCAAGAAAACACGTTACCGGTCAATTACCAGGCTAGAAATTACTCCAATGCACAAGTACCAAATGGGAGCCGCGATAGCTCAGTGGTTAGTGAACTGGACTACAATGGACAAGGGGTAGGGTTCGATCTCAACCGACGGCTTCCGGGTTCACCCAACCTTAAATGGGTACCAGATTTTTTTCTGGGAAAGTAAAGCAGCACGGGCGTAATACCGACCACATTACCCCAAAAATCATGTGCTGAAGGTCTGTAAAATATAGGGTCACTAACACCATATTTCCCTATACGCCACTTGGCGTGATGGGGGTACTTTACTTACTTTTTACAAGTACCAAATCCGTGAAAAACACATCACTAAAACAGTACATAATCCATTTAATGAATTAAACATCCATAGAATGAATTGTCGGCATAGGACTTCTCCTCACGATAGCATTTTACTGCGTAATTAAACACAAAAATCGAGAGCCAGAAGCTTTGCTGCTATCGGTGGTTACTGTAAATAATAAATAATAAAAGAGGGGAAACTAACCTGATATGGAAACGTCACATGATCCACAAGCCTTGCCAATACCTTTCTGCAAGGTACAGTACCAGGCAAAAGAAGACAGGGAGGACAAAAGAACAGATGGGTAGATAACATCAAAGAATGGTCAGAAATATCTTTTGTTGTACCACAGTCGTACTGTAAACCATGACGATTGTAAGAAAATTGTGAAAATGTCATCTATGGTGCTCCGATGACTGACAAGTTAGTACATGAAATCTATCTATCTTTCGTTCGCCAGTACATGAAATGAGAAAGGAAACAAATTTTTGTTTATACTTGCCATCACTTTATGAAATACCCAATGTCAGAATTAACACTTTATGAAATATCCAATGTCAAAATTAATATTTTTTTTTTATATTATGTGAATTATACAGAGAAATAACAACTCAAATTTGGCAGCAAGAAAGAATATTTACTGTAGGACACCTATGATGATCTCCTGAAGAAGAAGAAGACGAAGACAAAAAGTAGCACATAACAAGTTGAATCAAGCAGATGGTTCTTTGTGATAATAATAGAAACAGTCTTTTACACAAAGTGGGGGTGATTTGGACATACAATGCAAAAAACTTTGATTTTGATCTTTTGTTGTTGTTTTTTTTTTTTTCCTTGGTCCATTGTATACAATGTTTTTTGGTTTCAGAGTAATTGACTAAATGCTTTCCTATGGACCTTTCAGAAGGAGGGTTCTTTGATTTTCTTCCCACCCTACATGATAGGGAAGTGATGCCAGGAGGCAGATTGATACAATAGACAATAAATCAGTTACTACTTAAATGCAGACAATGGGATTTTACTCTTCCTAATTCCGTCTTTTATTTGTGGTGGAAATCCAACATGATTGACATTAATTGTGTCAGTGTAATTATGGCATTTTGGCTAGAGATTTTCCAGCAGAGTCTTACTGGTGTAATATCTATCTGCATAAATATGATTTGTGTGGGTCAATGGTTGCAGAAGTGTATCAAACACTCTGACAACCTGACTAGCTTGGGTACTTAAACCTCCCTCATATGAGGTATCTTCACCAAAATATGTTAAAAGATTGTAAAGGTAGCCTGATGCTGAGTCACAAAGACCATGTTTTTATATGGAACTTGGAAGGTTTGGTAGCATTATATTGTTTATATGCCCACCTGCCTTTGAAACCAATCATCATTTCACCTACACTCAGATTTGAAAATGGATAAAATGCTGCTTGAAAGTTTTAAAATAGTAGTTTCACAAAGGGCTCAATTTTCAATTTACCCTTGGTATGATACTCCCATGCATGTAGTATGCTAGAGTGAATCAGCTAAAATTGATTCCTGCCTATGATATTTCAATACCATAGTGTATACTTATTGCCAGTGGTGGACCAATAGTCACTGCCATCTGGTCTCTGATCTAAACTCATTGCTATGTAAATGGCCAAGAATCTATAGATTTAATAATGCCCCACTATAGATTTCTTAATGCCCCACTGATGTCCATTTCTTAAATCTACATCCTTCACTCACAGAACAGGATTCTGACCTGCCAACTTTAATTTCAGCATATGAATTTATGCTTTCTATTAATAATTGTCAACCTCCGTTGTGAATAATACCATTAAAAAATCAAATGGCGTAGATAATTGATCAATATCCGACTGTACACAACTGTTAGTGCCATTGGTGGATAGATTCCCAACCTTCATGTTTGGATAAGCCAAACTCCAAACAAAGGTTATTATCAACACAAACATTTGGGGTTTCAATATCATCTGGTCTAGATCTAGAAGTGCTAGCAGTACTAGGCTTAATGATGTCTTTGTCACTGTCATTTGAGATGCTATCATCACTGTAAAATTGTATGCTAAACGTAGATAAATTGTCAATCTCATCAGGTAGTTATTTATTGTGAGAAATAGTTCTAAACATCTGTAAAACGGTGTGCAGGGATATTCTAAGACTCAAGACATCTTGTTGAACTCAGGAATGTCAGTGGGCATGGCCATCGCGATCACTAGAGCAGAAAAAATCAGGAAAAATTCAACTGATTGGTAAAAGGACTTCAGAAGTTGAAAAAATAAGATAGGAAATGATTTCCCTCTCTGGTCATATGCAGAAAGCTGATTCCTATTGAGTTATAAAATATATTCTCTAAATTGTGGACGAAACAATTATTTGACACCTCAAAGCATCCTTGGCACAGAAGGTACATTTGATCTATCTTGCCTCAGTGTCTATGGCACAAATAGGTTGATTTGTGAAAATAGGACAAAATAGCTTTCCTGTCATATTAGAGGGGTATAGTAATTCATGATAATTCGATTAAACATGTCATTAGTAGCCAGGGTAGAAATGGATATACTCTTCGTTAGAAGTGGTGAATATGAGCCAGAAAACCAAATATTAAAGAGCATGCAAAATGTACTGATAGACCACATATTTAGGTGTGATGGAAGCAAATTTTTTGCCACACAAGCCTGTTTCAAAAAGTTTCTATATTAAGAAGAATTTGGGTAACAAGTTCCTTTTCAAACAACAATAATGCATACTGTATCATTATACTGATTTTCATTGTCACAGCTGAGGCTCTTGAAGTTAACAGAGCTGATATGTTTGGCAGGTTTGTGGTTTTAAAGTTAATCAAATTTGGCAAAAATATAAAAATGTATGTGACAGCTTTACTAAATGAGAACAATTCCAGATTAAAGTTAATGGCTTTATTTTACGGCGGAGTCAAGTCTCACATCAAGAAAATACCCAGGGAATACACCCAGATGAAACAGACTGGGATCAAAAGATCCAGTAAAAAACCCATGCAAGAGGAGCATTAATCTTGGTAGATAATCCACCTAAGAGAAGAAAAATTTACAAATCCAGGTAAAAAATAAACTGCTAGTCTGGTGAGATTGCTTTACTAAGAGTGACATCTGACTGCAAACAACTGGTGGCTTGTGGTCAAGAAAAAACTAAAGCCTACATTCACAGTTCCAAATAAATGTATGCTGAATGTTAATTTCACTTGATTGTAATGTATTTGGACAGTTTAGTAGATATAACAGGAATTGAAGTGAATGGTCACAACATAAACAATTTGCGATATGCCGATGACACAGTCTTAATAACAGAGACAGAGTATGAACTACAAGAAATGATAGACATAATAGTAAAAGAAAGCTACAAGAAATGTCTCAGTCTGAATAGTAAGAAAACAGAAGTAATGGCCATATCGAAGAAACAATCATCACCATCATGCAGCATAAAAATAAACAGGACAAATCTAAAACAAGTGCAACACGTCAAATACTAGGGCACAATAATAACATCAGATGGAAGATGTACCACAGAAATAAAAAAACAGAATAGCTTATGCCAAAATAGCATTTCAGAAAATGATAAACGTCTTATGCAACAAATTTATGTCAGTATTGAGAAAGAGAGTTTGTCAATGCTATATAGAGCAAATTCTGACCTATAGAAGCAAATCATGGACAGCAAACAAACAAATGAAAAGATGATTAGAGTGATGGGATTTCTCAGAAGAATATTGAAAGTTCCCTAGACAGCAAAAAAGACCACGAGGAAATTCTCAAAGAGGCCAACACAAAAAGGTAACTCCTAAAAAACATCAGAAAGAAACAATCAACAGCTGGTACATCATGAGAAGAGGAAAGTTGGAATATTTGGTTACAACTGGCAAAATACAGGGAAAGAGAGATTACAGACAACAAATAGAGAAAATACTAGATAGCTTGGTGTCATGACATGGAAAACAGTCAAGAACAGAATTGATATGATGCACTGTGGATAGAAGATTGTGGAAGGACATGATCGCCTACACCAACCAGTATAGCACATGATGATGATGTAAAGTATTAAACAAAATGTAACATGATTCACTGCTATGAGAATTGAAATGATGAGGAATTGTTCATTAAGGCATCCAGCAATGTACCAACTACTTAGTATTCTTAGTATTTAATTAACATATCTTATTGTTGCCACAGTCACACTCTGATGATTGCTTGTGTGTCACCCTCTGATCGAGATTTCATGGAAACATTGAATACGCTGAAATATGCAAATCGTGCTCGCAATATCAAGAATAAGGTTGTTGCTAATCAAGACAAGACTAGTAAACAGTTGGCCCTGTTGAGAGCTGAGATTGCATCACTGCAGCAGGAATTGATGGAGTTTAAGATGGTATGTTTACACATTTAACCACAAATTTTAATGAGTGAGAAAAACACTATTTTAACTAATGTATATTTTTACCACTTATTTTTATGTTGTCTGTGTGTTTATCAATTTATGGAGTTACAGCTTACACTCTGTCATTATGTATAGTAATGTAATAGTCATATTTTCTTAAAATGCCATTTGTCTTTATTGTCAGACTACTGTGAGGCTGTAGAACTGGCATTTCCTGGCTTTTCAATATTGAAGATATTGGTTACGGTGGTTTCCAGTGTTGGCTGATATATTTTTAAAGTACCAGTTCCAGGATACATACAATATGTCTTATCACATTCTGGATTTAAGATAATAATAATAATTAATTACATTCTAAAATTTTCTGTAAAACAGTTATGGCATTTATTAGATGCCAGTATCTGTATATATATATATATATATATATATATATATATATATATATATATATATATATAGTAGTAGTAGCCTCTGTCAGTCATAGTTGACTATGGATTTTTCAGCGGCCCTAGAAATGTTATTTTTTCCTTTCTTTTCTTTCGCCGCGTATTCTCTTTCTCTATGAATCTGTCTGCTTCTTCTTTGAGGTGAACCTTTAGAGTGTGTTTCCAGAGATTGCGGTCTGCAGCTATGTCTTCCCATGCTGCAGGGTTTATGTTCAGATTCTTCATGTCACGTTTACACACATCTACAAATCAAAGTTTTGGGCGCCCCCTAGTTCTTTTACCATATGCCAGTTGTCCGTAGAGTATATCTTTTGGTACGCAGCCATCTTTCATACAGTGTACATGGCCAAGCCAGCGTAACCTACGTTGTTTGAGCAGCATGTAGATATTCGGTAGGCCTGTGAGGTACATATATATATATATATTACATATGTACCTCACCTGCTGGTGTATCAGTAGCAGTTACTCTTTGATATGATTTTTTTTTTAAAAGAACACTTTTATTTTTTTGCCTTATATCTTTGGTATTGGGAGTTGTTTGAGCAGGAAATGTTTATGTAGTTATGCATCTAAATTTAATAACATCAATATGTTTGTTACAGTCTTGAAGCCTCATCTTTCAGAAGCATATTTAATATTAATTATAAACTTGGGAATATCTAAAAACAGTTTTAATTTCAGATGGTAGATGTACAACAAAGGTGAAATGCTTCTATAGTTCAGACAAAGACTGCATTTCAAAGAATGAAAGAGATATTATGTGACCCATTTTTGACAACTGAGATAAGAAAACAACTTCTTTATTGTTTTATGGAGCCTTTCTTGACAGAATGAAGTAAATCCTAGACAATTAACCAGCAAATAAGAAATCATTGGAATCCACAGGAATGTAATTTACTGAAAATGTTGGCAGCTAAAAGAGTAGTGCAGATATTTTGAAAGAGGCCAAAGCAAAAATAAAGCTTATTACCAAACACCAGGAGGAAACAATCCATTTTTTAAAAATTAAATGAAAAAGGGAAGGAGTCAAGATAGCTTAGTAGTTAGTTAGCAGTTTTACTAAGGACAAGAGGTCAGGTTCAACCCTGGTCAACAGCTTCTAAAAATTTTTTAATTGATAATGGATTTTTCTGGGAAGGTGGAGAGGCCTGACATGATACTGACCACATCATCTATAAAATGTGTCTTCAGTTATTGTAAAATGTGAGCATTAACACCATATTCCCCTTTGCCTTAGGTCATTCTTGGATACTCTTTTGCACTATTGTTAATAATCGCTACTTAAATTTTCTACTATATGACATAGATTAACTAGATCTAATATAAATATATATAAATTTTTGTTAAAACCCGTTTTCCCATGGCAGCCATGTGCACAGGGGTCCCTTGCCGCATAGGCAGATAACTCCATATTTGGAGGTACTATTATTTTTACCGTCGATGAGTAATTGACGTATTAAGCCGGGCCTCGCTGCTGAGACCAGGGGTGGTCTCAGCTGCAGAGAGAAATCATAAATAAAAATTCCAACTGGTGCAGCCAGGGTTTGAACCAACTATTTAAATTAAAATATGTTGCCAATTGTCATTGCTCATATTTGCTGTACTAATTGTGTTTTTTGCTAATGAATACACTCTTATTATATTTATAGGGCAGGAGAACAATTGATGCTGATGGTTTGGAGTCTGTCAATGATTTGGTTACAGAAAATAACATGTTACAGTCTGAGAATGACAAATTACGACTGCGTATTAAAGCCTTACAAGATACTATAGACACCTTGAAAGCCAAAAATGCACAGTTAATTGCTGATGCTGCTGTATTTTCTATTCTTGGGAGTGATGGTAATTATTATTAAGTTTTGTGTTTTTTATTTTTTTTACAGCTTTTGAGAATTATAGTAGAGGGTTCTACTCAAATTTAATTCTAACATTACCTTTGTTGGCACTACTTAGTTAATTAAGACTGGAAAAAAGCAAAAATACAGGAAGATCTAGGATGATTTGATGTGATGGTTAAATATAAAAATAAACATCCAAAAGCATGCGTTGACTAAAAAAAACAAGATGTTTGCAGAAGGGATTAATAATTATATATGTTAGTATACTGAGGCTATGTGCATCATTCTTGGATGCACTAAAGACACATAATGCAGAGCTAGGCATTACCTCCTTGATTTTCCCACTAAAGGCAGGAAAAAAATTGTTTGAACTCATGTCTGTACTCAAGTCATCACTGACACACAACATCCACTTCACAGTGAGATCAAGAGTCAAAAAGACAGGAAAAGACTAAGAAATCTTGGATCTGTCAACCTGAGGACATTGTTCACTTGAGGATATAGAACTTGGTGAAGAATGAGCACAAGTGCCAGCAGAGCATGTCCCTAGTCTGTATATATCAAACTGAACAGAAAATCTAGTAAACAAAACCAGTGGCTATGGAAGCAGAAGTACAGTCTTTGATTTTTCTAGAATTCTTGTGAGGATAAAGTAGATATATACAAATATTGGTTTGTTGTTCGGTACAGATCAACATTTTTCTAAGTGGGCACTACTGCTTCCTGGGAGGCACTGAAATGATCTGGAAGGAGGTAGCAGCCTCAGGTGCAATTGGAGAGCAGTGAATACAAAAAAGGAGGTGGTGGCACATAAAGAAGAGAAGAAAATTTTGAACAAAGCAGCATTGCAATGATGATAAGCTGAGATTAGCTGTGTGTGCGATAAACAAATGAAATCAGAGCATTTTATTTTTGAATATGTTTGGCAAATCAGAATAATCTTACAGTAATTGAATATTAAAAACCAAGTGGTTTGTGAATAAGTGTCTTAATCCGACGTTCTGACCACCAAGTACACTAATCTAATAAGCCTGGGACCAGACCTACCCCCTTGTGCTGGATGGAAGCCTCAACAAAATTATGTGAGGGTTTTGCAGTTGAAAAGTTGTTGAGATTTTACTGGCCTGGCCTGATCTGTTGATAGGCAGTTGCCGGGTAAGGCAGAAAGTAGTTTTGTCCCTTGAGAGAGAGGGAATAAGCATTATTAGAATACACAAACACACCAAAGAAATGTCCATTGCATTTACTGTTTTTAAAAAAAAACCACATATTAGCACACTTCAACTTCAACCACACTTTAGCTTTCTTTATGACACATCGGCTGTATTTAAAAAAATAAAACACATCCAATTGCAATAATGCATCTGAAGCAATTGGCTTGAATATTTAGGAAGGTACATGGTGGGGAAAAAGCAACCGTGAGAGGCAAACTGTAGATTTATAAAAATTTGAATTTTTATTACAAATATTCCAGTTGTCTGTACAGCTTGATGTGTCAACTTTAGCAAATAATTTCAGGGGAAGAGGTATATTTACGACACTCAGAACAAAATCAGAAATAATCAACAGAAAAAAAACAGCAGGATCAAACCTGTACTCCTCTCCTTGGCACAGTGCTTTGCCGTGAGAACCATATGCTAGAGCACATGGCCAACTCAGCTACCTAGAAAAGTAGCTATCATTGGCAATGTCGTTCATGCATGTGTACTGCTGTGCCAAGAAGTACGGGTTTGATCCTGCTTCAGACTGTCTATTGTTCTTTGTTTTTTTCTGTTGTTGATTATTTGTGCTTTTTTCCCCGAGTGTTATAAATATACCTCTTCCCCTGAAATTATTTGTTGATTTATCACCTTAGAAGTTTCCATCTATAATAATGTGTCAACTTTATCAGGACAATAAGCCTTACTTTTAGCATATATGTGATTCATAAAAATAGAAAAACATTTCTCAAGAATTTTTTTTTGCTAAGAATTTACTGATACCAAATGATAATTAGTGTTTCTTGTTTTGGAAGAGTTTTTCGATGGAAAATACATCCCCGGGAGTAACATATTGTCTATTTTTACTAATGGTGCTCCAGCGATGATAGGGCACTACAGGGGTTTTCTTGCATATTAAAAGCTGCTCCAAAAGTATTCACTGTGCACTGTGTCATTCACCATCAACATTTAGTTACCAAAAATCTGAGTGAATGTTTACACAGGTATTATGTCAAGCAATCAACGAAATCAGAAGCAATTCATTAAAAGGAAGACTGGACAAGTTTGTATTGAAAATGATGAATTCAATCACATGCTGTTTTATACAGAAGTTTATTGACTATCAAAAAGTGCTTCTTTTCATCAGTTTTATAAACTCTTTGGCTAAGTGCTAGAGTTCCTAGAAAATAATGATGTTGCTTTTTGAACCAACTTGATTGATTTCAAAACTGATATAGCTTATTTGACAGACATGTTTCATAAATTTAATGAAACAAATTTACGGATCCAAAGTGATGTGCTAATTTTCATCAAATCAAAAGCTGTTATTTCCATATTTGTTGCAAAACTTTTTCTGTATAAGTGTAACAGTATTTGCGCCCTAGTCTCATGTAGAACACTATTTATACCGCCCTCCGTCGAACACTTAACCCAGGATTCTTTCTTATTCTTGGCTGCCTTGACTCGAATGGGTGATTGCCCAGTTTATTTGCATCGGGACTCTGTGAACAGCGTGATGGCTGGTAAACATCTGAGCCCTCACTCCTTGGCCGGTTGCGCCCTCCTTAGTTCCAACGAAGCTTTCTTGCTCCGTGGTCGTGCTCGGACAGACTGCAGCTGACAGCGGCAAGGCTCGTTAAGACCTGAGCTCGACCCGGTGTTCTGCTGACAGAGGCAAGTCTCGTTAAGACCTGAGCCCGACCTGGTGTTCTGCTGACAGAGGCAAGGCTCGTTAAGACCTGAGCCTGACCTGGTATACTGCTGGGACGGATGGACAGACTCCCTCTGCCTTTGCCACCCCTCTGGCCCTTGATCAGTTTGTTCTCGACTTCACATTGTGATGTTCATGGAGCGTGACACCCGCGTCCGTTCATAACAGTGACAGAATACAGCAACAATGATAAACGATGGAACTGACCCTCGTGAAAACTACACACACTGGCATTATTTCATTGCATGACCACTGTGAATGGTCTGACAAAATACATCGTTGACAGTCAGTCATACACCGCCCCACAAACGCTCACGTATATAACTCTCACTTCCCCAATGTCTTGTGTATCTCCTCTTGGACACACTCTCTCTCTTGACGACTTACTATGAGCCTGTTAGTGGTCAGAAACAACCCTGTTCTCTAAAGTCTCTGCACAACCTATTGAACCTACTGCGTTCATAATAATGTCCCTTGACGGCTTACAATCAGCCTATTAATGGTAAGAACAACCTTGTTCTCTAAAGTCTTTGCACACAATTATTGAAACTACCAATTTTCCTCCTACTTGCTAACTAGTCACTTGATTGGCTTCTATCCAGCCTCCTAACTTAGGGAGTGCCACCTAGCTCACGATGAATAAATTTTTCCTGTGCATGAATATCATAACTCCTTAAGCTAACACAATTACTATGTCCATCGAAAAATAGATTCTATCTAGTTCACCTACTCTACACACACCGTTCCTTTAATACATCAACTACTTATTCTAGCACAATTTACTATGTCCAGGAAACGCTATTCTATCTGTATCACAGTCCTCCTTGCTCGACTGTCGTGCCCTAACTAACCTTGAATTTTCCAAACCTCCTGGTCCTTATCACTACAAACTCCGCTCACGGTCCCGGCTTATCAACACGACAATCCGTCCGCACTCAGCGCTCGCAATTTCTCGAATGACCCTCACTAAGTAACTCCTTTGTCTCCCCTAACTCTTTGTATCGTTTTCAAACTTTGTGTTTCACAACCTGTTCACCCGATCCCCTCATTTCCCATGGACTATGAGTTGCTACCTGTTTACGGCTATCTCTCGCCTTCACCCCTTGACCTCTTCCACCTAATTCCCCCTTTTCTCCACCTCTCCATTCCTCTGCCCCTACCCTTTTTCACAAGCGTAATTTTGAACATGAGGAATTCAGCCATTTTCAAATTTATCAACTTTTGAAAAACACAATGAAAATATGCTTACATATTACCAGCACTTGGAGGTTTTCCATTTTGATTTCAATCAATGATCTGAAGACATTCTAACAATGAACATACATGATTGAGTTTTGGACCCTTTTTTAAGTAAAAATACAACAGAAGTATCACCATAAAATAGCAAGAACAACAGAACAAAGGAACCCACAAAATTTAAATATGGCTATCAACAGCTCTAGTTACAAAAGCAGATACCAAAACTTTATCCTGGATTATGGAAAATAGTATTAAAGTTTTTGCTTGCATTTCTTTATCATATTTAATTAAATGTGAGATGTGGTTACACATCTTTTAACTAGAAAAAAAAGAAACCAACTGTAAATAGCTAATCGTTGTGATTTAAAATTGTTGATGACAGAACTAGTCAAATTTTTAAAAAATCATAGCAGCACACTAGATCATCCTTCTCATTAAGATTTTAGTTTAATCATTTTTTTTATTTTTATGTTATCTTCATTCATACAATGAAAGGATTTTGGCCATATCAGATAGAATTCTGCTAGTAAAATTGAGAGATAGACCAATGGATATCAACATAATTCAAGTTTATGCACCAAGTAATAGCGAAGATGATGACATTGACACTTTTTTCAACAAACAAGAGATGACCATGGAACAGTGTAAATCCCAAGAAATAACTATTATATTAGGGGATTTCAATGCAAAGGTAGGAAGAGCTAAAGTGAAAAATGTGACTGGGAGACATGGCCTTGGAGAGATGAATGACAGAGAGGATAGATTGATAGATCGGGCAAAGACACATGAAATGATTATAGGTAACACCTGGTTCAAACAACACCCTGTGGATATGGCAAAGCCCAGACAAAAAAGTACACAATCAAATTGATTTTATACTGGTACAGAGAAGATTCAGGAATGGGCTAACATCTGTTAAAACAAGGCCAGGAGCAGATTGCAATAGTGACTATGTACCAGTAGTTGGAAAGATAAAAATAAAACTGTGGAAGGCACAGAAATCCCAAGAAATATAGAACTAGATGTGCTTAGAGTAGATAGACAAATGAGTGATAAGTACAGTATGATAGTACAAGATAGGTATAATGCTATTGAGAAAATACAGGACATCGAGGAGCAGTGGGAAATGCTCAAATAATCGATTCAACAAACATCAAAAGAAGTAATACCAGTGATTAAAAGAATCAACAAAAAAAAATGGATGACAGAAGAAATATTAGAACTAATGGATGAAAAATAAAAACATAAGAAAGAAGAACGGACATACAAAATATTGCACAAAGAGATCCAAAACAAATGCAGAGAAGCAAAGGAAGGGTGGTTAAAGCATAAATGTGAAGAAATGAAAAAATAACAAAAGAAAGATTCACAATTTATGTGCAATCAGTTAAATGAATTAACAGGAAGAAAAGAAGTCAAAGTTTCAGGATGTGTGAAATCAAAGGAAGGAAATATAATAATGGGACAGGAGAAGACAATGGAAAGATGGACAGAATATATCAGTCACCTCTATGATGATGAAAGACCAGAGCTAAACAATGCCAACAAAGACACAGGACCACCAATAATGCAGAGTGAAGTGGAGGAAGCAATTCAACACATGAAAAGAGGCAAAGCTCCAGGTCCCGACAATATAACAATGGAAGAGATAAATGCATTAGGAAAACTGGGAGTACAAGTCATAACAAAACTACTCAATGACATATTTAACACTGGACACATACCCAAAGATCTACTAAAATCTATCGTTGTAGCCATAACGAAGAAGTCAGGAGCCACTGACTGTAAAGCACCATCGCACTATTAGTCTTATGAGCCATATTATGAAAATATTACTAAGAATCATCATGAGACATGTAAGGAACAAAATAAAACCAGAAATAGGTGAGGAACAATGTGGATTTATGAAAGGAAGGGTACCAATAATGCAATAAACATCTTAAGAACATTGATATATATGAAGAGCTATAGAGGTAAAGAAAGATCTACATATGTGCTTTATAGACTACACAAAAGCATTTGACAAAGTAAAGCTACATACACAAAAGCATTTGACAAAGTAAAGCATGTTTAAATATTCAATATGCTGGAGAAATTAAACATTGATGGCAAGGATCTGCAAATCGTGAAAAACATGTACTGGCAACAAACAGCAGCTTTACGAATTAGCAACCAAACAGGACAATTCCAACATACAAAACAAGGAATCAGACAAGGCTGTGTTCTGTCCTGACTTTGTTTTCACTTTACAGCGAACATATTATGAGATCAATAGTAGAAAAAAAGGAATTTAAGTCAACGGTCACAACATAAATAATTTGCGATATGCGGATGACACAGTCTTAATAGCAGAGACAGAATGAACTACAAGATATGATAGACATAATAGTAAAAGAAAGCAACAAAAAAGATCTCAGTCTGAATAGAAAGAAAACAGAAGTAATGGTCATATCAAAGAAACAATCATCACCATCATGCAGCAGAAAAATAAACAGGACAAATCTGAAACAAGTGCAACGTGTCAAATACTTGGGCACAATAATAACATCAGATGGAAGATGCACCACAGAAATAAAAAGCAGAATAGCTCAGGCCTAAATAGCATTTCAGAAAATGAAAAACGTCTTATGCAACAAATCTATGTCAATAGAAATGAGAAAGAGAGTTTATCGGTGCTATATAGGACCAATTCTGACCTATAGAAGTAAAAAAGGAAAAATGCTAACAGACAATAAGGATATCATAGATAGATGGCAGGAATATATAACAGAACTATTTCATGATCAAAGGGACAAGAAACCAGTTATAAAATGTACATCAGGCTATAAAATCTTAAAATCTGAGGTGGAAAAAGCTATAAAAACAATGAAAAGGGGAAAAGCAGCAGGACCTGAAAGCATACAGATAGAGATGATACAGGCACTTGAAGATTTTGGCATTGAAGTGATTACAGACATATGCAACGACATATACCACACAAGATACATACCAAATGAACTAAAAACATCAACTTTCATTGCCTAAAAAGAATGGTGCAGTTGAATGCAATGACTTTAGAACAATAAGCCTAATGAGCCATGTTACAAAAATCTTGCTAAAAGTTATACAAGGAAGGATTCAGAATAAAATAAATACTGAATTAGATGAGCAGCAATTTGGATTTAGGAAAAATAGCGGGACAAAAGAACAAAGCTTACAGAAGCATTTGAAATAAGAACAGGAGTAAGGCAAGGATGCCTCCTGTCTCCATTTCTCTTTCTACTGGCCATAGATTGGATTATGAAAATAACTCAAAACAACAGAAATGGGATCCAGTGGTCACTGACCAAACAACTTGATGATTTAGACTTTGCTGATGACATAGCTCTCCTATCACACAGCCATCAACAGATGCAGGATAAAATGAGTATATTAGATGAGAGATCACAACAGCTAGGACTAAAGATTAATAGAGATAAGACCAATATTATGAGAATTAATGCAGTTGGCAATAACCATATAAAACTAGGAGAAATACCTCTACTAGACGTACAATCTTATATATATCTGGGCAGTAATATAGATAAAGAGGGAGGAACAGAAAATGATACCAAAATAAGGATATCAAAAGCAAGAGGAGCTTTCATTGCACTGGGAAACATATGGAAATCCAAAGAAATTAGGCTAAATACAAAAATAAAAATTTTCAACTCAAATGTTAAGTCGGTCCTATTATATGGCTGTGAAACATGGAGAATGACAAAATTGACAATCACGAAAGTACAGACTTTCATTAATGGATGCTTGCGCAGGGTAGAGGGATGGAAATGGCAGGATAGAGTCACTGGCGTGGAATTATGGAAATGTACCGGTCAAATACCAGTGGATGGAGAGATACAGCGAGGGCGATGGCGATGGATGGGACACACACTGCGGAGGCCAGCTGAGAGTGTTACACAACAGGCCCTTTTTTGGAATCCCCAGGGGAAGAGACGGGGAGGAGGACCAAGGAATTCTTGGAGAGGACAGGTGGAGGCAGGGATGGGGATGATGGGGAAGGCGTGGAATGATCTTAAAAGAATGGCAAAAAACAGAACGACTTGGAAAGTGTTTGTTGAAGACCTATGCTCCACCAGGAGCTAAAAGGTAAAAGAAGAAGAGACTGTACTACTAGCAGAAAATCCTAAAGACCTACAACAATTACTTAATGAAATAAACACGACAAGCAAAAAATATGGACTAGATATGAATATCAAAAAGACTAAAACTATGATCATAAACAAAGAAAATACTCAAAACCCACAAGTGGATATCAAAATTGAAGGAATAGACCTTGAGACAGTTTAGAACTATAACTACCTTGGACATACTATAACCAGTGATGGAAAATGTACAACTGAAATAAACAAAAGAATAGGAATGGCAAAAAGTAATTTTAATGTCATGAAGGACATACTAACATCAAAACAAATAACACCAGAGCTAAAACTAATAATAGCAAAATGTTACATCTTCTCAATATTCCTATATGGTGCTGAAACATGGACATTAGACAAGAAAACAGAACAGAGAATTGAAGCCTTTGAAATGTGGATATATAGAAGAATAGGTAGAATTGGATGGAAGGAAAATAAAACAAACGATGAAGTCTTAAAACAACTAAAAATGAAAAGAGAACTTCTGAACACAATTAGAACAAGACAAATGCGATTCTTAGGTCATGTTAAAAGACACAGCAGCCTACTGAAAGTAATCCTGGAGGGGAAAATACAAGGTAAAAGAGGCAGAGGCAGACCAAGATTAACATGGACGAGTAACATCAAAGATGGACAAATCAACCGATGACAACCTGCACCATCAAAGCAAGTGATAGAGCAGAATGGCGCTCCATGGTAGCCAACATTCGTTGCGGAGACGGCACTCAATGATGATGAGAAGTGAATCATGGACAGTAGACAAACAAATTAAAAGATGATTAAAGGCCACAGAGATGGGATTTCTCAGAAGAATGTTGAAAGTTCCCTGGACAGCTTAAATAGACCAAAGAGGAAATTCTCAAAGAGGCCAACACAAAAAGGTAGCTCCTAAAAAACACTAGAAAGAAACAATCAACATATTTCGGGTACATCATGAGAAGAGGATAGTTGGAATATTTTTTTTACAACTGGCAAATTAAAAGGAAAGAGAGATCGTGGATGACAAAGAAAGAAAATACTGGATAGCTTTGTGTCATTGCATGGAAAACACTGGATGCACTGTAGATAGAAGATTGTGGAAAGACATGATCGCTTACGCCAACTGGTATGGCACATGATGATGTTATCTTCATTGCCTTGATTTTTCTGTGTGTGTAATGTGAATGTACAATAGAATTAATTCAAGACTGATATAGAGAAAAGTTAAAGGCTGTGCAACCAATGTCTACAATTTGAACATCTACAATTAGAAAGAGAAGCTGGACATGTCGGGCATGTGTTTAGAAGAGACAACAAGAGAATCTCAAAACAGGCTTTTCTTTGGGAAACATCAAGATATAGAAAAGAGGAAGACATAAAGAGACACTGAAGAGAACACTTATAAGAAAAGCATAGTTGGCTGGCATAAACTCATTGAATAAGATCAAACTTCTTTCCCAGAATAGAGATGTATGGCAAAAAACACTGTGAGCCCTATGTGGCGGAAACGGAAAAATAAAAATCAATGTGAATGTTACTGTGGTTGATTTTGACCCTATGATCAAAATTACGATACAGTCATAAAAATTACCTCCTCAAAATACAAATTCTTGAAATTTGACAGTTTGTCGTGTGCAAACATCCCCCCCCCCCCACACACACACACACACTTCCTAATTACTACTTCCAGTGATCCCTGAGTGTTAAATTTGTTTCTTTTGATGTTGGATCAGACACAAATGTGCATACCATAAAAAGTACCATAGTATCATACAAAAAGGGCTGTTATTTTTTTTCTTCAAATTTTGCTAAATTTTAAAGAAATTAATATTTTTAAATTTTTGTGTGTGTATTATGATGGGGGAAATCTCCTCGGCCATCGGCGAGACATCAAACAAACCTTTTTAACATGGGATAGACAGCAAACTATGCTTAGAGGGAGCTGAACATACTGCTGGATTGACGGACTAATGGTGATTGCAAACTATGCTTAGAGGGAGTTGAACAAACTGCTGGATTGACGGACTAATGGTGGTCATGTGAATAGACAACATAACACCCCCAGTAGCCACGGTGCCATGCTTTTAAATTTCAGGCCATAAATCTAAAATAACTCAGGAAATGATTACAGCTTCCGATTCCCATGTACCTGCTTGGGTAAACACAACTGTGTAGTAAAAGTTGAAAGAAAATCTTATTTTCTGAACTCGAAACAATTCATCAAGGTGTCTTATTTTACAGCATCATCTTTCTTTACAATGTTGTGTACTATGTAGGTAAAAATATGTGTGTGTATGTGTGTTGTTCCTTTCGAGCCGTAGCCGGCCCATAGGGCGTAGACCAAGATACTCCTTCTCTTATTTGAATTTTTGTTCTAGTAGTTTTCAATTCTTTAAATATATTTTATCAAATCTCGCCATTTGAACCTGTTCTGTGCAAGCAGCTCTATATCATTGAGGGAGCCGACTCCTGCTGCTCTTGCCTCTCTCATCAATGTTCTTCTCAGTGTCTCTCTGGGTCTTCCTCTTTTCCTCTTACCTGTTGTTTCCCACATGAGGGCTTGCTTTGCTATTCGGTTATTATCTCTTTTCATCACATGTCCAACATATGACCATCGTCTTTTCTTTATTACTGAAAACATTAGTGGTTGATTGGCGATTTCTCTAATTTCCTCGTAAAAAATATGTAGGTACTTTTATTTTTAAAAATTTTTAATGTATTATTATTATTATTATTATTAGAAACATCATAGTTATATAGCCTTTGACTGTAGGAATCCAAAAATACCTTATTCATGTCTATACATCAATTATAAAGAGAAAAAAGTTATGAATTTTTAAAATTATATGTTATGATATCAGCATTTATCAAAATGATAGATTTGTTAGATAATGGAAGAAAAACATTAAGATATCCTTCATAAGGATATGACTTAAGATAAACAGTTGCAAACACTTGCGTATTATTATTTTAATAGGAGTTATTAAAAATCATTTGCCGGTAAACCTTGAATACCCGGATTTATAAGTCATGAACTGCGCAATTTAAAATGGCAAAATTAGTTTCTTGCTGCCAACACTACTAAGGTGACTACAATTATGGAAAAAAAGAGCATTTATTCTCAGATCACCTTGAAATTTCCTACACTTATGATGAGATGTGCAATAAATAAAAATATCCATATTGGCTATTTTCATATAAACAATCTTGGGTCAATATTGCCACAAAATGTATAAAAAAAACCTACCTTAACATGTACCCTGCTATAACTGAAAAAATTGCTTTGTCTAAATGTCTAAGGCATATCCCATGGCATTAGGTGTGTGTGCCTTCACTTAGAAACAGTTTGGCAGTAACTATGAGAATAGCATAGTCTGAGACCCAGACTTTTACCCATTTATGCTATCTCAGTGATTCAATGAGTATGCTCAAGAAGATCAAAATGGACTTTGCTCAAAACAGGAGTATCTGAAGAGGTCATGGCTGATTAAAATCTGCTTCATTTTTGTGCCAGATCATTTGGGTGTAAGAGGGAATGAACAAGCAGACAGACTCGCTGAGTTAGCCATTGCAGAGAATGGACGAGGCTGGTATTCTAAGTGCTCTTAGGGAGGCTGAACGAGTAAGTGATTCAGGTAGTGAGTGTGAATTTACAAACTTGAATAGACTGCAAGAGCATCATGTCAAAAGAGGTTATACCAGACAAGAGCACTAGCAGGGAGCAAGTCTTGACTTATGCCTTGCAGCTCCTACCACACTCTGCCAAAGGACCTGGTTGTGTGCTATTTTCTCCAAATGAGCCTGTGTCTGCCCTGCAGTCTTTGCTTCTGTCATGATGTTTTTTTTCCTGGTTTTGAAAAAAAAAAAGGAAATTGCTTTTAATGTTCAGGTAAAATATATTATTTATTTGTTTAATTGTAAACTGTTATAATTGAAATAATAATTTTATTTTTAAAGTTAAGGGATTTTACAGTTGCAGCAAAGATGCTCTTTGGGTTACTTTCATATCTATTATACTGTTTAAAACAGCAACACTTCATAAGTATATAAAACTGTGCTACTAATTTTAATATGATCTCATGACATACAAAAATCCATACAGAAAAGAAATTTAGGTGACCTAAACTTTAAGATTCCCTCAATGAGATAGAGCTGCTTGCACAGAATAGAGACAAATGGCGAGATTTGATAAAATATCTTTAAAAGAATTGAAAACTGCTGAACAAAAATTCAGGTAAAAGAGGGAGTATCTTGGTCTACGCCCTATGGGCCGGCTATGGCTTGAAAGGTCAATATATAGATAGAAACTTTAAGCTATCTGAATATGTCATGCATGTGCTGAGAAGAGACAACAAGAAAATTCCAAAATAGGCTCTTCTATGGGAAATATCAGGATACAGAAAAAGAGGAAGATCTAAAGAGACATGAAAAGAACACTTATAAGAGAAACACAGTTGGCAGGCATAGACTCATTAGATAAGATCAAATGTCACCTAGAATAGAGATGGATGACAAAAACACTACAAGCCCTATGCAACATCTAATGGTGCGGGAAGGATCAAGAAACTTGAAGCTTCCTAAAAAAAATAAAATAAAATCATGAACCAAAAATTATTCTTTTCTGAAAGTTTTGATATATGCAAGAAAATAGTCAAATATTTCTGCCCATAGCTATGACAAAACCAGTCTAACCGAACAAACAAACAAACTAAACTGTGAACCATGACCTTTTTTTTTTTTAAATTACAGGTCAAGCTACAAATGAAGATGTCTCAAATTTAATCAAAAAGTACATTCAAGAAATAGAAGATTTGAGGTCAGTCTTTTCCAAATGTACTCCTTCATTTTCTCCATTCACTATACTCACTAATTTCTGTATCAATTCTTCCAAATCAGGTCTGGCTATCATGAAACTTTCTGAGAGTTTTCAAAATAAATTATATAATTTTTTTTTCTACCATCTGAGGTTAACATTGTTCCCATGTATTTAAATCCAACTCCAGATGGTAGGTGTACAACAGAAGTGAGATTCAGAATAGCTCAGGCAAAAGCAGCTTTAAAAAAAATGAGAAAGATACTGTGCAATCCATTTTTTATCATATAAACAAGAAAAAAGAGTTCTTAAATGTTATGCTGAACCTGTCTTAACATAGAGATGTGAATCATGGACAATAGGACAACAGACAAGAAAATCACTGGAAGCTATAGAAAAGTGGTTTTACAGAAGAATGTTGAGAATACCATGGACAGCTAAGAAGAGTAATGAAACGTTCTCAAAGAGGCCAAAGCAAAGAGAGAACTAATTTCCAATATTAGGAAGAAACAATCATTGTTTTTTGGCTATGTAATGAGAATGGAAGAGGTAGAATATATTGTGATAAGATAATCAATAACCTAAGATATGTTGATGATACTGTTCTACTAGCAGAAAATCCTAAAGATCTACAACAATTCCTTAATGTAATAAACATGACAAGCAAAAAATATGGACTAGATATGAATATCAAAAAGACTAAAACTATGATAATAAACAAAGAAAATTCTCAAGATCTACAATTAAATATCACAGTTGAGGGAATACATCTGGAGACAGTCCAGAGCTACAACTACCTGGGACATACTATAACCAATGATGGAAAATGCAAATCTGAAATAAACAAAAGAATAGGTATGGCAAAAAGTAATTTTAATGCCATGAAAAATAGACTAACAACAAAACAAATATCAGCAGGGCTGAAACTAAGAATGGCAAAATGTTACGTCTTCTCAATATTCCTGTATGGTGCAGAAACATGGACAATAGACAAGAAAACAGAACAGAAAATTGAAGCCTTTGAAATGTGGATTTATAGAAGAATAGGTAGAATTGGATGGAAACAAAAGATAACAAACGATGAAGTTTTAAAACAGCTGAAAATAAAAAGAGAACTACTAAATACAATCAAGACAAGACAAATTAAATTTTTGGGGCATGTTAAAAGACACAACAGCCTACTAAAAGTAATATTGGAAGGAAAAATACAAGTTAAAAGTGGCAGAGGCAGACCAAGACTAACATAGACGAGTAACATCAAAAGATGGACAAGTCAATCTATATCAGCCTGCACCATCAAAGCAAGAAACAGAGTAGAATGGCGATCCGTGGTAGCCAACCTTCATTGCCGAGAAGGCACACGATGATGATGAACTATTGAGATCGAGAGTTGTGGAAAGACAGGATCACCTATGCCATCTGGCATGGCACTTGATGATGATGATTATTTTTCTGAAATGTATGTATTTGTTTAGTTTATATTTTATATAGTATTGAAGACACTGGCTGAGAAAGGTACATATTTCTTATTGCTATAGTAATTATTTTCATTGTTTGTAATCTCCTCATTAAAGTTATTGGTTGTTCATTATAACAATCAGCCTTTCAGCATTCTGGCAAACCTTTAAGTACTAAGTCCATTTTAATATATAACACAAAGTGCATGTCCCTGTTGCTCCTGAAACACATTAATTAGAGATACTCTTAATTTTTCCATGCAGTTGTGTCATCCTCCTTGCACCTAGCTTGAATCCTGATTTTCAGAGTCCTATAACTACACCCTCTCCATAAAATGATGATAGAAAGAACTCCAAAATGTCTTTGTTGTTGATCTATACTGTGGGTATCCTCAAAACTGGCCTGCCATTGCCTGGACTCTTGTGTGATTAGGGTAGTATAAGAGGAAGCAAAGAAGAAGAAGAAAGTTTATCATCATATCTCTGTGTAGCTAACTTCTCCAGTTTTGTTGAGTATAAGAGGAAGAAACCAATCCATTTGTACTCTCAAAGTTCCATCCAAACACCACTTTTAATTCTCAGCCCCATTATCCTCTTTTGAAGTACTTCTTTCATCATATATACCCGTACATAGAAATTGTCTTAGACCAAAATATGTGTGAATATTATTTATATCAGTAAAAATCATCTATCTCATCATCGCATGTTTCTCTCTCTTTCTCTCTCTCTCTTTTTCTCTCTTTCTCTCTCTCTCTCTCTCTCTCTCTCTCTCTCTCTCTCTCTCTCTATATATATATATATATATATATATATATATATATAATATTATATATATAATAATACAACAGACAAGGAAATCACTGGAGTCTGTAGAAATGTGGTTTTACTGAAGAATTTTGAGAATATCATGGACAGCTAAGAAGAGTAATAAAAACATTCTGAAAGAGGTCAAAGCTAAAAAGATAGCTAATTTCCAATATTAAGAAGAAACAATCATCATTTTTTGCCCATGTAATGAGAAGAGAACAGCTGGGAAAATTGTAACAACTGGGAAAATTTGAGGGACGAAGAGATAGAGGAAGCAAAGAGAAAAGATACCAGACAGCATAAGAGAATGGCTTGGCAGAAGGTCAACAACAGAAATGATAAATAACTGTAGTGATCGAAAGTTGTGTAGAGACATGATCACCTGTGCCAGCAGACTTAGTACTTGATGATGATATATAATAATAATAATAATAACGGTCTTTGGCAACTTGACTGATGGTTGGTAGCTAGCAATCATATGTCAGTAGTTTGGTAAAATAATAGTGTCCGATGTTGGATGCTGCTTTACTGAACAGCTTTTCTCATGGCTGAATTTGCCAACTCTGGACAGACAGATCTATCGGCAGAATGAACAAAATGTATTCATGGTGCCTGGCCTCGTCTCCTTTCTTTTGCGCCTTTTGACTTCTGAATTTGATATCAGCACTGCCTCAAATGTTGCTATGCCATTTTTTATTGTTCTCCATGTGCTACACAATCTGCAGCCATTGTTTGCCATTCTTCTGTCATGACCCACTAACTTTAATCTCTGATTCCTAAGTCTTGCTATGATGGATGAAAGTTTGGCTCATTGTAAGACATTAGAGTTGGTTACTTTGTCCTCCAATCTGATGTTCATAATCTTTTGAAGGCAATGCATATGAAAGCTATTTAACCTTTTCTCCTGAGCTGCATATGTAGTCCAAGATTGTGATCTGTATAGAAGTATACAAAACACACAATTTAGGTAAATTTGAATCTTAGCTCTGAATGAAGTGTTAATTTGGTGTTGGCCCATGCTCAGTCTTTGAGTTATTGAGTTATTTGCGGGTCATCATCATTGCACTCTGAACATATCCATAGGTGCTCAGATCCGCTCCTCAAAAAGTCCCTTAGTGTCCAGTGATTGATGACTCCAGTTCTGTGTTGGTTGATAAGTCTTCTTATATGCCCACTAAGTTTCTCGTTTCTGGCTGTGCCCATCTTAACTCCCATCTCTTTCATTTGAAGGAGTGACTTGGACTCATGCTTGTCGAAAGCCTGTGCCCTTCCTACAACTCAGAGGGCATTGATAATGTTCGCCTAATCCTTTGGTTGACCATCTTCAGCACCAGCGCAGCTAGCCGACCTGTCCACTCTTTCATTTCCCCGTACTCCTGCATGTCCAGGGACATAGACAAAGGTGACCTTACGTTTTTTTTACTTCTGCAATGACTCTACCCATTGCACGCATACAGAGCCCACCTCCACTTTTTTATATCATACTCATCAAATCACTCAGTATACAAGCATGGGTGTAGTTTTGTAACTCTAACCAGATAAATGCGCTGGTCACTGCCATCACCTCCATCTTCATGCTACTCGTGGTCATAACTTTTGCACCACTGTCTTCCTTGACAATTCTTTCTGCCAAGCATGTTGTAAATGACCTTCCCTTTGCTCTAGTGTCCTGATATATTTTATTTTGTGAGAATTGCTGTAAAAAACACAGTGGGGCGACACCTCTTTCTGTTACCCTCCCCAAAGATGGAATTTTTGGGTATGTTTCTGTTGCTAATACAGAGGCATTAAAGAGTCTTTAGTCCAAATATTTCTATGAGCAGTTTAAAACCAAACAACATTCATCTGAAGAAAGTCACATTGTAACGAGACACATTTTTAGTTCATGGCACCAGTCCAAGCGTATATGTTTGTGAGCAATGTTGATGATATTACCAGTTCTTTATGTAATTCATCCTGTATGGTTGACAGTAGAATTAGATACCACTAGACTTCTGTTCTCGATCGTGAGCTGCCATCTGTTTTCTACGCTCTTCAGCTGGCCCACCCCAAATGATTTTTGTGAGATGTTGATTCTCCTTTGTGCCCAAATTTCTTGGTTTCACTACCTTCTTTTTCCTCATTTCTAAAACCAGCTTTTAATTTACTCACACCTCTTTAGATAGTTTTTTTTCACAAATGTTCAAAGATTTAGAAATGTTGGAACATGTTTAATTTTAGTAATTCCAAAGTAGTAAAATTAATTTGAACTTTGACTTTTGTGTCCATTTTGGCCACCAGCACTTCAGAAGCAGAACATGCATATTTAATTAGATTTCAGCATGTTTAGCTCATCTGTGAGACTGCCCATTTTTTTTTTTTTTTACAAAATACTGTACATGTCCAAGAAACATGTTGCTATTGTTTATTAATTAATTAGACAGGAATAATTATTTTACTTGTTATATTTCAGGACTAAATTGGCAGAATCTGAATCTATGTATGAGCACCTGAGTAAATCTGTGCGGTCACCAAAATCTCCAACTTATAGAATGACACTGAGCTCAGTGTCCTTGACGTCTTCATTTGCTGGTGGTATGGAGACCCCTGCTTCACCTGACTACATGGAGACTTCTGTTCTACATGAAGCAAAGAAAGAAATGAAAAAACTAAAGAGAATTCAGAAGTCACATTCACAAACATTTAATCAAGAGTGAGAAATCCTTTATTGCAGTTTCCTGTGTTATCTTTTACATAGTACACACATAACATAAACTTATTGTCACAACATAAAAAAGTCATGCATCTCTTACTGGATGTTATTAAATGCAATTACTCCAGGTAAAGAAGTTGGATTGGCAAAGACAGAAGACATAACATGAAAAGTTTAATATCATGTCATGGATTTAAAAAATACATCAGAACTAATAAGGTATAATGAGTTGTTTACATACAATTATAAATATTCACTGCACACTGGACAAATCTATAGGTGCTCCAATATACTCCTCATGAATCTAGAGAAAATCCTTGTAGAACCCTGACCGATGTTCATAAACTCGGTAGCATGGCATGGGATCCAGTGTGGTTAAGTTTTTGCTGACAATTTATATCCTACTCTTTTTGCTTTTGCCAAGGGTTCTTTAACGTGCACAAGTGTATATGTGACTTCAAGTTTAGTGCCATTTTCTGAGAGAACTACTCATAGAATCTCACAACCTAAGAGATTAGGGAAGAATAATGCCATGAGGAAACCACAGATTAATTTTTGTCCTACCTGTCCAGAAGCCAGTATTTTACCACCTCTAGACTACCCAGCCTCTCCTATGTAACATATGTTTTTAGCTAGGCTTATATTTTTTTATCTTATTATTGGGACTTCCAATTGATGTGATGACTAAGATGGCTGCTTAGTTGAATTAGGTCCAGGACTAACAACATTTTTGCTGCAATGTGGTTTCAAGTAATTCTTTCTGGTTTGAACTTTTTGTTTGTGAAGATTGCGATAGTTCTATTGAAGTCCTGTTGCATTCACCTGACCACAAAATCAACATAGTTTTAGCACTTACGTGCTGAGATAGTGCTGCAGGCGACTGGCCATGGAGTGTAGTGGAACAGTACCATGGCTTTGCCTTGGGACAGGATGTGTGATCTGTGTTCAACTGCACATTTGCCACCAGCTGGACTGCAGTTGAATTGAGTGTTTCACCAAAGGGTAGGCCTGACTTCATTTTCTGGAACAGTGATTCTTTGGGTGCACTCACCAATCATGAAGTCTACACCGGAATTAGCGTGAGATGCATGGAGATTAAGCTGCCCGTGACTGCCATTATGACAACCTGGAAATATTTATTTTGAACTGTGCTCCATTTAAACAGAATGCAACACATTCAATAGAACAGTATGAACATTAAAAACACACCATTTTTACAAAACACAACATGTTCAATAAAAGAGTACAAATAATCCGGATGAACACTTTGTTAGATGCTGAATGACGACTGAGCAGATATTGGAATGCCCCATCAGCAGTGATGCCATTCCATTCCAAAGTCTCCTATTATTGTATTATTTTCTTGTAATTTTAGTGAATCTGTTCAAATGCTTGTCAATTTAGTATCTTTGTGTTAGATATTTATATGTTGTTTGAAACCTGTTTCCTTCTGATCATTGTTCCCAGAAGTGATAAAGAAAACATTCGTGCCAAAGATGATGAACAAGCCACAAGCCAGGAAAAGTCTGATGAAGATAGAAACATAGTATGTTTTAACCAGTAACTGAGATGGACCTTGGTGGATTCTAGTGATATTTTTAGTTTTTAAAACATTTTAAAATTGTTTGCAATGTAATAATTTAAAATTATTGTACATACTGAATGTCTATACTATATTTTACAGTTTGTGATGATGATTGCGAGGATGCGATTATTTGGCTGAAGTCTTATCTTGTTAACATTTCCATTCTTATTGGACATAGTTATACAAGCCACTAACCATTAGTTTCTGTTTTTGAGTGTGTTCTCTGACCTTGGGGTTCTGATTGTTCTGACCATCCTCTCCACTACTGTGGTACCATATGTCTTAGGCCTCCCAGTTCTGTTTTTCCTCAGTATGTTGAAGTTTCAGTGCATTTCCATGTGTCTCTATCTATAGTCATGACATTTAAAAAAAAATGTACTGCTACTAAGCTATTTGTCTTTGTTCATTTATCCATGCTCTCAAAAGGCAGTAAAGTCCTTTTATTTGGTTACAGAGGTCCCCAAAATTAGAATAGAGATTTTGATTCAGTGGAATTAAAATAACCATGTTGATGATGTCATGTTTTGGCATTGTATCAAAACATTGGCTGCAAGGTCATCAGTCATGGAAGGATTGGCACAAAGTTATTATGAGAAGCTGTAGTGTAAAACTGACATTATCCTCAACTATCTCTTACAATCTTGGTTGGTATGACAGACTTAAATTCATATAGGAGAAGGTGTATCTTGGTCTACGCCCTATGGGCCGGTTACGGCTCGAAAGGTCAATAGATAGATAGATAGATGACAGACTTGTTGATTTGCGTTGTAACATTACTCATTGTTCTTGTATCCATTTACTTTCAACTTTGCTCTCCGGTTTGACTTTTGTTATGATGTCATGTCTCTTTATAAGTCCAAAATATTTCACTTGTCTAATCTGCACCTCTTCAATTGTTTCTTATTATTTATTTCCTAGTTTTATTAAGATTTCATCGCTTTATTTTCTCTCCTTCAGATCAGTCTAACGATGCAGGAAAACACAAATGAACTATCATCAATAACCAGCAAAATTGGGATTGAGATCAATCATGAAAAGACTAAAGTCATGAAAAGTTTAATTCCAACAGACGACAAAATATACATGGAAAACAAACCAGTAGAAGAGATCGATTATTTTATTTACCTATCTTGGAAGTCACATTGATCGAGAAGGGGATACAAGCAAAGAAATTAGTATCAGAATAGCTAAAGCAGCAATGTCTTTCAGAAGCCTTGAAAATTTGTGGAAATCAAAACTCATCAGCACAAACACAAAACTTAGACTATTCAAATCAAATGTACTATCAACCCTTACGTATGCGCGTGAAAGCAGGAAAACAACACGAGATATAGAAACAAAGTTGAACGCATTCAAAAATAAATGTCTAAGGAAAATACTTGGTATAGCGTGGAACAAATTCAAAACAAACGAGGAAATTAGAAATCGCCAATCAACCACTAATATCTTCAGTAATAAAGAAAAGATGATGGTCATATGTTGGACATGTGATGAGAAGAGATAATAACCGAATAGCAAAGCAAGCCCTCATATGGGAAACAACAGGTAAGAGGAAAAGAGGAAGACCCAGAGAGACACTGAGAAGAACATTGATGAGAGAGGCAAGAGCAGCATTATTCGGCTCCCTCAATGAGATAGAGCTGCTTGCACAGAACAGAGACAAATGGCGAGATTTGATAAAATATCTTTAAAAGAATTGAAAACTGCTAGAACAAAAATTCAGATAAGAGAAGGAGTATCTAGGTCTATGCCCTATGGGCCGGCTAAGACTCGAAAGGTCAATAGATAGATAGATCAGTGTACTTTATCTGTATATCTATATTTCAAAGTCATCTTCCTTCAACTTATTCAGTATAATTATCATTGATTCAAAGATAAGTATTGAATTAGTATAAATAAATAATTTTCATTTCTAATGTCTTTATTTGTCTAGATGGTTTAGTAATCTTATTTAGTGAAGGTAGTTTTGACAGTTTTAATTATATTTGCTCGGTGTCACATTTATCATTATTAATTTTGCATTGATTATATTGTGTGCATGAATTTTCTACATACAGATGTGCTTGTGTGTTTTCTATATACATTTCTTGAGAACAGCCTTTATGACAATATGCAAATCTGTTATTTTGCAGGATGATAATGATATTGGTGATGAAGAGGATGATACAGATGTTGAAGAAAATTCTGAGTCAGATAATTCATCAGATTCTGAAGGAGGAGGTCAGTATGGTGATATTTAAATACTATAAATGTGTACTGTGCTAAACAACAAATAACTTAGCTACTTAATGCTAGTAACATAATAATAAAACAATAAAAGATGTTTTTTTTTCAAAATAATACTTTTTATTTTACCTTTTTAAAGAAACACTAATGTCATTTGCAGCGTAGTATGATTTGAATGTTGGAAGAAGTTATTGTTAGTGATAATGTGATTCATTATGCAATCAAACTATTTAATGGTGAAAGAAAAACTCAGATGTCCATAATTACACAAATCATCAATTACCAGATTCTCTTTAATTTGTCATCTCTGTTATGGTAGTCTCACTTGTGTATGATACTTTTAGTTTTTACTTGTGTTTTTTTTTAATTGGAAATAAATAATGTGGCTATTTTAACAAAAAATGTAATATTGAAGGAATGATATGGCAAAACCGAAGTCAAAGAAGTGAATTACCTAGTAGAAATAATGAGTGAAGAAACTTACATCAGACAATGAATTATTGATGTGACACTTTTCAGCTGGTCTGTTTAAGGACACTTGGTATTATTATGGAGGTATATTCATTCAGATATTTATGTGCTTTAGCTTTGATTAACTTAAACACATCACACACTTTGCTCTTAGAAATAAAGATAAATGCTTCTGGAATATTTTATATTTCATACCCCATAAAGCAGGAGTTTTGTCTGCTACCTTGTGTAGGCATTCTTTCATCCCCATACAGTTATAACAGTGGTCATTTTATGTTATGTCCATACAAAGGAATTACCACCTGCAAAGCTTCTGGTGTGTTTATGTTATGGGTAGTACTCAGCTTTTGGACATTCAGTATTTATATTATTTTGTGTTGGTATTATTTCATGCTAGGAAAGAAAGCACACTTAAATTAATCATACAAGTTCACTGTGATTTTATGTTTTTTTTTTAATACACCTGTATTAATGGCAATTTTATACTGTAATGTAGGTACTAGTAAAAATAAGTTCAGTCCTAGCTAATTGAATACAAAATAAAATAAAAGAAAGTAAAGATGTCCACATCTCTTGGGCTTTTTTAAGGGGAGGGAATAAAGTCCCAGCTTTGTTTTCTCTCTCTCCCTTGCTCTCTCTCTCTCTCACTTTATTCCTCTCACTTTCTCTCTCTCATTCTCTCCCACTCTCACATGATTATCATATTGAAGAACATTGCGTTCACCACAACCCATCTGAAAGAATCTCTGTTTGTAGCCAGATCTCTCACTTCTATTATGTTCAGGGTCTCTTTGATGTCTTGAAACCACCTCTGGCGCTGATGCACCACCCAGGAACCATGTCTTCCATTTTTGTTCTTTTCAACCCTCTGTGTCTTTTGACTTCTTTTTAATGTTAAGTACATGGTAGAAATTTTTGAAGAATAAAATTAACCAAGTTGACAGCATTAAATCTTTTAGACACAAATTCAAACTGTTTGCTGTTATAATATGTTGTCCGTGAAAATAATAAAGATGCTCATTAACTGCTGAAGCATGCATCTAAACGATGCATGAAAAAATAATACCTCACATAAGCAGATGGTTGCGCTCAAATAAGAGTTGATTGCCAAGGACTATAATTCTCTTCTGACACTGAACTATCACTTGTGATTCTAGTACTAAAGTGTGAACAGAAGTCACACACCAGGAAACTACATTGAACTAGTAACTGAACCTGGTGATGGTAAACAACATTTATCAGAAGTCAGTAATGATAGCAATATCTATCAAAGCATTT
The DNA here is from genome assembly GCA_032433765.1 of Megaustenia siamemsis. Lineage (NCBI taxonomy): Eukaryota > Metazoa > Mollusca > Gastropoda > Stylommatophora > Ariophantidae > Megaustenia > Megaustenia siamemsis. Next base: position 22,151,949 of record JAVIAB010000024.1, on the reverse strand, counting down.
GACACCCATATTCAACAAGCATTCAGAACAGTGGACTGCATGAAAGAAAATGAGAAGGTTCATGTGACAGAAAGGTTTTTATTGCACTGTGCTCTGTGAAGTGTGAAAGCATGCTCTGGTTATACACCACATGCTTGTCTCTCTCTCTTTCTCTCTAATCATCTCAACTGCTGGTCTAAACAACACATGGGCAAGAAAGTAAGACTGGTATTACAAAACTCTTCCTCAGAGGGTCATTGGGACATTGATGTTAAGATGCCTGCCTCACTTTCAGGGGTACTCAGTTTGAGTACCATGTGAAACAATAAAAAAAAAAATTTTAAACAATCACATCTTCTTCAGCATTCATCCAGAAAGTGGACTTGACTACCTTGTGTCTTTAATTACTACAAGCCACTACATGTCTTTACAAGAGGTAGGGTTCGATCCCACCGACTGCTTCCGGGTTCACCCAGCCTTTAATGGGTACTGGATTTTTTCCTGGGAAAATAAAGCGGCACGGGCGTAATACTGACCACATTACCCCAAAAATCATGTGTCGAAGGTCTGTAAAATTTATGGTCACTAACACCATATTCCCTATACGCCACTTGGCATGACAGGGGTACTTTACTTTCAATCTTTTAGAAGATAAAGAAAAATTATATAAACCAGACCAGTACTCTGAAATCACCCTAGAGAAAACTAAAATGGGCTGCAAAGTTTGTGGATAATGATGCAATCTCTTTTGTGAACAAGAAAAGATAGAATTGCTAAAGAACACTGTTCAAGTGCAAGAATAAGTAACTGAGAAAACTAAGACATATCAATTTTAATAGTTAAGTCATGTGGGGAGACATCAATGTAAACAATAGCTGCTAAACATTCATACAACACAATATAAAATTGCTCCTACTTGTCTTCTTCTTTCCTTCCTCATTTGCCTTTCTGCGTTGAGGCGAGATATAATTTGTGGTCTTTTGCTCTTCTGTTCACCTGCTGCTGTTATGTTTCCTAGTACTTCTAATATTCCGTCAACCCATCTTTTTTGTGGTCAACCCTTAGGTCTTGCGTTCTGACAACATTTATTGAAGGCTCATGTTGTGTTTTGATCACTCTGCCTTGTCATGTGGCCAAGCCATTTTTATCTGTTGTTTCTTTATACATTCTATGATGGGGGTTATTCCTAGCTTTTTTTCTCAGTTCTTCATTTCTGATCCTGTCTCTCAGGCTGTTTCCTGTCATTTGTCTAACACACTTCATCTCAGCAGAGGTTATTTTTCTTGTTGTTCCCACTTGTCGCCTGCTTGAAAACATTTCTCACTGTCCACATGAAAAATATTTTTGCCAAACACTATTGGGAAAAAATATCACCCAAAATACTGGAACAAAAATGGAATTATATAATGCATCAACTGTTCTGTGTCAACAAATAGTGGGATAAAGTATTATCAAATTAATTGTTGTTTAGTAAATGCTTCTCATTGAGTGTGTTGTTGCTCTGGTATTTATTTGTATTGTTTTCATTGTTTAATCTTTATACAAATAATATAACAGATTTTCACCTGTTAAGTTCCTTTTTCTTAAGAAAAACAAATAATAAAAAACACCTGATGATTTTTCTTGTAAATAGATGATTAATATTTATTGCTTATCAATTTTAGGATTTTAAAATATTCTAATTGTTCAGAAATTTCAGATATAATTTATTTCTTAATAAAATGTTTGTGCGTACAAACATGATTTTGCCAGATCATGCATTTTCATCATTGATGAAATAACTCAGGTTATCATCATCAGGTTCCATGTCCTTTGCAGAATGTTGCATTCACCACAATCCATTTGAAAGAATCTGTCTCTAGCCAGATCTCTCAGAACTTCTGTTGTCATGTTGAAGGTCTCTTTGGTGTCTTGAAACCACCTTTTTCTTGGTCTGCCCCTGATATGTTGTCTAGAAACCATGCCTTCCATTATTGTTCTTTCCAGCCTGCTTTGGCTTTTGATGTGGTCATAGCATTTTACTTTCCTCTGTAGAATAGTGTTTGTAAGCCAGTTCTTTTTAATTTTCAAGTCTTAAAAAAATGTAAATGTTAGATCATCATCATCAAGTATCGGGCCTGCTGGCGTAGGTGATCATGTCTCTCCACAACTTTCGATCTCAACAGTTATTTATCATTTCTTTTGTTGACCTTCTGCAAAGCCATTCTCTTAAGCTGTCTGGTATCTTTTCTCTTTGCTTCCCTCTATCTCTTCGTCCCTCAATTTTCCCAGTTGTTACAATATATTCAAACTGTTCTTTTCTCATTACATGGCCAAAAAATAATGATTGTTTCTTCCTAATATTGGAAATTAGCTCTCTTTTTGCTTTGACCTCTTTCAGAACATTTTCATTACTCTTCTTAGCTATATTCTCAACATTCTTCTGTAAAACTACATTCTACAGACTCCAGTGATTTCCTTGTCTGTTGTCCTATTGTCTATGATTCACATCCATATGTTAAGACTGGCTCTACATAACGTTTAAGAACTCTTTTTCTTGTTTATTGTCAAAAATGGATTGCATAGTATCTTCCTCATTTTTTGGAAATCTGCTTTTGCCTGAGTCATTCTGCATCTCACCTCTGTTGTACATCTACTGTCTGAGGTTAACAAAGTTCTTAAATATTTAAATTCATTTACTTGTTTTAATATTGTTCCACTTGTTTTTATTTTGCACTGACGTGAAGTCTTTTTCTTTGTTGTTACCATTACTTCAGTCTTTTTGCTATTAGGCTGAGTCCTTTATTTTTGCTTTCTTTCACTATAATGTCCAACATTTCTTGTAACTCATTTTCACTCTTAGCGATTAAGATTGTATCATCAGCATACCTTAGATTATTTATAATATGACCTTCGATTGCTATTCCAGGCATGCCCCTTATGGATCTTAAAATAATCTCACTATACATATTAAACAAATGTTTGATACAGAAGTAAATTCTAGACAAGAAAAACATCTAGAATTCTAGTCTTCCTAAAGTTAAGTAATCAACAAAAATGTATATAAGTAACCACGACTATAGCATTGTTGCTCATTATGAGTTTAGTTGGTTTAATAATTCATGAAAAACATAATAATCTAATGATTATACAGAATAATGTCAAAATAAAAAAGGAATTACAAAAACGATGGACTAGAATAAACTTATCATCATATAAAATGATTGTAGACCTTTCAATATATGTAATATAATTCTGAAGTAGCGTTTAGTTAGAAGTTTATGTAGATAGAGTAGTCTAGAGAATTAATTCTCTTTGTCAGGAACAAATGATAAAGTAATCTCAATGTCTAGCCAAGAGCAACTTTTTTTTAGATAACATTTCTGTACTGGTATTTTTTATTTTTTTTTATGTTCGCCAATTTTCACCTCTAGCCAAATCCTTGAACTGAATTTTGTGTGTTAATCCGTTTTTTTCCCTGGCAGCCGTGTGTACAAGGGTCACTAGCAGCACAGACAGATAACTCCATCTTCTCTATTATCTATCTATTGACCTTTTGAGCTATAGCCAGCCCATAGGGCATAGACCCAGATACTCTTTCTATTATCTAAATTTTTATTCTAGCAGTTTTCAATCCTTGTAAAGAGATCTTTTATCAAATCTTGCCATTTGTCTCTGTTCTGTGCAAGCAACTCTATCTCATTGAGAGAGCCGATCCCTGCTGCTCTTCTCTATTAGATTTTTTCCATTGATGAGTTATTGACGTTTCAAGCCAGGTCTCACTGCTGAGTTCAGAGGTGGTTGCCACATAAAAGAAATCACAAATAATAATCCTAACTTATGCAACCAGAAATGGAACTCATAACCTCTCTGTCTTGAGACTGACGTCTTGCCTCGAGATCAACAGTCCCCCTGTACTGATATAATTTATATCTACATCCTAAATGTGCAGCAGTATAATAATCTGTAAATGTAACCTCATAGTAATGGTATTCTGCTCCTTTGTTGAATTTGAGAGGCTTGTCCACAACAGGAACAAGTGATAAGATACAACATGGGTCTTATACAAAGTCTGATGCTTACTAGGAAATATTGTTAGACATGGAGAGTCTAGAATTTCTGTCCCCAAATGTACCATCTTCTGCTTGAAAGGAAAATGGATAGGTAGATGTATTCTAAAAACAATCAGTTTATTTGAAGTGAAAATTCAATATGTTAATACTGACTTTGAGGACTAGCTATGCGGAGCAATGCATTAGACTTTGGTGTATTTTATATTTTGTAATTGTTATCTTGTAATTGTTATCAATTGTATCCAAGATGGAGGAATTATTTTTCTCTGGCTTAGTATAGAACCATTGATCAGAGGTTTAACAAGCCGCTATCATAAAAACAATTTTGTTAATGAAATGTAGATCTGATACAAAATGTGTAAATTAGCAGTAGATAATAGTGATAGTATTTTTGGCTTCGCCAATCAACCACTAATATCTGTCTTCAGTAATAAAGAAAAGACGATGGTCATATGTTGGACATGTGATGAGAAGAGATAATAACCGAATAGCAAAGCAAGCCCTCATGTGGGAAACAACAGGTAAGAGAAAAAGAGGAAGACCCAGAAAGACACTGAAAAGAACTTTGATGAGAGAGGCAAGAGCAGCAGGAATCGGCTCCCTCAATGAGATAGAGCTGCTTGCACAGAACAGAGACAAATGGCGAGATTTGATAAAATATCTTTAAAAGAATTGAAAACTGCTAGAACAAAAATTCAGATAAGGGAGTATCTTGGTCTACGCCCTATGGGCCGGCTACGGCTCGAAAGGCCAAAAGAAGAAGAAGAAGAATTGTTATCAAAGAGATAGAATATATCAATGAACAAAATAAGTCAGAAGTTTGAAATTGCTAATGCTGATGTTTTATATGTTACTTCTGTTATGAATAGAGTCAAATGTGCAGTAGATACTGTTATGCGTGAAGAACAAGCAGAATTTAGGAAAGAAAGAAGCTGCCTTAATCATATTTTCACCCTAAGAATTATATTAGAATATATAGAAAAGCAGAAACCACTTATTCTGAATTTCATTTATTTCAAAAAGGCTTTCAACAGCATACATAAGAGATTCATTGTGGAACATAATGACACAATATGGAGTGCCATAATTAAATTCATCAAAGATCTGTATGATGGCTTCTCATGTGCAGGTAATAAAGACTGAATGGACACTTGGATCTCAGTTGGAGGACCTTGATTTTGCAGATGACATAGATCTTCTCAATAGCAATGTGAACATGATGCAAGAAAAAACAAATGCACTGTCATCAATGGCTAGAAAAATAGGACTAAAGATCAACCAATAAAAGACAAAAGTAATGAAAAACCAAATTCACCCAGAAGAAAAAATATACCTGGAAGGAAAAGTAGTAAAGGAAGTAGATCACTTTGTATATTTTATAAGCTGCATAGATCATGAAGGAGACAGGAGGAGAAAGATTAGAATAAAAATAACAAAGACAACAATGACTTTCAGAAACCTTGATTTGGAAATCAAAATTACTAAGCACGAGAACAAAGCTCAGGATTTTCAAATTAAACTTGTTATCCAGCCTTACTTATGCATGCTAGACCTGGAATACACCTAAAGCGAAAGAAAATAAACTGGTTGCTTTTGAAAACAAGTGCCTCAGGAAAATACTTTGTATATCATGGAATGAATTTAAGACAAGTGCAGAAATAAGAGAAATGACAAGGCTTCCTAAAATATCAGCTGTAATCCAGAGATAAAGGTGGGTCATATATGTTGGCCATGTGTTGAGAAGAGACAACAGGAGAATTTCAAAGTAGGTCCTCAAATTGGAACCAGAGGATAAAGAAAAAAGAGGTTGACTTAGAGAAGCACTAAAAAGAACACTGAGGTGAGAGGTAACAACAGCAGGAATCTAATCCCTCACTGAGATTGAGAAACTCGCTCAGAACAGAGTCATGTTGTAAGAAGATACAATGAGGGTCCTGGGCAAGGTCTGATGCTTGACACAGAGTCTAAAATTTCTGCCCTATGTGCCATCTTTGGCTTGAAAGGAGAATAAATAGATAGATTTGTTATCTTATGTAAGTTTTCAATCTTGACTTCCATATATTTTTTTTGTTTATGATGCACTTATTTTTCTTGTATGTCCTTTGTTGTCTTAATTTTCACTTTTGACTATTGTATATATAAAAAATTGGCATATATTTGTTAGTTGTGGTTTCACTATTATTACTGTGTCATTTGTGTTGTGAGTGCTGGATAGCCTTCATTAACTGACAAAATATATATCTAATAGATATTTTTTTTTCCCAGATTGTACAAAGCCATGACAAATTCCATGTTTATTTAGAATCATGTCTTTCCTAAATTTATAACTTTGTTAGTATGTATTTTTAAAGCATGTATTTGTATTTTTATGTTATTCAAAACTCTTCAATAGCATTAGTGCACAATACCAACCTTAAGTAACCACTTATCCCCTAGATGTCATTTTTTTGTCAGTATGCAGCTATTTATGCTTATATTAAAAGGTTACTTCAGTCCATCTAAAAGTGGCCCAAAATAAATTATTACAATATGTTGTTTGCCAAGGTGGTTATCATATGCACCCTGTAAGAGATCTGCTGTATAAATCTCTGCTGTATGTCTAATAATGTAAAAATTGTCTTTCTCTCATTGTAAACTTGAATTAGTAGAAAAAATATTTTCATAACATCATCATCATCGAGTGTCATCTCTGCAACGAAGGTTGGCTACCATGGAGCGCCATTCTGCTCTGTCTCTTGCTTTGATGGTGCTGGTTGTCATAGGCTGATTTGTCCATCTTTTGATGTTACTAGTCCATGTTAGTCTTGGTCTGCCTCTTCCTCTTTTACCTTGTATTTTCCCCTCCAGGATACTTTTAGTAGGCTGTTGTGTCTTTTAACATGGCCCAAAAATCGCATTTGTCTTGTTTGAATTGTGTTTAGTAGTTCTCTTTTCATTTTTAGTTGTTTTAAGACTTCATCATTTGTTTTCTTTTCCTTCCATCCAATTCTACCTATTCTTCTATATATCCACATTTCAAAGGCTTTAAATCTCTGTTCTGTCTTCTTGTCCAATGTCCATGTTTCTGCACCATATAGGAATATTGAGAAGATGTAACATTTTGCTATTCTTAGTTTACCCTGGCGTTATTTGTTTTGATGTTAGTATGTCCTTCATGACATTAAAATTACTTTTTGCCATTCCTATTCTTTTGTTTATTTCAGTTGTACATTTTCCATCACTGGTTATAGTATGTCCAAGGTAGTTGTAGTTCTGAACTGTCTCCAACAACATGGTTTAGCAATATTTTCACCCTTGTTGACATATATCAGTGTATAGAAAGAAAATGTATGGATTTTATTGCATTTTAAATGCGGGGAAATCCCATCAATCAATTACTTTCAGAGTCAGACAATGTGCATGAGGACTTGGCCAATTTGATGTGTGAGATAACTATTAAACAGAGACTAATAGAAGAACTTGAGCAGACCCAGAAGAAGATGAACTCCCTCAAGGTGCACTATGAAAGCAAAGTACAACAGTTGCAACTTAAAATCAAAGAGACAGAAATGGAAAGAGACAAAATCTTGTCTGAAATTGGTATGGAAAAGCTAACAGTTTTGTTATATAGAAGTTGCGAAGTTGTTAGAATATGATTTTCCCATGTACTGTTTTAAGGCATTATAAGGAGATATGAGATAATAGATTTAGAAATGTCTCAGTAGTCTTTAAATTTTTCATAATCAATCAAGAGACATCCTCAAAAATTAATAAATCATTGAAATAGGAAAACATTAAATTTAATCACACAAATTTTTTAGCAGTCAACTGTTAAGTGGGTGTGAATTCATTGTGTCACTAGTTTAAGCCAAGCCGCAATATTTACACCTTTCCTGACACATCAATCGTCACCATGGGGATTTTTATTGTGTGATTTGGTTAGAACTTTGCCCATGTAGCTGTCATACTTTGGCCTAATCTCTTTGACCTTTGGCATACTATGGTTCTTTATAATGTGCATATAGCACATGATATCTCCTGTTTTTTGCCATTATTCAAAAAGGTTCTACATCAGGTTTTACTATCGAGTGATTGGGAAGGGTACATCTGCAAAGAAATCATGAATTCAAAGAGAACAATTTCCATATTGGTAGGATTTGAACCCAGAATCATCTTATCAAGAGACCCATGTCTTACCTTTAGACTACCCAGTCCTCATTTAGTCACTAATTTAAGAGCCTTCTGCAATGTGTGGATAGAGAAGAATAGTTGAAAGTAACAAAAACATCACAGATGCATCACATACATGGATTTCATAGAGTAGGATCCCATAAAATAGAGACCAAGAGAAAGTTTAGCAAACCTGCCTTGTTGAAGTTGAACAGCTTATCAGAAAGGAAAAAAATTCAATGCTGATGGACTAAGTATATTTTTAAATCAAAGACTTATATTGGAAATAATGGATTGATATTGTATCATCAAAACAGAGACCAAGATTTTAAAAAAAATAAAATTTAAACACATGACAGGAGTAGTATGTTTGAAGATGGTGACAAGACAGTGGAAACTTGTAACTTCATACCTAAGGTATTTTTGTTTTCATTAACTCATTGTCAATTTCATTGACACTTGAATTGTAATTTATGAGAATCCAACTTTTTTTTTTTTTTTTTTTTTTTTTTTTTTTTTTTTTTAGTATTTTCATGAAGAGTACATGAGAATACATAACCACAGTATTCTCCTAATCAGGTCAACAGTTTTTTTTTTTTTAAATCAAGAATGAAATAAAAGCTCAAAACCTATACAATTAGGTGTGAAAGTTCTAGACAATCAGCTTTTATTTCCAGCCTTCAGTAGACCCCAGCTGACTAACAATGCCATAATAAATATGATTTTTTAAAAAATTTAATAAATGTAGTTTAATTAATTATAAATTTAGTAAACAGGTGTTCATTACTTTTTATGAGTTTGTGTTTTTTACTGTCTTGTTACATATTTCAGACAAAATGAGTCACTCCACTGGAGAAACCACAAAAAAGGTGAAGTATGAGTATGAAAAAAAGCTGGGCTCCCTTCAGGATGAGTTGAAGAAGATTCAGTTAGAGCAGAAGAAGCATGCCAAAGTGCAGAAGAATAATTCACAATATGAGCGACACATGAAAACATTGCAGCATGAATTGGGTGAAATGAAAAAGACAAAGGTAATTTTTGTTTCTAACTTGTTGGTACAAAATATTGCAGTTTTTTTCCTTATTAAAAGAAAAATAAAAGTACTCTAGGTATGAACTTGAAAAACTATGTGGCGCCCAATTTTTTTTCACAAAACATTTTTAAAGGCCCATTATATTACACTTCCCGTGTGTTACCAGGGCCTCATTATGAGTAAAGAATAGTGACACTGTGTCCTTCCAAGCATGTCGTAAGAGGCGACTAAGGAGGTTGATCGATGGCTTGACAAGTTGTCATTGTAAAAAGTATTTTATGGAAACAGAACCATAGATTATAGAAGCAGTGATCTCTGCAATATCTGCCACTTTGGCACGCAAGGTTTCTGTTTTTGAGATTGTGGTTCTGCCCTATGTGCTGTCTTCGGCTCGAAAGGTCAATAGATAGATAGATATTACACTGTAAAGGGGATAATAATGTAATAATGTATTTAGGGACAACAGAATGAAAATGGAGAGAACCATTGTATGTTATGAGCTCTGGGTCTCGCATGAAAAAAACGTGATGCTGAGTTAAGAGAATGAGAGAATAAGCTGAGTTAAGAGAATCTCATTAATATGAGGGGTGTTCAGAGGCACAAAGAGTGATTAGAATTTGAGAATGAAGGTATGATGTGGATGAATTTGATTGGTTGTGATGGGAAGTATTAGAGGATGTGCACGAGAAGAAAAGTTAGAGAAAGAGAAGTCACATGTAGTCCAGGGGAAGTTTTAACTAGTGATCTTTTAGTTGGTAACAGGGAGAATACCCTATGGAGTTAGACATGTGTAAGTAGAGAATAATTCAGTCTGAGAATTTGTTCACAAATACTATAGCGTAGCAATTAGGATGTGCTTTAGTTAGTAGGAGGAGGGACAGTAAGCAAACGGTTCAGTAAGTGTTATGCTACTATATCATTAGGAGGTGAACGTAAGCATGTGTGTAGTGCGTTAACAGACAGTTAGGAATTGAGCATGAATAGTTTAGAGGAAGTCAGTGCCTTGTTAGCACTACTTTGACAGCTGGAGCAGTCATCCATGCCACCCAGCCTCTTTACCAAAATTTGTTTAATAAGTGGAGTTATGTAAATATTTTGAAGTTCCTGTTTTATAATGAGACTTGTGATAAGTCCTGTTACAACAATTGTAACAAGCTGCTAATTTCCAATAAAGAATACAACCTGTATTGTTTATGGCTGTGTTCCTAAACTGTATCCAGCGGGCCAATCTGGTTCAATTCAAGTGAGAACTGACAACACAACGTGAAGTACCACTAATGACGATGGCAATGGGAGCGAGGCTTACACATGATCAGAGGTAGAGCTAAGTTCTTGAGTAGCTCTAAATTCAGTACCAGATACTCAAGTTGAGCAATCCAGTTGAATCAAGGTGCACAAGGAAGGGACAGAACGCCATTGGTCCTGTTCCTTCAACATCAGCTCAATATTAATAGAGAGAAAGCAAGACATTAGAAGGATGCCATTGGTCCTGTTTCATATTTGTTTCATGATCATCCTCTCTCAACAGTCTCTTAACGTTCTATCAAGCAATGGGCACGAAGGATCCAGTTACAACACAAGGGTAGGCACTTATGACCCACAGGTGAAATCTGGACAGCATCACTTTTGGCTCACATTCTCCCAAATGAACTTTGGTACAGATTTTGACCTGCAGTGCCTGAAAATTTTAAAAAATCTGGTTCATTTTTAGTGTTTTATGTTGGTAATGTTTGAAACATAGTATTGTAACTTAAAGACATTTGCATTTTCTATTTACCATGTAGTCTTCTTATAAATATAAGTAATACATGTAGAATTATAAAGAATCAATAATATAGGATGTCGGTGGAAATGAGTTTTTGAGTTATTTGCGGGTCATAATCATTGCACTCCGAACATGCCCATAGGTATTCAGATCCCCCTCCTCAGCAAGTCTCGCAGTGTCCAGCAACTGATGACTCCAGTTCTGTGTTGTCGACAGAGATTAATGCTACAAATAATCAGCTACCAACCACCACACACCGTGCCTGAGAAATGCTTTGAGTGATAAATCAAATATATAAATCAGTGATAGTCACATCAGGGTGTGAATTGATAGAAGGAACAGTGAATGTTATAGTTAAGCAAACAATGCTAGTGCGAGATTATATGAAGTGTTTTGCATGCAATTGATGATGGAGTGCACCAGACCAGGTATGACCATTAGGTAGCTTCCGCTCTCTCTCACACATGCTTTCGCTCATCATTCCCCCCCCCCCCCACGGGCCCAAAAAAAAATTGTTATTTAAATCAAAGAAGATTGTATTCTTCACATTCAGTATAATTTTTTAATAGGAATTTTTATTTAATGTAACCTAAAGACAATCTTTGGTCATTTTCCTGCTTTTCTATATCTACAACACGTGTACTCTTTTATGCTTCACAATAAGTTTCTTGTTCACTTCAGTCATTTATATTATAAATTTCCTCTTAGGCTTCATTGCTTCCATACTCTTTGTATGCAATAGTTAATAGATAGTGGTTGTAGATAACCATACACACTAAAAAAAAAAAACTCAATAAACACACGAGTGTAATGCAACAGATGTCTTGGGCACACACCAGAATCATAAAATTTTCTCACTGCACCTGCACATGTGCAGTTTGAACATAGAAGCATAATTTAATCTCTGGATCAGTATCCTCTCTATTTTAGCATTCATACTCTAGAATCCTCGAAGAGAGTCGTTTGAAGTATGAGGCTCCACTGTATTTGTTTATTGAAAATGAGCTAACTTAATTAAATGTAATACAATACAAATACAGTTATAATGCATATCTATCTATCTATTAACTACTAAGCACAATTCAAACAAGACAAATGCGATTTTTGGGCCTTGTTAAAAGACAACAGCCAACAAAAAGTAATCTTGGAGGGGAAAATACAAGGTAAAAGAGGCAGAGGCAGACCAAGACTAACATGGATGAGTAACATCAAAAGATGGACAAATCAGCCTATGACAACCTGCACCATCAAAGCAAGAGACAGAGCAGAATGGCGCTCCTTGGTAGCCAACCTTCGTTGCGGAGAAGGCACTCGATGATGATGATGATGATGATGATCTATCTATAGTCCTTTCGAGCCGAAGATGGCACATAACACAGACCCACACCCTCAAAAACAGAAACCTTGCGTGCCAAGATGGCACATATTACAGAAATCACTGCTTCTATATATAGAGGCATATGTCTTCTCAGCCATGTAGGAAAGTTATATGCCAAAATTGTGGAAAAAAGGCTGAGACCAATAATAGAACTACAGTTAAGCGATTCTCAAATGGGGTTCCGAAAAAAACAGAAGATGTACTGACACTCTCTTCACCTTAAAACAGCTTGCAGAAAAAATGACAGAACACATTCAAAATTTGTACATAGCTTTCATTGATCAGAAAAAAGCATTTGACAGAATAAATAGAGAACAACTGTGGGAGATACTAACAACATATTATTAAGCCAACATCTAACCAACCTAATTAAAAGTCTCTACATCAACAGCAGCTTCACAGTCAGAACAGCAGCAGGCTACAAACTTCAAAGTTAGATCAGGTGTAAGCCAGGGGTGGGTACTATCCCCCCTACTGTTTATTACATAAATGGACTATATATGCAGGTAAGCCAACCCATCAGAGACAAAGGAGATCAACAAAGTTTTATTTGCAGATGACCAGGCACATGAAAAAATAGAAGACCTATAAGAACACTTAAATAAACTCAACAGCACAGGCACAAAACACAACATGAAAATCAGCATAAACAAAACAGAAGTCATGAATGTCGCAAAAGAGAAACAGAACATCAACATAACTATAGAAGGCAGACAACTAAAACAAGTAGAGGAATTCAAATACCTAGAAAGTTTAGTGACAAATGACAATTCATAAACAGCAGAGACTCAAGATGCATCAAAGCTTGTCAAATCATTGGGCAGCTATCACCACTATTGTCCAACAAGGAAATAACTCTAGAGGCAAAACGGGCACTGTACAATACAAATTTCATCCCAACGTTGTGCCACTAATGCCAGTCCTGGACCCTAGATGCATGAACAATAAGAAAAAATCTCTACTGGGATGAAATGTATTAGACGAATGACAGGAAACAGCCTGAGAGACAAGATCAGAAATGAAGAACTGAGAAAAAAGCTAGGAATAACCCCTGCCATAGAATATATAAAGAAACAACAGATAAAATGGTTTGACCACATGACATGTCAGAGTGATAAAAACACAACACAATGCGCCCTCAATAAACATTGCAAGAACAACAGATCCAAGGGTAGACCATGGAAAAGATGGATTGACGGAATATTAGAAGCACTAGGAAGCATAACAGCAGCAGAAGCGAACAGAAGAGCAAAGGACTGCAAATTATATCTCCCTTCGACACTGAAAGGCAGATGAGGAAGAAAAGAAGAAGAAAACTGCTTCTAAAATCTATGGCTTTGTTTCCATAACAATACTTTTTACAATGACAGCTTGTCAAGCCATCGACCAACCTCCTGAGTCGCCTCTTATGACATGCATGGAAGGTCACAGTATCATTATTCTTTACTTCCCTCCTAATGAGACCCATATCTTGTCTGTCGAAATTTGAAATTGCAAATCATCATCTCCATTTCAAGTTCTCCCCAAACTCAGTGTAGCACACCTGGCCATTACACAGGTGATTTTTAATAACAGGTTCCAGTAGAATAAAAAATAAAAAAACGTATTGAAAACTTGATGGTTTCATGCATATTACTGAAAATAAATTAATAAATATATTTAATATATATTTTTTAACGAATTATTCTATTTCTATTTTATTAATTAGTGAAGCAATATGTTATTTGATTTTTCAGGTCAAACTAATGAAACAGGTTAAAGAAGAGGTTGACAAAAATAGACAAAATGAAATGAGACGCAACAAAGAAGTAAGTCAGCTGCGAAAGGAACAGATGAAGAAGGATCATATTATCAAGAATCTAGAGAGACAGACAGTACAGAAGGATGCAGTGTTAAAACGGAAGCAAGAAGAGGTAACTAAAATTGAGGAAGTGGTTGTAATGCATATACAAATTAAACAGATATAAATTGACTAAACTTTATATTTTTTATTTATTTCTTTTCATTCACCAGCTTTTACCTCTGACGAAGTCCCTAGAAACTAGGAACTGAATTTTGCGTGTTAATCCTTTTTTCCCTGGCTGCCATAACACAGGGTGTCCCTCGCCACACATAACTCCGACTTCGGAGGTACTCATATTTTTTCCGTTGATGAGTAATTGACATTTCTCTCTCTCTGCGGTCAGGACTCAATCAGAGTAGGATTCCAGACTCTCACATGAAGTCAGCTGTCAGGTTAAGTGTGTTGATAGCCCCCACGGACAGAACATCACAATTAGAGTCTGCCAGATCCACTGATAGAACACCCGTTAAAACGTTGCACTGTGTTCTGCGCCAGTGGCCCAGTGCATCTGATTTCAGCCAGCATTTTATTCAGGTTTGCATTCATCAGCCTTTCATGTTTGCATTCATCAGATGATCTTTTCTGTAGGAGGATTCTGCCCTTAGATGGTCGGCCCTCCCAGGTTTACGAGCACCATCTGCCCGAGTCACTAGAGGTGACTAACACAGACATGCACACACAAAGATATGAGATGTGACCAACACAGACATGCACACAGCGATACAAGGCATGACTAACACTAACACACATCAAGACATATGACATAAATTAATAAATGTTATTCTCAATGAGGTAAACCAAGTATTGAGATAATTAGCACATCTCCTACAATACAAAACATTGCCAATCGTGACAAAGAAATATCTTATAGAAAGCACATAATAAGTAAGACAGAGTGACAACATCAATGAAACTTTACAACAGCATAATTGACATTTCAAGCCGGGCCTTGCTGCTGAGACCAGGGGTGGTTGCCGCAGAGAGAAATCATAAATAAAAATTCCAACAGGTGTAGCCAGGATTTGAACCCACAACCTCTGTCTCGAGGCCGGTGTCTTGTCTCAAGACCAACCAGTTCTCCAGCTAAACTTTATTAAAATATGTAAGGAACAGTGACTACTGTTGTTTAGCCAACATATATATCTACATTTATGTGCAGTTGCATTTCAGCTGAATAAAAATGTGAGCTTCTCAATTTGTTGCATTAACTTTTGCAGTTTATCATGTTTTGTTCATCATCATCATCGAGTGCCGTCTCCATAACGAAGGTTGGCTACCATGGATCACCATTCCAATCGGTTTCTTGCTTTGATGGTGCAGGTTGTCATAGATTGACTTGTCCATCTTTTGATGTTACTCATCCATGTTAGTCTTGGTCTGCCTCTACCTCTTTTACCTTGTATTTTCCCTTCCAATATTACTTTTAGTAGACTGTTCTGTCTTTTAACGTGCTCCAAAAATTTCATTTGTCTTGTCTTAATTGTATTTAGTAGTTCTCTTTTTAGTTTTAGTTGTTTTAAAACTTTATCGTTTGTTGTTGGGGTGCGTACTATCCCCTCTACTGTTTATTATATACATGGACTATGTATGCAAGCTAGCCAACCCATCAGAGACAGAGGAGATGAACGAGCCTTTATTTGCAGACGATCAGGCACTAATAGATGAAACAATAGAAGACCTACAAGAACACTTAAACAAACTCAACAGCTCTGGCACAAAATACAACATGAAAATTAACATCAACAAAACAGAAGTCATGAATGTCGCCAAAAGAGAAGGCAAGCAAGTAAAACAAGTAGAGGAATTCAAATACCTAGGAAGTCTAGTGATCTATGACAATTCACAAACAGCAGAGATAGACTCAAGATGCAACAAAGCTTGTCAAATTGTTGGACAGCTATCACCACTATTGTCTAACAAGGAAATAAATCTGGAGGCAAAATGAGCCTATATATATATATATATATATATATATATATATATATACAATACAATCTTCATCCCAACGTTGTGCTACCAATGCCAAACCTGGACCCTAGAAGCAAGAACAATAAGAAAAATTCTCTACTAAAGTAATCTCTACAGAGATGAAATGTGTTAGACGAATGACAGGAAACAGTCTGAGAGATAAGATCAGAAATGAAGAACTGAGAAAAAAGCTAGGAATAGCCCCTGCCATAGAATATATAAGGAAACAACAGATAAAATGGTTTGGTCACATGACAAGGCAGAAAGTTCAAAACACAACGAGCCTTCAACAAACGTTGTGAGAACACCAGACCCAAGGGTTGACCACGAAAAAGATGGGTCGATGGAATATTAGAAGCACTAGGAAACATAACAGCAGCAGAGGCAAACAGAAGAGCAAAGGACTGCAAATTATATCTCCCTTCGACGCTGAAAGGCAGATTAGGAAGGAAAGAAGAAGATCGTTTGTTTTCTTTTCCTTCCATCCAATTCTACCTATTCTTCTATAAATCCACATTTCAAAGGCTTCAATTTTCTGTTCTGTTTTCATGTCTAATGTCCATGTTTCTGCACCATACAGGAATATTGAGATGATGTAACATTTTGCTATTCTTAGTTTCAGCCCTGCTGTTATTTGTTTTGTTGTTAGTCTATTTTTCATGGCATTAAAATTACTTTTTGCCATACCTATTCTTTTGTTTATTTTAATTTTCCATTTTCCATCATTGGTTATAGTATGTTCAAGGTAGTTGTAGTTCTGAACTGTCTCCAGATGTATTCCTTCAACTGTGGAATTTATTTATAGGTCTTGAGAATTTTCTTTGTTTATGATCATAGTTTTAGTCTTTTTGATATTCATATCTAGTCCATATTTTTTGCTTGAGATTAAGCACTTAACACCATGTTTTGTTAAGCACTTAATATGAAAAATACCCAGAAAAGCTCATTGCTCAATTACTTATACATTTGTTTCCCAGAGTTAAAGGAAATGTTGACTCAATGATAATATTTCATTCATTTTGTGTCCCCACCACTTCTGTCTGTTAGTGTTACCCATCTATTCCCTTTACCGCTTATCATCATTCCCTTTGAACTCCCTATAACACTGCTTGACACTGTATAGAGATTTATTTTCATGTTATTGGTTATTGGTTATTGGTTATGGAAGGCCTCGGTATCACTGCAAACGAATTAAAATCCATAATTGCTCAACAACCCGTGCCAGTGGAATCATCTGAATTACTAACACATCTCCCAAACAAAGAAAGGTAACTGTAGTCCCCATAGTAGCAGTCTCAGCACACGCCAAAAGACATAAGGCGAAACCGCGCATAAAGTGAACACAGCCAACTGTTCCCTGTCATACGATTTCATCATTCATCGTAAACAAGCGGGATATCGAAACATGATCAAAACGGATGAGACACACAGCTCACGGTGTGCACAGAGCACTTAACTCAGTAGCTCCTGCAACAAGCCGGACTTGGAATATGAGGAAACCGCAAGAAGGAACACTTTTCAGACATAGCCTTCAATGGTTCCTGCCGCCTATCCACCATATGCCATGGAAGTTCACGTCCTCCCGAAAATGATGATCGTCGTAGCACTTGATGATGTTAGGCCATCGTTGATGACTCCAATTCCAAACATATAGACACACAGTGGTGAACAAACTGTGAACAAACATTTATGTTCAAACCCTTGAATACATTTTCAAAAATCTGCCAACTCGCTGCAATAACAGATATCGTGGTGTTCAAAGTAAACATTGCTTAGTCCATGGCTCGAATATAAATAAGCTCTTATTTTCATGTATATGTCCTTTCAATCTGCACTTAACTTTTCTATGATAGTAGGCACCTTTCGCAGTGTATATCATATTTTGTAGGTGTTTTGCATATTGATATATTGATATTTGTTTTTGACAATAAGCAACATTTTTTTTCAGAAATATTGTCCATGTCTGATCTTGTTTTCTTTCTGTAAGATATTAATTTTAGTATATCTCTGCCTAAGGAATAGATGTGTGTCCATTAATCAATCATTTATACAATGCTACACAAATCACAGCAAATTTCAACTAGGCATGTGACTTGTTTGTGGAATGAGCAAGGACTGAAATAATTATTTTTCAGTGAACTACAATGAAGACTTTTGCCGAAATTGTCGTTGTTTGTCTCATCTCTCTACTAATTTAGCTGCTAGGTACAATTTTATGTTTATTTTACAACTATCAAAAGGCAGTTTATCATATTGTCACAGTCACAAAGGAAAAGGTACATATACACTATATGGACATCACTTCAGTGCTTTTGTGTTTGTTCTGATAGACCAGAATTATTTATAAGTTAAATCCAATATATCATCTTATTGAACTAGTCTGCAAAAAAAATCCTTTCTTTGTGGCAGACATTTTCAGCTACAAATTTCCACACACTGTAATAAAGAATGATCATGACTTTGTTTTCATTATTAATGATGAATGAACAATAAAAAAAACTTCATTTGTTTAAAATTAGATGTGTGATTCTGTCAGTTATAATCTACAGCCATTTCATACTAATATATTTAGATAGGCTATGGTATTCCTCGTCAGTGGATTGATTACATATGTAATAAACTAATGCAATATTATTTTTCTCCAAGCAGAAAATATTTTCTGTAAATGCTTCATTTAATATTTAGTACTGCTATTTTTACATTTTATAGGTTGAAGCACTGAGAAAACGGCAAAAACCAATGTCTGCCCGGGTTGCTGGAAGAGTGGGAAAATATGATAGACCAACAACAATTCCATTAGGTGTGTGCTATACTTAAGCTGCCTTCTGAAAAGTGACAGACTCTACATTTAGATTGATCTAAATTAGATCCATTATCATTGCACAGCTCAAGAATATCATATGCATCTGAAATAATATTTGGCTTAATGGCTAAATTTGAAAGAAACTACTCTAGCTAGGAAGAGTAGGTGATTAATGATGATTAATGCAATAATATCTTTACAATAAAAGGATCATTAGTTCTCTCTGATACTGATCTGTTATCAGAGGCAGGCTCTGTACGTATGCAATAGGTAGAGTCATTGCAGAAGTAAAAAATACGTAACACAAACATAAAGAACACGTCACTCCTTCGGATGAAAGAAACGGGAGTTAATGAGAAACTTAGTGGGCATGTAAGAAGACTAATCAACCAACACAGAACTTGAGTCATCAGTCACTGGACACTGCAAAACTTGCTGAGGAGGGAATCTGAGCACCTATGGACATGTTTGGAGTGCAATGATGATGACCCGCAAATAACTCAATAACTGATCTGTTATGTGGTAATATTAGAGGATTAAGCACCTATGAATTTATCCAGGGTGCAGTAATGTGACTTTTTGTTTTCACTATAATCAATCAACAGCACAGAGTAAAATTCTGAACTTATCAAATGGAACATACAAATAATACTCAGATGACTAAATGGCAGTATCCAAAAAGACTTGGGGAAAAAAATTTGTAATACAAACTTTTGTATAAAGATCACTAAGAACATGCTTAACAGAAGGGTGAAGAGCTTTTATATTATGTCTTTGTTGTTATTAATCAGAAGCATTCATCCTATTTTGTCTAATGCAGTGCTCTTCAACCTGGTGGCTACTGCCTACTAGTGGACATTCTGACTTTTAGGTGGGCAGTAGCAGAATAGTTACATGTCATATTAACCTTACATTATGATACTATTGTAAAAATTACCACCTCAAAATACATTTTTTAGAAATACGACAAGTTTGCTGTGAGCAAATATCCCCACCCCACCTTACTAATTATCATTAATGGTGACCCCTGGGTGTTTGATTTTTTTTTTCCCCATACACCATAGTAAAAAAATACTGCGGTATCATAAAAATGTGGCTGATTTTTATATTTTTGTTTATTTTGGGCAATTTTCAAGAAGGGAACAGGCACAATAAAGGCAATGTTGAAGTAAAGCTGGTAGCAGATAACAAGTGGTAGGGTGTAACATACACTTCTACAAAGTATGGTGACAGCTTTACAAAAAAAGGACAAATCAAAATATTTTACATTTCGGCCAACATGCAGCCTTCAGAAAACAGGGACAACAGAAACAGACAACGAAAGGAAGAAATACTCTAATACATGTTCTCAATTTAAAGATTTTTGCTTTCTAAAAGATCAATAGCCAGAATATCCTTATAATTTGGTCTCTAACATGACCTAAGTTAAATTTACAATACCAGCCCATCTAGTTTGAATCAAAGGGGTGTCCATTATAGTAATTACTTTACACCTATCTATGCATTTTATCAATGTCAACTGTCCTAACCTTACACATCTACAGTTAATATGATACTATTAACATCAACAAATGCTGAAGGTTTGATCTACTCTCTCTTCTGTCAATCCTGTATTGACAATTAAAATTCTTATTTAGTTCACAATTGTTCTGAAATGATTATAATCTATTCAGCATCCGATGCTGATGGATATGTTATTGAAGAACTTTACATGTGACTTCTAATTTGTTCATACTATTTTTATTGATTTGTGACTTTGACAACCATGCCTAAAAAAAAAATGGTTATGATTTGTCAATGGCCTGGTATCACTGCAAATGAATTAAAATCCATGATTACTCAATTGCATGTGCCAGTAGAATCATCCAAATTAAAACTCTTCTCAATGAAGGATCCAAACAAAGAAAGACAGCTGCAGTCCCCATCATAGCAGCTAAAGCACACTCCAAAAGACAAGGCCAAGTGGCACCGAAATTGAACGCAGCTGAACTGTCCTTCATCATACAATATCATCATTCATCGTAAGCAATCAGAATATCGAAACACAATCCGGATAAGAAAACACAGCTCATGGTGTGCACAGAGCACTAACTCTTTAGTTCCAGCAGCAAGCCGAACTTGGAATATGAGGAAACTGCAACAAGGAACACTTTTCAGACTGAGCCACAATGGTTCTTGCCGCCTCTCCGCTTTATTGACCGGTATTCTGGAAATATGCACTTGGCTATTTACCTGAATATATAGATGGGATTCACTTAATCCTTTACAAACAAATAGCTTCCAATGTGCTTACTATGCCACAAAACATCTTCTAATGAAGCAAAGAAGTCAAGTCGATTGCAAGGGCATCTTGCAACAGAGCATCCAAAAGATAAAGATAAGCCCTTGGAATATTTTCAAGAATTGTTAAAAATATTTTTTTAAATGTTCTAGCATAACAGTATCATTCAATGAAAAAAATGCAAAAAACGAAGAAGGATTAATTATCTCTTATCATATATATCACAATTAATTGCAAGAAGTAGTAAAAGTCATAACATTGGAGCAACTTTGATAATACCATCAATCAAAGAATTTATCTCAACTGTATTGCATCAGGACCCAACTGATGTTATAAAAACTTTACACCTCAACAATACTATAGTAATGTGACACATTGATGAAATGGTTGTTAATGCTGAAAATAAGCTTATAAGTATTCTCAAAAACTCATCATTCTCCATGCAGTTGGACAAATCTACTTAATCCTCTTAACTCCGGTCAGAGCATGGGGCACTTACAAGGGATTTCCACCCAAGCCAGTCTGGAGCAAACATGGACAACCCTCACCAGGACTTGCCAGCCTTTTTCATTTCAAGGAGAAATGAAAAAAATATATAGAAAAAAATAGAAAAAACAAGATTGTTAAAACTTTACGTAATAAGTGGACGACACAAATTAGAACAACGTTTCGGCTCAATAGGCCTTCAGCAGGAATAAACATACAACACACACACACACATATGTATTTTAAATAATAAATAATTAATAAAATAATAATTTTGAACTACAATGAGAAATAAAAATAAGAATAAAAGGTCTTCCCTGCAAACTGTGCTGTGGCCAGAAGGAAAATGAACACGTATGTAGGTTGATTAATAAAAGATTATGTGACTCCAGAGGAGATAGAAAGGTACAGTAGTCACCTTAATGAACTTAAATTGGATATGGAGAAATGATTTAACGATATTTGACCTTGAAAAAATATGGATGTATGGTAAATCATTTAACAGCAAATGTTGAGACTGATGTAACCTGTCAAGAAGAACTATTACATCTCAAATATGAAGAAAGCAAATCATTTTTCAATAATGATAGATACCTCAAAATATGACAAAGTAAAAAAAAATGTCCAAATCTGTGGAAAGTGATATTAAATTTTCTGCTACCATTCCCTACCTTGTTTCTAGTAGTTTTAGAGCTGTGAATCATATTGTCACCAAACACAGATACTGTTTCCTGGAAGTAGAGACATACGCTTATTCCTTACAAAAATAGAATCAGATATCCAACATTTAGTTCCTTAGCATCAGGCTTATGGATCTCATTAACTGAAAAGTAAGTGAAATTGATTTTTATTTCTTCAGTTATGAAAGTCTCTTCAATTTAGACTCTAGTGGGTGGTAGAGAAAATTTATCCGTGAAAAAGTTGCACAAGTGGCTCTTGGTAACAAGGTTGAAGATCACTGGTCTATTGCATTGCATTTTGTTGTTGCAGAGTCTGGCTGACTTGCTCACTCAGGTTCTTTCTCTTCAACAGGGCACACATTTGTTATTTTCGTTTTAAAATATTGCCCAGGCAGTAGCATCCAGTTCTGACTGGCAAGCTCTGTTAGTTCTTCTATACTCTCAGTTTGACACAGGGTTAACATTTTATCTGTTATTTCTGATAGAACTAGATCTAGATAGAACACTTGGTCTCACCTACTTTGACTTCTGAGATTTCTCAGCAAAGACTGATCATTCAACATAACATTTAAACTGAATATATTTGAGTAACACATGAAAAATGAAACTCAAGTGACGCTGATTCCTATAACACTGACTCCTATAATGTCTTTAATAGCAGAAAATTAAAAGTAAATCTCTGTTAGTGTTGTTTTATGTTTGTTGCACTGTTAGAAAACAGCTGAAGTAAACATGACAATCAGAGACTTGGGTTTCATTGATGTCAAAAAGTCTTTATATTGACAGCCTGATGATGTCTTGTTTCCTTTCCTCCTTAGCCTCAGTATCATTAACGCCACGACGAAGAAGAAGATCTGAATTTTCTCCAAAACTGGCCAAACAGAAATGGGATTCTTTAGAAAAAAACGTATGTAATTTTTATTTATTCAGTGGTTGTTAACTGTTGCTACTATTATTTTATTTTGGGGAACAGAAAGAATTGTAATGCTGAACAAAATTTGCTACGTGTAAATAACATACATATCTAGATAATTTCAGACTTTCTATCTAAACTGTTAAATGGGGAGAAAAATGCAATTATTTTTAAATAATAAAATTTACATTTTTATAAAATGTAAGTTGTCGAGTATAGGAAAACCATAATCAGCATAAATATTAGATTTATTGCTACATCTATTGTCAAATATTCTCAACTTAATATTATATCAAAAGGCAGTTTGTCACCTCAGTAAATTGACCTAAATGTAAAAATTTCAAATTTGAATCCACTTATGAACTCATGGCATTGACCTGTGGCAGTGTCCAATATCTTTTTTTTTTTTCAGGTTTAGCCAAATCTGCTAGTTAATTAGACGTTTACCAACAAATCTTTATATTTCAGATAACATCTGTGATAACCAAACGCCAGACTGTCACCATGATGGAAAGGGATATGGATGTGTGGTTGAAGGTTAATGTCCTGTATTGAGTACATAGTTGATTTAAGCTCCAATTCTTTTGTAGTTATTTTTATCTTATTAACTAAGCAAATACAAAATATTTGGTGTCTATAAAATTTGTATCTACTGCTAATTTACACATTCTGTATCAGGTCTATGTTTCATTAACAAAATCGTTTTTATGATAGCGGCTTGTTAAACCTCTGATCAACGGTTCTATACCAAGCCGGAGAAAAATACTTGTTATAGTGTGGAACAAATTCAAAACAAACGAGGAAATTAGAGAAATCGCCAATCAACCACTAATATCTTCCGTAATAAAGAAAAGATGATGGTCATATGTTGGACATGTGATGAGAAGAGATAATAACCAAATAACAAAGCAAGCACTCGTGTGGGAGACAACAGGTAAGAGGAAGACCCAGAGAGAGACACTGAGAAGAACATTGATGAGATTGGCAAGACCAGCAGGAATTAGCTCCCTCATTGAGATAGAACTGCTTGCACAGAACAGAGACAAATGGCGAGATTTGATAAAATATCTTTAAAAGAATTGAAAACTGCTAGAACAAAAATTCAGATAAGAGAAGGAGTATCTTGGTCTACACCCTATGGCTATGGCTCGAAAGGTCAATAGATAAAATTATTATAGTTTACATCAGAGAACTACCACTGCAGCTGCTTGGCACATTCATTTTAGTTGTATTGTTATATTATTTGTTTCAGAAGTATATTCCACACATAATTATTTTATTTCACAAAGTTTAGTAAAAGAAGTTAACATATACAGATATTTGTGGTGTGTAGAGTATTAAACTTCACTATACTAGACAACAGTGTTTGAAAGTGAGTCAGTACTCATCTTTACTGAACGCTGCCTGCAGAACATGCTGACCAGGGGATCTGAGCACCTAAGAGCATGTACAGAGTGCAATCATGATAACCCATGAATAACTCAATAGCTTGAATCTGTCTTGTTATTACTAAGTACTAGTTATTGAAGCTGTAATTTTTTTTTGTGGGGGGGGGGGGGGTGTTTTGTGTGAGAGAGAAAGCTGATAATAAGGGGAAATTAGGGGAAAAATGGTCTGGCTACAGCTTTATGTAGACCTACAGCAGGAACAGTAAACAATGCATACACAGATAAGTAAATAAAAGAAATTAACACTACATAGCTAACTAATAATTAGATATCAAAACAAAATAATATATGAAATTAGAATGAAAAGACTCATTCTGCTGTGACCAGATCCAGAATCAGATTGGCCTCACTCTGAGGTGACCAGCATGGAGAGGGCATGAGCACAGGTAATAGGCTCTTGCTGGGAGGGGTTCTAAAATAAGAATTTGAGAGTCATTCTGGTCAGCTGTCTCCCTCCCTCCGACCATAAACACTTGGGCACAGTCCCTTGTGGACAAGACTGTATTACCTATGTCTATGTGCTCTGCACTGTCTCTGTCTTATTGCCCAATGGATGGTTCAAGATCAAGGATCACATGTTTGGATGGTTTCACATGTTTGTTCCACAATATCATTTATGCCATTATATGCAAATAGTGACTTATATTGGCGAGTCTGGGAGACATATAGCGAACAGATTTTGTGAGTACCTTTGGGGTGTTAAACAGAAAACTGACACTCCAGTGACTTCTCATTTCAATTCCTCAGGCCATGGAGGCAAACAAAACATCTGTATCACAGGCATTGTCCTATGTCAACTCCAGCGACCACGGCTGTTTCTCCCTAGAGAATCACCTCATAGTCCAGTTGGACTTGCCCTCCCACTATTTCATATACTCTTATGCACATGTATATCTATATTAGTATATGCAGATATTGTCACCTGTGCTATCCTATGCTTCTCTACAAGACCACATTGTGACTCTCTGGTGGACCTCTATATTTCTTGTCTGTGCTGCTTACATTTTAAGCCTGGCAACACTTTTACCACTTGCACCACACTGTATATTATATTTTTAATGTGTTCTTAGGGAACATGCACGCACGCACACACACCCACCATTCTGAGACATTTCACTCCTTTCTCTTGTTGGGTATGCGTACTTTTATACATATACACCACTCTCTGCATAATTTTAGAACCCCTCCAGCAAGAGTCTAGTAACTGCACTGTTTTTTCCTCATATGTTGCCTTAGAGCAAGGGCCATTTTTATTCTGGACCTGGTCACAGCAGCTGGACTCATCCTTTCATTCTAATTTCATATATTATTTTGTTTTCATATCTAATTATCAGTTAGCTATGTAGGGTTTAACATGGACAAGCAACATCAAAAGATGGACAAATCAGCCTATGACAACCTGCAATATCAAAGCAAGAGACAGAGCAGAATGGCGCTCCATGGTAGCCAATCTTCGATGTGGAGACGGTACTCAATAATGATGATGATGATATGTGGTGTTCATGTTATTTACTTACATATCTGTGTATGTGTTGTTTATTGTTCCTGCTGAAGGCCTAATGAGCTACAACTTTGTTCAATTTTGTGTTGCCCATTGCTTACATAAAACTTTAACCATAGCAATTTTTTTTTTCCACTTCTCCTATTGAAGCCGTACCACATACCAATGTTATGTTTATAAAACACTTGTATAACATATACTAATCCCTGCATGATACATGAAAGTCAGCTATTTTAGATGTTTATAAATTATATTTATTACATTCAGTGGACATAATAATAAAAATAACCTAGTCCCAATGCTTAGCTGTAATTTAGAACATGTAGTAGAGATCTTTCAGTTAAAATATTAATACAATTTCACTCTTAAGTTCTTTAATATTTGAGTCATTGGTATCTTACATTAATGCTGCTGTGCTTATTTTGTAACTTTACACATGTTCATGTGCGTAAATTAATATGTATAAAATTAACGCATTCATTAATTTGAACAGCAACGTGAGAAATGCACAAAGCATATTGAGAAGTATGAACATCGAAGGCAAGGAGCAGTCAACGCAGGACTGGTAAATTTGATAAATATTTATTTTAAATTAGAAGATTTACATTGTAAATCTATATTTGTATTATAATATGCAGTTCAAAGAGGCATTCTAAATACATCATGTTAGTCTTAATTATTGGCTGACATCTGAAGGAAAATGTCTGCAACATATGGGTAGCTGCATTAAAGTCAACTAGATGTTCCACTTTACAGACTCACTCCAGTGCTATAGAGTTGAGGAGGAGATCCGACTGATTATTGCCATTTGTGTGATGTGCAACATGGATAGTCCAACAACTAATTAACTAACATCTGCCTTTTATGTTATTTCAATTGATGGTTAAAAATAACATTTTCTTCATTTGTGTTGAAGTTTTTTTTTTTTTAAAGTAAAAATAAACTTTCAGACTGGCAGATCCTTTAGTTGTAGAATGCTGAGTTCTAGATAGTAGAAACTAAGTTCTAGATAGTTAATCTGCCATATCTGTTGTCAGCAGGTGTGTTTCATTTTTACAAATGAAGTTAATCAGAGTCCATGTTTCTGGTAAGATTGTTGTTTTAAATAATTTTGTAGTGCATATATTGTTTTCATGTTATCTGTATTTTACATGTTTTTTTTAACTTGCAGTCAGATGATGTTGTGCATAAACTGGATAGAACAATAGACGATCTCATCCTGAAGGTGGAGCATGCTCAAGAGAATATCAATGAATGTCAATCTAATATTATGCAAATGGAAGAGTCTAAGGTTAGTTTGCATACAAAAATATCAATTCTATTAAGTTTGAGTACATGATGAGTAAATATTAAATCATATCTGCTTTTGCAATTAAAAAAGAAAATCTTGCACATATGTGTCTGCATTTTTTTCCCCAAAAATAAGAGGTGTATTCAAGTGAAACCCACCTGAGCTACGCCAAGTGGGCATACGTAGGAATCATCATGATGTCACATCTGACATATAAAGCAAACACCAATGTGCAATTGTGTATATGTTCATTCTCCGTGTTGTATTCCTTGGTTTTGCTGCAGACCATTTGAAAAATGGCCAGTGATGTGGAATCTGTCCAAGGTCGATCAGTTAGTGGTGACTAGTATTGGCAGACGTAAAGAGCCTAATGTGAACATCAATGCCATCTGCTACAAATACACACTAGACTACCTGCATACAGCCATCAAGAATAAGAGACCCAGCATGCTTTAGTGTGGTATGATTCTGTTGCATGACAATGCTCGTCCGCCTGCCACAAACATTGTGCAGGAAGCATTAACAAAAAAAACTAGGAAGTTCTGCAACACCCAGCCTATAGCCTATCACCATGCGACTTTCATTTGTTCAGACCCTTTTAAAAAATCTCTTAAGAGGCAACGATTCAACTTTGATGCAGGTGTCATGGCCTCCGTGACAAAATGGTTCAATGAGCAACCAAAGTAATTTTTCTCTGGACATTCATCCACCACCTGCCCAAGTAGTGAGATGCATGACTGAAAATGCCTATGGCAATTTTTTATTAAAAAAACCCAGGTGAGTATTTGCTTCATAAAAATTGCTTTATTTAAATTTTCCACACATGCTAGTGTACTTTATAATAAATCCACTGGCATGGGTTTCTTTTGAACACACCTTATAATTATGCAAAGGAATTTCACTTGTATCATTGATTGTGATTTTATTTTTGTCAACAAATGCTTAATATTCTGTTTCCAAGGTCACCAGAGAGAGGTGAAGTAGAATCTTGATATTTTAATTACATAAGAGCCAGTAGTTGTATTAACCTTACATTTCGACACCTATCTGTGAGTCACATTTTTATGATACATTCGTCAAACATGTGAATACCTTTTTGTTATTTGAAGAAATCATTTTCTTTGAATTTTCGCTACAAACTTTTGCGTTCACCCAAGAAAAGCCGTGGGAATCAGATGAGGTAATTGTTTACCAGCCCGGAATTTGAACGCATTGCACTATGGCTTTTGGGGGTGCTTTGTTTATCGACATGTCAGCCATCAGTCCATGCAATATGTTCGCTTTATCTTTGTGGTTGTTCATTGCCTAGCCCCTTGTTTACAAAGGTTTGTTTGATGTCTTGTCGACTTCTGAGGAGAATTTTGCAGTCAGAATGACCAAAAAAAAATTACATTTATGGTCAAATTTATATTTAAAAAAGCCACACTTTAAAAAAAAAATCCGCCAGCAATAACTTGTCATTCCTGGCAGGAATAATTAGGAAGATATATGAAAGGAAAAAATGTTTGTGCTCTACAAACTGTTGAATTCCAATAATTTTTATTTTGAGAGAGTCATTTTTATCATCATCATCATGTGCCTTCTCCACAACGAAGGTTGACTACCATGGATCGCCATTCTACTCTGTTTCTTGCTTTGATGGTGCAGACTGTCATAGATTGACTTGACTATCTTTTGATGTTACTCGTCCATGTTAGTCTTGGTCTGCCTCTGCTTCTTTTACCTTGTATTTTTCCTTCCAATATTACTTTTAGTAGGCTGTTGTGTCTTTTAACATGCCCCAAAAATTTCGTTTGTCTTGTCTTAATTGTATTTAGTAGTTCTCTTTTTATTTTCAGTTTTAAAACTTTATCGTTTGTTATCTTTTGTTTCCATCCAATTCTACCTATTCTATAAATCCACATTTCAAAGGCTTCAATTTTCTGTTCTGTTTTCTTGTCTAATGTCCATGTTTCTGCACCATACAGGAATATTGAGAAGATGTAACATTTTGCCATTCTTAGTTTCAGCCCTGTTGATATTTGTTTTGTTAGTCTATTTTTCATGGCATTAAAATTGCTTTTTGCCATACCTATTCTTTTGTTTATTTCAGTTTTGCATTTTCCATCATTGGTTATAGTATGTCCCAGGTAGTTGTAACTCTGGACTATCTCCAGATGTATTCCCTCAACTGTGATATTTAATTGTAGGTCTTGAGAATTTTCTTTGTTTATGATCATAGTTTTAGTCTTTTTGATATTCATTTCTAGTCCATATTTTTTGCTTGTTATGTTTATCACATTAAGCAATTGTTGTAGGTCTTTAGGATTTTCTGCTAGTAGAACAGTATCATCAGCATATCTCAGGTTATTGATTATCTTTCCATTAATGTTTAGGCCTGGTATCTCTGAGATGTTTTTAAAGATTTGCTCGGTGTATAGATTGAACAAGCTTGGTGATAGGATACATCCTTGTCTTACTCCTCTTTTTATGTCCATGGGTGTAGAGTTCTCCTTGTTATATCTTATTATTGCTGTTTGCTCCCAGTACAAATTACATATTAGTCGTATGTCTGCGTCGTCTAGATTTATATCCTTTAGGAAGTCTATAAGTTGGCTATGTTGTATTCTATAGAAAGCTTTGGTGTAGTCTATAAAGTAAGCATATATTCTTGGTTTGTTTACTTCTGTGTACTTTTCAATCAATGTTCTCATGCTGAATATGGCTTCTTTTGTCCCACTGTTTTTCCTGAATCCAAATTGTTGCTCATCTAATTCAGTATTGATTTTATTCTGAATCCTTCCCTGTATAACTTTTAGTAAAATTTTTGTTACTTGGCTCATTAGGCTTATTGTTCTGAAGTCACTGCATTCAACGGCACCATTCTTTTTAGGCAATGCAATGAAAGTTGATGTTTTTAGATTGTTTGGTATGTATCCTGTATGGTATATGTCATTGCATATGTCTGTGATCACTTCGACGCCAAACTCTTCTAGAGCCTGTATCATCTCTATCAGTATATTGTCAGGCCCTGCTGCTTTTCCCTTTTTCATTGTTTTTATAGCTTTTTCTACTTCAGATTTCAGGATTTTATAGTTGTAAGTACATTTTATGTCTGGCTTTTTGTCCCTTTCGTCATGAAATAATTCTGTTATATATTCTTGCCATCTATCTATTATATCTTTGTTATCTGTTAGCATTCTTCCCTCTTTGTTTGCAATACATCCGTTTCCTGTAGCTTTTTTGTCTTTATTCGCCATCCTCTTTATTTCTGTGTGCATCTCTCTTAAGTTTTGTTTACTTTCCATAGTTTCGACTTCTAGACATCTTTGGTTGAGCCAGTCTTCTTTTGCCTTTTTGCACATTCTCCGTATTTCATTGTCTATATCCTTGTAGATGGCAGTGTTTTTCGCTTGTCTTCTTTCTTCCATTTTTTCTAAGATTTTGTCAGTTATCCATTTTTGTTTTTTGTTGCTTTCCTTTTTGGGCAAGGTGATGCAGGATTCTTGCATGCTGTTTTTTATGCATTGCCATTTTGTTGTGACTTTTTCCTCAGGATTTTCTCTTCTGTACTGCTCAATCCCCTCTTCTAGTAGCTTCTGATATGTTTTCTTTACTTGTACAGTATTAGTTTCTTGTACATCTTTCTGGTTTAACGCTGTTATATCTATTGGTGTTGCTGAATTAGTTTTTTGTTTGCTTCTCTTTAATTTGATTTTCATTTTTATCATTACAGGATTGTGGTCTGAATTAATGTCTGCTCCTGGGTAGGTTTTGGCTTTCTTGACGCTGTTCCTGAATCTGTCTTTTATCATTATGTAATCTATTTGATTTCTCTTCTTGTCTCCAGGGCTTTTCCATGTGTATAATTTCCTTTTCTCTTGCTCAAAGATGGTGTTGCATATTATCAGTCTGTTTTCTTCACAAAATTGTATTAATCTTTCTCCTCTGTTATTCCTTTTTCCTAGACCATGATTTCCTATTATGGTCTTATATTTACCTTTTCCTACTTTAGCGTTCATATCACCCATTATAATCAAGATGTCTGATGATTTCACTTGCTTCATAACTGTGTTTAGATCTTCATAGTATGCCTCTATTTGTTCGTCTGTATAGTCTTGAGTAGGTGCGTATGTCTGTATTATTGCTATGTCGAATGGTTTTGCCTTCATTCTTATTAGTATATTCCTATCATTATATGTCAATTGAGTATTTATATATTTTTGTAGCTCTTGTTTTATTAGAATGCCTACTCCTCTTTGATGTTCTTTTGTGTTACCTGAATATATAAATGTATATTTATCGTCTTGTATGTATCCACTTTCCTTCCATCTTGTTTCTGATATGCCTAAGATATCTATGTTTAATCGTTCATTTTTATGAAGGTAACAAAAACTTAAATTAAATAAACTGCAGCTGTAATCACTGGAAGGAATTACTATATTTTATGAAAGAGAGCCAAATTTTGTGTGTGTTGATTTCTCTCAGTGCATCACTAATAGTTGTACTGTTGATTAAATTCTTAATATACTTCTGTATATATTACATCTCAGTTGTTTGAAGTAAGTAAATAAAAACATTGTTTCACATAAATGTAATAGTATTTAATTAATTATTTTCAGGAAGATAGAGAAAGCAATATAGAAATCAACAGCCTTTTAGAAACCATAACCTTAGAAGAGTCAAAGTACATCATAGAAAAGTTGTACCAACGAGCACTAGATACAGTAAGTTTATAAGCACTTTTAATGTTTCATGTTTAATTATGTTATAGGTCTCATTTCTTATTGATCATCGTCATCAAGTACTGTGCCTACTGGCGTAGGTGATCATGTCTCTCCACAACTTTTGATCTCGGCAGCTATTTATCATTTCTGTTGATGAACCTTCTGCCAAGCCATTCTCTTAAGCTGTCTGTTATTTTTTCTCTTTGCTTCCCTCTATCTCTTCGTCCCTCAATTTTTCCAGTTGTTACAATATATTCCAGTTGTTCTCTTCTCATTACATGGCCAAAAATGATGATTGTCTCTTCCTAATATTGGAAATTAGTTCTCTTTTTGCTTTGACCTCTTTCAGAACTTTTTCATTACTCTTCTTATGTCCATGGTACTCTCAACATTCTTCTGTAAAACCACATTTCTACAGACTCCAGTGATTTTCTTGTCTGTTGTCCTATTGTCCATGATTCGCATCCATATGTTAAGACTGGCTCTATATAACATTTAAGAACTCTTTTTCTTGTTCTTATTGTCAAAAATGGATTGCATAGTATCTTCCTCATTTTTGGAAAGCTGCTTTTGCCTGAGCCATTCTGCATCTCACCTCTTTTGTACATCTTCCGTCTGAGGTTAACAAAGTTCCCAAATATTTAAATTCATTTACCTGTTTTAATATTGTTCCACCTGTCTTTATTTTGCACTAAGGTGATGTCTTTTTCTATGTTGTTACCATTACCTCTGTCTTTTTGCTATTAAGGCTGAGTCCTTTATTTTTGCTTTCCTTCACTATAATGTCCAACATTTCTTGTAACTCATTTTCACTCTTAGCGATTAAGACTGTATTATCAGCATACCTTAGATTATTTATATTATGACCTCCAATTGTTATTCCAGGCATGTCCCTTATGGATCTTAAAATAATCTCACTATAAATATTAAACAAATCTGGTGACAGCACACAACCTTGTCTAACACCCTGTTTTATTTGTTGAAACATTCCCAATTGGTTTCCATTTCTTATGGCCGTTGTTTGTTGCTCGTACATGTTCTTTATTATTCTTAGATCTTTGCTGTCTACGTTTATGCTTTCTAAAATTTTGATTATTTCTTGGTGCTTTACTTTATCAAATGCCTTGGTGTAATCTATGAAACATAGGTATAGATCTGTTTTCACCTCTATGGCTCTTTCTACTAAAGATCTTATGATATAAATGGCATTGCTTGTTCCTTTATCTCTAACAAAACCACACTGTTCATCGCTAATTTCTGGACTGATTTTGTTTCGCACTCTTCGCATGATGATTCTTAGTAATATCTTAGTCATATGACTCACAAGGCTTATTGGTAGGGCTATGAATATTGATTTGAGCATGTCGTCTGGTATATATCCGCTGTTGTAGATATCATTCAATATTTTTGTTGTTATTTCTATTCCAAAATCACCCATGGCTTCAATCTCTTCTTTAGTTATATTATCTGGTCCAGGAGCTTTGGCTGCTTTCATATTGCGCAAGGCATCTTCCACTTCTTATTGATAGTGAGTTAAAAGATGGTGTTTGGAATGTTCAAAAATAGATATCAACAGTAGAATCAATTAGAATTGGATCAACGGGATGTTCTCTTCACCACTGCAGAAATTAAACATAACATGCTCATCAGTTTAGGCTAAAATTTTCATACTGGTAGAAGCTATAAGAGAGATAAGATGTAACGGCAGAAAAAGAGCTTGATTGACAACATCAAGGAAATGGATGAGACTTAACCTCACACACTAGAAGAGAATATTTACACCCATTTATTGTGCCTTGGCAACTCAGGAAAAGATCACAGGACAGGCATGACAAAACATCAGTAGATTGCAGTTATTCATTATAAAATAAGTTGTTGAATAAATACAATTTTATGGCCATAAGTGCACAAGTAAGTACTAAGTTGAGCTGAATATCACAGGGTCAACCCTATCAATTAGATCACATGAACTGCTCTTCTTGAATTTTTTGGTGTAAATTCTGTAGAAAAAGTTGAAGTTTTCATTCTAGCTGGTAGTACAATACCTACCTCATATCATAATATCTGTCACATGATTTGATAAGTCATTGTGGCACAATCCACAGATGCAACTATTCTCTTCCAGTTTTTCTATGCCTCGTGTTACCATCTGTTATTTAGGAAGTCAAGACCCATCCAATTTTTAATATCATCATTTCTGTTTTTAATCTAACTGCCATTGCATCTTACCCATATTACAGTTCCTTGTTTGATGGTTATGCCAGATTTAATTACCATTGTTCTATGGCAAAACCATCACAGCTTTGTTTCTTCAAATGGTAAAGCAATCATTCTATTAACCAATTCAATTGCAGATTTTGTGCTGGACCTCATTGTTGATTGTGTGGTCTGAGTATGAGATGCTTGGGATCTTGCGAAAGATCTAATTTCAAGGGCTTGAATTTGTCATAATATTTCTGCTGTTAAGGGTCATGATTCACAAACATATAATAAGATTAAAATAACTGGATCACATCAATTTCTTTTAATTTCTGATCATGATTATCTTACCTTTCCACATTTTTTATAGTTAGTGCTATTTTTACTAGTATCTCTGAATTAGAATCATGATTTAAAAACAATAAAACCAAAGAGATATCAAAGTTGAAGGAATAGACCTGGGGACAGTTCAGAGCTACAACTACCTTGGACATACTATAACCAGCACTGAGAGGACTCTTAAACATCATCAAAGACCTCTGTTATAATTCTTTCAAGGATCACATTGAACAAGGTCTGACATCCACACTGGTTCCCATTTATTCTTCCATGTTTCCATATCAGTGAGCATTGTGCTTGATGTTTTTGCATAACGATGTTCTTTGCAATCACTTATGGTGTTGTCAATATTATGTCTCATTTTTGTTCACAAACAGGATGTCGTACTCTTTCAAATGCTTTTATAAATTCTATCAATATATGCTTCATAGACTACACAAAAACAGTTGGCAAAGTAAAACATGTGGAAATAATCAATATGCTGGAGAAATTGAACATTGACGGCAAGGATCTGAGAATCATAAAAAAACATGTATTGACAACAAACAGCAGCCATAAGAATTAGCAACGCAATGAAACAGGATAATTCCAATATATAAAACAAGGAGTCAGACAAGAC
Source organism: Megaustenia siamemsis (assembly GCA_032433765.1). Classification (NCBI taxonomy): domain Eukaryota; kingdom Metazoa; phylum Mollusca; class Gastropoda; order Stylommatophora; family Ariophantidae; genus Megaustenia; species Megaustenia siamemsis. The sequence continues at coordinate 22,116,516 of JAVIAB010000024.1, read as the reverse complement.
TGTGTTCTGTTGTCAGATTTGTTCTCATTTTACAGCGAAACTATTATGAAATCAATAGTAGACAAAACAAGGAACTGAAATCAACGGTCACAACATAAACAATTCGCGATTTGTGGATGACACAGTTTTAATATCAGAAATGGAGAATGCGTTGCAAAAAATGATAGACATAATCGTGAAAGAAAGTTCTCAGTCTGAATAGTAAGAAAACAAAGGTAATGGTCATATTGAAGAAACAATCATCACCACCATGCAACTTAAAAGTAAACGGGACAAATCTAAGGCAAGTGTAGAGCATAAAATACCTGGGTACAATAATAACATCAGACGGAAAATGCAGAAATAAAAAGTAGAATAGCTCAGGCCAAAACAGCATTTTAAAAAATGAAAAATATCTAGTGCAACAAGTTTGTCAATAGAAGTGAGAAAGAGTTCTTCGGTACTATAAAGGAGCCACATCTGACCTATAGAAGTGAATCATGGACAGTAGACAAACAAATGAACAGACAATTAGAAGGCACATTGATGGGATTTCTCAGAAGAATGTTTAATTTAAAAGCCTTGAAAAGCTAAAAAGACCATTGAGAAAATTCTCAAAGAGACCAACACCAAAAGGAGCTCCTAAGAAACATCAACATCATGAGAAGAGGAAAGTTGAAATACTTTGTTACAACTGGCAAAATAAAGGGAAAGAGATATCGCGGATGACAAAGAGAGAAGATACTAGATAGCTTGGTGTCATGGCATGGAAAACAGTCAAAAACAGAATTGATACGGTGTATTGGGGATAGAGAATTGTGGAAGGACATGATTGCCTACACCAACCAGTATGGCACATGATGATAATGATCAGTATGTAATAGAGATTTTGTTGATATTGACAACAATCCTTACAGAGGATTTTAAGAATGATATTTTATTCTCTTGGACTTTGGCCTGAACAAAAGTCTGCTTAGTTTTCAGCAAGGATTGCTTTCACTTGTGGTTTTGAGTCTATTCAGTACTGTTTTAACCCTTAGTAGACGCAGATGAAAACTGTGTTTTATCACATTTGGATGAGCCCGTTTTCCAGCACACATTTTTACATGATGATGGTTTCAAAAATGTAATATATATCTGCTATTTTTCAAAATTTTAGTTTGACAATAACATCTGACCTGAATACATTATTTTACTTATAATTCCCAGGGATTGTCCATGGCCTGCAAGGAATCAGAGATGCGAGAACTGCAAGGCAGACTTCATCAGACTGAATTGAACAATGCACTGCAACAAGATCTCCTGCGTCATATGATGGATGACAATGTCAACATTGAAGTTGATGACCTCATGACTCATGATGACCTGGATAGTATGCACATTTTAAAAAAATCTTTACCTCATGAATGAGATTATTATATTGGGTTAGATGGAATTACCTGTTTTGAAATTTCTAATTACCTGTTGTTTTCAAGTTCAAACCTCCATATATTTTTGTTGTTTTTTATTAATACTTGTCATACATAAATCAAATCTACATCAAATACATCAGATACATCAAATCTGAGATAAATATTCTACAATGTGGAAATAATGTAGACAACTTATATTAACCTTAGATACCATCATAAAAATTACCGCCTCAAAATACATTCTTTTGGAATTCAACAGTTTGCTATAGGCAAACATATTCCTCCTCCCTATGCCTCCTAATTATCACTAACGATGACCCCTGAGTGTTGGATTAAAAAAAAATTTTTTTTACCTATAAAAAATATCGTAAAAAACGTGGATGACTTTTTAAATAATTTTGACCAATTTTCAAGATGGAAACAGGCAAAATAAATGCAATGTTGTGGTAAAGCTAGTAGCAGGGAACAAGTGGTGGAATGTAACATAATTCCTACAAAATATAGTAACAGCTTTATAAGAAAAAGGACAAATACAAAATAATTTACATTTCGGTCGACATATGGCCTTCTTCAGAAAACAGAGACAACACCAATAGAAACCGACAACAAATTGAAGATATACTCTACTAAACATTCTAAATTTTTAGAAAATCTTCGGCTGTCTGCAAAAATCTCTTTCGTCTGCTGTTGGTGAGACATAAAACAAACCCTAACCTCAAGATAACAGCAAATGTACAGGGTAACTTACTGCGAAATTATTGGCGATGAACAAGCAACATAACAGCAATGAATGGGCTGAACGTGTCAATGATGGGTCATTGAACAAAGTAAGCATCAGATATCAAAGTGTAATGAGGGAACGTACCAGCAACGAATGAGCTGGATGTGGATGTGTCTGCAACAATGGACTGGACGTGATGGCAATGAGCATAATGGATCTGTCTGCAATGAATGGGCTGGACATGTCGCAACAAACGAACAGGCTGGATGTGTCAACAGACAAAGTACATGTCAGATAGCCAAAGCATTGTGCAATCAATAGGCAATAAATCTGATTGAAACCAAGAAATATTTACCACATCCGATAAGGGCGCTGGCGTTTACCTGCGTACAGGTAAAATTCTAAATCCTAATATTTGCACTAGTCACTTGTGAATCTTCTTTGGGATTGATTTTGTTTCTGAAATACTTTAAATATAATATAATAAATATAATATATATAAATATAATAAAATAAAATAAAAATAAAATAAAATATGAAATAAATTAATATATAATAAAATTAAATTAAAATAATAAATTAAAATTAAAATAAATTAAAATATTTAATAAAATATTTATAATATAATAAATAGTTTCTGAGAGAATACTTTAAAAAATATTGTGAGTTAAAGATAATTATTTCATTTTTAGTGCTTTATGTGTTCTAACAATATGGAAAACAAATTTTTATGCAATTTACATCTGCAATAACACTCGGGATAGAAAAAAATACTTTGGAAATCTTAATTTTGTTGTTCCTGGGTGTCACTGTTCCATAATTTTGTAAATAAAAATTGTCCAAATAAATATTATTTTTGCAAATTACAAGCGTAGTATTTTTTACTACTTGTTTTTGTAAATGGTAGAGTTACAGCGAGGTAATGTAATCTAGGGTTAATATAAGACTAATAGGGTAATGAGGGGATTTGAATAAATGTGAATGTGTCACTAGCATAAATTTAATTCCAGGACATATGCTGAGATACAATGAATATCACAAAGATAAATTTTTAAAGCATATCCATATATATATATATCCTCATAGATAAAAATTAACATTTTTAACACCTGATCAGAATGAAAACCAGCCAACCTGCTGCACAAACAACTATATGGAAACATTTGGCTGCAAGGCTAAAGAAAAAAAATTTTACATAGGAAAGTCAGAATGAGACTCACTTAATGCTTTCACAATGAGAACAACTCAAGCTACACAACTAGTGATATACAGAAAATTCACCAATACTTTTTCTATGTACTGTCTCATAGCATAATTAGTAGGAAAATAGAAGAAGAAGCAAGACATTTTGAATACCACAGTGCTAGAATTTATATTAGTTGTATATATAACAGAGCCTTGTTACTGTACTTTTAGTTGTTGCCCTTGTTTTTTTTTGTAAGAAAACAAGCACAAGAAATAAAAATTAGTGATGTCATCGTTATCTATCTATCTATTGACCTTTCGAGCCATAGCCGGCCCATAGGTCATAGACCCAGATACTCTTTCTCTTATATCTTTCATTGTTATACAGTCAGTGAAATATAGTTGCAAAAGGTTTTTAAAATACATCATTTGTAAGTACTTAAAACATAAATTAAATTATTTGAAGTTGATAATCCTATGTTATTCTCTTAAATAATCTCTTTTATAGCATATAAAATAAATTAGGAATAATAGTATTTGAGGAGCAGCTGATTGTATTTTCCATGCCTACACAGAATAACCGCCCAGCTGATCTAATCGATTGATAACATGTTTACTGAGCTCTCTGTGTCAGATATTTGGATATAAAAACTTTCAACTAAGTAAAGTTGGATTGTTTTAAATCTTATTTAATGTAATAATTGATATTATAATAGCACATTCATATAGCAACAACATATTTTGCACAAATGGGCATGGAATACCATGACAATCAACAAATTAGTGAGATTGACATTGGAATTTACCATAATGCCTTGATAAACTGTTTACTTAGTTTAGCTTAGTTGGCCTTGTGCTCTAAAATTTGTTTCTCATGGCAAAGTGCTATGCCGAGGAGTACGGGTTCTATCCTGCTTCAGGCTGTCTATTGTTCTTTGTGTTTTTTCTGTTGTTGATTATATGTGATTTTTTTCAGAGTGTTGTAAACATACCTCTTACCTCTGAAGTGATTCGCTGATCTATCACCTTGGAAGTTTCCCTCCATAATAATATTCATTTATTATTAATTCCCTCCTAAACTGTTTACGCTGTACAGTAAAAGTAGACTTTATGTTCACATAATGGGAATATAGTTGTTATATATTATTAATTATATTATTATTAATATATTATAACTGTTTTTGTTACAGTAAATGTATACACACACTGATGAGATTTCACTTTCTTATTTATGTTATGTATATATGATTAGAAATTCTTCTTCTACCTTTCAGCTCCCTGTGGACCATAGTTTTCAACAAACACTTTCCAAGCCTTTCTGTTTCTTGCCATTCTTTTAAGATCATTCCAATTTCTTTTTCATAATCTTCATCTCTGCTTCCATTTGTCTTCTCCAAGAATATTTTGGTCTTCCTCTTTGTCTTTTTCCTTGGGGATTCCAAAAGGGCCTGTTGTGTTATACTCTCAATTGGCTTCCGCAATGTGTGTCTAGTCCAGTGCCATCGTCTTCACTGTATCTCTTTATCCACTGGTATTTGACTGATACTTTTCCATAATTCTATCTTAGTGATTTTGTTCTGCCTTTTCAATCCTTTTATTCTGTGCAAGCATCCATTATTAAAGGTCTGTATTTTCATGATTGTTCTTTTTGTTCTTCTCCATATTTCACAGCTATATAATAGGACTGACTTAACATTGGTGTCTAAAATTTTTATTTTTATATTTAACCTAATTTCTTTGGATTTCCATATGTTTCCAAGTGCAACGAACATTCCTCTTGCTTTCGATATCCTTATTTTGGTATTGTTCTCTGTTCCTCCTTTTTTGTCTTTATTACTGTTGCGATATATGTAAGATCGTACGTCTAGTAGAGATGTTTCTCCTATTTTTATTTGGTTATTGCCAACTACATTAATTCTCATGCTTGTGGTCTTATCTCTATTTATTTTCAGCCCAAGCTGTTGTGATCTCTCATCAAATATGTTCATTTTATCTTGCATCTGTTGATGATCATGTGATAGGAGAGCTATGTCATCAGCAAATTCTAAGTAATTAAGTTGCTTGGTCAGTGACCACTGAATTCCATTTGTGTTGTGGGTTATTTTCATAATCTAATCTATGGCCAGCAGAAAGGGAGCCGGAGATAGAAGGCATCCCTGCCTTAACTCCTTTTCTTATTTCAAATACTTCTGTAAGCTGCCCTTTGTGCACCACACTGTATTTCATTCCTTCATACATTGTTCTTGTCAGAGTAATAAACTTTATGGGAATACTGTAATGACTCAGTAACTTCCAAAGTATTCCTCTGTCTAAACTATTAAATACCTTTTTGTAATCTATGAATCCGATATAAAGTGGGGACTGTAGTTCTAAGCTTTGTTCAACTATTATACATAAGGTAATTATTTGATCAACACATGATCTGTTTTTCCTTGATTAGAAATTATAGATGAAATTATTGAAATTAACCTAATCGGAAAGGTTTGTGATTTAAGTTGTTGAAAAATATTGAAATATTTATAATAAAATTGTTATTAATATCTATTATTAATTATACTATATCTAAGTCTATATTAAATTAATATTATTTTTGGAGATATATATATCGACTTATAAAAAATAGTAATATCACCCGACTCAGTTACTGTCTACAAATTCAACTAGTAGAAACTTTTCACTTTCCTTTGAGTTGAATTAACAAAAAAGAAACCTAGAATAATTATTGAATTTATTTTAGAATTGATATTTTCACATATTTATTTTAATAATTTGCTTTTCAAAATTTTTCCAGCCAGATCAACTTTGAAGAACTCAAAAAATTTCTGATGTTGGAAATAAGCTTTATTTTTTTATTATTTTTTATTTTTTTGTTTATTGTTATGTCCAATCTTTGAACACCCATAATACTCTTTTGGCTGTCCATAATATTCTTAACATTCTTCTTCTAAACAACCACATTTCTGTCCAGCCTTCAACAATATTCTTAGATCTTATCTCTTTTCTGATTGTCCAGGATTTACTTCCATTAGTCCAGATTGACTGACTGACAAAAATTGTTGCACGTTTGTCTCAACTACTCTTCAGCCAGCCTCACTTGTATACAATATTCTATGTAAACTTAACATTGTTCCCTGGTCTTTTTAATCCATTGTTTAAATTCTGTTTCATTTACTGTAATTATGCTTTTAAGATTTGTTCTTTTCTTTGTTGTGACTAATACTTGTACTTCCGCTGTTCAGAGTTGCTTTATAAAAATGTTAATCTTTTCTTGAACTAATTTTTACTCTTAGTGTTCTTGACCATGTCATCAGTATATCTCAGATCATTTACATTATGGTAGTATCTTTGAATAATCTCTCTATATAGATTGAATAAATCTAATTATAGTATACATTAATTTCACTATTGTACTGTACCACTTTCTAACCCATGTAATCAAGAATATTTTATTTCAACAGGTTTGTTATTTCTGGTCCATCTGATTGTTTGAATTGAATTTCACTGACTGTGAAGGGCCTCTAAAGAGAACTGACACGGAAGAACTTTTGAAAGTTGTACTTTAATTTACGAGTCCAGTAACAATTTTTCAGTGTTATTTTATAATTATTGTCATAAAATGCCACATGTTTTGTTCTTCAGTTGTGTCTAACAGAAATGATATTAATAAGATAAATATAATAAAATCTTGTTACATGTTTGCTTTTGTTTTTGTTTCACAACCTTTGTTCAATGAGAGTACTTTTGGTACTCAAAAAAGCATAGAGCTACCTTCTCCTAAAAGACATGCCCATAAGTGAAACCTCACATATTTTCCTTTCCCAGTGATACTAAATCATAGAAATATCTCCACTTTATTTTCAGTTGCCACAATGAAACTACTCAAGCTGCTAGCCGTTACTCATTTTATTTGATCTCTCAACTCTATTTTTTTGTGTGCAGAGTTGATGCTGGTCCCTCATTGCCCTCGTGAAACATAACAAAGATTCAAATTCGTAAACAATAAACGCCTTTAACGAATTGGAAGTAACAATGTAATGTCATGTTGCATTTAAGAGAATTCTTATGGTGTTATTGCAAAAAGAATTAATGCTTTAAAAAAAAAATAACGTGGCAGCGAGACACCATTTGAAGTGTAAATAAATATCTACCTTCATGTTTTATTAATATAATTTTCTATTCTCGCTACCGCATAGTTTTACCATAATCTCAACTAAATGCGCAACATTAACACATTAACTTTTTACTGACAATGATCGAGATTAGCGATGACTAGTTTAAATGATGTTTTTCTTAACCTAGCCGCAGTTAAACTTCATAGAACAATGAACATTATGATAAACTATTAATTCAGATAATTTTTTTCTTGTGAGAAATGCAAAAACATGCAGTAATAGCAAGGAATTTTTAAATTGTATTTTACTGCATTTTTGGGTCAACCCCTAGCACCATGCAGTCACACAATAATTTGCGTCACGAAGTGCTTGCAGAGGTAGAGTTTTCCTCGAAGGCAATACTAAAGTAGTCATCGTTATATAGCAAAGCGCTGTAATATATACATTTTTGGGGTGTAGGTGGTCTACTGGTAAGATGCTGATTGCTGGACAAGAAGATCTCTGGTTTGAATCCTGCCACATCATCATCATCATGTGCCTTACCGGTTGGCGTAGGTAATCATGTCCCTCCACAATCTTCTATCTACAGTGCATCATATCAGTTCTGTTGTTGACTGTTTTCCATGCCATGACACCAAGCTATCCAGTATTTTCTCTCTATGTCGTCCGCGATCTCTCTTTCCTTTTATTTTGCCAGTTGTAACCAAGTATTCCAACTTTCCTCTTCTCATGATGTGCCCGAAAAATGTAGATTGCTTCTTTCTGATGTTTTTTAAGAGCTCCATTTTTGTGTTGGCCTCTTTGAGAACTTCCTCATTGGTCTTTTTAAGACTGCCACAGGCAGTGAGAATTTCTTTCTGAATCTGTGGTTTCTTCACAGCTTTACCTTCCCTTGGTCTCTGGATAGTGAGATCAGATGTCTAGCCCTCTTGAATAATGGCAAAAAACAGGACATTCTGTGTGCGCTCACTAAAAGCCCCTTGACAGTTAAAGGTAAAAAAAGAGTAAGTCAGATGGTCACTCCCCAAGCAAAATTGTTAGAAATCTACCCAAAATGGATCCCAGGCCATGCAATGATGCTCGTGCACTGGGTCAAGTTTCTTCTTGGAGGTTCTCAGTATTTTGAGGAGAGCGTAGATGTATCCTGAGTGCAGTGATTGATAATGATCAGATTGAAGATAATGTGGGGTATATTATTGGTTATTGGTTATGGAAGGCCTCGGTCTCACAGCAAACAAATTAAAATCCATAATTGCTCAACCGCCCGTGCCAGTGGAATCATCCGAATTACCAACTCATCTCCCAAACAAAGAAAGGTAACTGTAGTCCCCATCGCAGCAGTCTCAGCACACGCCAAAAGACATAAGGCGAAACCGCGCAGAAAGTGAACACAGCCAACTGTTCCCCGTCATACGATATCATCATTCATCGCAAACAAACGGGATATCGAAGCAGGATCAAAACGGATGAGACACACAGCTCATGGTGTGCACAGAGCACTTAACTCAGTAGCTCCTGCAACAAGCCGGACTTGGAATATGAGGAAACTGCAAGAAGGAACACTTTTATTCTTCTTGCATATTATTCTTATATTATTCTTCTTCTTTTCTCGTTTCACTGATACCTAAAAGGTGTTGTGGTTTATATCATTTGTTGTTCTTGAGCTGCTCGAACTGTCTGAATTAGTGACTTTCCTTTGTTGTTACATGTCTCTGTCACTGCATCTATCCATCTTCTTCTGGGTACTACCTCTTGGTCTTTTTCCATGCATTCTCGAGAAGAACGCCTTGATGGTAATTGATAAGGATTCATTCTGACCAGGTGGCCAAACCATTTAAGTTGTTGTTGTTCTATATATTCCTGGCAGGGTTTTGTTCCTACTATTTTTCTTATGGTTTCATTTGGTATTCTATCTCTTCTTGTGTTGTTTGTTACTTTTCTCAAGCATCGCGTTTCACATATTTCACATCTTTCTTAAATGTGATTTAGAAAGGGTCCATGTTTGATTTTCATAGCACAAAGTTGGTATAAAAATGCTATTTATCATTTGTTGTTTAGCTGGCATAGAAATGTTTGGATGTCTTAGCAATGTTGAAAGCTGGTATGTGACAGCATTTGCTTTTTGTATTCTCATGTCAATTTCTCTGTCTAGTTTTCCATCTTCTGTGAACATTGTGCCTAAATACTTGAATTCCTCTACTTAGTATATTATTTTGGTGTATATTATAAAGGTGATAAATGGTTCAAATAAATGTTAAATGTCACTAACTTAAATATAATTCCACAAAATATTCTAATATTGTTTAAGGCATATATCTGTGTGTGTATGTGTGGGCATGTGCACAAGTGGATATATATATATATACATACAAATATATATATATATATATTTTTCGGACTGATGGCTCCGGGGTTAACCCAGCCTCTAAAAATGGGTACCAGAGATTTTTCTGGGAAGTAAAGGCGGCTTGACATGATACCGACCACATCACCCAAAAATGTGCCGTGGTTATAGAAAAATATGGTCACTAACACCATATTCCCCATACGCCTAGCAAGGTGTGAAGGGAACCTTTACTTTTCTTTACTTTATATGTAAGGCATTTTGAATGTTTTAGCAAATAATACTTCAATATGTTTTCAGATATGGAGTCATCTTCTAGCTCATCCTCATCATCACCAGCAGAAAGGTAAAGAAAACAATTTACTAGCACTAATATTTTATTTAGTGACCTCCTTTGTATTGTTCATAATGTAAGGTACTTCATACATCAGTTTAATGGAATAACAGATGGTGGGTGATTGAGTGGATGAGGAAATAGAGAGGGTGCTTAAAGATAACAAGATTATATTTTATCAGCTTTACTCTAACTCGATTTTTACCTTGGCATATTTTTATCATTCTGCTTTAGTTTGTGATTAACATTTTTGGCTTGATATTGTCCAGGAACCAACATTCTGTTAAAATATAGAGAACTTTGTAGGGGTGTGACTGAAAAAAACATAACAAATAAAGAGTTGTGACTATAAAATAAAACAATGAAGGGTTGTGGTTGTTTGAATTTAACATTACAGGAGTGTGGCTGTATAATATAACAGGAAAGAGTGTGAAGAGATTTACCTCTCACATTAATAAGCAATTGAATTTGACAGTGAAGTGGCAGTACTTTTATTTCAATATATTGCTATTTTTAACCTTAGGTTGCCATACTTACCTAGGCCAACGTGTTTACGATACCATACTAAAAAATTACTACCACTAAATTGTAACATTAGGAGCTATAAAAATAGTGCTTTCTTGAACTTTTTGATAAACAGCAATGTGTTTACACTAGGACAGACACGTGGAATTCAGAATTCTTGTCTCAGGTTAATTTATGACCTGAGTTTGATCTCAGGGGTTGGACATGATACAATGTCTATCGGTACAGACACTGTATGTCTGTCAGTATGATCGGCTACATCAAAGCGTTATTCGCTGTGTTTCCAGAGTTAAGAAGTTTTATGTCAGCCAATAACCGAGGAAAATTCCCTGGTCACAAATAAAAAAATCAACCAATTTTATTTAAATTGCGGAATTTTTTTTTGCATTATATAAGATAGTGTCTCACAAAATCAGAAGAAAAAAAATATCAAACAACAATGGAAACAAATCAAACACTCAGGGGTCATCGGAATTCGAACATATAATACTATGGCTATCGGGCAGTGCTTTGTTTATTGATGCATCAACCATCAGTCCAGCCAGTACATTTGCTTTTATCTTTGCGATCATTCTTTGTCAAACCCGTGTTTAGAAAGTTTTGTTTGATATCTCGCTGACCAAAGAGAATTTCAGTCAGAAGTAAAAAAAACAAACTTCTGGTCAATATGGCAGATAGACAGCAGGAACCATTGAGGCTTTGTCTGAAAAGTGTTCCTTGTTGTAGTTTTCTCATATTTAAAGTCCGGCTTGCTCCCAGAGCTACTAAGTTTAGTGCTCTGTACACACCGTGAGCTGTTTTTCATCCAGATCATGTTTCGCTATTCCAATTGCTTACGATGAATGAAGAAATCAAATGCCGAACAGTTTGGTTGCATTCACTTTCAGTGTGGCCACGCCTTATGTATTTTGACATTTGTTGTGACTGCTATGATGGGGACTGCAGCTGCGTCTTTGTTTGGAACCTTCATTTTAAATGAGATGTTAATTCGGCTGATTCCACTGGCCTGGGCGGTTGAGAAATTATGGATTTTAATTCATTTGCAGTGATACCGGGGCCTTCGATTAACTATAACTATAAAGTAAAAATAAAATGATTGCACTTATGGCCAAATTTATTTTTAATAAAAAAAAAAAGCCACACTTATGCAGTTTAGTGACAAACGACAATTCTCAAACAGCAGAGATAGACTGGACATGCATCAAAGTTTGTCAATCATTGGACAGCTATCACCACTATTGTCCAACAAGGAAATAACACTAGAGGCAAAACGGACACTGTACAATACAATCTTCATCCCAACATTATGCTACCAATGCTAGACCTGGACCCTAGATGCAAGAACAATAAGAAAAATAACCTCTACTGAGATGAAATGTGTCAGACGAATGACAGGAAACAGCCTGAGAGACAAGATCAGAAATGAAGAACTGAGAAAAAAGCTAGGAATAGCCCCCCCCCCCCCCCCCCACACACACACACACACACAATAGAATATAAAGAAACAACAGATAAAATGGTTTGGCCAAGTGACAAGGCAGAGTGATCAAAACACAACACAACCTGCCTTCAATAAGCATTGCGAGAACACCAGATCTAAGGCTCGACCACGAAAAAGATGGATCGATGGAATATTAGAAGCACTATGAAACATAACAGCAGCAGAAGTGAACATGAGAACAAAAGACCACAAATTATATCTCCCCTTGACGCTGAAAGGCAAATGAGGAATGAAAGAAGAACATTTTTTACTAAACGCATGGTGATTGAAAAATAAAAGGGTGTCACCGGCAGGAATAATCAGAATGTATACAGAGGAAAAAAATTGTTGCGCGCAGCAAACTTGAATTCCAATAATAATAATTTTTACTCTGAGAGTGTTATTTTTATGAAGGAATTGTAATCTAGGGTTAATTGTTTGCCGATTTCAGTGCTTAGTGTGATTGTGTGATCTTTCCAACCCTAACAAACAGAAAGAGCTTACTTATTGAACTCTTTTTCATGCTATCAAAAGTTTATGATGGCAGATTAAAACAGTGTAGTGGGACTGGATGCCAAGAGGTAAGATGTCAGCCTCTGGACAGGAAGGTCCTGGGTTCGATCACCAGCACAGGTGGTGGGAATTTTTAAAAATTCGAATCTGTGGTTTCCTCATGGCTTTACCCTCGGTCTCTGGGTAGTGAGATCCTATGTCTAGCCTTCTCTGAAAACAACAGAAAACAAGGTCCTGTGTGCACATTGAACCCATGGCAGTTTCAAGTCAAATAGCATAGGCCAAAAATAATTGCTGTCCGGAAAAAAATTGTTAAGCAAATCTACCAGTGCCGAAGAGGGATGTATCTAGCTGAAAAGGCACAGGATATCACAGCTTAGCCATAAACTAGCAACACAGAGCACAACCACTTAAAGACAAGTAATTGCTAAGAAGTAAGTGTGTCAGATATATACTCAGCAGCAAGGAAACATGGTTAAATATTGGTGTTCCTGATTGATTTAGAAATATATTTTTATTAAAATATATGTGTGTATTTGAAGTAACCATTGACTTCAGTCATTCATAAATGTGTTGTGCAAAATCCAGTAGCAGGCAAATAAACAAAAGTCACTAAAATGTTTCAGGTATTATTGAATTAAGTACTTTTGATGAAAATTAATCATTAACATGCCTCTTTAAAAAAAAAAAAAAGAAATAACTGCCACCCTCCACCCCCATTTCCCCCTCCAAAAAAATTAATTATAAACTTGTAAACCTGATAACAATATTATTTTTATTGCCACTATTATATGAAACTGTACATATTGGTTTTTATGGTTAAAACAGTCTATAGTTCTTATATTTCACGTGCTATTACCATCTGAGACAAAATAAAGAACTATGTAATCCATTTTCTCATTTCTTCTCTGTTTTAAATATCAATCTTACCTTGGATTTTGTTGGTGGTATTTTGTCTACTTTTCCATGTTAAATGTATACTCATTGTACTTTTCTTGTTCTAAATGGTTGTATTCTGTTCATTATTATTTGTTGACCTCCCTTATAGCCTCAGTAGTGACTTTTGTTCATTTGCATTAGTTTTCAGTTTGTTTTTGCTTCTCCTCCATCTGTACAGTATAATGACTTGACAGGTCATAGCACTGATCTTTATGGGGATTGTTGACTCATAAGGTTAGAAGTATGTAATTGGTGTAGACAATGTTCAGCATGAGTCTGGAAATGTGCCAATTTTATTTCAGCTTCAATGCAAAAAAAAAATGTTTAAAAACTACTGCATCTTTTATTTATATGTATATTTCTACTTATCAGCTGAAGGAACATAGTATAATAAATATTTTAGGTTTTCTTTTAAGAAATACAGTATGACCATCTTTATTATTTGCTCATTAGCAAATCACTAGATATCCTGTATAATACTCATAGAAAGTCAGAAATCTATGCCATCATATGAAAATTCATTCCACTCAGCCACTACCATGTACCTAATACAGTAGATGATGACAAATACATTTTTGGGACAAATGGATTCTGTGGCAATCATGGTTCACAGCAGCCAATAAAATATTTGTGAGGAACGATAACTTTAGTTTTCACATTTCATGGTGAATGATTACACTAAGAAAATATCAGGAATGATATTGTGTATTTCACCAGTTATTGATAGTGAATATAACGCCTAACCTTGGTGGAAGATTTAGTGCCAAATATCTATGTAAACTGCATGAAATTATCCAATTATACATATGGATGTATGTGTTAAATGTCTGTTCTGGAATATGGTTAATAACTGCATCCAGTTTAAAACAACCTTGTATTAATGGAGTAATTGAGTTATTGAGTTATTTGCGGGTCATCATCATTGCACTCCGAACATGTCCATAGGTGCTCAGATCCCCTTCTCAGAAATTCCCCTCAGTGTCCAGCGACTGACGACTCCAGTTCTATGTTGGTTGATAAGTCTTCTTACACGGCCACCAAGTTTCTCATTTCTGGCTGTGCCCATCTTAACTCCCATTTCCATCATCCGAAGAAGTGACGTTGATCTGTGTTTGTCGAAGACCTGTGCTCTTCCCCCATCTCGAAGGGCATTGATGATGTCTGCCCGATCCATCGGTTGCCCGTCCTCAATGACAGCGCAGCTAGCCAACCTGCCCGCTCTTTCATTTCCCCGTACTCCCGCATGTCCAGGGACATAGACAAAGGTGACCTTACATATTTTGGATTTCTGCAACGACTCTACCCATTGCATGCGTACAAAGCCCGCCTCCACTTTTTTTATCATGCTCATCGAATCACTCAGTATACATGCGTGGATGTAGTCTGTTGACTCTAACCATTTGAATGCCTTGGTCACTGCCATCACCTCCATTGTCATGCTACTCGTGGTCATGGCGTATGCACCACTGTCTTCCTTGGCTATTCTGCCTGCCGAGCGTGCTGTAAATGCCCATGCACTTCTTTCATGTCGTCTTACAGATCCGTCTGTATAGATGACTGCATCTTTCTCATCGGTGTTATCGCAGATGAGACCGTTGACCTCAGCATTAACCACGACCGGGTTCTGTTCCCTACTTTTCCTGTCGAGTGTGACAATACATGAGAAAGTCCCCTTGAATGACGTAGGCACCGGTGTCCACTCCTCACCAACGCTGATATTGGTAAGCCCACAGACCTGTTTGATGACATCTTCTGCTCGGACCACCCATGATTTGCCTCTTTTTAGCCTGGTACCTTTCTCTGTGTTGAGCACGTGGTGCAATGGATGCTCTGTATCTGCACTAATCTTCCGGTATGCTCGTGCTCTCCAGATCTTGATTCTGTCATCCATGGTTGGAAAGTCAAGAAGATACCTCATTGCTACACAGGGAGTATCCCTCGTACATCCCAGGATAATGCGCATGGCTTCATTTTGTATTTTCTCCAGCCTATCAATTTGAGTCGTACTGACAGTAAGAATGGCCAGGGCATACTCGATTGGTGCGAGGACAAATCACTGGAACAGAAGAGTAAGTAGCCTCTGCTCGATGTTGGCAGCAGCCATGACCTTCAAGGCGGCTAATCCTTTGCGGGATTTTGTTATCACATGGTCGACGTGGTCCCGAAAACACAGGCTGCGATCAAACTTAACTCCGAGGTATGTCATCAACTTGTCCCTGGTCACCTCATCAGCTGCCATTCGTACTACCGGTGTGGTCGTATTAACGATATGATTGTTAAGGGAGAACCATGAAACTGATGCTTTATTAGGATTAACCAAGGCACCTGAAACCCCACACCAGGAAGAAATGTGATCGAGTTCGTCTTGCATTGTGGAGGCGATTCCCGTCTGTCTCTTCCCTGTCGATATACCAGAATATCATCAGCAAAAGTCATAGTTCTTCCCCTCCCATCCAGCTGTTGGGCCGTGATCGTTATTGTGTACACGTTAAATAGAACTGGTGACAATGGTGAGCCTTGTGGCAGCCCAGGACAAATGGATGTTGGCTCGGAAGACCAACTTCCACATCTGAGTATCACCTTCCTCTGAAACAGTGCCGTGGCGATCCATCTAATGAGGAAGGGGTTCACCGCCAGTTTGAGAAGCATATGCATGAGATATTCAAATGGTACCCTGTTGTATGCATCCTCCAGATCTATAGCAGCAGCACATGTCTCCTCTCATCTGTGGAAGCCTTCGAAGACGTCATAGGCAAATACTGCCGCATTGAGCCATGTCTCTTTGTTATATCTATAACCTCCGAGTGTGGATGGGAATACGCGTTTCTGTTCAAGGCGACAGGTGAGGATACGGGCAACTAATTTCTCCAGCAGCTTGCCCACAGTGGTCTGCATTGTGATGATTCTGTAGGCACTGATCTGAGAATGGTCCTTGTTTGGCTTCGGTAGCTGTAGTAAGTAGCTGTGTAGCCACTCCTCCTTAATCTGGACACTCCGAATACTGGCATTAAAGTCATTGGCCAGTGTTGTCAAGTCATCATCAGCTAAATCGCCTATGTCATCATACCGAACACCATCTGAACCAGGAGCAGTGTTGTGTGACCTTTTAAGTGTCGTGCGAATGGTATCGGTTGTGATTGTGAGATCTTCTTCCAGCCCTACATCCTTACACAAATTTGACAAAGATCCCCGTATCCTCATTCTTATAGCCTCATTTCTTTGGTCCGTCTGCTCAATGTAGCGGGCAAGCAGGGCCTTCCCTTTGCTCTCATCAGATTTGTGCCATATCTGGCCTGTGCTCTGAAAGTTTGGTATACCTCTGTGTCGTGGTGTGCCATTCATGCACTGATGAAGGCGCCAGAATGTGACGAGCGATTTTTCTGAGTACACTTTTTTACAGAAGTCATCCCATTTGGCATCCTTAGCCTGCTTAGCGCATAGTTTAAAGTGCATCATTTTTTGGTCGACCTCTACTTTCAGACGCTTCAAGAGCTCAGGTTGTGTTCTACCATACCTTCTGGCTTTCTGCCATGTCTTGACCGTTTGTCTCTTGCTCCACCAAGCTTCCTCGACATCTACATTCCACCAGGGTGGCTGCGTCCATCTCTCCTGCCTCCTACGAGGGGTGCTCTGTTTCCTATGTCTGATTTTGCTAATGACTTCCTGGTCTGTTTTCTCGTAGTTGAATGGTTGGAGCTTTCTTCTCTGGCTTTTATTTCCGCCTTTCTCAATTAGGAGGACACATGGATAGTGATCACTTCTGTGGAACCCCAGTGCACTCCACCTGCAAACCGGTGCGAAGGTGGAAGACACCAGTACCAGGTCTATGACACTATCAGAGTCCCCTGTTCGAGTGACCATTCGTGTTGCCCTTCCATCATTCAAGCACACTAAATCGGCCGACACTAGTGCGTTCTCTAGGTCTTCTCCCTGCTTGTTGGTTATGACGTTACCCCACTGGTTTCCTCTAGCATTAAAGTCTCCGCAGAAAATGACGTTCTCTTCATCAAACTCGAAGAGATTCTGCCATTGTTGTGTGTTCACCTTCCCATTACAGGCATACACATTAACAATCACGACATGAACTGGGGTCTGCACCCTAACCGCATGTACCTGCAATTCTGCATTGTCCCATGCAGACATATCAACCTCAGCTGCCACCATATTGTTGCGCACAAGGATGGCCTGCCCAAGGTGTCGTCTATTGTAAAAACAATGAAAGCCAGGAGTACTTACTGTCCTGCCACCAAGAAGAGTTTCTTGCAAAACCATTATGTTGGCGCCGCACAGTAGCTTATCAAGAATGGGCCGTCGTTGATTAATGGACCCACAATTCCAATAAGTAACGCGCACATACTTTAGGCCTAGCCTCTCACACTTTGACAGTTTAGTGCCACCCCTCTTGCCCCATCGTGTTTTCCTTCTTCGATGATGTAGTTTGGGTTGCATCTGAAAACTTACACTTACCGTCGTCTTTGATGAACGTCGCTGAATGTCGATGCTTTGGATGGTCCAGACTCACGTGCACTTGCTCAGTCGCACGGCCCAGAACCCGTTCCACGTTATAAACTGGCCAACTCCAGTAACTTGCTCAGCAGCACGCGGAAACACTGTGAGCTTTCTACAAATTAAATGACTTACGCGTCCTTGACGACAGACCGGCGTAAACAAACCGCCATTTTGACGCGTTCAATAGTGCAACAACAAGGCTGAGTGATGAAATAAGGAAATTATAACAAAATGCAATGAATCAAAAGAAGCAAAGTGATTTACATCAAATAGAAAGCGCGTACAATCACATGATCTCTTAAAAAATACATAAAAACAAACAAATAAACAGGAAATTTCACTGGAAAACAGCACTTATCTGTGAGTCTTATGAAGAGGCCAGTTAATAGGGCGCCATCTTGGTGCGTCTCAATTATGGATTAATAATGGAGTAATTAAGATCAAACATCACTAGTTAATTCCATTTAGTATGAAGACTGATATTAGTTATGCAAGAAAATTGAAGGATACCTCAGCTGTAATAGGTGAAAGGATACTGTTTATGTATGGTGATATATTACCTCCATTATTTTCAAACAAAACCTCTTTGTCATTGAAGCAGAAGTGCAAGGCTTGATTTTCTAGAATTCTTCTGAGAGTGATTTAGTCATTTACATAGATAGGTTTGTTATATGGCATGTAGGGAGCTCATGGGCTTACATAGCTCATGTTAGAGATAGAATTCTGAAGGAAATGATGCTGTCGCACTGACTACAAGTGGACTTTCCTTGGCAAATTATGGCTGTTACTAAAGCATTAGCATGGTTTGAGACACAAGATTTATACGTATGTTTTTCCTCAGTGACTCAATGAGTATGTTCAGAAAGATCATAACTAGATGGACTCAACAGCAATGGTTAGAATCTCTGGGGATGTTTAGTCTACAAAAAACTATACACAATTTTTGTGCCAGGGCACATGGGTCATACTGACAGACTTGCCAGTTTGATGTTGAGTGCAGAAATGGACAACAACAACATTCTGAATGTCCTTGGGAACACTGAATGAAAAACAACTAAAAAAAATGACCTTAAATCCACAACCATGAACAGACTGCATGAATAGCATGTCAAGGTGGGAGATACTAGAACTATGCAGGAGTCAAAAGAAAACTTATCAACCAACACAGCACCTGTGTTGTTAGTCGCTACATGTTGACGAATACACTTCAGAGGAGATCTCATCATTTATGGACATTCAATGTAAATGAGGGTGACCTGTCAACTCAGCTAAACTAAATTAAGCTAAATGAATGACTATGCTGTATGTAATAAAGTATGAAAGCATGCAATAAACTCACATGAAGTAAATATTAGAAAGAGAAAAAATAAGGGTAGGTAGCAAGCAAAGTTCTCTGACATGTTGAATAATACATGCATAAGAAAGGGACCACCATGAGATGGCAGTAATTGAACATTTATGTATACATAACATCCTTAGTGGTCTCCTTCAGTCATAGTTTAATAACGATTTTGCAGCGCCCCAAGAAATATTATTTTAAAATAATAATACATAACATAGAAGCCACCAAATGCAGCAAATAATTATGGTCTGATAGTAGCAAGACATGGAGAGGTAATGTGGACAACACATTTTTCAGTAGTAGATCACTTGTCAATTTATTTCATCTTAGTCACCATCACCATTTCACTGTTCCCTTATGATGACTTAAGAATGTTAGAGGATTCTTTACCCTATTAATTTGTGTGCAGTTTATGTGCATGAAACATCAATGTTTTATTCTTCATTTTTATTTAAAGCAGGGATTCCCATCATGTGTGTCACTTTGTCACACTTTAACTTAATGCTGGATTTTTGTGTGTGTTATATTTTATAAAATAGGAAAGTTTCAGTCAGATAGTATTTCTTGACTCACCTTTGGGCTTTGTTATATCAGGGAACCCTGTTTTACTTTTCACTGTAGTTATAATAGTAATAGAATAAGTGAAAAAAAATCTGTAGTGAGGGCTGTTAAAAAAATACAGACTGCAAAATTCTATTTTATTTGGTAAATGTGTAAACTCACTGACTAGTTGGTTTTACCTCCTTGAAAGTAGTGCCATAGCACTTGTATGGATTTATTCTTGCAATGAGAAAAACTGGTATACGTTTCTTCTTCTTCTTAGCGTTCACCTGCTAAATGTGCATTGTGTCACCAGTTTACAACAAAGCTGCTAAATTTTGCTGTTAGACCAGACACATCTGTCTTTGGTCTGCTTAATAATTTTTGCAATGGCCATTTTTGACCTACTCTTTTAAACTTTTAACTGCCAAGGGTGAGTGAGTGCATATGGTACCTCCTGTTTTTTGCCATTTTTAGAGAGGTCTAGACATCAAATCTCCCTACCCATAGACCAGGGGAGGTAAAACCATGGATCCAGAGTGAAAAATTCTCACAACCTGTGGTGGGGATCAAACCAAAGACCTTCTTGATCAGAGGCTGACATCTTACCTCCAGACCACCCAGTCCCCTTTGGCATACAACTTGTGCAACAACCTTTATTTGTCTTATTACCTTGGCTTGAATCTCAGCTTCATTTTTTTCTTGTTGAAATTGTGGTAATAAGAAGTCACATGGGGCAAGATCAGAAGAAAGATGAAGGGTGTTGGAGCAATAGGGTGTTGTAATTTGCTAAAAATTTGTTAGTGGTGATATCTCTGTGATCAGGGGCATTGTCATGGTGCAGAATCCAATTGTTAGTGCACTACTTCTCAGGTTGATGCCTGAACTTAATATCCTGGAGAAGTTGCAAGACTGTCCTCTAGTATCCAGTAATCACACTCCCTTCTCTTCTAGAGATATACTCTGATGAGCTAGGCCATCGATGCTGAGGAACACAATCAACATGGACTTGATATTAGACTTTAAACTGTAGTTGTTTTGTTTCTTTCATCACCAGTGATTATCAAGGACTTGAAGTTGGTATTGTTTTGGCTTCTTTCATGTAGTTCAGTGCAAATGACAAGTGATTGTCATTCTGCTCTTTTGTCAGGAGATGGGTCTCAAGTTTTGGTAACATCTATTTCATTTGCAAATTTTAATTTTATGATTTTATTATTAATATTCCAACATCCTCTGTGACCTCTTTGACTGTCAAATATCAGTCAGCATGTTTGATTTTTTTGGAAATGGGCCTTCAGGAGGTGAATAGTCTGGCTTGGCTAGGGTCATCTTCAAAGGATTGGCATCCATTTTTTTAAAACACCAACAGGAATACTATTCAAATGTCTTAGACTGACTTAGGTAGGATTCTCCAAAAGCTGACAGCAGCATTTTTTAAGTCTCAAAACAAGTTTTTGTGGAACAGAAGCAGAATCATTGGACATACATTGATTAATATTAATGGCTATTTTTTAAATCCAACATGTGTTGCAGATGCATGTTCACTTATAGACTTTCACACAGTGAATTTTTAAAAAATGGCATGAACATTGGTACTTAATTGACTGTCAGATAAACTGACTTGATATCAATAAACTGCATATCTAGTTCCCTACAAAAAAATTATATTCCTGAATTTTTTTAAACAGCGTTCATAGATAGATATGGTTACAGTTTTATTGTGTAGAAAAAAAACACAAATTAAAATGCTTTTGTATATGTGTGTGTGCACACGTGTGCATGCGAGCGTGCGCAATAAACAAACTGTAGTGGGACAAGTTAGTCTTCAATGAAAAAGAAGTGAAGTGGCACTGAGAGACCAGAAATTGTCATCGCACCAAAGAAATGCAGCAAAGCAGTGTAACGTTTGTTTTATTCCACTGGTGCTACCAAAATGGAGTAGGATTTTTTTTGTGTGGTTCTTTATTTACTTATGTATTTGTGTATATTTAATAATAGAAAGTGACATTATTAGTTTTTCTCATGCTATATTCAGAATAACATATGTGAAATATTATTATGCACATAGTGTGTGCTTTATGTGTTTAGTGATGATAATAGTTTGCAGTCATGAATAAAGAAGGAAATCAGTAAACACACATTAATGTTTGCATGTATATGTTTTATTTGTGTATTTCTTAGCTTCTAATTCCTAGTTTCTAACATTTGGTATAATTTTCCTAATTTTTCTCTTTGTTAAATGCATTTGATTGTCAAACATATAACAAAAATAGGTTTGTATGTAAAGTAATCACTATAATTGTTCATTGTATATAGGGGTCATTGTTTGTGTTTCAGCAGCTTTTAACATGCTTGCCCAGTTCAACACCAGTTATATGGTTGTCTTCTGCTCCTAACTCCTCTTATTATAATGCTTACAAGTACTTTTATCATCAAAATCATATTGAAGAGACAATCTACATTTATTGGGCATGTCATGCGAAAAGAAGACATTGAGAATACTATAACAACAGGCAGAATGAATGGATAGAAGAGCAGATGAAAACCAAGGGAAAAGATATTGAACAGCTTATCCAAATCGATCATTGAACTTTTGAGCCATTGCCGGCCCATAGGGCATAGATCCACCCACTTACTATTTCTCTTATCTAATTTTTTATTCTAGCAGTTTTCAATCATTGTAAAGATCTTTTATCAAATCTTGCCATTTGTCTCTGTTCTGTGCAAGCAACTTTATTTCATTGAGGGAGCCGATTCCTGCTGATCTTGCCTCTCTGATCAATGTTCTTCTCAGCGTCTCTCTGGGTCAGCGTCTTTTCCTCTTACCTGTTGTTTCCCACATGAGGGTTTGCTCTGTTATTCGGTTATTATCTCTCCTCATCACATGTCCAACATATGACCATCGTCTTTTCTTAATTACTGAAGATATTAGTGGTTGATTGGAGATTTATCAAATTTCTTCGTTTGTTTGAATTCGTTCCACGCTATACCAAGTATTTTCCTTAGACATTTATTTTTTAATGTGTTCAATTTTGTTTCTATGTTATGTCTCTTGTTGTTTTCCAGCTCTCACATGCATACGTAAGGGTTGATAGTGTGGCAGTCTTTGTTGTTTTTGCTATCTTGTTGATCTATCTTCTGTACTCTTATCTTGCTATTGGTTTTGGTAATTGTTCTTGTCATTTCTTGCTATCTTCTACTTTCATAATATATATATATGTATATAGAGACACACAACTCGTCATCATTATAGTTTTCGAACAAATATAATATAGTCTTTATTGTTGACATTCACTTCAAAACTTTAACAACAGTTAACACTGGTTCCATACAATTAACAAACTATACTGTCCTCTTATAATATAAATGTTCCTTTATTGTTACTGTGTTGAGCCAATCGGCGATGTATATTCACAAGTAACGCTCATGATCGTATATAAGTTAACTCTCTATCTTATAGACCTTGAGGTCTTACTTTTAAACCTAAACCACACAAATTTCTGTGCGAACTCTATTAGTCAAACTCTTGATTTCTCTACTCTAACTTCAGGCAGGTTCACTACTCGCTCCTCTGTCCTGTCGTGTCTTGTGTTCTGTATCTTCTTGTCTCTCTGCCTTGTGTGTCCTTGTTTCCAGTCCAGTCATCGCCTTTTAGTGTCCATTTAGCCACCTCCACCTGGCCCAAGCATCATGGGAATCTAGTCTAGATACGGCTTATCTTTCGTCCGTCTGCAGTCACTATTTCGTTAGCTCCACCTTTTTAAATCATGCCCATGGTCTTATTGCTTTAAGCGTCCTGTCGACCTGTCAATCTTCCTAAGTATCGTTCCCTAACAACTAAAACTCGCTGCAATTCTTTGATCTCCCAGTCAGCGAGACTCAAAGCGTTTCCCACCGCTGAACATAAAGATGTCCCGGCGTGAGTGAGTTTGATTACGCCCCTTGGCGGCTTAACTCTTATCAGCAGGTGTCAAGAGTCCAGCGGCCGCTTCTTTACGTTATGTAACTTTGTCGGCCAGAGCAAACATCGGTCAATTTCGGTAGACTGATGTCTCCTTGCCAATCCTCAAGACTTCACTTTAATTCCACGCCACCTAAAACTATTTTATCTCCTATCATCGTCATATCGTATCATTCTTTTTATTCTTCTGTCTATCGTCATATTCTTCTTCTACTCTTCCCATTATCCTTCATGACTGAGTCACACTATAACAAAAGTACATTTGATTTGAATAGTCTTTTTTTTTGTGTGTTTGTGCTGATGAGTTTTGATTTCTACAACTTTTCAAGGCTTCTGAAAGACATTGCTGCTTTAGCTATTCTGATTCTAATTTCTTTACTTGTATCCCCTTCCCGATCAATGTGATTTCCAGGATAGATAGAGTGATCGATCTCTTCCACTGGTTTGTTTTCCATGTATATTCTGTCATCTGTAGGAATTAAGCTTTTCATGACTTTGGTCTTTTCATGATTGATCTCAAGTCCAATTTTGCTGGATATTGATGATAGTTCATTAGTGTTTTCCTGCATTGTTTTGATCTGACTGCTGATGAGGACTAATCTACATTTATTGGGCATACCATGCAAATTTTTATCCAAATGGCATAATAATAAAAGATCACCAAATGAAATAATGACATGCATAAAGGACCGAGGAAGATGATCACCTACACCAACCGGCATGGCACCTGATGATGATGATTACTTTTACCATTTGACTCATTTTATGTTGTTTACACTCAGTTCAGTAATGAAACTGTTATATACAAAAATTGTCTTCAAGCACAAATATTGTCTTTGAGCACATGCATTATTTCATGATGTAAATTTTTGTAATAATATTGAATTTTTTAAGTCAATGAATATACATTTCTATAAATTATTTGGAGCGTTACTTCAGTATACACTTTAAGACAACACTCTGAGACCATAAATGTTATATTGCTATTTACAAGTTTTCTTTTTCAAGTTTCATTCTTTCCAAAATCTTATAGAATTTACATGTCTTCTATAACTATGCAATCTAGGCTAGACATTTTCATACAGTGAACCCTTTACTTCTTCAGCATGTATTGGTCAAGTGGACCATCATTTGCACATTTGTAGATACCTTCTAAACTTATCACTGGCTTGTTATTACCATATATTTCACTAATGTTTGTCATACATTTTAACTTTTCCAGAATCCTTCTTTATAAACTTCTTAATGATTTATATATTATTCAACTTATCCTCTCATTTATATATCATCAGTCCATAGATTATATGTAATTTTTGTGTCAAGCTTTTAATTTAATGCATCTCTGATTGAAACAGGTTTCAGATTTCTTTTGCTCATTTATTTATTTATTTATTCTCCCAAATTCTACATTTTGCTTCATTTAAAAAAAATTATATCTTCTTCATTTAACTATCATTATTATTATTATTATTTTTTTTTTTTTTTTGGTTTAACTTTCTCATTTGCTGTACGTGTCAGTGGTATAATATATTTTTTATTGTATTGAATTCTTCAGTAATTCTAACTTAATCTTAATTTTAGATTTGTGCTGAATATTTGCTGTGACATTGGGATAGCCAGCAAGAAGCTCACTAAATTTATGAACAACAAATAATATTTTAATGAGTATTTTAATTAATAGGGCACCCACAAATATTTGTTATCATAATAAATGTGTTGATTGTATTTATTTTGTTAACATTATTCACTATTTAATTACAAGAACTAATAGCTGATTTTAGGTGGTTGCATTTATCATAAATATTGTTTTTCACATTTTATGAAATGCATGTGTATTTTAAAGTAGTAAATTAGAACAATGCAAACATTATTCTCCATTTTTTAATAATTGTTATGTAGTTTTAAATTGCTTATTGTTTCAAATAAAGAATGCATATTTACTTTTCTTAATTGTACTAACTCTTCTTAATGGCTTGCTTTAACAGCATGATGGACTCTGTTATACCTGCCATCAGACAAACTTCTGGCAATCTAGTCCGTAGAGAGAAGGTAGGTGTTATGACAGGTGTATAGTAAGATGTCACAAATCAAACTAATTAGTCTGGCTTTCTTCTTAGCCAATACTGTTGGGTTTATTGTATGATTATGAGGATGAATAAAAATTACTGAACTATGGACAAACCAATAGATTTTTGCTTCCCTTTTAACATACAAAAGACAGAGAGAAGTAGTGTGCGTACTATTCTCTTTTTTCTTCATTTTTTTCTTATCTATCCTAATCTGCTTTTTGCCGGTAGGCGTCTTCAGTCTTAAGGCCATGTGTTTTCTATCAAGGACACTTTCTGTGGCTTGGCACATAGTGATATTGCATTATATTATTATGGCGTAAATTCTCTCAATCCATCTTCTTCTTGGTCTACCTCTTTATCTTGGCTGTTCCATTATGTTGTTATAAGCTCTTGACGCTAGTTTTTAACTCTCGTACGTGTGCCATACTGGACTCCCTGTTTGTGCATATACCTCAAACTTAGTGGCCGTGTAAGAAGACTTATCAACCAACATAGAACTGGAGTCGTCAGTCGCTGGACACTGAGGGAATTGCTGAGGAGGGGATCTGAGCACCTATGGACATGTTCGAAGTGCAATGATGATGACCTGCAAATAACTCAATAACCTCAAACTTCCTTGCATGCATGTTTTTTTTTTCTAACATGTTCAATTTTCAGTTTACAATTCCACAACCTGAGGGTAATAGAAGTAATTATTTGCAGTTGTATTATCCAATAGTCACTGCATATTGTAGTAATTGAAGCATTTACAGTACAACTCAGGACTATTTGCATTCCTTTATTTTGAATCCACTCCAGCTATCTGAATCTAGTTGTCTCTGGTACATACAATTTAAAACCAGACGAGAACTTCCAAAGGGATATCAATTGCTTTCCCAGATTGATGCACTGTCAGGATGAATGATCATTATCCACCATTTATCTATTTCATATTTAGTTTAATGTCTAAAATAAGTAGACACATAAGGATAAAATCTTTATTTTATTCATTCTTTACATCTTTTTTTAAAAATTATTTAAATAACTGTTTTAGGTAAAGATTGTATAAACATTCAACCTTAACTGCATCATTGTTTTAATTCACTATATTTTAATATTGTTTATATATTTTTAATCCAGACTTCACCATATTTGATTGCAGCTAAGTTTATCTTAATTCTCTCTTTGAACTTATCTGTCAAGATTTTCAGGTCTGATTTTATGATGAAGATATGCAATATTAAAGGTTAGAGAGCCATCTATACTAGATTGAAATGATAATGATCATCTATCTTGAAATATGCACGGATGAATTACTGATGAAGTTTTTAGAAATTCCTCATTATAAAAGTAGTATACTTTGCTTGCATGCTTTCACTTGATGTAAAAAAAAAAATTAATAAAGTACCCCCGTCACGCCAAGTGGTGTATAGGGAATATGGTGTTAGTGACCATACATTTTACAGACCTTCAGCACATGATTTGGGATAATGTGGTCGGTATTACGCCCGTGCCGTTTTACTTTCCCAGAAAAAAAATCCGGTACCCATTAAAGGCTGGGTGAACCAGAAGCCATCAGTTGGTATCGAACCCTACCACTTGTCCTTTGTAGTCCAGTTCACTAACCACTGAGCTATACCCTTTCACTTGATGACTAAAGGAATTTAACCTTAAAAGAATGTTAAGTGAGCATGTATATGTTGGTTGTGTTGTAGTTTGATATTTGCTAATTTTTGTCCAACACATCTGACTTCAACATGGCATTTTTGAGTACCAGGTTGCTGTCTTGATCCCTTCTCACTTGGCCAGACTAGACTTATTAGTCTGTTACTCGAGATCTTGCAAGTAGGTGGATTAGGGTCTAGATGATTCTGGTTCACCGATCCTGGCACCAAGTCATCAACTATGATTCACTGGCAATTTAAAAGTAGTACAGCTTGTTGAGATTATGTTTTTGTGCGATCTGATCTTAATTGGTCACCCAAAAATTTTTTTTATGCCAGTTCATTGGTTAAATAAGGTAATACTCAACAGAGAAGCTCCATGTTGATTTAGCAGCTTAAACAATCCTTGACTCTTAGTTGTGGTTGCGGCTGTGTCTTGTTAACAATTTTTCAAATAATTTTTTTAAGTTGCTTGGATTGTCTGATAAGAAACAATAGTATCTTGTGCAATAGTACATTGAAATGTTGAACAAACTATCCTAATAACCTCTATAGTATCTCCTGATATGGTTTACTCTAAATATTCACAGGCAAGAAGAAAGACTGCAACCACACAAGATCTTTTGTATGCTGGTGGGGGGGAACCATCTACATCATTAATTCCTTTATTGGAGACCCCAAATGAAGAAACCAAAGTTCTATCCTCCATTGTTGTGACACCTGATACACATGTACTTGAAGACACCTCACAGACTTCATTAGACTCTAGTGGTTGTGTAAATATGGCTGCTAATATCAGTGTCACTGAGGATGTAGGAGATTGCATTGATTGGAAATCATTTGTTACTGATGGAGATGAAAAGCTTCTTATGCCACCACTTCGATTAACACCAAAACAAAGATCTGTCATTTCTAGGTAATTATATCTGTTATCTTACAAATGTTAGTTGTCTATTGACAAAAGTAAAGAGTAACATATCGTTTAACATGTCTTTTATTAAATTCTGTTTTAATCAGTTTATTCACACAGCATTTAATTTCTGTCTCTCTCTCTCTCTGTCTCTCTTCCTACCCTCTATCTCCCTCCCTCTCTCTTTCTCTCATGTTGTGTTTTTGTCACTGTAGCCTTTGTTCAGCTCACAAATTTGCTAAAATAAAAATAACATGCCTAGTGTTGTACATTTTTAGACCTTAGAATTCATACAACCTAACATGTGGATGTTGCTTTATACATGACAGACACCACAGCCATATCTAATACAAATAACTCACTAGTTGAATGAAAGTTGATTGTAACATGTCATCAAAATAAATTTTCTGTAATGTTTCTTTTTCTATAAGGTCATCTGAAAATATTACACACCTTTATAAATGTTGGACTTCTAATGTTTTGTTCTCAAACTGTTTCCAATTGCTCCCATATTTACTTCATACTTCTGCATTCTCTGATGTGCATACTCTATTCTATTCAATGGAACCAGTTTCACTGCAGTCAAGAATTCTCCATATCTGCTCCAACACCTGTCACAGCATTTCCCAAAAGGATTGGTAAATGTTCGACATACTCTATCTATGGATACATCTAACATTGGGGATCAAATACTGTTGTTATAAACTGATGCCGCCTTCTTTATCTTACCCGCACATTTTATAAACATATGATGATCTCAATACATCATGTCAAACATTCTCTCACAGAAAATTTTGCTACATTTTTTATATTCTTTTTTTGTCTTACAAAAGAATTTGTTACATTTTTTTAACTGTGACATTTGTGCGTATCTTTTGTCTGCAAGCACCACAAGGAAGGAAAATTACCGAAGAGATTCTGAAAGTGCATACATTTTACACACAAAAATCATAATCCCTAAACAAAAAATATAATAATCTTCTTCCTCCAGTTTTGTTTCTCTTTTAATTGTTTTATGTTATCTTTGACATTAGCCATCATAACTGTTAAGTTGTGAACATTATCTTCTACTTTTGCCATTCCTGTCATTGATGTATACATTTTTCAGTTAGGCTTGTTAGTCTTTCCTATCTGTAAACATGTTGTTAAGCTGTTTTTTCCCAAAGTTCTAAGCATTTGTTCAAGTTGTTGATAATATAGGTCTTTATATCTGCTGTATCGGACCTGTAGTATATATCAGTTCAATATGAACTCGTCTTGGTCAACTATGAAAACAGATTGTCTTGGAATCATTGAGAGAAGTCTTTGTAATTCATAAGATAGTACTAAACACTTAGTCTATTGATGTTATTGAAATGTAAACCATTGATTAGATTTGATTCAGATTATTTGATGGAGAACCTTAGAGACAGTTGTTTTATGATGAAGTTAACAAGGACTTTATTACCTGTGGAATTAGACTGTGTAATTAGCAAATGATAGCAAAGATATAGGAGTCTTCTTCTTTAATAATTTTCTTTGTATTCTAACTTGACATCAGATTAATCCTGTAACTTCTTATATCTAGTGCATAATCTTCTGACATTCTTAGTGAGTCTTTAAGCCAACATTTGTATATATGTTGCATCAAAGTCTGTCCCTGCTTGGCACTTAAAGATTTTACCACAACTGGTGTGGAGCTTTCTCCTAACAAGATTAGTGAGTTACCTTTCTTTCTCTTTTGTCAGAGGCTCTGTTTCTAATTTATTTTCTGTGCTCGAAATAAGATTTAATGGGATAGGTAGTGCTGTCTCTTGAGTTTAAAAGAGTGAGAATGGGAAGATCTATTTTCAGGAAAAAGTGTGGGAGATGTAGAAATGTCTTTTACATGACAGAGTCTTGAATATTAACATGTTGTAACAGTGGACTGGTTGGTCAGGGTGGGTAATTTTACCTGCTACTGTATGCAGTAAACAGTACAACCTGTGGCTGCCTTGCAGGTGAGCTCGGGAGAGTAAAAGGCTACAGGAGGGTACCCCGAAGTAAAACAACCCCACTGTCTTGTGGGTGAGACTTTTTAGTCAAAGGCTAGTGGAGCCAACCATAAACAAACCGACGGAAGGCAACAGAAAACCACTGTTGTAACTTCTTTGTACAATCATGAATCGCCACAACAATAGAAATAACGACAATGTTAAGGGGGATTCCAATGGAAAACCCTCATTCGGTAGGGGACATCATGTGCTACAGGTGATACCCGATCGTCATCAAGCTACTGTAAGAAAAATAAAGATAAAACAAACTCTAAAGATAGGTACTTGGAATGTGAGAACACTCGTGCAGAAGGGTAAACTAGAAAACATCATACAAGAAATGAAAAGAATGGGTTTACAATTACTGGGACTCTGCGAAATGAGATACACCGGATCAGGGGAGATGTATTCTGATAAACATAAAATAATCTATTCTGGAGGTACTGAACACCAAAGAGGAGTAGGTATCATCTTGGATGCAGAAAGAGCAAGAACAGTGAAAGGTTTTTACCAAATATCTGACAGAGTCCTTTTAGTGAAATTGAATGGAAAGCCAACATACATAAATCTTATACAAGTTTATGCACCAACAGCAGACAGTCTAGAGGAAACAATTGATAAATTTTACGAGTTAAATGAGGCACTTCATAAATGCAAACCACATGAAAATACCATAGTTCTAGGGGATTTTAACGCAAAAGCAGGAAAGGAAAGAGTTGAGGAAGTAGTTGGTCATTATGGCTTAGGCGAGAGGAATGAAAGAGGTGAGAAACTTATTGACTGGGCAAGAACACACAACATGATGATAGGGAACACCTGGTTTAAGCAACATCCAAGATGTCTGTGGACATGGAAAAGCCTTGGAGACAACGCACGTAATCAAATTGATTACATAATGATAAGCAATAGATTTAGAAACAGTCTGGTTTGTGTGAAAACTAGACCAGGGGCAGATGGCAATAGTGATCATTTACCAGTTGTGGGAAAGCTTAGAGTAAAATTAAAAATAACAAAACGAGCTTCAGTTAACATCAAGTTAAATTTAGATTTACTCAGATCAGACAAGAAGTTGCAAGACAAGTATAACATGACAATTCAGAACCGGTACAATGCAATAGAGAAGATACAAAGCATTGATGAATAGTGGGAAATGCTAAAAGAATCAATGCAACAAACATCAAAAGAGTTCATACCACCAGTGAGGACAAATTCAAGAAAGAAATGGATGACAGATGACATTTTGCAGCTAATGGATACAAGAAGAAGAAGAAAATAAAGATGAGTATAAGAGATTAAATAAAGAAATTATAATAAAATGCAATGAAGCAAAAGAAGCAAGGCTAAAAGAGAGATGCAAAGAGATTGAAATACAACAAAAAGGAGATGCTAAAGCTATATACAAACAAATTTTAAGATTTAACAGGAAGAAAAATGCAATCAAAAACTGGATGTTTAAGATCAAAGGAAAGAGAACTGTTGATTGATCAAGAAAGCATAAGGGAACGATGGACAGAATACATTAAAGATCTTTATAATGATAAACGAACAGAAATAAATATTAAGGATATTGGAGAAGGACCAGAAATACTTAGAGAAGAAGTGGAAGACACCTTGCGCAATATGAAAGCAGGAAAAGCTCCTGGACCAGATAATATAACTAAAGAAGAGATTTAAACCATGGGTCATTTTGGAATAGAAATAATAACAAAAATATTGAATGATATCTACAACAGCGGATATATACCAGACCTGCTCAAATCAATATTCATAGCCCTACCAAAGAAATCGGGTGCGATTGAATGTGACGATCATCGCACAATAAGCCTTATGAGTCATATGACTAAGATATTACTAAGAATCATCATGCGAAGAGTGGAAACAAAATCAGTCCAGAAATTAGCGATGAACAGTGTGGTTTTGTTGGAGGTAAAGGAACGAGCAATGCCAAATATATCATAAGATCTTTAGTAGAAAAAGCCATAGAGGTGAAAACAGATCTATACCTGTGTTTCATAGATTATACCAAGGCATATGACAAAGTAAAGCACCAAGAAAGCAGCTTTCCAAAATATGAGGAAGATACTATGCAATCCATTTTTGACAATAGAAACAAGAAAAAGAGTTCTTAAATGTTACGTAGAGCCAGTCTTAACATATGGATGCGAATCATGGACAATAGGACAACAGACAAGAAAATCACTGGAGTCTGTAGAAATGTGGTTTTACAGAAGAATGTTGAGAGTACCATGGACAGCTAAGAAGAGTAATGAAGATGTTCTGAGAGAGGTCAAAGCAAAAAGAGAGCTAATTTCCAATATTAGGAAGAACCAATCATTATTTTTTGGCCTTTAATGAGAAGAGAACAACTGGAATATATTGTAACAACTGGAAAAATTGAGGGACGAAGAGATAGAGGGAAGCAAAGAGAAAAAATAACAGACAGCTTAAGAGAATGGCTTGGCAGAAGGTCAACAACAGAAATGATAATAACTGTCGAGATCGAAAGTTGTGGAGAGACATGATCACCTACGCCAGCAGGCCCGGTACTTGATGATGATGAACAGGGAACTGAATGGATGACATGTTATTTGTGAGAAGACTTATAAGCACAGGTGATGTAGCTGTGTGTGTTGTAATTGTGGGCTAAGTGTGGT
Source organism: Megaustenia siamemsis (assembly GCA_032433765.1). Classification (NCBI taxonomy): domain Eukaryota; kingdom Metazoa; phylum Mollusca; class Gastropoda; order Stylommatophora; family Ariophantidae; genus Megaustenia; species Megaustenia siamemsis. The sequence goes on along the minus strand of JAVIAB010000024.1, from coordinate 22,083,332 downwards.
GTTGCCAAGTTTGCTATAGCTGTAGTTGTTGCAAATGTAGATGTTGTAACTAATGACACTGCAGTTGTCTTTATTGGAACTGTGGAAATTGTAAATATTGCATCTGTGAAGTGAAAGTAGGATATTATACTGATGTGAAGAACAGTGACATTTCTTGTTGGTGTAGAAATATCAAGCAAACCTTGATCTTCACTGATCCCGGTGTCTGAACTAGTGTTAGAGGAAGTAGGAGTAACATCCACCAAGTAGATACAGAAAATTTCTTTCATATAGTGCCATATTTTGAACTTTCTAGTGGCTGCAGGTGGAACATTCTGTCACAGAGATGGAATCATTTCAAGGAAAGAGGTATGTCACACGGTCAACTATGCAACCTAAAAAAGTTGCCATCTTAGGCAATGTCTTTCATACATGTGTACAATTGACATAGCATAGGGTTACAAACACAAGTGGAGAATAAATTGTATATCTGTATTTTCCTTTTAAGAAAAGTGTCTCCTGGATAGGTTTCTCATGGCAAGGTGCTCTATCAAGGAGTGTTGATTCAATCCTGCTTTGGGCTATCCATTGTTCTTTGCTTTTTTCTGTTGTTGATTATTTGTGAATTTTTTTCTGAGTGCTGTAAACATATCAATTCCCTTGAAATATTCACTGACTTATCATCTCGGAGGTGTCCCACCATAATAATATTAATTAATTATTATTTGTCTCCAGTCTATACCACTGGAAACTACTATTCATGCTGTTTTGTCCCATAACTGTTTGTCTGTAGCACAAGTTTTCAGCCCTACCCTATCTGGATATGACCTGGAATGTGTTAATGTCATTGGTAATGTGTATGTCACAAATTGACAGCGAGTCATTTTGATAGGTCTTCGACAGTATTGGTTTTTTTTTTTCATTTCTTTTGTAAATAATGTTTTTCTTCCACATATACTACGTAAGCTGTTCCTCATTTACTGTCACTGTTCCCATCATCAATTTTATGATGAACATTCCCAAATAATGCACATTTTCATTTGATGCACTTGTATTCAGCTTCATTTATAATTATACTTTCAGACCATCCCCCATTCTGCGAAGGAAAGAAGTGAATAATAAAGAAGCATCTCCAATCCTTGCAAGACGGGGTCTTAGTAGATCCAGTTCCTTGTAAGTAATTTAATTTAACATGATTTTTGTATCCTATATTGGGTGTATTTGGAAATTTAATTTTTTTTGCTGTATTTTAGTAACATGACTACATGGATAGAAAATTGTATTCATTGTATTTAGTTTTCACTTCGGACTGGTATCACCGCAGTTGGGACATTCCTATATCCGCTTTGTTTACTCCAGTAAACATCAAAGTGTTCATCTACTGATTGTTCCTATCCTGCATTGATTGAATGTGTTGCATTCCTTGCTACCGAGGATATTTTTCCTGCTTTTGTCCCTTGTGGCACTGTGTTCCCCCAATTTTTTACATGTGGATTATTGTCCGTCTTTGTTGCCATCCTGTGAGAAGTATTATTTTAAAGCCCTCACAATATCATGTGTTCAATTTTAAGGTTTCCTGTTTAATGGCAGACCCCACCAACCTGTTGGTTATCTCAGTGCCATATATCCATACAATGTAAATTATAAGTTGCAGTTTTTTTGAAGATAAAGGTATCTTACCAGACCATATTATGCTGATATTATGTGCAAATATATTTAAGAGCTGCGTTTGACATACTATAAAAAGTTTAAAAGTTGAAGAAATAAGAAGATAGTCCCGATTACTCCCAGTGTATGTTGAATGTATATACACCTGAAACATCCTTTCCTATGTGTTTTTATTGGCACTCAATCAATCAAATCATCCTCATTGCATATTGAACAAATCCATAAATGCTCAAATTCCTTCTTCAGCAATTCCCTCATAGATAATGTCTACTGCCACAAAATATAATTTTTTTTTAAATGTTTTTTCCCTGTATAGTGCTCTTGTCTGTTTTTTTCCCTTCTGACTTGCTGTTCTTTCAGTCTGGTTATAGTTATCATCATCATCATCATGTGCCATACCGGTTGGCATAGACGATCATGTCCTTCCACAATCTACTATCTACAGTGCATCGTATCAGTTCTGTTGTTGACTGTTTTCCATGCCATGACACCAAGCTATCCAGTATTTTGTCTCTTTGTCATCAGTGATCTCTCTTTCTTTTTATTTTGCCAGTTGTAACCAAGTATTCCAACTTTCCTCTTTTCTTGATGTGCCAGAAAAATGTTGATTGTTTCTTTCTGATGTTTTTTAGGAGCTCCCTTCTTGTGTTGGCCTCTTTGAGAATTTCTTCATTGATCTTTTTAGCTGCCCAAGGAACTTTCAACATTCTTCTGAGAAATCCCATCTCTGTGGCCTCTAGTTGTCTTTTCATTTGTTTGTCTACTGTCCATGATTCGCTTCCATAGGTCAGAATTGGTTCTATATAGCACCGATGAACTCTCTTTCCCACTTTTATTAACATAGACTTGTTGCATAAGATATTTTTCATTTTCTGAAATGCTATTCTGGCCTGAGCTATTCTGCTTTTTATTTCTTTGGTGCATCTCCCATCTGATGTTATTATTGTGCTGTATTGTTAATATTGTGTTGTATTTGAAACATTGCACTTGTTTCAGATTTGTCCAGTTTATTTTTATGCTGCATGATGGTGATCATCGTTTCTTTAATATGATACTTCTGTTTTCTTGCTATTCAGACTGAGACCCTTTTTGCTGCTTGCTTTTACTATCATTTCTCGTAGTTCATTATCTGTCTCTACTATTAAGACTGTGTCATCAGCATATTGCAGATTATTTTTGTTGTGACTGTTGACTTCAATTCCTTTTTTTCTACTATTGATTTTATAATATTTTCTCTGGTAAGTGAAAACTAATCCGACAACAGAACACAGCTTTGTCAGACTCCTTGTTTTATATATTGGAATTGTCCTGCTTGGTTGTTAATTCGTATAGCTGCTGTTTGTTGCCAGTACATGTTTTTTTTATGATTTGCAGATCCTTGCCATCAATGTTTAAATTCTGCAGCATATTAATTATTTCCACATGCTTTACTTTGTCAAATGCTTTTGGTCATAGTTATGGCATTACCTTATTATTTAATTGTTGACTTGCCCATCCTCCCTGAGGGCATTAAAAATATCAGCACACTTTCTTTCAAGCAGCTTGTATCTGCAAGCCAGTCTGTATGCTGTTTACTCCTTACTCTCATGCAACCTGGCACAAAATGAAACAATTTTTTTGGTCAACCTTGACTTTCGAAAGACTCACAGGTACTGCTTTCAAGTCCAGTTCACTTCAATCTTTCTATCCACGTTCATTGAGTCTCTAAGAAAACAAGTCTGTGTAGTGGTCTCTATCTCCAGCCAATCTATAGCTTTAGTTATTGCCATGACCTCCTCAAACTATTTGTAGTCATGATGTAATCACCACAGTCCTTAAATGTATTCCCTCCAACATCAGCCATGAAAATCCATGGTTTAAAATGTGACAAATAAGAGACCCATCTGTGTAAATAGTTTATCTAAAGTCAATAGACTCATAATTTTCTTATTGACTCTATTCACCAAATAACATGCATTCATTGCCTTAGATATGTTCATGTGCATACATAGGGTCTACATGTGGATACACATAAAATTATTTTAATTTTGGGGGAGCCTGGAGATTGTGCTGTTACCTATATTTCATGCATACACAAGGAATAAAATAAGGGGTAGGGAAGAGGACAGAAAAGAACACAATCAGTATTTTAAAAATTAGACTTGTATACTTGTATACCTAGATATGTTTTAATGATCAATTCTTTCTATGTATCTCTGATATCACTGTTTAAATTTCCAAATTTCCTCTTGGTTGGTTGCAATGTTTACATCACCTCATGGTTGGTTGCAATGTTTACATCACCTCATGGTTGGTTGCAGTGTTTACATCACCTCATGGTTGGTTGCAGTGTTTACATCACCTCATGGTTGGTTGCAATGTTTACATCACCTCATGGTTGGTTGCATTGTTTACATCACCTCATGGTTGGTTGCAATGTTTACATCACCTCATGGTTGGTTGCCTTGTTTACATTACCTCATGGTTGGTTACAGCGTTTACATCACCTCATGGTTGGTTGCAATGTTTACATCACCTCATGGTTGGTTGCAGTGTTTACATCACCTCATGGTTGGTTGCAGTGTTTACATCACCTCATGGTTGGTTGCAATGTTTACATCACCTCATGGTTGGTTGCCTTGTTTACATCACTTCATGGTTGGTTACAGTGTTTACATCACCTCATGGTTGGTTGCAATGTTTACATCACCTCATGGTTGGTTGCAGTGTTTACATCACCTCATGGTTGATTGCAGTGTTTACATCACCTCATGGTTGGTTGCCTTGTTTACATCACCTCATGGTTGGTTGCCTTGTTTACATCACCTCATGGTTGATTGCAGTGTTTATATCACCTCATGGTTGGTTGTCTTGTTTACATCACCTCTTGGTTGGTTGCCTTGTTTATATCACCTCATGGTTGGTTGCCTTGTTTACATCACCCCATGGTTGGTTGTCTTGTTTACATCACCTCATGGTTGGTTGCCTTGTTTACATCACCTCATGGTTGGTTGTCTTGTTTACATCACCTCTTGGTTGCCTTCTTTACATCACCTCATGGTTGGTTGCCTTGTTTACATCACCTCATGGTTGGTTGTCTTGTTTACATCACCTCATGGTTGGTTGCCTTGTTTACATCACCCCATGGTTGGTTGTCTTGTTTACATCACCTCATGGTTGGTTGTCTTGTTTACATCACCCCATGGTTGGTTGCCTTGTTTACATCACCTTGGTTGGTTGTCTTGTTTACATCACCTCATGGTTGGTTGTCTTGTTTACATCACCTCATGGTTGGTTGTCTTGTTTACATCACCTCATGGTTGGTTGTCTTGTTTACATCACCTCATGGTTGGTTGCCTTGTTTACATCACCCCATGGTTGGTTGCCTTGTTTACATCACCTCATGGTTGGTTGCCTTGTTTACATCACCCCATGGTTGGTTGTCTTGTTTACATCACCTCATGGTTGGTTGTCTTGTTTACATCACCTTATGGTTGGTTGCCTTGTTTACATCACCCCATGGTTGGTTGTCTTGTTTACATCACCTCATGGTTGGTTGCCTTGTTTACATCACCTCATGGTTGGTTGTCTTGTTTACATCACCCCATGGTTGGTTGCCTTGTTTACATCACCCCGTGGTTGGTTGCCTTGTTTACATCACCCCATGGTTGGTTGCCTTGTTTACATCACCTCATGGTTAGTTGTCTTGTTTACATCACCCCATGGTTGGTTGCCTTGTTTACATCACCTCATGGTTGGTTGTCTTGTTTACATCACCCCATGGTTGGTTGTCTTGTTTACATCACCTCATGGTTGGTTGCCTTGTTTACATCACCTCATGGTTGGTTGCCTTGTTTACATCACCCCTTGGTTGGTTGTCTTGTTTACATATACCTCATGGTTGGTTGTCTTGTTTACATCACCCCATGGTTGGTTGCCTTTTACATCACCTCATGGTTGGTTGTCTTGTTTACATCACCTCATGGTTGGTTGCCTTGTTTACATCACCTCATGGTTGGTTGTCTTGTTTACATCACCCCATGGTTGGTTGCCTTGTTTACATCACCTCATGGTTGGTTGTCTTGTTTACATCACCTCATGGTTGGTTGCCTTGTTTACATCACCTCATGGTTGGTTGTCTTGTTTACATCACCCCATGGTTGGTTGCCTTGTTTACATCATCCCATGGTTGGTTGCCTTGTTTACATCACCCCATGGTTGGTTGCCTTGTTTACATCACCTCATGGTTGGTTGTCTTGTTTACATCACCCCATGGTTGGTTGCCTTGTTTACATCACCTCATGGTTGGTTGTCTTGTTTACATCACCTCATGGTTGGTTGTCTTGTTTACATCACCTCATGGTTGGTTGCCTTGTTTGGTTGCCTTGTTTACATCACCTCATGGTTGGTTGCCTTGTTTACATCACCCCTTGGTTGGTTGTCTTGTTTACATCACCTCATGGTTGGTTGTCTTGTTTACATCACCTCATGGTTGGTTGTCTTGTTTACATCACCTCATGGTTGGTTGCCTTGTTTACATCACCCCATGGTTGGTTGCCTTGTTTACATCACCTCATGGTTGGTTGTCTTGTTTACATCACCTCATGGTTGGTTGTCTTGTTTACATCACCTCATGGTTGGTTGCCTTGTTTACATCACCCCATGGTTGGTTGCCTTGTTTACATCACCCCATGGTTGGTTGCCTTGTTTACATCACCCCATGGTTGGTTGCCTTGTTTACATCACCTCATGGTTGGTTGTCTTGTTTACATCACCTCATGGTTGGTTGTCTTGTTTACATCACCTCATGGTTGGTTGTCTTGTTTACATCACCCCATGGTTGGTTGTCTTGTTTACATCACCCCATGGTTGGTTGCCTTGTTTACATCACCCCATGGTTGGTTGCCTTGTTTACATCACCCCATGGTTGGTTGCCTTGTTTACATCACCTCATGGTTGTTTGCCTTGTTTACATCACCCCATGGTTGGTTGTCTTGTTTACATCACCTCATGGTTGATTACAGTGTTTATATCACCTCATGGCTCTACTTCTTCTTCCCTTCCTCATTTGCCTTTCAGCATTGAAGGGTTTTATAATTTGCAGTCTTTTGTTCTTCTGTTCACTTCTGTTGCTGTTATGTTTCCTAGTGTATCTTATATTCCACCAATCCATCTTTTTATGGTCGACCCTTGTGCCTGGTATTCTCGCAACATTTATTGAGGGCTTGTGTTGTGTTTTGATCAATCTGCCTTGTCACGTGGCCAAGCCATTTTATCTGTTGTTTATATATTCTATGGTGAGGGCTATTCCTAGCTTTTTTCTCAGTTCTTCATTTCTGATCTTGTCTCTCAGGCTGTTTCCTGTCATTCATCTAACACATTTAATCTCAGTAGAGGTTATTTTTCTTATTATTCTTGCATCTAGGGCCCTGGACTTTCATTGGTAGCACAATGTTGGGATGAAGATTGTATTGTACAGTGCCCATTTTGCCTCTAGAGTTATTTCCTTGTTGGACAATAGTGGTGATAGATGTCCAATGATTTGACAAGCTTTGATGCATCTTGAGTCTATCTCTGCTGTTTATGAATTGTCGTTTGTCACTAAACTTCCTATGTATTTTAATTTCTCTACTTGTTTTAGTTGCCTGCCTTCTATAGTTATGTTGATGTTCTGTTTCTTTCTTGCGACAATCATGACTTCTGTTTTTGTTTATGTTGATTTTCATGTTGCTACCAGCTTTACCGCAGCATCGCAATTATTTGCCTATTCCCTGATTTTCATGTTGTATTTTGTGCCTGTGCTGTTGAGTTTATTTAAGTGTTCTTGTAGGTCTTCTATTTTTCCATTTATTAATGCCTGATTGTCTGCAAATAAAAGCTCGTTGATCTCCTTTGTCTCTGATGGGTTGGCTAACTTGCATATATTGTCCATGTATGTAATAAACAATAGGAGGGATAATATGAACCCGTTTTACTCCTGATCTAACTTCTAAATGATCCATGTAGCTTGCTGCAGTTCTGACTGTGAAGCTGCTGTTAAGATAGAGACTTTTAATTAGGTTGGTTAGATGTTGGCTTACTCCATATGTTGTTAGTATCTTCCACAGTTCTTCTCTGTTTACTTGGTCAAATGCTTTTACTTGGTTGATTAAATTATCTGCATTGTCTTTTGGTTGATTACATTATTTGCATCGTCTATTGGTTATTACATTGTTTGCATCATCTCTTGGTTGATTACATTATTTCATCATCTCTTGGTTGATCACATTATTTGCATTGTCTCTTGGTTGATTACATTATTTGCATCATCACTTGGTTGATTACATTATTTGTATCATCTCTTGTTGATTACATTATTTGCATCATCTCTTGGTTGATTACATTATTTGCATCATCTCTTGGTTGATTACATTATTTGCATCATCTCTTGGTTGATTACATTATTTGCATCATCTCTTGGTTGATTACATTATTTGCATCGTCTCTTGGTTGATTACATTATTTGCATCATCTCTTGGTTGATTACATTATTTGCATCATCTCTTGGTTGATTACATTATTTGCATCATCTCTTGGTTGATTACATTATTTGCATCATCTCTTGGTTGATTACATTATTTGCATCGTCTCTTGGTTGATTACATTATTTGCACCATCTCTTGGTTGATTACATTATTTGCATCGTCTCTTGGTTGATTACATTATTTGCATCGTTCTTGGTTGATTACATTATTTGTATCATCTCTTCTCTTGGTTGATTACATTATTCGCATCGTCTCTTGGTTGATTACATTATTTGTATCATCTCATCTCTTGATTGATTACATTATTTGTATCATCTCTTCTCTTGGTTGATTACATTATTTGCATCATCTCTTGGTTGATTACATTATTTGTATCATCTCTTCTCTTGGTTGATTACATTATTCGCATCGTCTCTTGGTTGATTAAATTATTTGCATCATCCCTTGGTTGATTACATTATTTGCATCATCTCTTGGTTGATTACATTATTTGCATCATCTCTTGGTTTATTACATTATTTGCATCATCTCTTGGTTGATTACATTATTTGCATCGTCTCTTGGTTGATTAAATTATTTGTATCGTCTCTTGGTTGATTAAATTATTTGTATCGTCTCTTGGTTGATTACATTATTTGCATCATCTCTTGGTTGATTACATTATTTGCATCGTCTCTTGGTTGATCAAATTATTTGCATCATCCCTTGGTTGATTACATTATTTGCATCATCTCTTGGTTGATTACATTATTTGCATCATCTCTTGGTTTATTACATTATTTGCATCATCTCTTGGTTGATTACATTATTTGCATCGTCTCTTGGTTGATTAAATTATTTGTATCGTCTCTTGGTTGATTAAATTATTTGTATCGTCTCTTGGTTGATTACATTATTTGCATCATCTCTTGGTTGATTACATTATTTGCATCGTCTCTTGGTTGATCAAATTATTTGCATCATCTCTTGGTTGATTACATTATTTGCATCATCTCTTGGTTGATTAAATTTTTGCATCATCTCTTGGTTGATTAAATTATTTGCATCATCTCTTGGTTGATTACATTATTTGCACCATCTCTTGTTGATTACATTATTTGCATTATCTCTTGGTTGATTACATTATTTGCATCATCTCTTGGTTGATTACATTATTTGTATCATCTCTTGGTTGATTACATTATTTGCATCGTCTCTTGGTTGATTACATTATTTGTATCATCTTTTGGTTGATTACATTATTTGTATCATCTCTTGGTTGAGTATATTATTTGCATTGTCTCTTGGTTGATTACATTATTTGTATCATCTCTTGGTTGATTACATTATTTGTATCGTCTCTTGGTTGATTACATTATTTGTATCATCTCTTGGTTGATTACATTATTTGTATTGTCTCTTGGTTGATTACATTATTTGCATCATCTCTTGGTTGATTACATTATTTGTATCGTCTCTTGGTTGATTACATTATTTGCATCATCTTTTGTTGATTACATTATTTGTATCGTCTCTTGGTTGATTACATTATTTGCATCGTCTCTTGGTTGATTACATTATTTGCATTGTCTCTTGGTTGATTACATTATTTGTATCATCTCTTGGTTGATTACATTATTTGTATCATCTCTTGATTGATTAAATTATTTGCATCGTCTCTTGGTTGATTACATTATTTGCATCATCTCTTGGTTGATTACATTATTTGTATTGTCTCTTGGTTGATTACATTATTTGCATCATCTCTTTGTTGATTACATTATTTGTATCATCTCTTTGTTGATTACATTATTTGCATCGTCTCTTGGTTGATTACATTATTTGCATCATCTCTTGGTTGATTACATTATTTGCATCATCTCTTGGTTGATTACATTATTTGCATCGTCTCTTGGTTGATTAAATTATTTGCATCTTCTCTTGGTTGATTAAATTATTTGCATCGTCTCTTGGTTGATTACATTATTTACATCGTCTCTTGGTTGATTAAATTATTTGTATCGTCTCTTGGTTTATTACATTATTTGTATCATCTCTTGGTTGATTACATTATTTGCATCATCTCTTGGTTGATTAAATTATTTGCATCGTCTCTTGGTTGATTAAATTATTTGTATCGTCTCTTGGTTGATTACATTATTTGTATCGTCTCTTGGTTGATTAAATTATTTGCATCATCTCTTGGTTGATTAAATTATTTGCATCGTCTCTTGGTTGATTAAATTATTTGTATCGTCTCTTGGTTGATTACATTATTTGTATCGTCTCTTGGTTGATTACATTATTTGCATCATCTCTTGGTTGATTAAATTATTTGCATCGTCTCTTGGTTGATTAAATTATTTGTATCGTCTCTTGGTTGATTACATTATTTGTATCGTCTCTTGGTTGATTACTTTATTTGTATCATCTCTTGGTTGATTACATTATTTGTATCATCTCTTGGTTGATTACATTATTTGCATCATCTCTTGGTTGATTAAATTATTTGTATCGTCTCTTGATTGATTACATTATTTGCATCATCTCTTGGTTGATTAAATTATTTGTATTGTCTCTTGGTTAATTACATTATTTGCATCATCTCTTGTTGATTACATTATTTGCATCGTCTCTTGGTTGATTAAATTATTTGCATCGTCTCTTGGTTGATTAAATTTTGTATTGTCTCTTGGTTGATTACATTATTTGTATCGTCTCTTGGTTGATTACATTATTTGCATAATCTTTTTGTTGATTACATTATTTGTATCGTCTCTTGGTTGATTACATTATTTGCATTGTCTCTTGGTTGATTACATTATTTGCATTGTCTCTTGGTTGATTACATTATTTGCATCATCTCTTGGTTGATTACATTATTTGCATTGTCTCTTGGTTGATTACATTATTTGCATCATCTCTTGGTTGATTACATTATTTGCATCATCTCTTCGTTGATTATATTATTTGCATCATCTCTTGGTTGATTACATTATTTGCATCGTCTCTTGGTTGATTACATTATTTGCATCACTCTTGGTTGATTACATTATTTGCATCATCTCTTGGTTGATTACATTATTTGTATCATCTCTTGGTTGATTACATTATTTGCATCATCTCTTGGTTGATTACATTATTTGCATCGTCTCTTGGTTGATTACTTTATTTGTATCATCTCTTGGTTGATTACATTATTTGTATCATCTCTTGGTTGATTACATTATTTGCATCGTCTCTTGGTTGATTACATTATTTGCATCATCTCTTGGTTGATTACATTATTTGCATCGTCTCTTGGTTGATTACATTATTTGCATCGTTTCTTGGTTGATTACATTATTTGTATCATCTCTTCTCTTGGTTGATTACATTATTCGCATCGTCTCTTGGTTGATTACATTATTTGTATCATCTCATCTCTTGGTTGATTACATTATTTGTATCATCTCTTCTCTTGGTTGATTACATTATTTGCATCATCTCTTGGTTGATTACATTATTTGTATCATCTCTTCTCTTGGTTGATTACATTATTCGCATCGTCTCTTGGTTGATTAAATTATTTGCATCATCCCTTGGTTGATTACATTATTTGCATCATCTCTTGGTTGATTACATTATTTGCATCATCTCTTGGTTTATTACATTATTTGCATCATCTCTTGGTTGATTACATTATTTGCATCGTCTCTTGGTTGATTAAATTATTTGTATCGTCTCTTGGTTGATTAAATTATTTGTATCGTCTCTTGGTTGATTACATTATTTGCATCATCTCTTGGTTGATTACATTATTTGCATCGTCTCTTGGTTGATCAAATTATTTGCATCATCTCTTGGTTGATTAAATTATTTGCATCATCTCTTGGTTGATTACATTATTTGCACCATCTCTTGTTGATTACATTATTTGCATTATCTCTTGGTTGATTACATTATTTGCATCATCTCTTGGTTGATTAAATTATTTGCATCGTCTCTTGGTTGATTACATTATTTACATCGTCTCTTGGTTGATTAAATTTTTGTATCGTCTCTTGGTTTATTACATTATTTGTATCATCTCTTGGTTGATTACATTATTTGCATCATCTCTTGGTTGATTAAATTATTTGCATCGTCTCTTGGTTGATTAAATTATTTGTATCGTCTCTTGGTTGATTACATTATTTGTATCGTCTCTTGGTTGATTAAATTATTTGCATCATCTCTTGGTTGATTAAATTATTTGCATCGTCTCTTGGTTGATTAAATTATTTGTATCGTCTCTTGGTTGATTACATTATTGTATCGTCTCTTGGTTGATTACATTATTTGCATCATCTCTTGGTTGATTAAATTATTTGCATCGTCTCTTGGTTGATTAAATTATTTGTATCGTCTCTTGGTTGATTACATTATTTGTATCGTCTCTTGGTTGATTACTTTATTTGTATCATCTCTTGGTTGATTACATTATTTGTATCATCTCTTGGTTGATTACATTATTTGCATCATCTCTTGGTTGATTAAATTATTTGTATCGTCTCTTGATTGATTACATTATTTGCATCATCTCTTGGTTGATTAAATTATTTGTATTGTCTCTTGGTTAATTACATTATTTGCATCATCTCTTGGTTGATTACATTATTTGCATCGTCTCTTGGTTGATTAAATTATTTGCATCGTCTCTTGGTTGATTAAATTTTTTGTATTGTCTCTTGGTTGATTACATTATTTGTATCGTCTCTTGGTTGATTACATTATTTGCATAATCTTTTTGTTGATTACATTATTTGTATCGTCTCTTGGTTGATTACATTATTTGCATTGTCTCTTGGTTGATTACATTATTTGCATTGTCTCTTGGTTGATTACATTATTTGCATTGTCTCTTGGTTGATTACATTATTATTTGCATCATCTCTTGGTTGATTACATTATTTGCATTGTCTCTTGGTTGATTACATTATTTGCATCATCTCTTGGTTGATTACATTATTTGCATCATCTCTTCGTTGATTATATTATTTGCATCATCTCTTGGTTGATTACATTATTTGCATCATCTCATGGTTGATTACATTATTTGCATCGTCTCTTGGTTGATTACATTATTTGCATCGTCTCTTGGTTGATTACATTATTTGCATCATCTCTTGGTTGATTACATTATTTGCATCATCTCTTGGTTGATTACATTATTTGTATCATCTCTTGGTTGATTACATTATTTGCATCATCTCTTGGTTGATTACATTATTTGCATCGTCTCTTGGTTGATTACATTATTTGCATCATCTCTTGGTTGATTACATTATTTGCATCGTCTCTTGGTTGATTACATTATTTGCATCGTTTCTTGGTTGATTACATTATTTGTATCATCTCTTCTCTTGGTTGATTACATTATTCGCATCGTCTCTTGGTTGATTACATTATTTGTATCATCTCATCTCTTGGTTGATTACATTATTTGTATCATCTCTTCTCTTGGTTGATTACATTATTTGCATCATCTCTTGGTTGATTACATTATTTGTATCATCTCTTCTCTTGGTTGATTACATTATTCGCATCGTCTCTTGGTTGATTAAATTATTTGCATCATCCCTTGTTTGATTACATTATTTGCATCATCTCTTGGTTGATTACATTATTTGCATCATCTCTTGGTTTATTACATTATTTGCATCATCTCTTGGTTGATTACATTATTTGCATCGTCTCTTGGTTGATTAAATTATTTGTATCGTCTCTTCTCTTGGTTGATTACATTATTCGCATCGTCTCTTGGTTGATTAAATTATTTGCATCATCCCTTGGTTGATTACATTATTTGCATCATCTCTTGGTTGATTACATTATTTGCATCATCTCTTGGTTTATTACATTATTTGCATCATCTCTTGGTTGATTACATTATTTGCATCGTCTCTTGGTTGATTAAATTATTTGTATCGTCTCTTGGTTGATTAAATTATTTGTATCGTCTCTTGGTTGATTACATTATTTGCATCATCTCTTGGTTGATTACATTATTTGCATCGTCTCTTGGTTGATCAAATTATTTGCATCATCTCTTGGTTGATTAAATTATTTGCATCATCTCTTGGTTGATTACATTATTTGCACCATCTCTTGTTGATTACATTATTTGCATTATCTCTTGGTTGATTACATTATTTGCATCATCTCTTGGTTGATTAAATTATTTGCATCGTCTCTTGGTTGATTACATTATTTACATCGTCTCTTGGTTGATTAAATTTTTTGTATCGTCTCTTGGTTTATTACATTATTTGTATCATCTCTTGGTTGATTACATTATTTGCATCATCTCTTGGTTGATTAAATTATTTGCATCGTCTCTTGGTTGATTAAATTATTTGTATCGTCTCTTGGTTGATTACATTATTTGTATCGTCTCTTGGTTGATTAAATTATTTGCATCATCTCTTGGTTGATTAAATTATTTGCATCGTCTCTTGGTTGATTAAATTATTTGTATCGTCTCTTGGTTGATTACATTATTTGTATCGTCTCTTGTTGATTACATTATTTGCATCATCTCTTGGTTGATTAAATTATTTGCATCGTCTCTTGGTTGATTAAATTATTTGTATCGTCTCTTGGTTGATTACATTATTTGTATCGTCTCTTGGTTGATTACTTTATTTGTATCATCTCTTGGTTGATTACATTATTTGTATCATCTCTTGGTTGATTACATTATTTGCATCATCTCTTGGTTGATTAAATTATTTGTATCGTCTCTTGATTGATTACATTATTTGCATCATCTCTTGGTTGATTAAATTATTTGTATTGTCTCTTGGTTAATTACATTATTTGCATCATCTCTTGGTTGATTACATTATTTGCATCGTCTCTTGGTTGATTAAATTATTTGCATCGTCTCTTGGTTGATTAAATTTTTTGTATTGTCTCTTGGTTGATTACATTATTTGTATCGTCTCTTGGTTGATTACATTATTTGCATAATCTTTTTGTTGATTACATTATTTGTATCGTCTCTTGGTTGATTACATTATTTGCATTGTCTCTTGGTTGATTACATTATTTGCATTGTCTCTTGGTTGATTACATTATTTGCATTGTCTCTTGGTTGATTACATTATTATTTGCATCATCTCTTGGTTGATTACATTATTTGCATTGTCTCTTGGTTGATTACATTATTTGCATCATCTCTTGGTTGATTACATTATTTGCATCATCTCTTCGTTGATTATATTATTTGCATCATCTCTTGGTTGATTACATTATTTGCATCATCTCATGGTTGATTACATTATTTGCATCGTCTCTTGGTTGATTACATTATTTGCATCGTCTCTTGGTTGATTACATTATTTGCATCATCTCTTGGTTGATTACATTATTTGCATCATCTCTTGGTTGATTACATTATTTGTATCATCTCTTGGTTGATTACATTATTTGCATCATCTCTTGGTTGATTACATTATTTGCATCGTCTCTTGGTTGATTACATTATTTGCATCATCTCTTGGTTGATTACATTATTTGCATCGTCTCTTGGTTGATTACATTATTTGCATCGTTTCTTGGTTGATTACATTATTTGTATCATCTCTTCTCTTGGTTGATTACATTATTCGCATCGTCTCTTGGTTGATTACATTATTTGTATCATCTCATCTCTTGGTTGATTACATTATTTGTATCATCTCTTCTCTTGGTTGATTACATTATTTGCATCATCTCTTGGTTGATTACATTATTTGTATCATCTCTTCTCTTGGTTGATTACATTATTCGCATCGTCTCTTGGTTGATTAAATTATTTGCATCATCCCTTGTTTGATTACATTATTTGCATCATCTCTTGGTTGATTACATTATTTGCATCATCTCTTGGTTTATTACATTATTTGCATCATCTCTTGGTTGATTACATTATTTGCATCGTCTCTTGGTTGATTAAATTATTTGTATCGTCTCTTGGTTGATTAAATTATTTGTATCGTCTCTTGGTTGATTACATTATTTGCATCATCTCTTGGTTGATTACATTATTTGCATCGTCTCTTGGTTGATCAAATTATTTGCATCATCTCTTGGTTGATTACATTATTTGCATCATCTCTTGGTTGATTAAATTTTTTGCATCATCTCTTGGTTGATTAAATTATTTGCATCATCTCTTGGTTGATTACATTATTTGCACCATCTCTTGTTGATTACATTATTTGCATTATCTCTTGGTTGATTACATTATTTGCATCATCTCTTGGTTGATTACATTATTTGTATCATCTCTTGGTTGATTACATTATTTGCATCGTCTCTTGGTTGATTACATTATTTGTATCATCTTTTGGTTGATTACATTATTTGCATCATCTCTTGGTTGATTACATTATTTGTATCGTCTCTTGGTTGATTACATTATTTGCATCATCTTTTGGTTGATTACATTATTTGTATCGTCTCTTGGTTGATTACATTATTTGCATCGTCTCTTGGTTGATTACATTATTTGCATTGTCTCTTGGTTGATTACATTATTTGTATCATCTCTTGGTTGATTACATATTTGTATCATCTCTTGATTGATTAAATTATTTGCATCGTCTCTTGGTTGATTACATTATTTGCATCATCTCTTGGTTGATTACATTATTTGTATTGTCTCTTGGTTGATTACATTATTTGCATCATCTCTTTGTTGATTACATTATTTGTATCGTCTCTTGGTTGATTACATTATTTGCATAATCTTTTTGTTGATTACATTATTTGTATCGTCTCTTGGTTGATTACATTATTTGCATTGTCTCTTGGTTGATTACATTATTTGCATCATCTCTTGGTTGATTACATTATTTGTATCATCTCTTGGTTGATTACATTATTTGCATCATCTCTTGGTTGATTACATTATTTGCATCGTCTCTTGGTTGATTACATTATTTGCATCATCTCTTGGTTGATTACATTATTTGCATCGTCTCTTGGTTGATTACATTATTTGCATCGTTTCTTGGTTGATTACATTATTTGTATCATCTCTTCTCTTGGTTGATTACATTATTCGCATCGTCTCTTGGTTGATTACATTATTTGTATCATCTCATCTCTTGGTTGATTACATTATTTGTATCATCTCTTCTCTTGGTTGATTACATTATTCGCATCGTCTCTTGGTTGATTAAATTATTTGCATCATCCTTGGTTGATTACATTATTTGCATCATCTCTTGGTTGATTACATTATTTGCATCATCTCTTGGTTGATTACATTATTTGCATCATCTCTTGGTTGATTACATTATTTGCATCGTCTCTTGGTTGATTAAATTATTTGTATCGTCTCTTGGTTGATTAAATTATTTGTATCGTCTCTTGGTTGATTACATTATTTGCATCATCTCTTGGTTGATTACATTATTTGCATCGTCTCTTGGTTGATCAAATTATTTGCATCATCTCTTGGTTGATTACATTATTTGCATCATCTCTTGGTTGATTAAATTTTTTGCATCATCTCTTGGTTGATTAAATTATTTGCATCATCTCTTGGTTGATTACATTATTTGCACCATCTCTTGTTGATTACATTATTTGCATTATCTCTTGGTTGATTACATTATTTGCATCATCTCTTGGTTGATTAAATTATTTGCATCGTCTCTTGGTTGATTACATTATTTACATCGTCTCTTGGTTGATTAAATTATTTGTATCGTCTCTTGGTTTATTACATTATTTGTATCATCTCTTGGTTGATTACATTATTTGCATCATCTCTTGGTTGATTAAATTATTTGCATCGTCTCTTGGTTGATTAAATTATTTGTATCGTCTCTTGGTTGATTACATTATTTGTATCGTCTCTTGGTTGATTAAATTATTTGCATCATCTCTTGGTTGATTAAATTATTTGCATCGTCTCTTGGTTGATTAAATTATTTGTATCGTCTCTTGGTTGATTACATTATTTGTATCGTCTCTTGGTTGATTACATTATTTGCATCATCTCTTGTTTGATTAAATTATTTGCATCGTCTCTTGGTTGATTAAATTATTTGTATCGTCTCTTGGTTGATTACATTATTTGTATCGTCTCTTGGTTGATTACTTTATTTGTATCATCTCTTGGTTGATTACATTATTTGTATCATCTCTTGGTTGATTACATTATTTGCATCATCTCTTGGTTGATTAAATTATTTGTATCGTCTCTTGATTGATTACATTATTTGCATCATCTCTTGGTTGATTAAATTATTTGTATTGTCTCTTGGTTAATTACATTATTTGCATCATCTCTTGGTTGATTACATTATTTGCATCGTCTCTTGGTTGATTAAATTATTTGCATCGTCTCTTGGTTGATTAAATTTTTGTATTGTCTCTTGGTTGATTACATTATTTGTATCGTCTCTTGGTTGATTACATTATTTGCATAATCTTTTTGTTGATTACATTATTTGTATCGTCTCTTGGTTGATTACATTATTTGCATTGTCTCTTGGTTGATTACATTATTTGCATTGTCTCTTGGTTGATTACATTATTTGCATCATCTCTTGTTGATTACATTATTTGCATTGTCTCTTGGTTGATTACATTATTTGCATCATCTCTTGGTTGATTACATTATTTGCATCATCTCTTCGTTGATTATATTATTTGCATCATCTCTTGGTTGATTACATTATTTGCATCATCTCATGGTTGATTACATTATTTGCATCATCTCTTGGTTGATTACATTATTTGCATCGTCTCTTGGTTGATTACATTATTTGCATCATCTCTTGGTTGATTAAATTATTTGCATCATCTCTTGTTTGATTACATTATTTGTATCATCTCTTGGTTGATTACATTATTTGCATCATCTCTTGGTTGATTAC